>OX422217.1:304482841-305682841 GCA_949130495.1 Sambucus nigra | reverse complement strand
GAGAATGGCTTAATCTGTAAGCCTCTTTAAATCCCTTAAAATATAAACCCCAATTTTAAATGTTAATACATACTTTAAATGACTCGTTTACTCCAATTCGAGTCAAACTGACTTAAAAACATTCCGGAGTCGAAATAAAATCCAATGACAGTCATTTTGACTATCTCGACCCTTCCAGGATCGATGGTACACTCAAAATCATCATCCGAAATACTTTGAAATGTTCTCTATTTTTGGACCTCAATTCCCAAATTTTAAAATTCTCCAATTTAATCAAATTTTATTTTCCCAAAAATTTAATTTCTCGATCCCAAAATCGTGGGGTGTTACATCTATCTCAATCGCCCCATGTGGGTAGACTGTCTTAACAACAAAGGGACCAGACCATCTAGATCTCAATTTACCAGGAAAGAGATGCAGTCTAGAGTTGTACAAGAAAGCTTTTTGTCCAGGCTCGAATGACTTCCGTAGGATGGACTTTATATGGAACATTTTTGTTTTCTCCTTGTATAATTTTTTGTTTTCGTACCTATCTTTCCGAATCTCCTCTAACTCATTGAGTTGGAGATTTCGGACCTCTCCCGCAGTGGGTAAATTAAAATTGAAGGTTTTAATGGCCCAGTAGGGTTTATGCTCTAACTCTACCGGAAGATGATAGGCTTTTCTATAGACAAGCCTATACGGGGACATACCAAGTGGGGTTTTATAGGCAGTTCGATAAGCCCACAGTGCATCTAATAATCGTAAGGACCAGTCCTTTCGATTTGGATTCACTGTTTTCTCGATGATTATCTTGATTTGCCTATTAGACACTTCGACTTGTCCATAGGTTTGAGGATGATAAGAGCATACTACCTCATGCGTGACTGAATACTTTTTCATGTGACTCTCAAATGACCGATTGCAGAAATGTCTTCCTTGATCACTGATAATGGCTCGAGGTGTACCGAAGCAGGAAAAAATATTTTCTCGAATAGATTTGACCACCACATGATGGTCATTCATCCGGCTCAGTATAACTTCAACCCATTTAGACACATAATCGACTGCCAAAAGGATGTAAAGATTACCATAGGATTTTGGGAATGGACCTATGAAATCGATGCCCCAACAGTCAAAAACCTCAATAATCAATATGGGATTTAAGGGCATCATATTCCTACGAGTGATCTTTCCTAACCTTTGGCATCGGTCATAACTTCTACAATAGTCATTTGAATCACGAAAAATTGTGGGCCAATATAATCCACACTGCAAAATTTTGGTAGTGGTTTTCTTAGTACTGAAATGACCTCCACAAGCTTGGTAATGGCAAAAGGAGATTATGCTCTGAATTTTGTGATGGGGGACACACTTTCGAATGATTTGATCAGGACAATACTTGAAGAGGTATGGATTGTCCCAAAAGAAATTCTTGTCTTCCTTAAGAAATTTGGAATGATCTTGCTTAGGCCAATATGTGGGCATTTCACCCGTCACAAGATAATTCACAATATCGATAAACCATGAAAGTTGGTTGACAAGCAATAGTGGCTCATCGGGAAAAGACTCATTTAGTGGCAACAAATCATCAGACGATTCAACAGTTAACCTAGATAAATGATCCGCCACTACATTCTCACATCCTTTCTTATCTCGAATCTCGAGGTCAAACTCTTGCAGTAATAGGATCCATCGGATGAGTCGGTCCTTCGCTTACTTTTTAGATAAAAGGTATCGCAAGTTCGCGTGATCGATGAAAATGATGACTTTGGATCCTATCAAGTAAGACCTAAACTTTTCTAGCGCGAATACGACAGCCAAGAACTCTTTCTCAGTGGTGGAATAATTCAATTGAGCGTCGTTAAGAGTTTTGATGGCGTAGTATATGACATGAGGAAGTTTCTCGCCTCGCTGACCCCGAACCGCACCTAGTGAATAGCCGGAAGCGTCACACATGATTTAAAAAGGTTGACCCCAGTTGGGGGGTTGCATAATAGATGCTGAGGTCAATTCTTTCTTTAGCCTCTCAAAGGCTTGAAGGCAATCATCGGTGAACTCAAAGGGCGTGTCTTTGGCTAGAAGATTGCATAAAGGCCGAGAGATTTTACTAAAATCCTTAATGAATCTTCGATAAAAATCGGCATGTCCTAAGAATGATCTAATTTAACGCACAATTTTTGGGGGTGGGATATTAGAAATGAGATCAATTTTAGCCTTATCAACCTTGATACCCTTTTCAGAGATGATATGACCTAATACTATGCCTTGTTTAACCATGAAGTGACACTTCTCCCAATTGAGTACAAGGTTCTTTTCCTTACACCTCTTTAGGACGAGGGTAAGGTGGTGAAGGCACTCATCAAAATTAGACACAAACACAGAGAAATCATCCATAAAACTTCAAGAAACCTTTCGACCATGTCCGAAAAGATACTCATCATGCACCGCTAAAAGATAGCGGGTGCGTTACATAGCCTGAAGGGCATGCGTCGATAAGCAAAAGTACGAAATTGACAAGTGAATGTGGTTTTCTCTTGATCCTTAGGAGTGATTGGAATTTGATTATAACCGGAATAACCGTCGAGAAAATAGTAATAGGGGTGACCAACTAATCTCTCAAGCATTTGGTCTATGAAAGGAAGGGTAAAGTGATCCTTCCGTGATACATCATTTAACTTCCTATAGTCTATACAGACACGCCAACCGGTTTGAATCCTAGTGGGGACTAACTCATCATTATCATTTCTCACCACTGTAACACCGAATTTCTTTGGAATAACCCGAATGGGGCTGACCCATTGGCTATCAGAGATGGGATAAATAATACCCGCATCTAACAACTTGAGCACCTCGGCTCGAATGACTTCTTTTAGTATCGGGTTAAGTCAACATTGTGCTTCATGAGAATTTTTAGCATTTTCTTCTAAGTGTATTCTGTGCATGTACACTGACGGACTTATCCCTTTAATGTCGGCTATGGTCCAACCGAGGGCTTCTTTGTGTTTGCTGAGAACATGTAGCAACTTACCTTATTGTTCTTTGTCTAGGTCAGACGCGATGATATCATGCAAGGTATCAGAAGGTCCTAAGAACCTATACTCGAGTGATTCTGGTAACGGCTTCAATTCAAGCTCGGGGGCTGTTTCAATGGAGGGCGGAATTGGTGATGCATAGAGAGAGAGAGGGGTTCAGGCTTAGATCTCCAAGATCCTATTTCCAAGACAGGAGTGGAGTCGAGGAGGGCATTGACTTCAACAATGGATCTTTCGATGTCAAATTCAGACCCAAAATGGGCAAGGCATGCCGCTAAAGGGTCATCATTATAAGTCCGTTCGAATGTTTCCAGGACGATACTATCAATCATGCCAAATTATAGAGGTTCATCAACATCAGGTGGTTGTTTGACTAAATTAAATACATTCACATCCATGGTCATGTTTCCAAATGATAAATTTAATTGTCCATTATGACACCTAATAACTACATCAGAAGTGGCGAGGAATGACCAACCCAAAATGACAGGAATTTGAGCATTAGGATTATGCACATGTTGGGTATCCAAGACCACAAAATCAACTGGAAAGATAAACTCTCCCACCTTAATTAGGACATCCTCAACACCACCTCTTGGAATTTTAACGGATCGATCGGCCAAGGATAAAGTAATCTTAGTCGGCCTTAAATCTCCCAAGCCTAATTTCTGATACACAATATACGGAAGAAGATTCACGCTGGCTCCTAAATCTAAAAGGGCTTTCTCAATGGTGTGTTCCCCGATCTTGATGGATATTATCGGAGTCTCGGTATCTTTATACTTGACAAGGGTCCTATATGAGATGATCGATCTTGTTTTCTCAGCGAGAAAATCTTTCTTCAGAACGTTTGTGCTTCTCTTGAAGGTACAGAGGTCCTTCAAAAATTTAGCGCATGATGGAACTTGTTGTATGGCATCAAGCAATAGGATATTAATTTGTACGTTCTTAAATACTTCCAACATTTTGTCCACTTGCTCCTTTTTCTTTTGTGGCACTAAACGTTATGGAAATGGAGCTTTCAGGACGTAGGTCTCAACAGATGGTTCAGAAGATGATGGCGAGGAAGAAGTCGGATCCACAGGTGGGTCCTTCTTTTCCTTACCTTTCTCGAATTCACTCATGGTGTGCCGTGAGACATTATTCTCAACTTCTTTACCTGACCTAAGCATGATTATAGCCTTAGCATGCTCTTTAGTAGTGGACTTACTAGTTTTGTCTTGGACAACGTATTGTCCCCTAGGCATGTTACCCTTAGGATTAGGCTCGGGTTGGCTTGGGAACATTCTTTTATTTCTCTCGCTCAACGCATTGGCTAGTTGACTCACTTGTACCTCTAATTTGGCAATCGATTGGGTGTTGGCATGCAAGTTTTGTTGTGTAGATTGGAGGACACTTTCCGTGGTCTGTTGAAATTGCAGGGTACTTCGGGCAAGTAAATTCATCGTTTCTTCTAAAGATTGAATCTTTTGGGGAGAAGGAAACGATGGTGCGGAGGTGCTCTTTTGGAAACCCGGGGGTGGGTTACTTAAAGATTGACCTCCACTACGCTGGTATTGACCTTTAGACCATGAAAAGTTAGGATGATCCTTCCAACCTCGACTGTACGAGTTGGAAAATGGGTCGTACTTGGGCTTGTTTTGATAGTGGGCGTTTGCTTGCTCGGTGAGAGCTTTATGGGACAGAAGGGTGGGGAAACTTTCAATGAGGTGGTCGAAACTATCGCAAAGCAAATACATAGGTGACCCTACATGTTGTATGATGGCATGTCACACCCCGCCTAATTCTGGCGTCGGCCGCCACCAAAACTAAGCCGGGCGTGAACTAAATAAATACCATTCTTAGCATGAGACAGATATGAGACATAAATAAATCAGTCCATAAGATAAATAATTGGTCAATCTCAAATGATCACAAATAACTAAGCGATAAAAGATCCATCACATGCTAACTCCAAAAAATCCAATCTCCAATAATGATTAAATAAAATCTGAAATAATCCCAAAATAAATCCTCTAAACAGCTTTGGAACCGAATGGCCCAATAAAACTCAAATGAAGTCTCATAATACGACTGGAAAAGAAAGTCTAACTAAACTATGCCATAAAGTAAATAACTCCAGCTGCACCTCCAATGATAACTCCGATAAACTTATACAGCTTCTCCAAATTCTAATCCTGAAAAAGATTAGTCAACGCATGGGTCAGAGCCAAAGCCCCGAGCAAGAATACACACTACTCCCCTCAAATAGGATACTTGAATCCAGACAGTAGCATTATACACAATAAATATCACAATAGAATATTTTAAACTAAACGGGATAATTAAACGCGATAAATATAAATCACTAACTACCCGCAGAAATCCCCATTTATAAAGGCACACCAATATTATTTTAAATTCCCAAGTCCCGCGGAGTTAATCCTTTATTAATTAACCCAAATTATCAAATTTCTCAATTATTTATGTTCTTACTTCCATAATTATTAGGTATGGCGGTCCTCCCGCCTCGGGTGATAATTCACCAAAATTCATTATGGCGGTCCTCCCGCCTCGGGTGATTTCTCCACCAAAATACACATCCCCTTGTCAAAACGCCGGCTGGCCCGTTTAAACTGTCGGCCCTCGCTGATTGACAAGGTTCCACACACGACACGACATAAAACGCCGGCTGACCCGTTTAAACTATCGGCCCTCGCTGATTATGTCGCCAATATATTTTAATACCCGTCTTATTATCTTAGGTATTAGTTCTCAATTTCTCAATTCACAATTTATAATCACCCCACCCTTTTAATCGATGTGAGATCCTCAAAATACTCCTTAGTCCCATACCTAAGGGTCCCCAAGTTATCAATACGTCCTATCCTATGTATAGGAGGATTTTCTAACATAAAACTTAACTTAGTCTCGTACTTAGACTACCGTAACGACGATAAAGTATCAAAAATCAGCTCACCCCAAAGATGATAAAAACGCGATAATCTACCCTCACTAGTCCCATACCTAGAAGGCATTCTAAAATATAGGGAGAGCAATAATACCCAATAACCCGTCGTCACAAAGGTAACATCATAATACCAACAAGTCACACAAACAAGCATAATTAATCAATATATAAAACTACGCATGATAGTCCAATTCAATTAAATCTTTAATTTAATTATCACAACGTCAACAATACCCAAAAAAATCTCATTTAATTATTTTAAATTAAATATATCGAGTTTTCATCATATATTCATCAAAACAAAATTTTATTATATCTACATGTATTACATGAGTTATACGCACCCAAAAATCATTTATTTTAAAGCTAGGGTTTTTCTACATGCACCCTACACCAATAAAACCCAAAATCACTCATCAATCCTACGTACCCAAGGGTTATGAATATTATTCAGATTTAAAAGATTTAATAAAAACAACCCCATAATTAGTGTTCACTTTTTCTAATTAAGTTACTAATTATTTTTAAGAAAACATGTAATTAAGTGTTTAGGCGACACTTAAAACGCATAATACTAAAGGAAAAGAATAGAGTATTCATGCCTGAATAAAAGTTGGTTTAGAAATATGATCTTGAATGTGTATTCCTCTCAAAAATTTGACAAAGATTCGTCCTTGATGCGTCTTGAGAAAATCCGGTTAATCTTGACAAAACTTGAGTTGAAAGTTATGTAGAATGGGGCTAGGGTTTTGAGGTTGAAGAAGATGAAGAAGATGAGAGGATTCTGATTTTTGAGAAGGCTAAAATGTGTTTTAAAAGATCTAAACTCGTCACTTTATGTTTATATACCAAAAAGAATTAGAGTCCTAATCAAATACAAATACTTGAAAAATCATTACGGACGATCGGATCGTTAGAATCGCTTGAAATTTTCGTATGTTGTAGCGAACAGCGAGACAGGACTGCTGACAAAAATTCAGCTTGATCGGACGGTCGGATTTCTAAAAATATTATTTTTACAAGAAAGTTTTCTGTTTTGAGGACTCTTAGAGAGTTTTATATTTTGAGGACTCTTCTAAATAATAAAAATTCAATTAAAACTCCATTTTAATTCCGATTCCAATTCCGTTTGAAAATTCATTTTTCAAATATAAAAACCAACACTTTAAATTATAAAATTTATAAAATCCAAAATTTCATTTTTCTTCGATTTCCAAAATTAATTTAAAAATTCCAATTTAAAAAAATCCGGGTTGTTACATACTTCCCCACTAGCAAAGAATTTCGTCCTCGAAATTAAACGAAGCATACACATAAACACTTAAATCTCACAAAAAAGAAAATAAGGCTCACATATGCCTACCCGTAGAATGCCATAATTGGGCGCTCATACACCCAATTCTACGCGCACCTACCCCACGAGCAACAAAATAATATATATTGCCTATATACATACACATAACTATGAAAATAATGGCGTACCACATGCTCTCAAAATTCCCCACTCGATCCTATATCCGAAAGTCATTAAAATTATAACTTCCTCAAATTAAATCTCAACATCAAAAATTGATACATACGGTACCTAACATTTGTACTAAAATCTCCAAAATAATTATCGTCTCAAAAATCCATTCTAAGGATCCCCACATCAAGCTTACTAATTCTAAACTCAATGTCTACAACGTCCTTAACTCAAAACTTCACATCTCCAAGAAACATATCTAACATGTATGCTAGACCCTCTACTTTAAGAAGTACGAATCAACAAGGGAATCAAAGATCGGCAACGCGGAAGCTAAACGGACTCATAACCTACGAGACCTAAGACCATGCTCTGATACCATTCTGTAACACCTCGCCCGTCCGGGGAGAGCGAACGGAGCGCTACACATCGATAAAACTAATTAAAATCCACAAATAACAAGGTATAGAGCATCTAAATCCCATAATCGAAAAGAAACCACTAATCTCAAATCTCTTCAAAATACAAATACAACAATTCTCTCGAAATAATTACAACAATCTAACTATCTCGAAAATAAAATAAATGTCCAAATGCTCTATACATCAAAATAAATACAAGTCTTCTCATCTCTTGTATTAAAAATTCTTCCCAAATAATCCTCACTAAAATCATCCCAATTGGTCCATAGCACTCAAATTCGTGCTCACCTGCCAACTAAGAAAAAGATGGGGAAGTACACAATACGACAGGAATATGCTCAACAAAGATGTTAGCGATGAACAAAGCGCAACAATACGACTACGAATACTCAAATCAAATAATGCAAATCTCAATAGCATTTTATCAATAAATTTCTCAACAACACATTAACCGGAGTCACCAGGCCTCACCATACCGCGCCATACTTTATCAAGTAGCCGGAAAAGGAGTCTTGGCGGGTTCCCAACATCAGTGCCATATTAAAATCTCATGACAGCGTGCTCAAAACAACATGAATAATACCTCATGAATGAAAATAATTCCAACAATTATTTTTCCAGATTTCCAAGAATTTAACAAATCAAAATATGAGTTCAATTAACAAGAATTCAACGGAATAAACACTCGCGAGATTTAGGAGCATATTGTGTAAAACCCCATACCTCAAAATTATGGCATGAATCATCACATAATTTCAGCCTCAAAATCTAATCACACCATCACGTTCTTCTCGCGAAAATAATCAAATCTCGTTCTAGCCCAAACTCGAGAAAACACAAAAAAAGCCTTCTAATCTAATGTTCAAATCTTGAATAGGTTTGGGGCTATGGTTTGTAGATGAAAGGGAGTAATTTTGGAGAGGTCTTCTGGTTGAAAAGTTTGAGAAAAAGTGATTTGAAAAGTCCATCCACGAATTATTTGATATATAAAGGATTAAGAGTTTGATTAAGAAAAGAGTTCTAATCAGATACAAACACTAAAAATTTTATTTCGGACGATCGGACCGTTGGAATCACTTGAAATTTTAGTATATTGTAGCGAACGACGAGACATGACTGCTGACAAAAATTCAGCTTGATCGAGCGGTCGGATTTCTAAAAATATTATTTTTACTAGAGAGTTTTATGTTTTGAGGACTCTTAGAGAGTTTTATATTTTGAGGACTCTTCTAAATAATAAAAATTCAATTAAAACTCCATTTTAATTCTGATTTCGAAATCGTTTGAAATTCTCTCCTTTAAAAATAATAACCAACATATTTGAGCAATACAAATAATTTTATCTCAAAATTTATTTTTCCACTTTATTTCGAAAATACCCCAAAAATTACACGGGTTGTTACAGAAATGTAACAACCCGGATTTTTTTAAATTGGAATTTTTAAATTAATTTTGGAAATCGAAGAAAAATGAAATTTTGGATTTTATAAATTTTATAATTTAAAGTGTTGGTTTTTATATTTGAAAAATGAATTTTCAAACGGAATTGGAATCGGAATTAAAATGGAGTTTTAATTGAATTTTTATTATTTAGAAGAGTCCTCAAAATATAAAACTCTCTAAGAGTCCTCAAAACATAAAACTTTCTTGTAAAAATAATATTTTTAGAAATCCGACCGTCCGATCAAGCTGAATTTTTGTCAGCAGTCCTGTCTCGCTGTTCGCTACAACATACGAAAATTTCAAGCGATTCTAACGATCCGATCGTCCGTAATGATTTTTCAAGTATTTGTATTTGATTAGGACTCTAATTCTTTTTGGTATATAAACATAAAGTGACGAGTTTAGATCTTTTAAAACACATTTTAGCCTTCTCAAAAATCAGAATCCTCTCATCTTCTTCATCTTCTTCAACCTCAAAACCCTAGCCCCATTCTACATAACTTTCAACTCAAGTTTTGTCAAGATTAACCGGATTTTCTCAAGACGCATCAAGGACGAATCTTTGTCAATTTTTTGAGAGGAATACACATTCAAGATCATATTTCTAAACCAACTTTTATTCAGGCATGAATACTCTATTCTTTTCCTTTAGTATTATGCGTTTTAAGTGTCGCCTAAACACTTAATTACATGTTTTCTTAAAAATAATTAGTAACTTAATTAGAAAAAGTGAACACTAATTATGGGGTTGTTTTTATTAAATCTTTTAAATCTGAATAATATTCATAACCCTTGGGTACGTAGGATTGATGAGTGATTTTGGGTTTTATTGGTGTAGGGTGCATGTAGAAAAACCCTAGCTTTAAAATAAATGATTTTTGGGTGCGTATAACTCATGTAATACATGTAGATATAATAAAATTTTGTTTTGATGAATATATGATGAAAACTCGGTATATTTAATTTAAAATAATTAAATGAGATTTTTTTGGGTATTGTTGACGTTGTGATAATTAAATTAAAGATTTAATTGAATTGGACTATCATGCGTAGTTTTATATATTGATTAATAATGCTTGTTTGTGTGACTTGTTGGTATTATGATGTTGCCTTTGTGACGACGGGTTGTTGGGTATTATTGCTCTCCCTATATTTTACAATGCCTTCTAGGTATGGGACTAGTGAGGGTAGATTATCGCGTTTTTATCATCTTTGGGGTGGGCTGATTTTTGATACTTTATCGTCGTTACGGTAGTCTAAGTACGAGACTAAGTTAAGTTTTATGTTAGAAAATCCTCCTATACATAGGATAGGACGTATTGATAACTTGGGGACCCTTAGGTATGGGACTAAGGGGTATTTTGAGGATCTCACATCGATTAAAAGGGTGGGGTGATTATAAATTGTGAATTGAGAAATTGAGAACTAATACCTAAGATAATAAGACGGGTATTAAAATATATTGGCGACATAATCAGCGAGGGCCGACAGTTTAAACGGGCCAGCCGGCGTTTTATGTCGTGTCGTGTGTGGAACCTTGTCAATCAGCGAGGGTCGACAGTTTAAACGGGCCAGCCGGCGTTTTGACAAGGGGATGTGTATTTTGGTGGAGAAATCACCCGAGGCGGGAGGACCACCATAATGAATTTTGGTGAATTATCACCCGAGGCGGGAGGACCCCCATACCTAATAATTATGGAAGTAAGAACATAAATAAGTGAGAAATTTGATAATTTGGGTTAATTAATAAAGGATTAACTCCGTGGGACTTGGGAATTTAAAATCATATTGGTGTGCCTTTATAAATGGGGATTTCTGCGGGTAGTTAGTGATTTATATTTATCGCGTTTAATTATCCCGTTTAGTTTAAAATATTCTATTGTGATATTTATTGCGTATAATGCTACTGTCTGGATTCAAGGATCCTATTTGAGGGGAGTAGTGTGTATTCTTGCTCGGGGCTTTGGCTCTGACCCATGCGTTGACTAATCTTTTTCAGGATTAGAATTTGGAGAAGCTGTATAAGTTTATCGGAGTTATCATTGGAGGTGCAGCTGGAGTTATTTACTTTATGGCATAGTTTAGTTAGACTTTCTTTTCCAGTCGTATTATGAGACTTCATTTGAGTTTTATTGGGCCATTCGGTTCCAAAGTTGTTTAGAGGATTTATTTTGGGATTATTTTAGATTTTATTTAATCATTATTGGGGATTGGATTTTTTGGAGTTAGCATGTGATGGATCTTTTATCGCTTAGTTATTTGTGATCATTTGAGATTGACCAATTATTTATCTTATGGACTGATTTATTTATGTCTCATATCTGTCTCATGCTAAGAATGGTATTTATTTAGTTCACGCCCGGCTAAGTTTTGGTGGCGGCCGACGCCAGAATTAGGCGGGGTGTGACAGATGGTATCAGAGCTTAGGTATACGACAACCCTCGGGTCTTGGGTTTTGGGTCTGTTGCGTTTTGTGGCGCGTATTTTTGGAGATAGAAATTTTTAGAGAATCGTTTTGCGTTAGGCATCTAGATTAGATGTGAGGAAATTATTATTTTGGAGACGAGATTATTTTGGAGATTGTTGGCCTGATTTTTGAGAGTTAGGTATTCGGCGAATTTCGAGGGAAAAATTCCATTGTTAGTGGGGAAGTGTAACAACCCCTGTAATTTTTAGGGTATTTTCGAAATAAAGAGGAAAAATAAATTTTGAGATAAAATTATTTGTATTGCTCAAATATGTTGGTTATTATTTTTAAAGGAGAGAATTTCAAACGATTTCGAAATCGGAATTAAAATGGAGTTTTAATTGAATTTTTATTATTTAGAAGAGTCCTCAAAATATAAAACTCTCTAAGAGTCCTCAAAACATAAAACTCTCTAGTAAAAATAATATTTTTAGAAATCCGACCGCTCGATCAAGCTGAATTTTTGTCAGCAGTCCTGTCTCGCCGTTCGCTACAACATACTAAAATTTCAAGCGATTCCAATGGTCCGAAATAAAATTTTTAGTGTTTGTATCTGATTAGAACTCTTTTCTTAATCAAACTCTTAATCCTTTATATATCAAATAATTCGTGGATGGACTTTTCAAATCACTTTTTCTCAAACTTTTCAACCAGAAGACCTCTCCAAAATTACTCCCTTTCATCTACAAACCATAGCCCCAAACCTATTCAAGATTTGAACATTAGATTAGAAGGCTTTTTTTGTGTTTTCTCGAGTTTGGGCTAGAACGAGATTTGATTATTTTCGCGAGAAGAACGTGATGGTGTGATTAGATTTTGAGGCTGAAATTATGTGATGATTCATGCCATAATTTTGAGGTATGGGGTTTTACACAATATGCTCCTAAATCTCGCGAGTGTTTATTCCGTTGAATTCTTGTTAATTGAACTCATATTTTGAATTGTTAAATTCTTGGAAATCTGGAAAAATAATTGTTGGAATTATTTTCATTCATGAGGTATTATTCATGTTGTTTTGAGCACGCTGTCATGAGATTTTAATATGGCACTGATGTTGGGCACCCGCCAAGACTCCTTTTCCGGCTACTTGATAAAGTATGGCGCGGTATGGTGAGGCCTGGTGACTCCGGTTAATGTGTTGTTGAGAAATTTATTGATAAAATGCTATTGAGATTTGCATTATTTGATTTGAGTATTCGTAGTCGTATTGTTGCGCTTTGTTCATCGCTAACATCTTTGTTGAGCATATTCCTGTCGTATTGTGTACTTCCCCATCTTTTTCTTAGTTGGTAGGTGAGCACGAATTTGAGTGCTATGGACCAATTGGGATGATTTTAGCGAGGATTATTTGGGAAGAATTTTTAATACAAGAGATGAGAAGACTTGTATTTATTTTGATGTATAGAGCATTTGGAGATTTATTTTATTTTCGAGATAGTTAGATTGTTGTAATTATTTCGAGAGAATTGTTGTATTTGTATTTTGAAGAGATTTGAGATTAGTGGTTTCTTTTCGATTATGGGATTTAGATGCTCTATACCTTGTTATTTGTGGATTTTAATTAGTTTTATCGATGTGTAGCGCTCCGTTCGCTCTCCCCGGGCGGGCGAGGTGTTACATGGCATGTGTGGCTCGGTTACCCTCTTTACTCGTTTCCAAGGCTTCTAAACGCCGGGCCAAGGTGGCCACTTTTGTATATAGTCCAAAATCTCATTTTTCTGGGTGAGCATTACCCTCATTAATTGTGGTGGTCTTCGAATCCCAATGGGGTTCCCATTGCTGGGACTTTTGAGCAACGAATTCTAAAAACGACAATGCATCGACCTCACTCTTTTCTGTGAAATCTCCACTACACAAAAGTTCAAGCATAGATCGAGTAGTGTAATCGAAACCCTCATACAAAATCTGGATTTGACGACCTAATTCGATTTCGTGGTGAGGACATTGCAGGAGCAAGTCCTTGAATCTTTCCAAGTACATCCATAAAGTCTCTCCCTCTTTTTGATTGAAAGTATTGATGGCGTGACGTATTGCCGCCGTCTTTTGGTTAGGGAAAAACTCTTGGAAAAATTCAACACTCAACTGATTCCATGTAGTGATGGAATTTGGTTTAAGTGAGAGTAGCCAACTCTTAGCTTTGTCCTTGAAAGAAAATGGAAATAGTTTTAGTTTAACAATCTCATCGGTGAGTTGTTGTAACCTAACCGTTCCACAAATTTCTTTAAACTCACGCACGTGGAGGTATGGGTCCTCCTTTTATGTGCCTCGAAAGATGGGAAATAAATGAATTATTCCTGACTTGAACTCGAAATTATTTTCATTGTGCGGGGGGAGAAGTATGCATGATGGTTGGCTTGCCCTATTGGGATACAGGTAATCCTTTAGGGCACGAGTTGCTAGCTCATCTCCCATCTCGGTGAAAATTTAGGTGATACATATAACAATATCGAGAATACTAGACTCCACTCTAGCTAAACGACCAGTAGGATCTCGAACCCAACTTACCATACACCGTACTCACTCGATTTTTTTTTTATTTTTATTTTTTTATATATATAGAAAGCAAATAATTCGACACAGGACCACAAAATTCCTAAGCTAACACAAAGCAATTTGAGTTTATTTGAATTAGGTGAGGGGAAGTTTAATTTTTAAGATTTAGTTTCCCGAGATTATTCGATGACAATGGGTCTCTGAAATAATCTCCCTAATTAAAGAGCTCCTAATTCTTGACGAGGGAGAATTTAAAAGACGACCAACTCCGGACTATCGTCTCAATTACCACATATTTCCTCCAGGTAGGTGGTCGGTACGAAGACTCATTAAAAATCACCAATCCTAGTCAAGGTCAAAATGGCATCGATTTAAAAATTTTGTGTTTGGATTAGCTTTTAATTCTAGCCTTGAAAAGAATATGCCTATGAGCTATGTGACACCCTATGGCCAACGTCTAATAAATTTTAAATTAAAATTATGGCTTGGGTTATGCAGATGCTCGGGTAGCTTAATGATTTGTTGACCAAGAAATGGTGATTAAATCCCCACCTTATCTTAAAATTGGATTTTGCCCTTAAGTCAACTTATGCACGTGCTTATTGAAATATGCGAAAATAGTTTCACGTAAGGAGCACACAAGACTTACCTCCGGCGTGGATTTTTTATGGTCACTTGTTTACGCCGGGCCGAAGTTTTATTTGACGTCGATTGGAGGGAAACGTCGCCTCCGTTTCAGTCATCTCCGAGAGTACCTTGTGCGCGTGACAAGATTGCAAAAGTAACTTTAGCGCTTTTCCCACGGTTGCTTGCTTTTTCGGGTTTTTCTCTTTTCTCCTTTTTTTTTCTACTCTTGTTTTTTTTTTCTGAAAAAGAACACAAAAAATATACAAAGCGTAAAGTGCAAAAATTATTAAATACAAAAATACTTACGCATGCATTTACAAGGAATTTTTACACTTACAAAAAAAAAAACAAATAATAACCAAAAACACACTATAAGAATGGAGAAAAAAAATTTATATACTGAAAAATAAATAAATTATGCTACTGAAATGACTATAAATTTTTTTTCTTTTCTTATTTATTTCCTATTTTAATTTTAATTTTTTGATTTTTTTTTTCAAATTACAGAAACTCGAAAATCTGGAAATTTTCAGGAAAGAAAAGGATTATTTTCCAATTTTCAAAAATTTTAAGTACTTTTATGACAAACTAGTGTTAAAAACAACTAGTTTCTCATAAACATTTTAAATCTGTTTTTTTTAATTATGAAAAAAAATTGCTGCTAGAATATTTGATGTTTTTCGATTATTTTCATTTTTTTTTATTTTTGAGTACTTTTATGACAAAACTAGTGTTAAAAACAACTAGTTATTTATAAAAGACTATAAAAAAAATAAAAAATACTGCTAGAATATATATATATATATATATATATATATATATATATATATATATATATATATATATATATACTAGGGTATGCCCGTGCCTGAAGGCACGCTGATAATTTTGAAAAACATAAACTCGTGTTTTGGTGCAATGGCATGTGCTCTCATCAAAACTACAATTGGTCTCGAGTTAGAAACACGTGAGCAGCTTCTTCACAATGAATAAGTCATGTAAAATTTAAGTCTATTTCTTTTACATAAAATAAATAATCGTAAACAATTTTAATTTTTTGGATATAAATAATTTCCTTTGTTTATAGAACTATCCGCCCGTATAAAAAAAATAAAAAATACGCTAAGAACAAAACTAATAGTTTGTAATTCAAATATAATATCATTATCTATTTAGACATATATAACATGTGGAGTACACATTTCTAGTTGCTTTCACACTTTGCAATGGCCAAACAACATTGTATAGAATGCATCCAGTTAAAATAAATATTTTACAAAAGATATAAATAAATTCTCAACATTACCAACATACATCATCTTGATTTATGAAAACACTTTTGAAGAAAAAAGATAAATGGTAGATACTCGATCTACCAGTTTCCTATCTTCCATCCCACTAAATATCTCATTTTCATCGTCTTTTATATAATTGTATTAATGTCCATACAACAGGAGCTACAACATGACAACACTTTTGGTCAATCGATCAACTCAAGCACGAACTACAAACAGATAATAACGATAAAAATTATTATAGTAGTTATTATAATAATGATTATTATCGTTATGCAAATTCACATCAAGTAAAAATGTCTAAATATCGCATATGCAAGAAATTCGCATAGTGAAAATTTTACGAAGTACGTATATCGCAAAATGGTGAAAATTCTTCAAAGTACATTAAATTTCTAATGGAGCTCTTCTGCATAACAAATCCACATAGGTTCGAGTTCATATCCATTAAATTTTTAATGGAGCTCTTCTGCATAACAGATTTCATCTATTTCCAGTACTCAATCACTCTATAGTACCATATGCTAGTGTCTTTTTGATATTCATCTCGACGGACACCAACTTCTTTAAGCCGAGGGGGCTATGCTGTGAGCCTTAGTGGCCAAGGTTCTAGTCCACTCCCTCTTTTCCTGTGCATCTTCGTCGAGTATGGGATGTTGCACGCTTTCATGAGCACATTCCAACTTGCATCGGGATCAGCATCACTATTGCATAAGGGAGGGTGAGTTCCAGGATCTCTCTTCAAGTAACAGCTATCACTCACTGGCTTAGCCCATACAACAGTTTGCTCTTTCCTTGAAACAACTCTCCAGCACAGGGAGGAGAAAATTTCAAATGAAATGTCCATTAAACTATTAACAAAACTATATAAAGTAGTTCTCACCTCAAGTTCAGACCCAAGGGTTTCTCCATAGACCAAGATCTTTTTTAGGTACACAACCACGAATCACACCTTCACAACAGGAAAAAATCAAGATAGTATACTATTCCATATATAAAGCGTAGTTGCCAAATCGCGAATTGTATCGCGAATTAAAAATATGTGAATCAGGAATCATATCATGAATTTAACTGGTGTTTGCTTAATGTATTACATAACTTTAAAACATGATTTAAATACATAATTGGCACAAAATTTTATACGGATCCCATCTTGTATAACTTGAAGGATCTGAGCATCAGAGTGGGAATCATATCACTCATTTTACATCAGGTTCAACTCCACTTGCAACCCAACCTGTAGGGTTCACACACAGTACTATAGTTGTATCACCACAGCCGTTTCCTTTCTTCCTACAGTTTTATCCTCGTAACTACTGCCCATACAACCCATACTTCCCACACAATACCATAGTGTTACGAATCATCTAGAAATTAAAAGACTGTCCCAGTGTTATGAGTAGACTAACATAACAATCATCAGATATCAAAAAATAATTTCTTAGTTTAAAACATTACCTCAGTGTGTGTGAGAGAGAAGACACTAAAAGTATATGCGGATCGCATGTCCGAGCCATCTCATGACGTTCTTATCTTCTGCAGGTAAATGGAATCGAGTTCGTGGAGCCCAAGATTGGTTGAAGCGGTTATTTTGGGGTGAATCCCAGTTATGTGGAATGTGACTGCGTAAAAATTATTGATTGTCATCAAAAGTGTAAATCCTCAATAAGCTGAAATGTGTTGCCTTTTTTCATTCGCTTGTTGCAGCTAGTTAGTATTGTGGGATATTTTGTAGTGCTTCTACTCAAGAAGACTACAATTTTGATGAAACCTAGTGATTACTGTTCTATTGTCATGTTATTATTACCACATAATGGGTTATGAAAGAGTTACTTGAAACAACTGATCTGCAAAAAAAAGTGCGCTGCAAAAAAAATATCATAAATCAGTGTCCATATGTAGGTAAGTATAATGAAACAGTAAGAAATGTTAAAATGTAAAATGCATTATACCAAAACAGTTCTAGTTATACCTTTGGAATGAATCAGTGAAGAGGAGCACAACCTACAACCTGCGTGTAGGAGCCGCACCTGTGGTCCAACGCACATGAATTGTTGGAGTAATTACAAAAACTCTTATCTGCTACGCATGACTCAATGGCAAAATGCGGAGCCACATTCTGCACTCTAAACCACAATTGATTTCCACCATACTTACCAGTGCTCAACTCCGCAAACTTGCAGTCCTGTTTGTCTTTTCGGTACCGAACCAGTAGACCGAGGTTTTGGGGAGTGCTCTTAAATCTGGAGAATCAGTAGCAGAATCAACAGAAT
This sequence comes from Sambucus nigra, assembly GCA_949130495.1. Classification (NCBI taxonomy): domain Eukaryota; kingdom Viridiplantae; phylum Streptophyta; class Magnoliopsida; order Dipsacales; family Adoxaceae; genus Sambucus; species Sambucus nigra. The sequence continues at coordinate 305,664,392 of OX422217.1, read as the reverse complement.
CAGTAGCATCAGTGATTTCAATGGTTATTTCGATGACAACACTATTCACCTCTTTGGGATCTACAAATAAAAAATATAAACAATTAGAGATCGAAAGAAAAATACAGTTACAAAAGTCTATAATAATTACCAATAAGACCAATTTGAATCACATTTTCTATCATTACCTAACCAATAGAACCCGCTTAGATTGGAAACCAAAAGGCTGACTTTAGTTACCTATACACGAACACACTATCTCTAAAACCCTTTGATTTCGTGGTAGCTGGTTGACATCAAATTGAGGGTTACCTGCCATGTAAATACCATGGATAAAAGTAAGGGAAAGCAGGTTGAAGGAAATACAAAGAAACACACACATATTTCAAGCATGTAAGTTGGCCTCTATATGGAACAATGTGGTGTGAAAATACTCCATAAGAGATATCAAATTTATTACACCACTATTTATTAAAAATGGCCTTTCAATGTGATATGTAAAAAAAATGTGGAATTAATAAACAACTTTAAGGCCAACCTGTTTGAAATTACATAGCCTCGTAGTGCCAATAAACTAAGTATTCGCGTAATTATGAGGCCTGCAACAAAAAGCACCAACTTCTCCAAATATATCCTCAGATTGTAAGGTCCCAACAATAACTTTTCCTCCAAATCACAATCAATTTTTTCCATCTCCCCAGATACGATGATGTAAACGTTGTCTCGTGATTCATTCTCTGAGAAGATAACAATTATTACATCAAATAGAATCATAATCTAAATTTTATGAATCAATCATCAATAACTCAAATCACAAATAATGAATAGAAAATAAGAGCTTGCGCAAATTAGTATTGATGTGAATAGAAAAACACCAATAATACATAAAACTTTAAAGGACGTTTGTGTTACAGTAAAAAGAGAATTTCACTTATAGTTCATGCCCATTTACGCAACCTATTGATCTTACAAAGTTTTCACATAATCATTTGAAGAGAGTACATTGAGCTGAAGATACTAATGTGCTAAAAATACTAAAGTTGCTAATATAGGCTCAATAAGGTTCTCAAATAAAGAAAAAAATAACGAAACATAAATCTCAACTAAAGATACGAAGAACATTTTTTAAATCAGAGATTAACACCTTGTTTGCTAAAGATAAAATGTCATTATTAGTTGACCCAAAGTTTGATAGTACACAACAAAAAGTTGGCCTTGGCAACACTATTCACCTCTTTGGCACATAATCAAGAGCAATTCACGATGGTTTATTACCCTTGAGTAGTCCTTATGTACAACAATCCGCAGACTTCCTAAATTCCAACAAAAGTACATTAGATATCTCCCTAAATAACTCCACAAAATTAAAAACAAAACACTTAAATATATGTCAAGAGGTCCAAATTAATTTATATAGAATTGCTAGCAGAAATCTCAGGAAAATGGCCTTATAGATTACTTGTAATTTTAGACATTCATTTTCTCTTCCAGATTACAAACTTCATGTAATCAACTTCCACAATCGATGGGAGAAACTTTTTCAAACACACCAAAATCATTAGAAGTTGAATACAAATGGCCATTAAAAGAAGAGTTAGGGAAGTTTGTTTGTGGGATGGGAATAGGTCAATTAAATTGATCTAGAAGTGTCACTAAGGAGTGTAAATGCTCAATACAAATGACACGAACTTTTCTTCTTGAAATTAAGGAGAGTCGTCAACAAAATTGCAACCAAAAACCAAATTACTCCCACTTTTAATCAATTAAATATATTAGTTATTCACAAGTGATAGTAAGTAAAGTTCCAAGTATTGTGTGGATTTCACAATGTGCAACATTATACAGTGGTTCTACAAACAATGTCGGCTAGCTAATACAGTTGAGAATATAACAAACTAACATTCCGAGAATGTTTTTTCAGTTCTCCGAGCATTGATAAACCAGACATCAATACTATTATACTAATTCTACCAACTAACTACTTTAATTACTCTGTGATGAATGACTAATTTAATTATAAAGAGAGGGAAGGAAAATGAAATTTATGGAAGAAGAAGCTATGTTTGACAATTTTAGCATCAATGTTCACAATTACCAACCCATTTTTTTATACCTGTATTAAATACATTCAGTTGTGGTCAGATAAATAAACTCAAATTTACCATCTTCTATCAAGCAGACATAAAAAAATATATGACAAAGGAAATAATAGAGATCAAATAAAAGTACTTTGAATGAGAGAGAATGTACATGTGGATGATCTTAACGGTAGAGGCAGTGGATGGAAAACTCAACTGAAAATTCTGAATCACACATTTAGAATCACTTCCAAGCATATATCTTAAATGAAAACCCTTAATTTTAAATCTAAAGAAAAAATAAAGAAAGTTAAATTGCAAATAAACACACATATTACACACAAAATATGTACATACACAAAATACTTTTTACATTGTGTAAATAGTATCAAATTCAAAGCATGTCTTAACAACATTCCAACATAGATACACAAAACCATTCAGCAAATCTCATGTATTACACTGTGAAACTAAAAACCAAAAGCCCTAAAAAGAGAGAATGAGAGATAGCTTTTCGAAAACCAAAAAGCCCTAAAAAAACCTAAAAATTGAAACCAAACACAAAAATAAACCCCTAAATAAAAATCTAACTCGTAATTAATGCATATACCTTTTTGATTTTTGCCCATAGATTTAACCTGCAAAATGAAACGAAAATCAAATTCATGTCAGACCCAAAATGTTAAAAGCCTTCGTATATATATATATATCCAAAACCCCCAACAAATTAGGGTTCACAGAATGTTAGAGTGAACAAAAAAATGGAATGTTGGAGAGAATGAATGAGGCGTAGGAAGAGGGAATGAAGGAGTCGGGTGAGGTGGTGTTAGGGGGAGAGAATGAGAGAGTCAGATGAGTGACGGGGGGAGACGGGGAGAGGGTGAGCTTAAGGGATAAAGGAAATGTCAAGTTGGGATTTTTTGTGGTTCTGAAATGAAAAAAATGGGAGAGAATGAGAAATTGTTTGAATTGTGTATGACAAAATTACCGTTCTACCCTTGTTTTTGAATTTGAAAGAGGAGGAGGAAACAAATTAAGGTGTGTTAAAAGAGAGGGAATCCAAAAATTTTAAGGCAAAAGAGGTAGTGCATGAGAATCTTATATGGATGACATCATCAACCAATCTTATGACATATATAAGTTTTCTACTTTATTATATAGATATATATATTTTAAAACTAGTCCGAAAATATATATTCTTAAAATCGACCGAAATCCCCGGCAACGGCGCCAAAAACTTGTTGTCAAGTTTTATTTGTTATAAAACTACCGCAAGTGCACGGGCTATTGAAATATAGAGGGTGTAAGTACGGGTCGAACCCACAGAGATTCCGTCGATCTTTATAAAATATTGATTGTCCAACTAGACATATGAGTATATAAAAGTGATTAAGTTTCTAAAATAAAAATAAAAACGGGATAAACGAACAAGTACAAAAGATAATATTAAATGAGGAAGAAACTAGGACGTCGGTTCCGTTTGTCAATTTTAATTAAATTAACACATCAATTTAATTTTGTAGTTCCGAATTTATAACACAAAATATACCGACTCTCGTTGCGTACATTTCAGAGAATAAAACATTACCTACACTCAAAATATTTTAACGTCTCTTGAATTAGACACCATAAATCCCTATTCCGTCGAAAATATCATATTTAAATTTTTTAACGTGTATTTAAGCATGAGGTATCAAAGCATCTAAGTGCAAGCATAACCCATTAAAAATGACAACTTTAAATTTTTTAAAGCATGAATTTATAATTAATTCGTTGAGGTTTAAAAATACACTCTCGTGTAATTTTAAACGAATACTGAATTTTTTTATTTCAAATTAGAACACGTCGAAATATGTACGAAATTAAAGTAACATGCGTGGTTTAATTAGTCATGACAAACATCACCTAAGTCCTAGTAATTAAACTACTCACACAACATATTTGACACACAAATATTACAAGATGAAAAAATAATTTTCATTAATAAATGTCAACTTACAAAATTTCTGGTCCAAGACATGAATTACAATATACAATATGCTCCTCCAAAGTATGCCTAAAAAATACTCTCTACACATTTTTTTTTTCTCTCAAAGTGTGTCTTTTTTTTTCTATCCAAAAGTAAAGTGTCCCCCAAAATCTCTATATTACCTATAATTTATACCAAAAAAGAAACCAACAAAATAGGACAAAGTGGGGGTATAAATCGTGGGAACAATGGATAGAAATTGTGGGGAAAAGGGGCGGTGGAGATCTGATCTCGACAAGAAAAGAAGGGAAAAAAATGGGTTTTGGTAATGGGCAGGCGGGGTAATGGGTTTAGTGGGTTAGTGGGCAAGTGAATATTCGCCAAAAAAAGAAATGGAGGAGGATGGGTTTGAACACCTGACCTCACACAGGTCTCTCCTTATCCCAACTAGCTCACCCAACAGCTCTTTTTGATATAAATATACACCCAATTATATTTAACAACATATTAAAACCCAAATCTCATAATTTGTACAATAACGCAAATCACCATAACTTCTTAATTCAGAATCCGATTGACTTGCCGTTTGAACCAACGTGACCCTCAATTCGGGACCAATAAAATTTCAATAGTGTTCGGGTCTTGAGGTTGACTTCAGGTGTTGATCCAGGGCTTTGACTTTGACTTTCATTTGAATTCGAACTTTGCACGGCCATAACTTCTTCGTTTCAACTCCGATTGTCACGCCGTTTGAACCCAGGCGTTCCTTGATTCAAGGCCTTCAATTTCCATGGTTGGTCCGATTCTGTAATCAGCCATTTGAATTTACAATTTAGCCTCTGAAGTTGCGTAGGTGCCCGTTTCATGCCCGAATGATGTCTTGTCATCGCCGCTTGCCTTTTAATCCTATTAATACTCAAAAAAACCTTGAACAAGAGATTAGAAATATATATTTTTTGGTCATGAATTGAATATGTGAGCATGAAGTTCCCAAAATTGCATTATTAACCCCATTTATTCTTAAATTTGTATTTTTCTTTAAAATAATAAAAATGGCTCGAAAAATATTTTATTGATGGTGTAATGGAACTAACAAGTCCTAGATTTTGGTATAATTAATACAAAATAATGCACTCATCAATGAATGTACAAAGATGATGGATGCAATGATTCAGATCAAGACTGTCAAGGATGATCGTGGAGACGTGCCAAATATAGCAGTATCAGACATACTAAATTGAATTCCTAGATTCTACCCCGGACATTTATAAATCATGTCCTTACAAATCTTCCTCTTTATTTATTCCGGTACATACATAAATAATCCGAATTATGCTGCCCAAAATCACATAAAATTTAATATCACCATTAAACCCAAAAACTGAAAATACTAAATGTGTGTCTTCACAAAAATTTGATCATCTTCAAATCTTCAACACAATCTTTCTTTGTCATCATCAGGGTGTGAAAAAATGATCCTCCATTGAGATAACTACACACATGAGACAAAAAACAAATACGTGTGACACGCAACAGTTTGTAAAATAATGATAAGCAAAACGAAATATCAAATATGTGCAAGCAAATCACTATAAAAACAAAATTCTCTCCCATAATTTGTTCTCCCACTTTTTATGATGTCCCCAAATAGACAGATATAAAGAACAACGCAAATGGATAATGTCACAAGGTAATAAACTCTCTTTTTGAATTTTTCAAAAAAAAAATCTCACCATGAAAGAACACCAAAACAACTAAGTCAGTGATAGCGAAAATGTAGGGATGTGAACAAATTCGACAGGAAAATCAATACATAAAACCATAACATATGTGCACGATGAATGTTGGATATTCCTAACGAATGAACTTAATATCTTCCTTATGTGTAAAAATTGTGGAATTAAAATAAATTGACTCAATCAAATCAACAAATCAAAGCTCAAAGTGATTTCCACACCAATAACGTTCAAAACATTTGATACGCTTTTTCATGACTTTCAAGGATGTGCAAACCCGTTTTTCATTTCTTTCCATCCAAACTCACTCATAAATAATTATACATTATATTTTTCTTTTGAGGATATGAAACTAAATCCTATTCGCTCATTTGATTTGGCATATTTTTCTTTTTATTGCCATTTAATTTTTTTGGGCTCTTTTTCGAATGACAACTTTCTTGACGAGTTAATTTTGAACTCTCGTAGACCTTTTTCGTGATTCACTCATCATATTTTGTTGCAATTAATTCCTCACGGTAAACAATTTTTACTTGCACTGGTATCTTGTCAAGTTTTTTCGCATTTTGGTCTTTGTATAAACATAATTGAGATGGTAAGTCAATATGTGATAGACAAGTACAATACTCAAATAATACCGGGCATGTGTGCAATAAAGGAAATAAGAAGCCAACCATGTAGAAGATATCACTAATCACATCTCAAAGACTCCAAACAATATAAAACACATGGATGAAATGATATAGCATCTCAATTCACTATCAAAGAGTCACGTAGAAAATGGAATGAAGTTGTGACTATGGTTATCTCAAATGTTCATCCATAAACGGTGTAAACAAAATACAAAACTCTTTTTGTGTTTCTAAATTTTTTTTATAAAAAGAAAATCTTTTTGGCTTTTTCAATTTAAAAAAATAAATAAAAATCAAACAAATAAAGATTCAAATGATACAATTTAGAGATAGGAATCAGATGATATGAACATGAAAGATGCATCTTACTCTAGACATGGTTACCACCCCTCAGTCAACTGTGCAAATTCCTAAACACTTCCTAAGACTGTCGAATCTAAGGGCATCTAAAGGCTTAGTGAACATTTCGGCTAACTGGAGGTCGATAGATACAAAACTCAAGGATACGACCTTTTCCTCTACAAGCTCACGGATAAAGTGCTTGTGTATCCTAATATGTTTTGTGCGTGGATGTTGGACTGGATTACGGGTTATGTGAATCGCGCTCGTGTTATCACATGAAATATTCATGTTGTCCTGTGATATCCCATAATCCTCCAACAACTGCTTCATCCACAGAAGTTGCGTGCAACAACTCTCAGTGGCGATGTAATCATCCTCTGCAGTGAACACATATATAGAGTTTTACTTCTTGCTCAACCAAGAGATAATAGTAAAACCAAAAGAAGAAACACCCACCAAAAGTGCTCCTACATTTATCTACATCCCAGGCCCAATCGGTATTCGAATAGGCAGATAAATGATCACTGGTATCAAAGGAATACCAAATGCCAAGTAAGAGAGAGTCCCACTCACATATTTGATAATACATTTAAGAGAGAGTAAGTGTGACTCTTTAGGGGATGCCTGATATCGCGCACAAACTTCAACACTAAAGGCTATGTGGGATGACTGGCAGTCAAGTAGAGAAGACTATTTATCATACTCTGATACAAGGTTTGCTCGATGTCCTTACCTAAAGTGTCCTTGCTAAGCTTAGTTGAGGTACCCATCGGTGTACGTGCATGGTTAGCGGATTCTAGATCAAATTTCTTCACAAGGTCTCTAGAATACTTAGATTGGGAGATGAACATACCACCCTCTAGCTGACGAACCTAGAAACCAAGGAAGAAAGTAAGCTCACCAAGCATGCTCATCTCAAACTCACTCTTCATCTCCTCCTCAAAGTGCTGAGCATGCTGGGAGCATGTGGATCCCAAGACTATGTCATCCATATAGACCTGGGTAACCAAAATAGAACGCCATCTCTCCTGATGAATGTCATATCAAATCCCCCTCTCTTGAATCCATGAGTTAAGAGATAGGAAGTAAGCCTCTTGTACCAAGCACGAGGTGCTTGCTTCAAACCATACAAGGCTTTCCTCAGATAGTAGACGTGATCAGGGTGCTTAGGGTCTTCAAACTCTTTTGGTTGTTCCATGTAAACCTCATCCTATAGAATGCCATTCAGAAAGGAATATTTGACATCCATCTGATATAACTTGAAGTGCATATGAAATGAGATGGCGAGTAGTAAGAAGACGAACTCAAACCTCGCAACATGAGCGAATGTCTCGTCAAAGTCTACACCCTCTATCTATGTGTAGCCTTGAGAGACCAACCTAGCCTTATTTTGGATAATAGTATCAGTCTCATCCACCTTATTCTTGAATATCCACTAGGTACCTATCACATTTGTCACACTATGCCGGGGGACCAGTTCCCAGACATCATTCTTTCTAAATTGAAGCAACTCATCCTGCATAGCATAAATCCAGTGTTCATCGTTGAGCATTTCCTTATACTTCTTGGGCTCGACTTTGGACGTGTGGCAAACATGGCTAACAATGTTCTCTAGCTGAGAACGAGTTTTGACCACTAGGGTGGGATCTCCTAGAATAATAGAAGGATTACGACTCTTGCAAACCCAAGCAGGAGTGTCCCTTAATTTAGGAATGAGGTCCACTCTGGGTATGGGAGACACAATGGGATCATCAGTAGAAAGTGCATCACCCTCACCCAAAAGGTTAGAATCAACAAACGGCAACGGTTCGTCATCTTGCATGGTGAGGTTTATTGACTCCATAACCTTAGAGTTGTTCAGGTTATACACCTAATAAGCTCTACTGGATGATGAATAACCTAAAAATACCCCCTCGTCGCTTCGAGAGTTGAACTTTTCTAATTGCTCTCTATCCCGTAGGATGTAGCATTTGCTCCCAAAGGCACGAAAATATGAAAAGCTGGGCTTCTTACTAGTACACAATTCATAGGGAGTCATAAGTGTGTGTGGACGAGGATATATCATATTCACCGTTTGGCATAAGGTAGACACCGCCTCTGCCCAAAATCTTCTTGCAACTTTACGACCCAAAAGCATAGATTCAACCATCTCCTGAATCGTCCTATTCTTCCTCTCAACAATCCCATTTTGCTGAGGAGTCCTAACGACTGAAAATTCATGTTTGATTCCAAGGCTATCAAATAATAGATCTACTTTGCTTCTTTAAACTCAATGTCGTTGTCACTACATATTCTATTGATAGTGAGACTATATTGATTTTGCAGGACACGACACTTATCCGTAAGAAAGTCCACAATATCGAATTTCTCTCGCAGAAACCTACAATCGAGTAGTGTGAGAAATCATCTACCATCACAAGAATGTACCTCTTACCACCTAAACTCTCAGTACGAGTAGAACCCATAAGATCCATATTTATCAACTCAAGGATGCATGAGGTGGTAATGGAATTTCACTTCCGATGGGGGCTACGCATTTGCTTTCCCAACTAGCAGGGTCCACAAACTGCGAAAGTTGGCTTTCCAAGCGATGGTAAGCCACATACGAGGTCCTATTTAACTAATTTTGCCAAATCTCAAAAATTCACATGACCTAGAAATTGATGCCATAGATCCATAGTAGTGACCGTGATGCTATTGCAGACAAATGAGGACTTAGTCATGTTCCCATAGATTTTGTCTAAAGTCTTCACCCCTTGAAATAAAAGTTTATCGGCTTGATCATAAACGTGGCATTCATTTCGATCAAACTTTACTGCAAAGTCAGTGTTGCACAACTTGCTAATGATAAGTAAATTTGCTTTCAATCCCTTAATGTATAACACATTCTCTAGCTTAGGAAATCATGGTAACTCTACTGTACCTCGTTCTACCATGATAGACTTGCTCCCGTCTCCAAAAGTGACTTTACCGTCCATTCTATCCTCTAGGGAGGTAAATAAAGAACGTCACCAGTCATGTTCCTGGAGCACCCACTATCAAAGTACCACTGCAGATAATTATGTGCTTTAAGAGAAAAATGAACAGCAAGGGATTTTGCGTTGTGCTTAGGCATTCAAGATGTGGTAACCTTCTGTTTTCCCTTGCCATTGTGGACTCTAGTCGGGATTTTAAAAATGTCCTCTAACGGCATAGAAATCCGTTGGAACTCTTCCACTATACTTTGAGATGTGGCGACTAGAAACTCAACTCGCTCTCTTAGACTCAAAATTAGTAGTGGCATGTGATAGAACAAAAGAACATTGTGTCTGACCCAAACTATAGCAAAAATCATAAAGATGGCCTTTTCTTTTGCAGTACGTACAAAAATATGTAGACTTAGGCCGACTTCGATTTGCTTTTCTTGGCCAAACTCTCTTCTGAATTTAGGTGTGTGGCCATGTGGATTTGTAATAAAGTTTGGAACAGGTTCTAATGTCGTATGGGACATGGAAGCACCATCAAAAATTATTCGCGACCTCTCACCTGAACCCAAAGCAGGGGTGAGGAGCATCTTTCCCATCTTACTAGATCGGTCCTCAATTTTTACCTTGACTTCCCGGGCTCTCTCAAGGTCATGAGTGAGTTGGGCTACAAGGGCTTCCAGTATCTTTCGAGTGTCCAAGGAGGAATGGATCCCACTCGTCAGATCATCCACTTGCTTAGTTTTTTTCTCAAAAACACTTTCCCTCTACATAAATTTTCTCTCTCTTAACACGTGCGGTCTCTTTCTCTCTCAATGCAGTGGACATGGAGGTCTCTCTCTCTCTCATATCTCCTAAATCCTTCTCTAGAGATACAATCCTAAGAGATAATGTTTTATTACTCTTTTCGGTCATGAAAGTATTAGCATATAAATCAGCGTATGCACGTTGGAGATCACTCTCACTCTCACTCTCACTTGCATCTTCTTCCCCCTCGCTCACACTGTTGTCACCGTCGAGGTGTTCATGTGAGCTTGCATCCTAATCGTCGTGAGGAGCCATGTCAGTACTCACATGACTGTCTATGAATGCGGTGATGTTACATTCATGCGATGACTCATCTCCAGAGTCCACCGACTCGATCTCGCTATCGTCACTAAGGGCGGTGTTTAACACAACTTTGGATTGTTCTAGACGTTTCAACCAAGTTGCACACTCAAACCACCCATGACCTTTACCTCCGCACTAAAAGAATCTCTCACTTTCTTTCTTAGGTGTGTCCTTTTTATCTTTCTCAAATTTTTTTTCAGGTTTATTTTTCTCAAAATTCTTTTTATCTTTAAAATTCCCATTTTTCTTTAATTTGTGATTTTTTTTGAAATTTTTAGCAAATAGGATCAAATTATCTAATTCAAAATCAGAATCATTATCAGACATCTCTTCCTCTCTTTTCTTAGATGACTCACCTCTCTTTGACCCCTCACTCTTTCTGTCCTGGGCGTTAAGTGCTACTCCTTTATCTTTTGATTTTATCGTGTTTGGGAACATGTCGATTTCATAGGTCTGTAGGTCTACAACTAATTCTTCGAATTTCATCCTACTTAAATTACCTAATGAATTTAACACAGTGACTTTGTGTATAAATCTCTTTGGAAGTGATCTCAAAATTTCTTAACTACCCTAGCATCAGGAATGCGTTCACCTAAGTTGAAACTAGTGTTCATGATATCAGATAAACGTACATAAAATTCACCGAAACACTCATTTTCATGCATGGAGATAGTTTCAAACTTTGTAGTTAAGTTTTGCAATTTAGATTCTTTCACTGCATTTGTGGTAAGTTGCAGAACATCCCATGCCTCTTTAGACGTGGTACACGTCATGATGCGTCAGAACTCGTCAGGTGTGACGGCTCTAGAAATAGCACGAAGCCCACGTGAGTAATATGTGCTCCATTTAAATTCATCCTGAGTGCATGCAGCCACAAATTTTAGAGTACTTGCGTTATCTATAGTGACAGTGGGAGCCGTCCACCCTCTTTCACACACAACCCAAACACGTTCGTCTATGGCCTTTAACTGAGATTTCATACGGGCTTTCCAATATGCGTAATTTGACCCGTAAAATATTAGGACTCTATTATATAAGTTTTCCATCGAAATTGCGCTTTTTCAAAGATCAATTTTTAAAACAAAATTAATATCCAGAAAAAATTTACCGAAAAATTACACGGTTAAATGGTGTAAATGGATCTGATACCAATTTGAAAGTGCGCAAGCAATCAATGTCAAACTTATTTAAATAAATTCTAATTTCAGTCCCAACAATTCTTAACTCTTGCAAACAAACGTGATTGACTAATAAAATAATCTAAGCATGCAAGGCAATCACAAATGAGAAAAAATCCCCCACATGGGAAAATCATCTTATTTTCATTATAATTTGTAAATATCGGTTTACAAGGATTAGAATGAAAATACAAGTGACATATGAAATACCCGTAGGTGTCGGTTCGATGTCGTCGGTAAGAGGTCCCGCAAGAACTCCAAGTGATCAACAATGGAAAAGAGTCTTCTTCTCCACAAGTGTACTCCAGATGAGTATAACAATCTTCTTTGGGGTTTAGAGGATCCACATAAAGGATTGGGAATTATTTGTGAATCAAAACAGTATAAAAAACTTAAAAAATGAAGTCTGAAAACTTCTACTGTTATGCAGAAAATGAGGGTGTGCAGACTTAGGAAAATGTGTAGAATCAACACTATTTAAATACAGATTTTGAGGCGGTGCTTCGTTCGAGTAACATACGATTCGTTTGAAACAGATGACATCTCATTTGAACCACATACGATTCGTTCGAACAACATCAGTGACGTTTCTCAAAATGCCTCCTTAAATAGATCTTGCGTGTTTATCATCTTTCAGACTTCAAAATTTATTTAAAAAACATTCCCAACTATTTATGTAAATAAATAAAAACTCCAATTAAAATTATTTTACCATAAGTACGTGGAGTAGTGGGAACGGTTGAAGAGCACGATGCACGTACGAAGATGATGGATGCAATGACTCAGATCAAGGTCGTCGAGGATAATCGTGGAGACGTGCCAAATATAGCGGTTTCAGAAATACTAAATTGTGATCTAAGACACTTAGAAAATTCCTAGATTCTACCTCGGATATTTATAAATCACGTCCTTACAAGTTTAATAATATTTGGGATTGGGCTTTTCCTTAACGTAGTAGAACACTCTAATTAGGATAAGAGTGGTATTTTGTGTAAAACCTCTAGGTCATTTAAGTCCTTTGGCCTTTTCTTGTTGACTAAGTTTAGGGTTTTTAATATTAAAAATGTGGGACTTTTATATATTTATAAACCACCAAAATGAAACCCTAAGCTACGCCTAGGCTTGTGACCGTAACATTGACCACCGCTATGGTGGGTCTTGATACCACGATCACAGGAATGCATATTCTATGGGTGGTCCGTGTGTGGGTCGCGGCGTAGGTAGTGTACTCTTCTTGTTTTATAACCCTTATAAAAAAATTTACTCGTTCCTCATTCAAACCCCATTCAGAATTATCATCCCTTTTACAAACCCTAGTTTTCTCTCCAAACCCTTCCCTAAGCAACCCAATTACATAATCAAATAAAAGGTTTTCTCAATGCAATTTCAAGTAAGGATTCAGGAGGATATTTAAATCATTTGAATAAAGTTTCAAAGAGGCTTTTAGAAGATTTCAAGGTTGTTTTAAAAGGGTTTCAACTATTTAACTCTAAACCCATCCTTTGTACTTTTTAAGGCATGTTACTAACATTACACCAAATCTTGAAAATGGTCAAGGCCTAGGGGTAACGACCCTAGACCGTGACTAGCTGGTCACGATCATAACTTTTGGCATGACCATCTTAGTGCCAAATTCACGCCAAAATTCCCTTCAAGCTTGGTCACAGTGGGGCCTCGACTTTAGTTCACGACCATATGTGTGACACCCCGCTTAAAATAATAACGATTGGCCAACCCTATACTACATTAAATTAGGAATCTCAGATGGCTCATTCTCAACATCAACAGATTATACTAAAATAGATAAGGCTAACTACCCGAAACTATAAAAGCGGATGCCAAAAATTAAATAAAACATGAAATGGAATTCAAACCAACAATGAGAATGACTATTAACAAGAATTAAGAATATACATGCTCAACATGAAGAAATGACATACTCTCAACACATCATAAGTACATACAAAAATGTACCCAAATAAGATGTCGGGTCACAGACAGTACAACAACCATAGGGAAGAAATATAAACATCTACATATAACCCTTAGGTGTAAACCCGATATACAAAATAAATCCTATCTAGATTTACAAGGGAATAGAAATCGACTACAATCTAAATCCCACCACAGTCCGCAACTGCTACGGCTCCCAAGACTTTGAAAAGAAAAGCATCCGGTATCCATACGGTGGGACACCTGTAGTAACAGTATATATGTATATATATATATATATATATATATATATATATATATATATATATATATATATATATATATATATATATATATATATATATATATATATAGCAAAAGAGAAATATAAACGGATTAGAGCCTGAGTTGTAAAAATGTTTAGCAAGTGTGTTAATCGTGCATAATAAATATAAATGCACTATTTCATAATTAAAGTGGAGTCGCACTCCCATGAAACCCCCCAACTCACCTCTCATCTACAACACGCACCTAATCGTGTCTTGGAATCTTAATTAAGTTACCCCACCCACTTAAGGACAACTTACCTTACCATATGCACGGCCTATACCCGCATGATCTGCCATTCTAACATAACTCAAGAATCCTTTCCATTCTAATCAAACCTAATTATATATACACATATATGCCTTACTATGCTCCAGTGGTTCCAATTATTAACTTAAACTAGTTATAAGTCTTAATACGTCACACATTAAGCATCAATATAAGAGTTTATTCTCTAAACAACATACATTCTAGTAATAAGGACAAAACTTCTCTCCACTCTCAACATTGCACTACGTTTCGTGCGTGGGGCGTCTCACAAAGCGAAATCCAAACAATGAACCCCCCGATACACTACTCCTTGACAATGTTGATCGTACGTATCCATTATGTCTTCCACACAAATCCTATTACTGAAACTACTTAAATATAGTGTAATATATATGATAACATAATTAGAATATCTATCTAACTCCTTGGGGTCGTTATAACCACAATTGTCTCTTAGTACGATCCTTCGACCCTGATATATTAGTACACCAAAATCACACAAGATGTACACCATAGAAACTCCATACCCTCTTCACTTATAGGATAGATAAATATATATATTTACTCTAAATATATATATGTAATCATTCATTGTTATAACCACGTATACATAACGCACATAATGTACACTTTGCAATACACATAACATCAGCAATTATAGGATACCAAAATACTGCACCATTCTATCATCTTCCAGGAATTACTCACTTTCTCCCGGGGTCACCACCTATTGGACTATTATCACATCGCCATGGCGACAAAATCAATCATAACGTATGGTAAGCAGTCATAGTTCCTAACCGAAAAGTGAGAACGACTCATACCCAAGACTTCTCACCTCGAAAATAAAATCACACAAATAAAAATGGACGACTATGACCAGGGGACTATCCACACCCTGCTCCTCAAGCCAGGGGCTCACCCTCATCGCGCAACTTCCCATGATAGCATGTGCCGGGTATGCTTCACACATTAAGTATATATATCATTCACACTATATATATATACATCCATATGATCACATCATTTATACAAACCATCACACACGGTATAAATATTCACACCGTATATACACACATATAAGCATATCTATGTATATCGATCTATAATTATACATACCATCTCTCACCCGTATGTATGAGATTTATAAGCTTGGCTATAAACATACATAATCCTCAATATACTAGCCGTCATTACAAGAGTATTAACTTAATTTGTTATATAAATACGATCCCTCACTTGAAGCATATTCATCCATTACCCCTATGATATGAATAGTCTTCCAATATATTCAACATTAAGGTTATCAACCCAAAGTTTAATGTATGTAACACTCACTACACATCCCATCTATATCCGAAAGCACATCGATATATCTAGTAATAATTTTGACTATTGGTATACACCTAACTAATAGTCTGCATGCCTCAAGCTTAATCTTTAATTCATTTTATGATCCTCTCATATATTGGAATCCTCATTGTTATTCCCACACAAATATATAGTAACTATCCCAACTAGGTTTAGAACACAACCTATTCTAGTTGATAGTACGATCCAATCGCTCATAATTTTGCCTACGGTTCACTGCTCCTATGAACCCTTAACATCGAATGTACATATCCATCATCATACCCATAACATCTATAACCAGATGCATACCAGTATACGATAATCATTCCATCTATAAGTATAAACACAACCTAATAGTCGGTAATCCTACGAGCTCAATCCCAATTCATTTCTTATAACCCCATTATACCTCAGAATATCTATTATGAATTGAACATAAATGGGTAATAACTATCTCGACTATAAGTACACACATAACAATTATATTCGGAAATCATCAAAAGCATATATCCCAATACCAGTTGACTTCAAACGCACATAAGCAAAAAGGGACTATCTCTATACTTATAGCTATTTCATGGTAGCCCACCATAATTTCATTAATGTTATCCGACTATCTTTAAGTCCCATAATCTTTTCCTTACTAAAAGAGGCATCATACCCTCATAATCCATTTTTAACATAGGTCCGAATGACCCTAATCACTCAAAGTCACCAATCCCTTAATATCATATCATAACCCTCCATAATAAGTTCATTAAGAAAGCCCCTAAAAATAAAACCCAAAAGAAAAGGTGGTTAAATAAAATCCCATTCTTGGTCTAAAAACAGAGGACCGGTCGACCGGTCCTAGACCCCCGGTCGACCGCGGTTCCAAATTTTTCCCTACGAAGAATGCAGTAGGCTTTTCCCTTGAGGCGCGGTCGACCGGTCCCCTGACCGCGGTCGACCGGCTATACCAGATATCGTGGACATTTTCCATTTTTGAACAAAACCAAACACTCCAAACACCCAAAATATTATCATCCAACCCTCAATCTTTAACTCAATCATATTACTCACATCAAAACCCAACCTACATCTCATCTCATCAACTTATTCCATCAATCCCATATATATACATCAAATTCAAGTTAGTCCAAAAAATCTAGGTTTTAACATATAACCCAAAAATCTAATTCTTTTATCCACAAATTATGAAATGAAATGCACAAATGAAATATTTAGCAAGGTTAAACACTTGCCTCAAAGTTGTAGGGGTTGAATCATCCTCGAGATCGCGTATTGGCCGGAATCTCCAAGTTTTCTCCTCTCTCTCACTCTTCCTTTCTTCTTCTTTCTCTCTTTCTTTCTCTTTCTAGGGTTTCTCTCTTTCTCACAAATGAGATTGACTGATTTCGTAAGCCTCTTAAACCTTTAAAACATAAGTCCCAGTTTTAATTGATAATACACACTTTAAATGACTCGTTTACTCCAATTCGAGTCAAACTAACTTAAAAATATTCCGGGACCGAAATAAAACCCAAGAATAGTCATTTCGACTATCTCGACCTATCCAAATTCAATGGCGTACTCAGAATCATCATCCGGAATACTTTATAACGTCCTCAATTTTTGGACCTCACTTTCCAAATTTTAAAATTCCCCAATTTAAATAAATTTGATCTCTCAAAAATTTAATTTCTCAGTCACAAAGTCACGGGGTATGTCCAAGGCCACAACACACACATGCACACACACACATAATGTGTCATGACTTGGGGCCGTGACCATATCTCAAAGCATGGGTCACGGTTGGAGGCTGTGACCATACCCTTTCCTACACATGTTACGAGCTGATGTGAATGATTTTTAATGAGTCACGATGATGGGTTACGGACCTAGGCCTTATCCATATTCCTTATACTAAAAAATAAAAAGCCTCGTTTCATTTTTCACTCGATCGATTTCGACGCCCAACCCTTCCTTCTCTGTGCGATTTCTTAGCGATTTCACCAAAAGGTAATACAAAACTCTAGTATTTTGTATATATTTTTGTGAATATATGTATTTTAATTTATATGTGTCTGTATATGTGTGTTTATATGTGTACATATGCGTATGTGTGTGTGTGTGTATGTATGTATGTGTATATTCTAATACCCGTTTAAACCCACCACGGATCAAGAAGGTGACCTGCCTTTATGTGTGTATGTGTGTGTATATGTATATTTTTGTTCAATTGAAATTGAATTTTTTTATGAGTGTTTGGACATTCATTTTTTCTACTGGTTTGGAGCAGATGTGTTTTGGTATTAAATGGCAACGGGTGTTTGGGCGAAGTTGATATTTGGTGTTCGGTCATATATTGTTATTGGTGTTTTGGCTAAATTTATCTTGAATTAATGTTTGGACTGTTTGGTATATGTATATGTTTTATTGCACAAAAACTTTGGTGCGCTTTAAATAAATTGTTTTCATAAAGTCATTTTTCAAGGTTGCACACCAAGTGTTGGAAAAAAAATTCCTGACTTAATATTTCATGTCATTATTTGGGCGGAGTTGATATTTGGTGTTCAGGCATAAATTGTTGTTGGTGTTTGGGATGAATTTATCTTTAATTAGTGTTGGGACTGTTTGGTATATGTATTTATTTTATTGCACACAAATTTGGGCTCGCTTTAAATAAATTGTTACCACAAAGTCATTTTTCAAGGTTGCACAACAAGTGCTGGAAAAAATTTCTGACCTAATTTCTCATGTCATTTTTTCCACATAAATCTCCCACCCATTTAACATTGCTCCCACTGAATTGTTTCTTCTATAATTGATTGTTGTGGTCCGTTGAAATTATCGAATAGTATTGTTGAACTAAACTTTAGGCTTCCTTCAAACTAAATGCACCAACATAGCCATTTTCTAACCGTGCACCCCTAGTGTTCAACGAAATGCCCGAGTGACATTTGAACTTTGTAAAAAAATGCATTTGGGCTCTTAAATTGGATTTTTATGAGGTTCAAGGACTTGAGATTTAATTTAATTTTTTAAATTATTTATAAGGTTTGGTAAAGTTATGATCAGGGTCGTATCATTTTCTGTAATTTTATTTAGGACTTTTTAAAATTATATGGTCAATTTTGAATTATTCATTTCTTACTAGGCAAGTTTCTTGATTAACTAGATTGGTTGCCTTTATTTCTAGATCAACCTTCTAGGCCGAGGCCGATGCTTCGTGAGACAAGGAGGTGGGTTGAGGCCGACCCCCTAGTCGAGTGCACGACTGAGTTGTAACTTGTGGAGATAGATAGATTGGAGAGGTCAGCCGAGTTGAGCAGGCCCTTCGGCTTGCCGAGGACATATTTTGGTATATCAATCACCCCCTAGACCTTAGTCTTCAATGTGAATGGAAGGCTGAGGGATAATGTACCTCTTACGCAGAGTAGTTGATGAAACGTCCCTTTTGGAGGCAGGTTTAATGACGTTTGGACACTTGGCAGTCATCCTATGGTGTGGTGTATAGTCCAAGGGTGACGACTGTAAGTAGCGCTTGGCATGTTGTGCCCTAATGATGGAGTGTACGGAGAGTTGTGCGCCACTTTGGAAGTTGTGTAAAAATCATTTCCCATACTTAAATGGTATTTTCAAAACCATTTTTCTCTCCGGTCTTTCTTTTTCGCGTGTCAACCTCTCTCTCTCTAAGCAAAAACTCCAGAGCTTTATCTCCCCTTCTCCATTCCAGTATTCCTCCAGCGATTTCTCTTGGTTGTCTTCAACCACCAAGCTCTCCAGGTAAACACTTGCCCACTTTTCTTCATTTCCCTTTATTTTTGTACATATTTTATTTTTTTGGCGAGTTTAACATTTTTCAGCGACTGATTACAGTGTTTTAAGGATATTTTTAGGTTGAGAGAGGTGTTTTTAGTGGTAGGAGAGTGTGTTTGAGGAGTCTTTAGGGTCTTACCCTCTCTATCAACCCCTATTGGGATAATTCGGTCTTCTCCAATGGAACATTCAAGCCGTTCATCGTGTGTTTTTGAGTTAAACTATTCAAACTTTAATCTTGAGTCAAACCTTTAGGTGTTTACTTCCTTCTCAGTTTTTTATCCTCTGCTGAGAAGTGTGACCTCGAATTTTGAATGTTAAAGTCCTTTTACGAACTAGCCTTTCAAAATCCTACCCTTAGGGATAGGTACTTCCAAGAGATACATAGATTAGAGGAAGAGGTCGAGGTCAGGCGTTAAGCCGACCCAATCTGGAGATGACCTTTTTTTCCTTTCCCTTTAAAGATAATTCTACCCTCTGCGGACGAGATGGTCTACTTTTCCTCTGCCCAGGACAAAGATAGAGATTCATATGAGGATTCCATGAGGTTTTCACCAACTCATAATGAGGGGATGAGGGAATCGGATGCCACATCTCGAACCTCGACACCTGGACGAGCGGAGACGTCTAGACGGGATGACTCTTCCGTTGAGGTCCTGTCAGAATCTGCCAAGCCAACTGTCAACATCCCGATTCTCTAACTGTAATTCCTCTATCTGATATGACTAAGGCAGAGTTCTAGGAAAAATATCCTGATGGTTCTCCCATTGTTGTGCCTCATACCGATAATTTTGAGGATGGGGATGAAGAGGCTAAGGGAGAGATAGAGGAAGATTTTAAGGCTGACGATCCTGTAGGCTACTCATACGTCAAGTAGTATCAATCCTTAATTAAGGAACTTTATGGTGTTTATTTTGGACATCTGTATAGCATCAAGCCTGATATTGTCTTGCGTGTACCGGATGAGGATGAAAGAGGGTACGATGGCCAAGAGAGGGAACTTGCCCTCTACGACCAATATTCAGGGTCGACTTTCGTCTTCCCTTTGATCTGGGTGTATGAGCCATTGTTTCTATCCTCGGCCTTGCCCCTACTCAGATAGCCCCAAACTTGTGGAGGATTATACTGGGATATATTTCTTTGTGGATAAACAAGTACGAGGACAGGCCTTCAGTTGAAATCTTCAAGGCTTGCTATTATGTCTCGTCTTCTATATATGAAACTGGATACTATTACCTAGGATCTAGGAAGTCTGATAAGATTATCCTTCATGTCAGTCAGACTTCTAACCATAGTTGGAAAGATAGGTTCTTTTTTTCTTCTGGGACTTGAGAATTTTCTGCCGATTCTGACCAAGAGAGGCGAGAAAGTGAGCCGAGGGTATCTTGTACCTGGACGAAGCCTTCAACGTCTTTTAAGTTAGATCCCGACCTAAGTGTAGAAAATAGGGAAAAAGTATACTTTCTCAGAGGCCAATGGAAGAATGAACAACTACATTCCTTTGAAGATTTTATGTCTCCCAAATTCTTAGAAAAATCTAGGCTGAAGGTTGATCCCTTGGACGACCTTTGTAAGTGAAATAGTTCTTCCATTTTTGTTCAAGTCTTTCATTGTTTTGTATTTCTGTGACTAATGGTTCCTTATTTCTTTTTTGTAGATTTTTCTCCTCACATATCTAAGGAATTTTGGAACATGAATGTACCAAGTCTTCGCAATGCTCTTAACAAGAGGAAGAAGTCAGCTGGAAAAAATCAACCAAAGAAGACGACTGCTACTGGGTCGACACTGCCAGAGGTCAGTCAGAAGAGGACCCATTAGCAAGTTCCCTCTGATATTCGGCTTGAGCGAGATGCTCAAAGGCCGAGGGTTTTTCCTTCCAACCAATCAGTGCCTAGAAGTTTTGGACCGAGCTCCTGCTCTAGGGACTCCTTCCAGGAGTATTGGAAAAATAACCTAACCTAGCTTAGGAAATATTCGTGATCAATTCTTCCCTCGACCTCAAGATAAAAAAGGGCCATGTTAGGAGTCCTAACCAAATATGACTACGAGTTCTTAGAGAAGATGCCTACCCCCCAATTTTTGACTTAGGCCTTCATCTAATGGCATATGTATTTTCTTTTAGTAAATAGCTTATTATCTTCTCTCGTACTTCTTTCTGTCTGAACTGGCATTTATGTTTTTCTTTCTTCCACAGTCTATGTGCGCTTTTTCATCGGTCAAAAAATGGATGGTTAAAAATTATTCTAAGATTCAAGAGGTTGACAGAGCTCTTAAATCTGAGGAAAAGCTGAAGAAGTGACTAGAGGCATCCCAAGACGACCTCAGACAAGATCGTGACAATCTGAAGCTCAGGGATGAGTCTCTGACGATGAAGGATAATGAACTAAAATAAAAAGAACATGCCCTAATCACGTAGTTGGTTGCTCATGCCAAAGAACTTGCAGCTGCCATGCAAAAGGCAAATGATGACGCTCTGTCTACTGAATCAATTGAGATGATCAAAGCCGAGGCTATCAAAGGTTTTAAATCTTCAAATGAGTTTGGTAGCTACGACATCATATATCTTGAGAGGGTGTAAGGTTGGCCTGCCGATGGATCACTACTAAATTTTCTGAGGTCGTCTCTTCTATACGGCCTGTGTTGGAAGCACCAGATTTGTCGATTCCTCTTTTTGATGTGGTACTAGAGTATGTTGAGCTAATGGCTGCAATCGAGGCCAAGGCCATGCAAAATGAGGCCCTACAGACTGGCGCCTAAGTTTAGGTTGTCTGAGCAGACGATGGGGTTGCCCATAATGAGACTAATACTGAGGGGTCTACCACCATCACTATTGATACAAATCCATAGGGTGGTAGTCTTTGGCCGATACCCTGTCCTGATTGTATATTTTCCTTTGAACAGTTTATTTTGTGGGTTAAAATCCCAAGTTTATTATCATCCTTAGAGTACTCATATTTGTAATTCCTAAATGAATGGGATCTTTTTTGTCGTTCATTTCTCTGAGCCTCATCTTGATTTGTTTGTATGCCATGAACTCAAACTATGCTGCTGTCTCATCTTTGGATGAGATGATAGTAACCAAACTATGCAATTTGATATTACCAAATTATGATGTTGTGTCAAGTCCCCTATCATCGTTTTGAGAGTGTATGGATGAGTGTCGTCTTGTCCATACACTGTCGTCTTGACCGAGAGAGTAAATATACCAAATTAATGATGTTTAATAATGAACCACAACCAAGTAATTTTTAATTTGCATCCACCAAATTATTATGATGTTCCTGTATAAGTCCCCTCTTGTCATTTTGAGAGTGTATGGATGAGTGTCATCTCGTCCATACACTGTCGTCTTGGCTGAGAGAGTAAATACACAAAATTAATGATGTTTAATAATGAACCACAACCAAGTGATTTTTAATTTTCATCCACCAAATTATGATGTTTCTGCATAAGTCCCCTCTTATCGTCATAAATGTATGGATGATTATCATCTCGTCCATACACCATCGTCTCGACCGAGAAAGTAAATACACCAAATTAATGATGTTTAATATTGAACCACATCAAAGTGATTTTTAATTTTCATCCACCAAACTATAATGTTTCTATATAAGTCCCATCTCGTTGTTTTGAGAGTGTATGGATGAGTGTCGTCTCGTCCATACACTGTCATCTCGATCGAGAGAGAAAATCCACCAAATTAATGATGTTTAATAATGAACCACAACCAAGTGATTTTTAATTTGCATCCACCAAATTATGATGTATCTACATAAGCCCCCTCTCATCATTTTGAGAATGTATGGATGAGTGTCGTCTCCTCCTTACACTACCATCTCGTCCTAGAGAGAAAATCTACCAAATTAATGATGTTTAATAATGAGTGTCTTTCGATGTTATTGACAGCCCATGGATGAGGTTTACCCCGTTTGGACCGTCGTATCACCGAGGGAGACATAAGTCTACTTCACCACGAATGATGTTTTGTAGCTTAAGATGAGTTGATATATACAAAAAAAAAAACATTCAAAATAAATAGACAACATATGAAAGAACACTTCAGATTTTTATTAAAATTCATTCATATTTCTTCCATCGTCTGAGTCTCATATACATGTATTACAATGGAGTTGGAAAGAAACTAGCAAAACTGCAATGTTACTGGTAATACGTTTTGAGGTGGTCGGCGTTCCATGGGTTGGAAAATGGCTCTCCTTCCAGATTCTCCAATTTATACGTCCCCGGTACTACCTCATCAATCATTCTATATGGGCCATACCAATTTAGATGAAGATTGTTAAGCTTCTGCCATGTCTTCTTCAACACTAGGTCTCCTACCTTCAGTGGGAGTGCCTTTACTCTATTATTATAGAACTTCACTGTACTTTGTTGGTGGACAGCTTTCCTAACCTCAACATCTTCTCTTCTTTCTTCTACGAGGTCTAAATCAAGTCTCCATTCAATAATGTTCCCCTATGGGTCATAGGTCTGAAACCTGTGGTTAGGGAGACCTACCTCTGTTGGCTCTATTGCCTCTAAACCATAGGCCAACATAAATGGAGTTTCCCAAGTAAGAGTCCTCTCCATTGTTTTGTAAGGCCAGAGGACAACATATACTTCTTCAACCCACCTACCTTTGGCATCTTCCAACCTCTTCTTGATTCCATCAAGAATCGTCCGATTTGTTACTTCTGTCTACCCCTTGGCCCAGGGTTGGCTAGGAGCAGATAAGAACTGCTTGATGCTGACCCATTCATAATATTTTTCTAGGGAGACATTTTTGAACTGTGTTCCGTTATCAGAAATCAGAGTACTGGGTAGGGCGTACCTACAAATGATATTTTTCTAGATAAACTGGAAGGCTTTCTTCTCTATGATTGTAATCATCCGCTTAACCTCTACCCACTTTAAAAAATAATCGATTGCCAGTATTAAGTAATGATAGTTTTTCACATCTCTTGGTAGTGGTTGAACCAAGTCAATCCCCCAAATTGCAAAAAGCCAAGGGGATGTAATGGAGGTAAGAGGATGATGAGGTTGATGGGGTATGGTTGCAAATCTCTAGCATTTGTTGCATTTCTTTACATATGTAGCTGCATCTTTGGCCAACGTCAGCCACCAAAAACCTTGGGTAATAATCCTCTTAGCCAACGGTCTTCCTACAATGTAGCTGGAACACGACCCTTCATGCACATCTTTAAAAATATACTCTACCTCAGATTATAGGACATATCTGAGGAGAGGAAGTGGGAACCCTTTCTTGTATAAGATGTCTCTTATGAGGGAGAACTCGACAACTTTGTATCTCAATTTCTTTTTCTTCACCTTGGACTCAGGGAACTCCCTATCTCTAATGTAGTAGACGATAGGATCCATCTAGGAGCTCCCATACTCACATTTAAACAAAATTCCATGGTATTTTTTTCTCATTCGATCGTTGGTTGATGAAGAATCTCTACCAGAACTATTATTCTAATTTCAGTTCTGGTGGCCAAAGCTAACCTTGCCAGAGCATCAGCTTGGCCATTGTCCAGCAGAGGTATCCTCTTCAGTTTTACTTCAGCAAAATTCTTTAACGTTGTCTTAATCTTCCCTAGGTCATTCGCCATTATGTCATCTTTAGCCTCGTATGCCCCCAAGATTTGATTAACAACCAACCTGGAATCGTTATAAATAAGGAGTTGGCTAACTTTCAGTGTTCGAGTATAGGAGAGACCTGCTAGGAGGGCCTCGTAATCAGATTCATTATTGGAAGCTTTAAAGTTAAACCTCAATGCATACTCAATATCGATCCCATCTGGTGCTAACACTATCAATCCTGCCCCACTTTTATTCTCACATGAAGACCCATCAATAAAGGGGCTCCACACAGTACCATTTGGCAAAAAACTACCCTCTTTCAGAGCGCCATTCTTAAAAAGATACCTTTCTTCCTCATTCTTAGACACCTTATTTTTTGTTGAACTCATCCCGACCTCAGCTGGGGGAGGGAATAATTTTCTTTCTAGTTCACAAGCTGCAGCATCAACATCTTTAATGTCGACCTCATCCCAAGTGAACTCGGCCACAAAGTCAGCTAGGGCTTTCCCTTTAATATCCATTCTCGACTGGTAGATAATGTCGAACTCTCCTAATTAGATTTCCCAAGCCATTAGTCTTCCTAACTTCTAAGGCTTGTGAATGACCTGTCTGAGGGGTGAGTCTGTGAGGACCACCATGGTATGTGCCTGGAAATAGTGCTTCATCTTCCTTGAGGCATGGATTAGTTCATAAGCTAACTTCTCCATATTGGGGTACCTATACTCAGCCCCTTGGAGTGATTTACTATTAAAATACACTGGTTTTTGAACTCATCCTCTTCTCTTATAATAGAAGCACTAATGACTAACTCTGACACTACTAGGTAAAGATATAGTTTCTCCCTTTGGACTAGTGTAGATAATAGGATCGGAGAGCCGACATAGGACTTCAAATTCTTAAAATCTCTATCACACTCATCGTTCTATGTAAAAGCTTTTTTTAATACTTTAAAGAAAGGACGGCATTTATCAGTGGCTCTAGACACAAACCTGTTTAATATTGCCACTCTTCTAGTCAGTCTTTGCACATCCTTTATCATCGTAGGAGTCTTCATCTCCAATAAATCCTTGATCTTCTGGGGGTTGGCTTCAATTCCCATTTAATTCATAATCAATCCGAAAAACTTTCCTCCTCCCATGACTAAGACACGCTTGGCAGGGTTGAGTTTCATCCGGTACTTGTCCATCGTGTCAAAGGTGCGCTTAAGGTTAGCCACATGAGTGTCGACCTTGAGGCTTTTTATCAATATATCTAATATGCCTAAAGTGTACCCTTTTACTCAGAGAAACTAACCTTGGCCAGTCTCACAGTCGAGGTGACCAGAAGCCTATGATAACCAATCAGTGATATCGTCTCTCATAAGGTCGACCATAGCCGACGTTGCAGCAACCTTGTACACCAACCTCGGCTGGTCAACATCTGAGGTCAGCCGGGCCTCATGGGATTAATCAACTACCAACATCATCATCGGACCCAGCAGACGTTGTGGTCACCAGTCGTAATCAACATGTCTCATGGTCTCAATCACCTACTAAGATCATTATCGACCCCAACCGACGTTACAACTCTCTCATACATAACCTCGGACAGCCCTCCCGACAGAGGTCATCGATACAAAGCAACCACATCTGACTCCATCAACCTCGTACTTGTTAAGGACGAGGTTGCACCAGTCAAGTACAAGGCCGAGCATTTATAAGCATATGTAAGGTTGGGAACACGTGTACAAAATCAGTTGTAATTGAATCAATCCCCTTACGTGAGGGAATATTTCATCATCATTTTCTACATTTAACAGTGACAGATGGATTCATTAGATTGGCTAGATGATCACACATATGCTCATTGCATGCTTGGGGGGTACATTACACCCCTAACCACTATATATACTTGTCTTCTCCTACCTTGAAGGGGATCCAAAAATATAAACCCTTGCAAAACTCTGTTGCATTTACAGTAGAGAGAGAAAGTGAAGTGATTGTATTACTAGGACCATCAGAGCCCTCTTCTCATAGTGATTCTTACACTCACTTGCACAGTGGACATAGGCCTAATTGGCCGAACCACTTACATCCTAGTGTTTATCCTCTTCTCCTCACCTCCTTCTATACATACATATACTCTCTTGTGCTGCCATTGCTATCACTTGTCAACACCTTATCTGGTGATCTATTCACAACATCATCATTTTGGCGCCGTCTGTAGGAATGAGAAGATTAACCACTTCCTTTTTGTAGCTTAACCTCACCGGAGACTCTGGTGGTGAACCAGGCCTCACCCTTCATGTGAAGCTGTTTCACCATTGAAAGAGGTCCTTTAAGGTATTTAAGCTCTCTAATATTTTTATTGCAAGCACTTTAATACTAACATATGGAACCAGAGTTACCACCACCTCCTAGACCATCTGGTGTGGGAGGACCCAGTTCTAGCCAAGAACCACCCCACTCAGAGATGAATGAGGTGGCAGCAGCCTTGAGGTCCTTGGCTGTAACGCAACAAGCAATGAAGAAGCAGTTTGCCCAACTAAGCCAAAATATGATGAGTCCACCTGGGATCTCACCAAAAATGATTACTCTGGCAGATGTTGAATCACATCCCGAGGCCAGGGGACCACCCTAGGCACCGTGAAAGGACCAACCTACACCTCAGCGGAGGAGGGACGTTGCTGACCCTAGATGTTTACGTCTGGGGAGGTAAGGAAACCCTTGCCCTGAGGATAGGTACAATTAAATTGAAGTAGAAGATGCTCCATCAGACTACTGGGAGCCATATGAGGTTTTAGACAACACATTACGTCCTATACAACAAAGCCGAGGTTGCAGAGAAATAAGGGACGAGGTTGGTGATGCCCAGCAAAGAGGATTAACTTTTGATCGCTTGAGTCGAGGGTCGGCCTTTGAAAGGCTTGGCCCAGTTAATGATCTGAGGCAGAGGTTGTCCAGGTCGAGAAGTGAAGCTGGTTTACATAGGGAAGATGGTGAACATCGGCCTCGCCATAGCTGACCCCTACATGGTCGATATGGTGGCTAAGAGGTCATCAACCAACGTTGTGCAGCAGCTGGGGAACCCTCATTCACCTTTTGGAGGTGGATGGGGACAACCTCGTCCAGGTCAACATTGCTTAATCATGGAATGACTCCATTCAATGACTGGAAGAGAAGATATGGAGCCTCATAAGAAGCCTAGACCCACTGTAAAGGGGATTCTCAAAGGGCTCCCCATCTGTGGAAAGAATTGTGAACTTCCCAACCCCTGCTAAATTTAAGCCACCAATGGTGTCTCCCAAGTATGATGGAAGTACCAACCCAGTACATCATATCGAGATGTATCAGTTTGCAGCAGACATTTATTCAATCCTTGATGAGATGAGGTGCTGAGATTTTTCAAGCACTTTGACGGGAGCTGCGCATATTTGGTTCACTTCCCTTCCTAAAAATTATGTGGAGAACTTTAAGGGTTTAGGTGAGCGGTTCATACACAACTTCTATTTTGGGGTAAGACCTCAGAAGAAGACAACCCATCTACTCTACGTAAAACAAGGCAAGAATGAGAGCCTCAGAGACTACATTACAAGATTCAACAAGGAAAAAATGGAGGTTGACGATTACGAAGAGAATATAGCCATGGCAGCCCTTACAGGATGACTTCATTAGGGGAAGTTACTTTGGAAGCTTGCTGAAGACCCTCCTAAGTATATGGCCGAGTTGTTGGCAATAACTGGTAGGGTCATGAACGCTGAAGAAGCAATGGCTGCAAAGTATGAGGATGGTAATGGAAGTAGTAGTGGAAAATTCAAAAAGAAGAAGGATAGAAAGAAGAGGTCTGCAGACGATAAGTTTGCACACTACAGTCCTCTAACTGTGAGCTGCGAATACATCCTCAATGAAATAAAGAATCACAGGTTCCTGATATGGCCGAAGAAGCTGAAGGCTCCTCCACATAAGAGGAACAAGAACCTATGGTGCGAGTTCCACCAAGATCATGGTCATCTGACCGAAAAGTGCTTCGCCTTGAAGGATGAGATTGAGAAGATGTTGAAGTCTGGAAATATCAGGAAGTATGTGGATGGAAGAGCTTTTAAAGGAGGAAGAGACGACCCTAAAAAGAAGAGAAATGACAAGTGTCAGGAAGATTCCCCTACCAGAAGGGCTGAGGACTCATATGATGATGATGATGACCCTGACCTCCCACCAAAAGATGATAATGTCCCAGTGAAGAGGGTCGACATGATCTCTTTTGGTGTAAACACCATCTGTGAAGGACTAGCAGGGGGTAGCTCAGAGGTAGCCGACCGCAAAGCTAATGTGGCAGAGGCCAAGTCAGTGACCAAAGTAGAGGTTATAAATTTGGCATCCTCAGAGGTTAAACACGAGAAAAGAAAGAAGATAGATATGGATACTCTCATAGTTGGCTTCCTATGAATTGATTTCAAAGGTATCTTAGCTCTGAACGATGACCCTATGATAAACACCACAAGGGTGCATGGATGTGAGGTTATGAGAATACTCGTTGATAGGGGAAGTTCAACAGATGTAATGTTCTTGCCCTATTTTAAGAGCTTGGGCCTCAACAGAGCTAGGCTTGTCCCTTATCATCCCCTTTGATTGGATTCAGCGACGAAATTGTTCATCCATTGGGTATGTATGAGATGGTTATGAGGATGGGAGATTAGCGGACTAAGAGGTTGACCAGAAAAATCAATTTATTTGTGATGGATGAGAACGTCTTCTCGGCTTACAACCTCATCATAGGAAGAGTAGCCCTCAAGGAATTTGAGGTTGTGTCTTCAACGATCCACCAAATGCTAAAATTCTCGACTCCTTATGGAGTAGTGGAAGTATAAGGTGACCAAACACCGACACATTAATTCTACTTCAATTCTGCATAAGAGAGAGAGGCTCATAAGAAGGCAACAACCACATACAACATCGATACACTTAATCCTAGAGACGAGACAAAGCTCAATAAGGGAGAGGCCGCGAAAGAGGTAGAATCCATCGTCCTCAATGAGGACGAGATGAAAAAACCCATCCAAATCGGCAAAGCCCTAAGACCTGAGATCAAGGAAGAGCTGGCGAAACTTTTAAGGAAGAGATAAAGTGTTTTTTCCTAGAGCCATGCAGACATGCCAAGTATTGATCCTAAGTTCATGTGCCACAAACTCAATGTTATGGAAGATGCTAGGCCCATAAAGAAAAGGTGGAGAGTATACTCAAGAGAGAAATATGATGTCATCAGAGAAGAGGTCATTTACTTGAAGAATCCAAGTTCATCAAGGAGGTTATATACCCCGAGTGGTTGTCCAACGAAGTCATAGTGGCAAAGGCAAATGGGAAATGGAGGATGTCCATAGACTTCACTGATTTGAATAAGTATTGTCCAAAAGAAAGTTTTCCCTACTTCGTATTGATCAGATGGTGGATGCCATAGCTAGACATGAGCTCATGAGATTCATGGATTCCTATTCCGGGTATAACCAAATCTTTATGAACCCAAAATATTTTGAGAAGACAACGTTCATCACAAATAAGGGGACCTATTGCTATAAGGTCATGCCCTTCGGGTTGAAGAATGCAGGGGCTACTTACTAACGTCATGTAAATAAGATGTTTGAGGATCGGATAGGCAGTTCCATGGAGGTATATGTAGATGACATGCCGACGATGATCCTAAAGGTTGACACTCATACGACCGACCTTCAAAGAACCTTTGACACCATGGACAAGTATAGAATGAAGCACAAGCTAGCCAAGTGTGTCTTCAGGGTAGGAGCAGGAAATTTTTTGGGAGTCATCATCAATCAGAGGGGAATAGAGGCCAACCCTGAAAAGATCTAGGCCTTGCTAGAAATAAAGACACCTAAGTCTATCAAAGATATTCAGAGGTTAACCGAAAGAGTTGCTGCCCTTAATAGGTTCATCTCAAGAGCTACCGACAAATGTCTTCATTTTTTCAAAGTGCTTAAAAAGGCCTTTGAATGGGATGAGGAATGCGACAAGGCTTTTAAGGAGCTCAAGTCCTACCTCGGATCCCCTATACTCCTGTCTCAGCCCATTATGGGGGAGAGGTTATATGTATATCTAGTTATTTCAGAATCGGCCATTAGTGCAGCCATATTAAGAGATGATGATGGAGTGGAGAGGCCAGTATACTTTAATAGTAAAGCTCTTCAAGGGTCTGAACAAAAGTACCCACGAATGGAAAAATTAGCTTATGCTTTGATACACTCTTCTAGGAAGATGAAACCATACTTCTAAGCCCACTCAATGGTTGTCCTCACTGATTCCCCACTCAGACAGGTCCTCCATAAGCCTGAGAAGTCAGGCAAGTTGATGACCTGGGCCATTGAGTTGGGGGAGTATGACATTATTTATCAACCCAGGGTTGTCATCAAGGGGAAGGCACTTGCTGACTTTATAACAGAGTTTACCTGGGATGAGGTTGAGATTGATATTAGTCAGAGGGCTGCTCATGAACCAAACAAAAACATCTTCCAAGATCTGGATGAGGTTAGGTCAAGAAGTCCCAAAAAAATTATAGTTGATAATGAATAAGATAGGTACCTCTTCAAGTAAGGGACCCTGTTAGAGGGGAACTTCTCTTCAAATGGAGATGTTTGGAACCTCTTCGTTGATGGGTCATCTTGTGAAAGCGAAAGTAGAGCGGGGCTAATAGTGTTAGCACCAGATGGTATCGACATTGAATACGCCTTGAGATTCAACTTCAAAGGTTCAAAA
This sequence comes from Sambucus nigra, assembly GCA_949130495.1. Taxonomy (NCBI): domain Eukaryota; kingdom Viridiplantae; phylum Streptophyta; class Magnoliopsida; order Dipsacales; family Adoxaceae; genus Sambucus; species Sambucus nigra. The sequence goes on along the minus strand of OX422217.1, from coordinate 305,632,405 downwards.
AATGAGTCCGAATATGAGGCATTGATAGCAGGTATTTCCTTAGCAAAAGCCCTTAGTGTTGGCCGATTCCTAGTCCACAGTGACTCAGGGTTAGTTGTCGACTAAATCCTAGGGGTGTATGAGGCCAAAGATAAAAGGATGGCCAAATACCTGAAGAGGGTTAGAGTGATTATAGAAAGCTTCAAGGAAGTTAAGATGAAGAGGATACCTCGATAAGACAATAGTCGATCCGATGCACTCGCGAGGTTAGCCTCAGCAACGAGGACATACATAAGAAGAAGAGTAACAATTGAGATTCTTCTCAGGCCAACCATTGAAGAAGAAGAGGTTGCCAGAACTTGACTCAACTTGAATATAGGAGCCTCATGGATAGACCATCTTATCAGATACATCAGACAGGGAGAACTTCCAAAATCAAAATTAGAAAGAAGAAAGCTGAGGTTCAGGGCTACCAAGTTCTCAATTATAGGAGATTTTTTGTATAAGAAGGGGTTCCAACTTCCTTTCCTCAAATGTGTCCACCCTTCATAGGTTCCAAACATCTTGAAAGATGTACATGAGGGCTCTTTCTCCAGTCACATAGGAGGAAGATCTTTAGCTAAGAAGATAATCACTCAGGGGTACTGGTGGTCGACTTTGGCCAAAGATGCAGCGACATATGTGAAGAAATGCGATAAGTGCCAGAGATTTTCCACCATCCCCCATCAACCTCATCAACCTATGACATCAATAAACTCACTTTGGCCATTTGCTGTATGGGGCATTGACTTGGTAGGACCCTTGCCAAGAGCTGTGTTCAACTATCGATTCTTAGTAGTGGCAATTGATTACTTCTCCAAATGGGTAGAGGCTGAGCCAATGATCATGATTACTAAATATAAGACCTTCCAGTTCATCTGGAAAAACATTATATGCAGCTATGGTCTTCCAAACACCCTCATCTCAGATAATGGAACCCAGTTCAAGAATGCTTCCTTAGAAAAATACTGTGAAAGAGTGGGGATCAAGAAGTTCTTCTCTTCTCCTGGCCGACCCCAGGCAAATGGCCAAACCGAGGTCACGAACCGGACAATCCTTTATGGGATAAAGAAGAGGTTATAGGAGGCCAAATGGAAATGGACAGAGGAAATATATACCGTATTATAGGCCTACAGGATGACAACAAGAACACCGACGGGAGAGGCCCCATTTATGTTAGCCCATGGCTTAAAAGTTATAATCCCTATAGAGGTAGGACTTCCCACTCATAGAGTTCAGACCTATGACCCTCAGAAGAATGGAGAAGATAGAAGACTTGATCTGGATTTGATTAAAGAAAGAAGAGAAGATGCGAAGATTAGACAGGCAGCCAACCAGCAGAGAACTGTGAGGTTTTACAACCAAAGGGTGAAATCAAGCCCTATAGCTGTGGGAGACCTAGTCCTAAAGAAGACGTTACAGAAGGTAAATAAGCTGCACCCAAGCTGGCATGGTCCTTACAGAGTAGTTGATGAGGTTGTGCCTAGTACCTACCGGCTAGAAAATCTCGCAGGGGAACCTTTCTCCAATCCTTGGAATGGGAACCACTTGAAGAAATATTACATATGATGTTACAGTTGTTTCTTTTGTAATACATGTATCATTTCATGAAGAGGATGTTAATGAAAAGAGCAATGTCGTGCTGATAATTTTGTTATATGCCTTAGGCATCATTAATTTGGTGAAATTATGAGGGTAAACATTATTATATAGTGACCTCAGACCTTAAACATCATTAGTTTATGAAATTTATGAGGTAAACATCATAATATGGTGACCTCAGACCTTAAAGATCATTAGTTTGGTGAAATTTATAAGGTAAACATCATATTTTGGTGACCTCAAACCTTAAACATCATTAATTTGGTGAAAATTATGAGGTGAAACATCATATTATGGTGACCTCAGACCTTAAATATCATTAATTTCGTGAAATTTATGAGGTAAACATCATATTTTGGTGACCTTACACCTTAAACATCATTAGTTTGGTGAAAATTATTAGGTGTAACATCATATTATGATGACCTCAGACCTTAAACATCATTAGTTTGGTGAAATTTATGGGGTAAACATCATATTATGGTGACCTCAGACCTTAAACATCATTTGTTTGGTGAAATTTATGAGGTAAACATCATATTTTGGTGACCTCAGACCTTAAACATCATTAGTTTTATAAAAATTATGAGCTGAAACATCATATTATGGTGACCTCAGACCTTAAACATCATTAGTTTGGTGAAATTTATGAGGTAAACATCATAATATGGTGACCTCAGACCTTAAACAACATTAGTTTAGTGAAATTTATGAGGTAAACATCATATTTTGGTGACCACAGACCTTAAAAATCATTAGTTTGGTGAAAATTATGAGGGTAAACATCATTATATGGTGACCTCAGACCCTAAACATCATTATATGGTGACCTCAGACCCTAAACATCATTACATGGTGACCTCAGACCTTAAACATCATTAATGGTAAAAATTATGAGGGTAAACATCATTACATGGTGACTTCACACCTTAAACATCATAAATTTGGTGGAAATTATGAGGTGAAACATCATAGTATGGTGACCCCAGACCTTAAACATCATCAGTTTGGTGAAATTTATGAGGTAAACATCATATTTTGGTGACGTCAGACCTTAAACATCATTATATGGTGACCTTTCCACTCTAAACATCATTAGTTTGGTGAAATTTATGAGGTAAACATCATTATATGGTGACCTCAGACGTTAGGTAAGACATTCAAGAATAAAAAGAAATAATATAATCTGAAGAAGATGGGATTAATGATTATCATTGAACATTCAAAAGTTACAAATTGGAAGTACCAAGATGCCATCAGAGTTCACCAAATTATGGGTACAGACAAGAAAGGAAACAAAAATTACAAATTAAAAGCTTTACAAGAAAAGGCCTAAGTCTCTGCATCTACAGTTGTGTATTTACAGCCGACGTTGGTCATCTTGGCTGTATTATACTAAGGATTAACATTTTCAGTCTCAGTGACTTCCAAGGGAGCAGTCTCACTAGGAGCAGTATCAGCCTCCTCAACCTCTTGCAAGGCCTTAGCAAATCGGGGGTCACCAAAGCCTAGACCCTCCAAGTCTGAGGCAGTCAGACTCCCTGAATCTTTTTCCTTAGAGTTTGCCCATTTACTAGTTGTTTTGATACCTCTTTCAAGGTATTCAAAGCCAAAACTGATGAATTCATCAGAGACCTTATAATCCTAAATAATCTTCTCTGCAGAATCCTCTAAAGAAGCCTTGACTACAACAGCCACCTTAGCCTACAAGGCATCATCTTTAGCCTTCAGAGCTACATCGTGGTCCTTCCTGAGCTTGACCATGTCCCTGTCTCTCTGCTGAACAACTTACTTCAACTTATCAACCTCCTTCAGATCTTCCTTCAGACGTTCAACCTCTACATTCAAAGAGGCTTGAAACTTTCGAGCTTCTTGAACCTTATCTATGAGGGGAAACTTCTTCAGGGTCCAATCAATAAAATGGTGCATGGACAAGATAGCCTACAGTATAAGGTCAGTTGTATAAGCACATGAGCTATAATATGTAAAATAACCCAGGTTACAGTTTGAGAAACTAATACCTGAATTGATCTATAAAGTGTAAACTCGGCCAGTAACGCGACGTCCAAGGAGCATAAGAAACGCTTATCCTCTTCAGTCATCACTGTGATGATGGCATCAACAGACTTCAGACTATGGACAATGAGACTATCGCTGATCTTTAGCTGAGTAAGACAAGCTGCTAGGGAATCATCTGTAGAGATAGGGATGGCACGATCCCCTTTCTGAGTCTTCCACGACCTCTGATGCACCGAGTTAGCAGTGGTCTTCCTCTTCTTGGTAACATCATCCTGGGATATGCCGATATTCTTCTGGGTGGTAGCAGGGGGGAACATTTTTACCACTTCTCTTCTGCATCAGCTTCGCCAGACTTGGAGAAGACATTTCCCAAAGGTCGTCTGAAATTCCTTCAGGTCGCTCTATAAAAAGAAGTGTCTGAGTTAGTAAGTCACAAATATAAAACGTAAGAGGTAAAACTCATGAAAAATGAGACTTACGAAGCTCTATCAAATAACCACCCCCAGGCCCGTTTGAGAGAGGTAGTAGGGGGTCATCAAATGTTCATATTTTACTAGAAGACCTTGCTCCCTCTAATCGCGAAGATCCTCAACTTTTTGAAGATTATCCTGGCTAAGCCCAGGTTTGGCTTTAGCAGCAAGTGAGACATTCTCCATCTCAGAGGGGTCCTTAGAACCGACGTTCCTATAACCTTATGTGGACCAAATTCCCATGCCCCAGAGGCAAAGAAATATCGAGGTTTCCAGTTATGGTTTGAGGTCTGGGTAACCAACAACATTTTCTTCTCTAACTTCCTAGCTAAGAAGTGGTAATAGCTAGGGTGGTTTTTAGCAGAGGAAGGGACGCAACAACCTGTGAAAACCCTAACTGGAAGGTCTGAGTGGTGGATAACCCTCCAAAGGATGATAGCCCCAATCATAATCCTCCAGGAGTTAGGGGATAATTAGGAAGGGGCTAGATTTATGTGGGATAATATGGCTCTTATAGAAGGGTGAATAGGAAGATGAAAACCCAACTTGAACATCTGATCATAAAGGCATATCTCTCCATCTCGACCTTCGAATTCCCTCTCTCCCCTCAGAGGTTTCCTAAGATTGATGGAAGAGTTTATTGAATAAAGGTGCCTAAAAGCTAGGAGGTCGTACTCACTGACATATCTCTCAATCTCGACCACCTCAGATGTATCTATATCAGTCTCCTGACCATCATCATCATCCCCGAAAACATCGGCCTGAGAAGGTGGGGCTGAGTAAACTCAACCGAGGTGGCGGCCGTCAGAGGAATTACATCAATGGGTGGGGGAATGGCCACACTTGGCCTAATGATTTTAACATCTGAAGACCTACATGGGTAACTATCACCCTGGTGAGACGAGGCACGGCTTGAAATCTCGGCTTCCTCAGGGACCTCACCCTGCCTAGGAGAGTAATCCATAGCCACTTGGAAAGAGTCTACAAACATGGGGTCTGAGGAGGACGACTCAGACTCAGACATTGGTGTTTATTTAATAGGAACCTCTGTAGGCTCAGCAGGCTCGGCTGGCTCAGGGTATATAACCTTCAGAGGTGGGGGTAAAGATGGATCTAATAGGAAATGGCTCTACCCTACAAGATTCCTCTTAGGCTAGTTCTATCTTCCTGATTTTCTCAAAGGTCTTCTCACGAAGAGATGGGAACTCTTATATGAGTTGGTACAAAGGTCTGAGCATAAAGGAGATGATACAACACTTGTGACTCAAAACCATAACCAAAGATAGGCAAGCAACTTAATTCAACCTAAATGAAGGATCAAATTAGGAATGTGAAAGGTTTTCAAATTAAGAACAATAAGAACACTCAAGAACCAGGTCATCGAAGAATGTGATCGGAGGTTCACCGCAGACCCAAATAAAGGATTTTCTGGCTAAGTAACCTTTGAGCTACCTATTAATTCCCTTAAAACACTCAAAATCACTAAGGTCATAGCACTACAACCACCAACACTAGTGGAAACCACTTGCCTGAAAACACAAGACCTCACCGAAAAATTCAGAAATGAATAATAAGGGTGAAAAATGGAAAAGATGGGTGGAAATGATACCTGACTAGTGGCAAAATGGAGAAGAAGAGGATTATAAGCAAGGGAGACCTTCAAATAGCATCCAACAATGGAGATGTGAATATGCAGTTGTAGAGAGAGCTCAAGCGGGAAAAAAGAAATGAAGAAAGAGAAGATGGAAAGAGAAAAGAAGATTTAAACCTATCTAATGATGGAGGCATAAACTTCGAGGACACATCACTGCCCTAGGGAACCTAAAGGATAAATCAGAACCATCATACCTTGATAAGCACGCTACCTACTTCAGAATGTGACATGTGGCAAGGAAGTATTGGTGCACAGAGAAATTCGGCCTCAACCTAAGATACATACCCCTCAGTCGTGTAACTATATATAAAACTAAGGGCTAGGGGGTGATTGATATGCCCAAAGTTCACCCTCTTACTCAGATCAACTAACGTCGGCCAGTCTCACAACTGAGGTGACTAGAAGCCTATGACAACCAATTGATAATATCATCTCTCATAAGGTTGGCCCTAGCCGACGTTGCATCAGCCCTGTACACCAACCTCGGCTGGTCGACAGTCGGGGTCAGCAGGGCCTCATAGGATCAATCAACTACCAACATCATCATCGAACCCAACCAATGTTGCCATCACCAGCCATAATCATCATGTATCATGGTCTCAATCACCTACTAATGTCATCGTTGGCCCCAACCGACATTACAACTCTCTCATACCCAACCTCAAACAACCCTTCTAGCAGAGGTCATCGATACAAAGAAACCACATATAACTCCATCAACCTCTTACTTATTAAGGTCGAGGTTGCACCCGTTAAGGATAAGGCCGAGCATTTATAAGCGTATGCAAGGTTGGGAATGCGTGGACAAAATTAGTTGTAACCGAATCAATCCCCTCACGTGAGGGAATATTTCATCATCATTCTCTATATATGACAGTGATAGATGGCTTCATTAGATTGGCTAGATCATCACACACATGCTCATTGCATGCTTGGGGGGTACATTACACCCCCCAATCACTCTATATACTTGTCTTCTCCTACTTTCAAGGGGATCCAAAAATATAAACCCTAGAAAAACTCTGTTGCATTTATAATAGATAGAGAAAGTGGAGTGATTGTATTACTAGGGCCATCAGAGCCCTCTTTTGATAGTGATTCTTACACTCACTTGCACAGTGGACGTAGGCCTGATTGGCTGAACCACTTACATCTTAGTTTTCATCCTCTTCTCCTCACCTCCTTTTATACCTACATATACTCTCTTGTACTGCCATTGTTATCACTTATTTGATCTTGTCAACACCTTATCTTGTGGTGCCATTCACAACATCATCAATATCGTCGACGTACACTTCCATTATCTTCCCGAACTGGTCTTCAAAAATTTTATTGACTAGCCTTTGATACGTTGCCCCCGCATTCTTCAACCCAAAGGGCATGACCTTGTAGCATTAGGTCTCCATATCGGTAATAAAGGTTGTCTTCTCTACATCAATCGGGTCCATGAATATCTAGTTATAGCATGAGTAGGCATCCATGAAGCTCATTAATTCATTGCCGGATGTAGTGTCTACCATTTGATCAATCTTGGGTAAGGGGAAGTTATCTTTCCAGCATGCTTTGTTCAAATCCATGAAGTCAACACACATCCTCCATTTTCCATTAGCCTTGGGAAGGATGACAACGTTTGCCAACCAATCGGGATAAATGACTTCTCAAATGAAGTCGAACTTCTCTAATTTATTGACTTCCTCCCTAATAACATCATACTTCTCTCGTGAGTAGACTCTTCTTGTTTGTCGTATCATCTTAGAATCATCGGCCTCATTGAGTTTATGGCACAAAACCTCTCGATTAATACCGGGCATATCTTTATGGCTCCAGGCAAAGATGCTCTGCCTCTTCCTCAACAGCTTAACCAACTCTTCCTAAACCTCCTTCTTTAGGGCTTTGCCAATTTAGATGTTTTTTTACTCCTCTTAATTGAGGACAATGGATTCTACCTCCTCAGCGGCCTCACCTTTTTTGAGTTTCTTCTCATCTCTTGGATCCAGAGTATCAATATTATAGGTCATAGTTTCTCTCTTATATACCTCCCTCTCCTCGGCTGAGTTGAAGTAGCATTCTCATGCCTTAACCTGATCCCCCTGAAGTTCCCCTACCTCGTATGGGGTCAAGAATTTAATCATCCGGTGGATGACTGAGGGTATGGAATAAAATTCCTTGAGGGATACCTTTCCAAGAATGATATTATAAGCCGAATAGACATTTTCGTCCATTATAAAGAAATTGATTTTCTTCGTGAGGCATTTTGTCCAAGTGTTCCCCACTCTCACCTCCATCTCATATATTCCTAATGGCTGCACTTTCTCTCCACTGAAGTCGATGAGTGGTTAGTGGTACGGGATCAACCTCTTCTTACTCAGACCCAAACCTTTATAGCAATCCCAAAACATGACATCAGATGAGTTGCCTCCATCGACAAGAATCCTTGAAACCTCATAGCCATGAAAAAGAGTGGTGATGACAAAGGGGTCATCTCGTGGAGATAGAATTCCCTAGAAGTCTAACCTCAAGAAGCCAACTGTCAGTGTATCCATATCAATCTTGGTTCTCTTACCTTTCACGGGGTCTAGTGCAACCGAGTTCACAGTTTTTATCTTTGGAGGGAGAGCTTTGGCCTCCACTACATGTGCTTTCCTATTGGTGGCCTCTTTTCCTCCTCCAACAAGTCCCCCGCAGATCATCTTGACCTCATGAGAGATCACATTGAGTCGACCCTTTGGATCAGCAAACTTAGGTGGGAGGTGAGGGTCGTCTTCATCACAGTCGTCCGACTCATCATCGACTTGTCTTGTCGGACCATCAGGCTTACCCTTTCTATCTCTCTTCCAACTCTGGGTGTCATATCGACCATTCTTTGAGTTGTGATTGTTTACATACTTTCTCATATTTTCTCCTTTCAACATCTTCTCAATGTTATCCTTCAGAGCAAAACATTTGTCAGTCAGGTGCCCATGGTCCTGGTGGAATTCATACCTTAAACTTTTGTTCCTCTTATTAGGATGAGCTTTCTATTTTTTTGGCCACCTTAAGGATCGATGATTCTTTATCTCGTTCAATATATGCTTGCAGTTGATCGCGAGGGGAGTGTAGTCGTCAAACTTATCGTCTACTGCTTTCTTCTTTCCATCTTTACTCTTCTTTTGGAACTTGCCCCCACTATTCATTCCCTTTTCATCCTCATACTTTGCTTCCATAGCTTCCTCGAAATTCATGACCTTATTGGCCATCGCCAATAAAGAAAAGACTTGGGGTAAGGAAAAGTCTCAGGTGAGTAGTCTTTTTTTGGGGTCTTACCCCAAAATAGAAGCTGTGTATGAATCTCTCTGCTAGTTGCTTGAAGTTTTCGATTGAATTCTTCGAGAGTGAGGTGAACCATACATGGGCTGGCCCAGTCAAAGTGCTTAAAAAGGCATGACACCTCATCTTATTCGAGACTGAGTAAATATCTGTGGCTGACTGGTACATCTCTACATGGTGGACGGGGTTTGTACTCCCATTATACTTGGGCATAACTATCGGGGGTTTGAATTTGGCTGGAGTTGGATAACTTACTAACCTGGACACAAAGAGTGAGACTTCATTATACCCCTATGCAAGGGGTTTCGTCTCCTTAATATGTTACATATCTTATCCTTCAGCCATTGTATGGAGTCATTCCATGGTCTGTCGGCTGCTTACCTAGATTCTCTGGGAGACGTTCTATGTCGGTTGTTTACCTCTCTTTGCTCCTCGTCTCGGCCACTTGGGACTTGACGGTCATCACCTTCGTTGTTCCTTTAAGAACTAGCTATACTTGTTGATCTGGAGAGGTGGTTTCTCAAATTGTCCGATGCTGGGTCGAGCCTATCTAAGGATGACCCCTTGCTCAACCCTTTTTAGGGCTGATACTCTTGGTCTGCACTCTCGGCTCGGCCTTTCAGTATGACCTTTGCTTGGTTGAATCGATGTTATAGTGCCATTTGAGATCTTATAGGGCTCCGAACAAATTCTATCCTCCTCCTCCTCCTCACACTCTTGCTCCTTATTATTGGGGCACCGCTGACATGGATTCCCCATGCGTAAATGCCTAGGGTTGGCTACATCTCTATGCCTCTACTACTGAGGGAAATCTTTGTGTGGGGCCTGGGGTGGTCCACTGGCCTCCACTTCTTGGCTTTCTTCCCTTGTTGTCGGAGTTATCATATTGTCTCTATCAGGCTTGATCACTTTTTGGCTAAGGGTAGTGAACTGCTACTTCATTAACTACTGGCTGGCCACTAGGGAGAGAAGAACCACCGCTACTTCAGCCATTTCTGACTAAGGAGGATGCCTGGTACTGGGTCCGTCACCCCCTGGTGGTGGTGGTGGAAATTCTGATGCTATGTTTCAAACCTGATGGATGAGCTGCAACTGAAGAGTAGAATCTTAGAAGCTCAATAAGGCCTCTTTCAATAGTGAAACAACTCCACAAGAGGGGAGGACTGGTTCATCGCCAGAGACTCCAGTGATAATAAGATAGAGAAGGGAAGATATGATAATTCTCATTCACACATATCGCACCAAACTGATGATGCTGGAAATAACGCTACCAGGTCAAAATGATGAATAAGCTCACACCAGTACAACAATGGCAGAAATGCAACAGAAATATAGAAATATAACAGTAGAGAGAGATGAGGAGAAGAGGAAGAGCACCAAAATTTGAGTGGTTTGACTTGAGCCTACGTCCACTGTGTGTGTGTGAGTGAAATCCACTAACAAATATGGCTATAATGGCTTAAGTTATAACATTCATGATTTCTTTCTCTTCTAGATACCAATAAGTATATTTTTTCTAGGGTTTTGATTAAGCAATCTCTCCTAATGAAGAATATGGAGAGTATATATAGTGCTTAAGGGGTGTAGTGTACCCCCAAGCATGTAATAAGCATGTGTAGAATGTTCCTAGACATTGAGGAAGAGCCAGCTGTCTCTGTCACATGTAGGTCATGATAATCAAATATTCCCTCACGTGAGGGAATGATCTGGTTGTAATGGTTTCTTACATATGGTACTTGAGTTCCAAGAATAATGTTCCATGCGTTCCTCAAACCATGTGCCCTGCCAGGTGTCACTAGAGGACACACTGTTAGGGCTGAGGCTGAGATGACGAGTCAACCCCCTAATGGGTTCATCTCCGATGTTGAGATGTCTTGGGTCGACCTTCATCTCCCAGGAGGTGGGAGTAGGGCGAGGTTTCACTAATGAGTCGCTAGGGATGTTGACAATGTTAATATACCTTCTAGGCTGAGGCCGATGCTTCGTGAGACAAGGATGTTGTTCGAGGCCGATCCCCTATTTGAGTGCACGATCGAGTTGTAACTTGTTGAGCTATATAGATTAAAGAGGTCAGTTGGGATGAGCAGGCCCTTGTACTGGCCAAGGGCATATTTTGGTATATCAATTGTTATGGGGTTTCAAGACTAATTCTAAGGAAGAATATCATATTAAATGCCCACTAGATACTCTACATGGGAAATTCTGTTTGGTTGTCTATTTATTTTGACACTTTTGGTGTTTTCTATTATTAGGACTTGGGGGTTTGCTAGTGTTGGGTGTTTGGGTAGGACACGTAGTAACTGACTTGCAATCAGGGGACACCCGGTTTGAGGATAAGACCCGAATTCAAAAATAGGGACTCTTAGGCTCATTCGAAAATGGGAACACTTAGGCTTAAAGATGTTCCACAGGGGAGCAAGAACCCCCAACAAAATCCATATGGTAGCACGAGTGGCATGAACACCATGTGGATGTCCAACGTAACACGTAGCAACCAACCGCACTGTCGCGGGACTCCCGATTTGTGGATGGGACTTGATTTCAAAAACAGACACACTTAATCCTGAAATAGTGCCTTAGGGGGTCGGGCACCCCCAACGACACCCAAACGTCACTACGAGTGGAACAAACTCCTCGTGTGCATCCAACGTAACACTTAGTAACTGGTCGTTCAGTCGCGGGACTTTCTATTTGAGGAAAAGACCCGAATTTCAAAACAGGCACACTTAGGCTTGAAAACGTGCCACCGGAGGGGGGGGGGACCCTCAACGACAACCAAATGGCACGAAAAACTTGTGCGCATCCAACGTAACACATAGCAACCGACTACGCGCTCACGAAACTCCCCGATTGAGGATAGAGCCCAAATTTGAAACATGTAGACTTAGGCTTAAAAATGTGTCTGGGGGACCCAAGCGGCACCCAAATGGCGTCTAACATAACACATAGAAATCGACTACGCAATCGTGGGACTCCCGATTTGAGGATAGGACCCGAATTCAAAAATAAGCACACTTAGGCTCATTCGAAAACAAGTACACACAGGCTTGAAAACGTGCCACAGGGGGACGAGAACCCCCAGTGGCACCCAAATTGCACCTCAAGTGTCTGAAAAACCTCGTACCCCTCCAACTTAACATGTAGAAACCAGCCGCGTAGTCGCGAGACTCTTAGATTAAGGGTAGGACCCGAATTCGAGCACCGACACACTTGTGCTTGAAAATGTGTTGCAGGGGAGGGCACCCCAGCAACACCCAAATGTCACCATGAGTGGAATGAACACCTTGTGCACGTCCAAAGTAACACGTACAAATTGACCATGCACTAATCGAACTCCCTGTTTGAGGATAGGACTCGAATTCGAAAATAGGCACACTTAGGATTGAAAACATGCCATGGGAGGGGGGGCACCCCCAGCGACTTCCAAACGGAACCATGAGTGGCATGAACACCTTCTGCACATACAAATCAACACGTAGGAATTGGCCGCACAGTCACGAGACTCTCCATTTGAGGATAGGACCCGAATTCAAAAATAGGCATACTTAATCTTGAAAACATGCCACAAGGGTTGGGGGGAACCCCAGCGGCACCCAAACGGCATCGCGAGTGGCACGAGAACCTTGTTCGCATCTAATGTATACGTATTAAATAGTTGCACAGCCGCAGGACTCCCGGTTTGAGGAGAGGAGCCGACTTTGAAAACAAGCACACTTAAGCTTGAAAATTTGCCACCGGGGGGGACCCTAACGGCACCTAAACAACATTGCGACTGGCACAAAAAGCCCCATATGAATCAAACGTAACACGTAGCAACTGGATGCGCAGTCGCATGACTCTCGATTTAAGGATAGAACCCGAATTAAAAAATAGGAACCCTTAGGATTGAAAATGTACCGCGGGAAGGAAAGCACCCCAGCGTCACCTAAACGGCACCATGAGTGAAATGGACACCTCATGTGCATCTAACGTAAGATGTATCAACTGGTCGCACAGTCGCGGGACTCCCGATTTGAGGATAGGACCCGAATTCGAGCAAAGGCACACGTAGACATGAAAATGAGCCGTTGGGGGTGGGCACCCTCGGCAGCATCCGAACGACATCTTGAACACGTCTTGTGCATCCAACATAACTTGTAACAACCGGTCGGACAGTCACGGGACTCACGATTTGAGAATAGGACCCGAATTAAAAAACAAGCACACTTAGGTTTGAAAACATGTCAATGGGGAGAGGGGGGATCCCCAGAAAAAACCAAATGGCACTGTGAGTGGCATGAACACCTTGTGCATGTCCAACGTAACACGTAGAAATTGGCCGCGTAGTCGGAGGACTCCCGATTTGATGATAGGATCTAAATTAGAAAACGAGCACACTAAGGCTTAAAAACATGTCGCGGGAGGGCAAGCACCCCTAGTGGTATCCAAACAACACCTCTAGTAACACGAACACCTCGTGTGCATCAAAAGTAAAAGGTTGAAACCGACCACACAATCGTGGGACAACCGATATGAGGATAGGACTCCAATTCGATAACAGACACACTGAGGCTTGAAAAGTTGCCCCGGGGGGGGGGGGGGGGGGGGGGGGCTAGGCACCCCAGCGGAACCCAAACAACATCATGAGTGGAATGAACACCTCGTGCACATCCAATGTAATATGTAGCGATCAGTTGCGCAGTCACGAAACTCCTTGAGGATAAGACCCGAATTAAAAAATAGGCATGCTTAGGCTTGAAAACATGTTTGGGGGGGGGAGGGGGGGGGGGAACCCCAGTGGCACCTAAACGGAACCCAGAATGGCACGAACACCTTGTGCGTGTCCAACCTAAAACATAGATACCAGATGTGTAGTCGCGAGACTCCATGTTTGAGGATAGGAGCCAAATTCGAGCACATGCACACTTAGGCTTGAAAATTTTCCGCAAGGGGGCATCCCCTTTGTCACCTAAACTGCAGCGCGAGTGGCACAAACACGTCGTGCATGTCCAACATAACATGAAGCAATCAGTCGTGCAATCGCCGGACTCCCGGTTTATGGATAGGAGTCGAATTCAAAAATAGGCGCACATAGTTTTGAGAACGTGCCGCGAGGGGGTGGGCACCCCCTAGTGGAACCCAAATGGCACCTCAAGTGGTACTAACACCTCATGTGCATCCAACATAACACATAGAAATCAGTTTTCCAGTCACGAGACTCCCGATTTGAGGATAGGTCCCAAATTCTAAAATAGGCGCACTTAGACATGTAAACGTGCCACGGGGGGCGGACACCCCTAGAGGCATCCAAACGGACCCACGAGTGGAATGAACACCTCGTGCACGTCCAATGTAACATGTAATAACCGGCTGCACAATCGCGGCCAGTTCGAGGATAGGACCGGAATTCGAGCACATGCACACTTAGGGTTGAAAACATGTCGAGGGCGACACACCCAGTGGCACCCAAATGGTACCGCAAGAGGAACGAGCACTTTGTGAGCATCGAACGTAAAACATAGCAATCGTACACATAGTTACATGAATCCTAACTTGAGTTTAGGACCCAAATTAAAAAAAACATAAACATTTAGGCTTGAAAATGTCCTGCCGGGGGGGGGGGGGGGGGCTAACAGCACCCAAACGGCACCGTGAGTGGGATGCACATTGGCTGTGCAATCGTAATACTCCCAGTTGGAGGATAGGACCCGAATTCGAGCACAAATGCACTTAGGCTTGAAAATGTACCGGAGGGGCCGGGCACCCCCCAGCGGCACCCAAACGTTACTGTGAGGAGCACGAACACCGCGTGCATGTCCAACATAATACGTAGCAACCATTCGCACAGTCACGAGACTCTCAACTTGAGGATTGGACCCGAATTAGAGCACATGTACACTTAGGATTAAAATCACGTCGCGAGCACCCTCAACGGCGCCCAAACGGCACCGCGAGTGGAACAAACACCTCGTGCACATTAAACGTAACACATAGCAACCGGACATTCAATCATAGGACTCCCGACTTGAGGTTAGGACCCGAATTAAAAAACAATAACACTAAGGCTTGGGAACATGCCATGGGGGGATAGGAACCCCCAACGGAACCCAAACGGAACTGCGAGTGGCACGAACACCTCGTGCACATCCAATGTTACATGTAGCAACTAGCCCCACAGTCACAGGTGTCCTGGTTTGATGACAAGACACAAATTCAAGCATAGACACACTTAGGATTGAAAGCTTACCCCCCGGGGGCACCCCTAGAAGCACCCGAATGTCACCGTAAGTGGAACGAACACCATGTGCACATCTAACATAACACGTAGCAATTGATCGCACAGTTGCGTGACTCTCGATTTGGGGATATGACTCAAATTCGAGCACCAACCCACTTAGGCTTCAAAATGTGAAAAGCGGGGTGGGCACCACCAATGGCACCCAAACATCACCGCGAGTGGCATAAAAACCTTGTGCGCGTCCAACTTAACATGAAGCAACCAACCACACAGTCGTGGGATTCCCGATTTATGGATAGGACTTGATTTCAAAAACAGGCACACTTAGGAATGAAATCGTGCCTCGGGGAGAACGCACCCCAAATGGAACCTGTGGCCATCCCCGATCCTCGCGGCGGGTGGGCGAGTGCGATGGAGGATCCTAGGTCCCGCGTGTCCATCTCGAGAGCGCTTCGACGTACGTCATTTTGGGTGAGGTGTAAAAATGTAGAGAGATTAGATTCGCCAGTGTATTTTACTCAAAACAGACAAAAGAAAGGGAGCCATCCCTAAGGACGACATCCAAAGACATACTGATGCATACGAAACTAAAAATGATTCGAAGAGGGTCCTAAGGCTAAGTTACGAAATGAGAAGGTGTTAGGCACCCATTCCGCACTTTTGGTCTCTCATTGATTTTGTTATTTTCCTTTTATTTTCCCCGTGATGTGTGTGCATGTGTATATATAGTGGAGATAGGAATCATCGACTTGTACCATGGAAGAGGTAAAGCGAGTCATCCGTAGGAAGGTATAAATGTATTAGAAAGTAGGATTTAGGCGATTATCCTTACGTTAATCGTTATGAGGGAACGATAATACATATGGAATAATACGCCACTAAGAACAAATATATGTATATATATAATATAAGAGGGTGGAGTTTAGAGAAAATAGAAAATGAGAGAAAAATGTAAAAATAGGACTCGAGTCTCGGGTTTTACCCCGAGACGCCTACGTAGCCTATAGAGGCATCAAAGTCCACGTAGTTCACATGCAAAACAAGTGGTGGGGTTTATCCCATAAATCCAACCGAGGGATTCTTTTATTTATGTGTGTGTATGTGCATAGAAAAAGTGTTTAGTTGTGAGAAAAGTGTAAGAAAAGTATGAGAATTCTCGTTTGGAATTTATGAGCAAACCTTCTTTTTCTTGTTTTTTGGGTTTTTATTTATATGAAAATAAGAGATGTGCAATAATAATAAATAAAAAGTATATTAGGATGTGTGAGATGAGATAATAAAAGTTCTAAGTAATAAAACAAGTTATTGTGAATTTATGAGAATTTAAGGAGAGAGTTGAGAAAATTGGACCTTCTTGAAGATCTTGAGATTGATCTTGGATGTTGGAGAGCAGCCCTGTGACTTCTCAACTTTGGTCTGAGGTCGGTAGGGAGAAGATTTATGTCTCTGAATCTCATACTTGTTGACCACCACTGTGACTTCTGCCTTAAAATGCAATCCGTTGTCTGATATTAGCTCGTACAGGACCTCATATCGGCAGATGATATTTTTCTTGATGAATTTGGCCAATTTCTTGGCATTCAGTACTGCGTATGACTCAGCTTCGACCCATTTGGTGAATTAATTAATGGCAACTAGGATGAACTCATGCACATTGGAAGCCTCCGGTGTAACCTTCCCTATAATGTAGATGCCCCAGGTGGAGAACGGATAGGGAGAGGTCATGTTGTATAATTCACGTGGAGGCAGATGCTGAAGGTTAGAGAGTTGTTGGCATTTGAGGCAACTCGGTACATAGGCGATGCAATCTTGTGTCATGGTGGTCCAGTAATAACCTTGTCGGATGATCTTCTTGGCAAGCATGTGACCGGTCATTTGGGGTATGCATTCCCTGGTGTGGATCTTCTGCATTATTTTTTCAATGTCATCCCCTGCGATGCAGTAAAGATGAGTTCCATCGAAGTTCCTTTTGAGTAGTGCTTTGTGACAGATGATGTACTAGGCAGCCAGTCTTCGAAGGGTTGCCCGATCTTTCTTGTTGGAACCCTCGGGATACCTACCATGCTTGATGAGGCACCAGATATAATAGTACCAACAATTGGCTAGCTCGGGATCTTCTATAGTGATGAGCTCAATGTGGTAGTAGTGGGTTGGTTTATTGTGCTTTTGAACTAGGAAAGGGGTCATAGTTATTCCTTCGGGCATGTCGACCATGTAGGCCAAGGTAGAGAGAGCATCGACTAGGTTATTCTTTGCTCGAGGTAGGTAATGGAAGGTGATATCTTGGAATTGGGAGGCTAGTTATTCTAAGTGGGCATGGAATGGTTGGAGTTTCTTGTCCTTATCTCTCCA
Organism: Sambucus nigra; assembly: GCA_949130495.1. Classification (NCBI taxonomy): domain Eukaryota; kingdom Viridiplantae; phylum Streptophyta; class Magnoliopsida; order Dipsacales; family Adoxaceae; genus Sambucus; species Sambucus nigra. The sequence goes on along the minus strand of OX422217.1, from coordinate 305,614,767 downwards.
TTTTCTGAGCACTTGATCGATGATGAGGGCGGAATCCCCTTAGACATCTAGGCATTGAATACCTTTCTTGAGAGCAACTTTGAGGCCTACTGTGCATGCCTTTTTATTCATTCATATTGTTGGTGCAAGGGAAATCCAACTTGATGGCGATGGGAGTGTGGGAGTCATTTGGGGCGATCAAAAGTTTCCCAATGCCATATCCCTTTTTATTAGCAGCCCCATCTTGAGCAGTGCAAAGGATGTTTTCATCTGGGAATTTAGAGATCCAGACATTAGCTTCTTCTACGGGGTAATCAACGAGGTAGTCAGAGATGGCTCTTCCTTTCATGGCTTTCTGCATGACGTACACAATATCGAACTCGGCTAGGAGCATCAATCATTGGGCCATTCGGCTGGACAAGGAGGGTTTCTCAAGCAGGTATTTAATGAGGTCTATTTGGGATATAATTTTGGGTGACCCAGACAAGCACGACACATGCCTTTTCCAAAGCAGTGTAGTTAACCTCGTATTCGGCCAATTTGTGACTGGCATAATAAATGGCTCTTTCTTTGAGGGAATCTTCAAGTTATTGGGATAGCAAAGCGCCAACTGCAGTGTCGATTATGGTTAGGTCTAGGAGCAAATGGAGATCAGGCTGTGGTGGCATGAGTATCAGAGGTTGGGTCAGAGATTATTTGATTTGGTCAAAAGATTCTTGGCATGCCTCGTTCCAAACCTTAGTTAAATACTTTCGGAGGAGTTTGAAGATAGGTTTGCAGATGGAGGTTAACTGGCTGATGAACCGACTGATGTATTGTAATTTCCTAAGGAAACCTCAGACTTCTTTCTATGTTCGGGTAGGTGGCATCTCATGTATGGCTTTCAGCTTGGCGGGATCTTCTTCTATCCCCTTCTCACTGACTATGAATCCCAAGAGTTTTCCCTTTGTAACGCCGAAAAGGCATTTCTGTAGATTGAGTCTCATTTGATACTGTCACAGTCGTTCGAAGAACTTTCGAAGAGCGGGAACATGACCTTATCTAGTATTGGATATGATAATCATATCATCCACATAGACCTCAACCACTTTGTTAATCAAATCGTGTAGGATGGTTGTGGTAGCCCTCTGGTAGGTAGCCCCAACGTTCTTTGAGAAAAAATGGCATAACGGTGTAGCAAAAGGTTCCCCATGGGGTGATGAATGCAGTTTTTTCTTGGTGGTCTGGGTGCATTTTGATTTGGTTGTATCCCTCACATCCGTCGACGAATGACTTGGGAGCATGACTGGCTATGTTGTCCACGATCATGTCGATATTGGGTAACGGATAATCATCCTTTGGAGAGACTTTGTTCAAATCTTGATAGTCTACACACATTTGAACTTTTCCTCCTAATTTTGGCAAGGGTACTATATTGGCTAGCCACGTGGGATATTCGATCACGCGAATGAAGCCTACGTTCAACTGTTTGACCACCTCTTTTTTGACCTTGAGTGACCATTCGATGTGGAGTTTTCTTAACTTTTCTTTAACCGACTTGTAATCTAGGAGAGTGGGGATCTCGTGCTGAGCTATTTCAGGATCAATGCCAGACATATCGTCATAGGACCATGTGAAGACATCTACAAATTCCTTTAGCAATTCTTCGAGTTGTGCACGCTCATGCTCGTTAAGGGTATCCCCTATCCTAATCTCGCGCAGTTGGCTACTAGAAAAGAGGTTAACAACAGCAGTTTCATCTTCATTAACTAGAACGCGATTATGTTTTTTATTATTAACCTTATTTAGATCAGTTAATAATTATTCATTTGTAAAATCATCATCATCATAATTTTGATTAGAATCCAAACAGTTAATGTAAGGCACAACAAGATACTCAAAATCTTCATTTATTTCATTGATAGGAAAAATAACATTGAGAACCTCATCAAAAGAGGACTCAATTACATTTGAACAAGGATAGACAACAGAAGAAGAAATGGGGTAAACATTAGGATTATGGGAGATTTGAGCAGGTAGAACTAGCATAACATGCCAGTTGAGGAGAGGCGTATCAACAGCCTTAATCAGTTGGGACGGATCCGATGATGTATTGCCTGAGTGAACCATGCAGAGTGTTAGCCCCAGTGTCTGTAAGTTGAAGGAATCTTCGAAGTCACTTTCCTTAGTCTCTTTGGTATCTTTGATGAGCGGTTGTACTTGGAGTTAGGAATCTTCGGCCTATGGGTAGCTGTTTTGGAAAAAGATCTCCATTCCAGTCTTCATCTTCTTATCGATATGGTCATACCATAGTTATGGAAATCCGCAAAAGGGAAAGTCTTCACCCTTTTTGATGAATCGTTCGTTCAAAGAATCACCTGGGATAGTCTGGATGCAATCTAGTATTCTCTTTGGTCGAGACAGGCGGATCACTCTGAGCTCTTGTTCTGACGATTGATACCCCAAACCACATGGAGGGAAAGCTTTTTTTAGTTTAATCGGCTTGAGTATACCTTGCTGTCTTTGTCCTAGCCCCAGTCCGGGCATAAAATGCATGTTTCTGAACATCTGAATCACATTGACGTTGATATGAGGGTCGTATTCTGGACAAACCCTTTCTTTGAAGTCGGCCCCTGTAGGGAGTAAGAGTGGTTTAACTTGGAATCCTGATAGGATCATATCATTTGACCCGTGCTGTATTTCAAGGATTGGACTACTGGTACTTGCACCATCGGCATTGTTGTCGTCGCCCAAAATGGTGAAGAATTTTAATTTCTTATGGAGTGAGGAAGACACACCCATGATACTATGGAGCCAAAGTCGTCCGAGCAATATATTAAAACAAGCTGGGATGTCAATAACTTGGAATTCAACGACAGGGTTTATAGGGTCAACCCCTATTACAAGCTTTATGGATCCCATCACCTCCTGACGGGTATTATCGTAGGCACGCACAACAACGGAGGTTAGAGCGAGGTTGCTTTCTTTCAGGCCTAAACATTTGAAGGTTCTCAGTGGGCAGACATTCGAGGCAGATCCATCATCGACAAGAGAGAGTGGCACAACCTTCCCCATAACTTTGACGGAGATATTGAGTGCATGATTGTGGTTTGGCCCAATCTTGGGGATTTCTTCTTCGAAAAAGGATAGCATTCGGGTAAAGGTCAAGGATCCAACCAAATTTACTGCTTCTTCTGGTGTGGTAGAAGGAGGAACTCTGGGTCTAGTGAGCAACTTGATCAGAGTGTTTCTGTGCAGCTGAGAAGACATGAAAAGCCCCCATAGAGTGATGTTAGCTTGAGTTTTCTTTAGTTGATCGAGTATATTTCTCTCCTTGAGGGTCTTCTCTGGCATATGAAGGTTTTCCATGCCCTTCCCCTTGTTATTGGCTGGTAGTGAGCTTAGGATCTGGTAATGCCTCCCTGATCTGGTCATGTGATTTACTTAAGGTGGGAAGAATATGAATCCCGTTTCCTTATCAACCTCGGGTTGTTTCGCTACCTTGTTTATTTCTCCAAGAAGTTCTTCAAATGATATCATCCCACACATGTCGGCTACCAGGCTAGTTTTTTCTGAAGCTTGCTCTTCATTCGAATCTTTGAATTCTTCCCCCATCCGGTGGCAATAATTCTATTTTTCCATGAAAAGTATCTACATTCCATAACTTCGACGACTTCTTTATAAAGGTCATCCCTTTTGTGGGGATGTGTATGGGTGAAGGGACTAGCTTCAATGTATCAGGTAACTCGATCATACTACAAATGTTGTTGGTTTTCCTGAATAATTCTCCCATGATCTGGACGACATCATCCAGGTTGACTTCATCAGTTGGTACTACCTAATTATCTGACTCTCGAGCCCATTTCCGTACTTCCAAGAACAACGTACTGAACCTCTGGCAATCAATGATCATCTATGAGGGAAATTTCAGCCCAAACTCTAGGAGTTGGTATAACACTTCTGCTAATTCCATGCCTCCATTTTCAGAACGAGTACGGACGGCGATGCATGCTCTGGTAAGTAGTGACAGTGCCTGATCAGCGAGGCTAGTAGGATGTAGGAGAAAATATGGGAAAATTTGGAGAGGTTTAGGAAAGTATATGGGCGTGATTTGCATTGAGGGATCGAATTCTAGGTTCCCTTCTAAAAAGATGGCATTGAAATGATTTGAAAGTGGGTTGTGAGTAGTGTTTGTCATAGGACTAGCTGGTGGGGCGATGGTACCCCGGTCAATTAGATCTTGGATTATGTTTTGAAGGTGAAAGCATTGGTCGGTGGTATGGCCAGCAGTTTGGTGAAGGGACCAATGGGCATCTACCTTGAAGTTTCATGGGAGTGGATTTGGCAATTGACGGGGATCTAAAGGTTTGATAAGGTTTTGACTTAACAAGGCTTGATAAACTTTAGAGAGGGGAGCATGGAGCTCCGTGTATTCCCTTTGGACTGGGATAGGACGTCTTTCTGGCGCCCATGATATGGTCGGTTGAGAGATGTTGTTGATGGTTGAGACTGTAGCACTGGCAGGTTTGTCATATTTTCTGGGGGTAAACTGTTCAGACACCTTCTTCGGTTCGACTTCTGTTTTGGAAAGACCTTCCTCGATTTCTACTCATGATTCTCTGAGAGTTCGAAAGTGGGGATAGTATTGTCCTCCCATCATTTCTCGGACATGGGGTAAGAGTTCTTCTTCACTATGCTGACTTGTTCTTCCTCGGAAGGCCGATTGGTCATAGTTGTTGCTTTTTCCCTCCCTCGGGCGATGAAGTTACTGACTGATTCTCCAGGGTTCTATTTGAGAGGCTCTAAATCATAACGGGTGACCTCAAGCTCTTCATTGTATTTGTACTTTGAGATGAATTCCCAGGCTACATCCTCCCAACTACGAATTCTAGACTTTTCGAGAGGCAAAAACCATCGGAGGGCTCTATCCTTCAAAGTTTGCTGAAACAATTGGGCCATCACTTCTTTAGAAGCTCCTAGTAGAGTCATGAAATAGTGGTAACTTTGAAGATGAACAATCAGGGGTCCACTTCCTCCAAATTTCTCGATATTTGGCATCTTGAACTTCTCGGGTAACCTCGCTTTAGGATAAGGAGACATGTGGGTGTAGTCCATGTAATTTCTTGAGATTCTGACTTGGTCAAACTTCTTGGTGAGCATCTTGAGGTCCCCTTTTACTTTGTTCAGCTCTTCTTCCTTCGGATCAATGATCATAGGCAAGTTAGCCCCATACTGGGAAAGATTTGGCATCGGAAGCTGGGCAGATTACGTCCTATTAGCAGGAGGGACACGTGGAGCGTGCTGATACTGTTCAGGAACCCAGATGGGCTTGGGTGGATCCATAGCATGAAGGAATAGGGCCTCAGGCTCTTGAGGAATGGGAACCTGGTTTCGTTGCATTTCTTAGACCTTAGTTTGGAGGTTATTAATCCTGGACACAAGCTGAGCTAGGACTGCCATCAGATCGGGCTGTAAAAAGGTACTTGATCTGTGTTCTCCATAGAAAGAGAATTGATACCATACTTAAAAGAAGTAACAAGGGAACGGACGGAACTCCGGGGTGATTTGACTGAAGACCGAAGCCAATAAGGAGCCAGGCCAAGGGCTTGTGATCGACCTGAGAAGGCGTAAAATGGGATTTATTTTAGAGAAAAAATGGGGAAAAATTTGACCTTTTTTTTCGAGATTGAAAGACAAAATATTTTTGGGTTTTTGATAAAGAGAGGAGAAATGTTTTTGGATTTTGGATAAAGAAAAAAGGGAATTTTCTTTTTGTAGACGGTCTCAGCATGATTATTATTATGTTTTCACTTGTATTAATTCTCCTAAATGCAAAATGAAATGCCAGAAGAGACCTGAGCCTGGAAAAATTGGGTTTGTAATATATGCAAAGCTATGGCTGGACTTGTGACCAGGCTCACAGGTAGGGTCCCATTTTTTAAAAATGCGCAAAAATTCGGGCGGCAGGCTGACCCGGAATTTCGGCAGAGTTTCGGGTAGAAACCGGTAATCTAACATGTGTGTCCTAGGCTTGACACCTATATGCGGGTATGCAGTTGGTTGGGTGAATCAAAAAGGGTTCCTCCCATTTGGCGTGACTTCCACGATATACGTCTTGCTCTTGCGGGCAATCGGTACGTGTGGAAAAGCCATTTGATATACTTGAGTGTACGTGAATTTCCTCACCAAATAGCTCGTGGGGACAGTACGTGTGAGAGTGAATTCTATATACTCGGTGTACGTGAATGAGTTTCCTGCAATATACCTCCCATCATGACTTCGGTCAAGCGGTACGAAACGGGGGGAACCGTTCGATATACGTCGAAGGTACTTAGCCAATGGAAGGTGAGAGTTATATCGCTTAGGATAACTGTGCCTTGCCGGACCAGCGCCCATCACGAAGTGACCCTAGGTAAATTTGGTCAATCACAATGCTCTTTGGTGATATCGTGTGAATCATGCATGATCCTCTTATTAGTATCTTATGAGAATGTATTTTTCGATTATGCCAAATAGGGAGCAAAGTACAAGTACCAATGGTACACCAAGTATGGATGGATGATGCGTGCAACATATGGATATATGTGACCCTTGGTGCACGTGGTGCGAAGTGTACATGGAGAATTTTCTACAAGTGTGTGAATAGAAGCATAAGCATAGGGTACACATGAGTAATAAAGGGGGAACATGCAAAATTGGGGGAAAATATAAACAAACATAACATCCATGTAAATAGAGTCTAGCCCTCATGAAAATCCCCAACGGAGTCACCACTGTGGCCATCCCCGATCCTCGGAGCTGGCGGGCGAGCACGATGGAGGATCCTAGGTCCCGTGCGTCTTTCTCGGGAGCGCTTCAGCCGACGTCATTTTGAGTGAGGTGTAAAAATGTAGAGAGATTAGGGTCGCCAGTCTATTTTACAAAAAATAGACAAAACAAAGGGATCCATCCCGAAGGACGTCATCCAAACACATACTGATGCATACGAAAACAAAAATGATTCGAAGAGGGTCCGGAGGCTAAGTTACGAAATGGGAAGCTGTTAGGCACCCATTCCGCCTTTTCGGTCTCTCATGGATTTTGTTATTTTCCTTTTATTTTCCCCGTGATGTGTGTGCATGCGTATATATAGTGGAGATAGGAATCATCGACTTGTACCGTGGAAGAGTTAAAGCGAGTCATCTGTAGGAAGGTATAAAAGTATTAGAAAATAGGATTTAGGCGATTATCCTTACGTTAATCGTTATGAGGGAACGATAACACATATGGAATAATACGCCCCTAAGAACTAATATTTGTATATATATAATATAAGAGAGTGGAGTTTAGAGAAAATAGAAAATGATAGAAAAATATAAAAATAGGACTCGAGTCTCGGGTTTTACCCTGAGATGCCTACGTAGCCTATAGAGGCATCAAAGTCCACGTAGTTCGCATGCAAAACGAGGGGTGGGGTTTATCCCATAAATCCAACTGAGGGATTCTCTTATTTGTGTGTGTGTATGTGTGTAGAAAAAGTGTTTTAGTTGTGAGAAAAGTGTAAGAAAAGTATGAGAATTTTCGTTTGGAATTTATGAGCAAACCCTCTTTTTCTTATTTTTTGGGTTTTTATTTATATGAAAATAAGATATGTTCAATAATACTAAATAAAAAGTATATTAGGATGTGTGATATGAGATCATAAAAGTGCTAAGTAATAAAACAAGTTATTGCGAATTTATGAGAATTTAAGGAGAGAGTTGAGAAAATTGGACCTTATTGAAGATCTTGAGCTTGATCTTGGATGTTGGAGAGAAGCCCTTGCACTTGGATGATGATGGAGAGTGGTTAATGCACCAAGTTTGATGAAAAGGATGATGAAAAGTGAAGGTTGGAAAGGGATTTTGATGTGGAAATCGTGTTGACTTCGAGAGAGGTTTTCTTGATTTGCTGAGAGTGATATGCTTCTGATCCGGGATCTCTTTGCAAATGAGGTCAGGCCTCCTTTTTATAGGCCCAGGGAATTTTCGATCGGCATAGCCCTGTTCCTTCCATTCGATAGGTGTGTTTAGGCACACTGTCGACAGGCAGGGTCTGGGACCTTCCGTTTGGCAGTATTTTTCAGGCCTTTTCGTAAAATCGGCCACATAACGCAAACTATTGATTAGAATCATGTACGGGATGGACCGTTGGAAACGTAATTCATAGATTTTTGAAAGTACTTTGGACTTCTCCCAGGTTCGGGAGTTGACTTTGGATCAAATGTGGCTCAGAAGCATTTGTCAGTCCATTGGATGGAGAATCGTCGGATGCAAATAGATATTTCATCCGCAAGGTAAATCCGAATCGCTCATGGGGCGTACCATTGCAAAGGTTAGGAGATGTACTTAGACATTCCAAAGAGTTTGATCCGGTTTAGGGAGTTAACTTTGGTAAACCAGGCCTTGGAATCATTCGGTAACCTCTCGGAGTAAAATGGATCGTTCGTCCGTAACATAAGTCGGAATCGCGCACAGAGAGAACCATTGGAAAGGGGTTTTAGGGCCCTTCGAACATTCATTCAGTCTCGCTCGAGTTTAAGATTTTGAATTTTAATCAAACGGAGCCTTGGAGTGCCCGATGGCTTCTAGGTCAGTATTTGGGGTATGACCTGGGTTTGTAGTGATGAAGGGAGGTGCTAGGGACCTAAGGAGAGTTTAAGGGGTAACAGAATGGGATGTCTACAGTACCGAAACGTCATCGTGAGTGGCACAAACACCGCATGCACATTCAACGTAACACGTAGAAACCGGTCTTGCAGTCGCAGGACTCCTGGTTTGAGGATAGGATTCAAATTTGAAAACAGACACACTTAGGCTTGAAAATGTGCCGCTGGTGGGAGTTGGCATCCCCAACGATACCGTGAGTGGAACGAACACCTCTTGCACGTCTAAAGTAACAGTAGTAATCAGTAGTGTAGTTGCAGGACTCCCGCATTGAGGATAGGATCCGAATTCGAAAACAGACACACTTAGGCTTGAAAACATGCCGTGGGGGGGGGGGGGGGGGGGGGGGACCACAGCGGCACCCAATTGGCACCGCGAGTGGAATGAACACCTAATGCACGTCCAACATAACATGTAACAATTGTCTATGCATTCGCGGAACTCTTGGTTTGAGTATAGGACCTGAATTCGAAAAATGCACACTTAGGATCATTCAAAAACAGGCACACTTAGGCTTGAAAACGTGACACGAGGGGGTGTGCACCCTTAGTGTCACCCAAACAGCACCGCAACTCACATGAACACCTCGTGCGCATCAACATAACATGTAACAACCGACTTCACAGTCACGGGGCTCTCGATTTGAGGATAAGATCCAAATTCATCACAGGGAAGCTTAGGCTTGAAAAGGTTCCCTTGGGGGGGTCGGGGGAGCGAGCACCCCCCAGTGAAACCCAAATGGCACCGCGAGCAACATAACACATAGCGATTGAGTGAACATTCGAAGGACTCCCGATTTGAGGATAGGAACCGAATTCATAAATAGACGCACTTAGGCTTGAAAACGTGCCACGCGAGGGGCGGGAGAGGGGGTGCACCCCTGGCAGTACCCAAACAGCATCACGAGTGGAACAAACACCTCATGTGCATCAAATGTAACATGTATCAACCGATCGTGCCGTCGCCGAACTCTTAGTTTGAGGAGAGGATCCAAATTTGAAAATAGGTACACTTAGGTTGATTTGAAAATAGTACACTTAGGCTTGAAAATATGCCACCGGGGGGGGGGGGGGGGGACATTCCCAGCAGCACCCGAACGACACGATGGATGGTACGAACACCTCATGTGCATCCAACGTAATACGTGGCAATCAATCGCGCACTCATATGACTGTCGATTTGAGGATGGGATTCGAATTCGAGAACAAGCACACTTAGGCTTGAAAACGCGCCATAGGGGGTGGGCAGCCTCAGCGGCACCAAAACAGCACCGCAAGTCATACGTAAACCTCGAGCGCATCCAACGTAACACATATCAACCGACCACGTAGTCGTGAGATTCCTAGTTTGAGTATAGGTCCCAAACAACCTGTATTTTTTTATTAGAGTTAAATTAGGTCATGGACAAATTTCATTACCATTTTTTTTTCGTTGCAGTTAAAAATGGGGTCATGGCCCGGAGCCATGACCATATTTAGAATTACCCCCTTGGTCATAACCTAAAGGTGTGACCATAAGTTTTTTGTCAAGTTGAGGGTCATGGTCCGTAGCTGTGACCATTGGTTTCTTCGCCCCTCCAGTCATGGCCTATAGTCATGACCAATAGTTTTTCATTGCATTTGGGGTCACTTCTCGGAGCCGTGACCATCTGTTGCCTCGTCCCCCCTCAGACACCACCCGTAGCCGTGACTAGTAGTATGGCTTGATCACGACCCTTGTTTGCGACCATCCCCCGTAATGGTGAATTTTCATGGCCACCTGTTTGGTCAGGGATTTGGTCTGCAATCCATGAAAATGGTCACGAGCGATTTGGTCACGACTCTAGGCCAGGACCCACAGGCCTGGTCATGGCCAAAGTGCATGACCATTCGCCTAATTTGTTGTAGTGTATTCTACTCTCTTCCTTTAATATATATGAATGTTAATTTCCCCTAAATCTATGTTTTAAATCTAAAATTGAGTATAATCCGTATTTCAAATTCCTTTCTATGATACAAATCGATTGGATTCACATGATTTAGGTTTTGATTTTGATTCAATTGAATTGACTATTGATGAATTTTGATTAAATGTAATTAGACTTACATAATTATCGATTAGCGGCCTTATGATAATGTAGACTTGATAATTGATAATTTATATTGGACCCATAATTATAATTTCAACTCTACTGAAAATTAAGATGCTATGAAGGGTTATACGTTTAGATTAATTGGTGGTATACACAGGAAGCAATACCTAATTATCATGGTTGGAAATGGGATTTTGAATTCAAATGTATTATTATTGAAATTAATTCTTTATTTATCTCTATTATATTGTTAGTGTTATAATATGAATATGGTTAGGCTCATGGAACAATCAAAAGAGGACACCTGGACTCACTACTCACAAAAGTGAGGTCGTCTCAATTATTAGTCTGGTGGCCCAACCAATCTGGTCAGCCACAACATCACAACCAGTCGGTTTAGCTCAACTAGCTCACACCCAGTTAACACCATCATGTAATTCCGATTAAGCAAACATGTATTGTGTGATTGGTTCATATCACTAGGTTACACACATGGGGGAGATCTTCACATATCCCCACATGTTCCCATAACAAGCTTTTATAATTGTTCTCCCACTTGCATGTAAAGGGTGTACGTGTCTAACCTTTAAAGGCATGACACATGTCACTCTTTATACTCTCTCTTCTAAAAACCTATAAATAGCAAGCACACCCTCACATTAAAGGGATCGAGATATTTTTACCTCACCATTATGATGTAAAAGTCTAGAATGAAGTTGAGAGCTTGTATACAACCTTCATCCATGACTTTTCTCATTAAATCAATACAATGAACACCTACACCTACAGACGTAGACAACACCTTAGGCCGAACCTCGTAAATATGGTTCCATTCCCTTTCTCTCATCTCTCCATATTGTTTACTCTAGTTTATCATTGCTATAATTTATATCTATTTATCTGTTATAGCTTGTAGTTAGTATACTCTTGCTAAGACTAAATTGATGTACTAGTTTTAGGCGATAAGAGATTACTACCATTTGTGGAAATGGCAAGACATTTATCTCTTTCCACCCTTATTAATTCTTAAAACTCGAGGATACCCATTTCTGGAAAACCAGTTTACCACAATTAGACTCATCTGAATTTTGTTGGGTTGTAATCGTTTTTAATCAATTCACGTTTAATTCAGTTAATCTTGAATCCACCATTGGATCTACTCTTTCCTTCTTTAAATCCACTTTTTCTACCACTTGTTCACTGTGTTTGGTATATAATGTTTTTTTCTATTACAAAGATACATTTTTTAGGAAACATTATGGAAAGGGGGAGAAACCTAGAAAGTAGTCAAGTCACTAAAAGAGTTCCTCCCTCTATGCCTGTGGGTATGGATGATTTACATAGGATCTTAATGAGCCTGAGTAGAGGCTTGGAGGCTATGTAAGAGAGCATGAAGCAGTTGACACAAAGAGTTTGGCTGAGTAAAATAGGCTCGAGATGAACCCAGTTACCCCACCAGAGGGTGAAAACTCTGACAGGAGGGGTGGAATGTCACCTCCTACCCCATATAAGGACAAAAGATAGGCTCATTATGACATAGTGACTAAAAATCCTAAGAGGTTGAATTTGGTCTCGCAGGGTGAAGGTAGAAGGTACAGGTACTCAAGATTAGAACAAGATGATAGATCCTACCGTCTACGGGCAACATCCACCCTCAGATCAGTTGGATATAACGATGAGGAAACTTAATTTGTGAACTACTAAGCGTTCTAGAAAGGCTAAGTAGTATTTTTCAAGGTTCTAAAAAACGCGAGGCGTGGAGGCCAAGCCTTAAGCCTTAGAAGCCTAGGCGGGCCTTAAACGTAAAAAGACGTTTAGGCCTTTTTTATATATTTTAATATTTTTTAACTATGACAAGGATATTAAAATTACTAAAATGCTACATACCATAAAAATATGTCTAAATATTTGTAAATTAAAATACTAAAAAAAAAAACTAGCGTTTTTTCACGCCTTACTTCTAAAAAACTCACGTTTTTTCATGCCTTAGCCCCCCAAAACACGCATTTTTTCACGTCTTAGCCCAAAAAATATTAACCATCATTGACCACGCCTTAATCCATGCCTAGGGCCAAAACCTGACGTATCTAAAAAGTCTCGCGCCTAGGCGCATTTTTTTAGAAAACTGGTATTTTTATATTTGATCGACTAAACCCAAGAGAATCAAAGGCCCACCAACTCAGGTATACTAGAGAGGTAAAGGAGTACAGAGAAGAATCCAAAAGAGTTAAGACTAGGAGGGTCGAGTTCTTAGAAAGGTTAAGGCCAAGCATGCGGGGGCCAACTAAAACTAAGTAGACTTCTAAGGAAGAGATACCAGCTAAAGCTGAGGTCGAGCAGACAAGACAATTATAGTGAAGGCTGAGAAAAAAAAAATCAACCATGGAAGAGGTATATTCAAGGTTTGAAAAACCATCTTGGTGAGATTTTTAAGATGGAGAGACCTTTGTAGAGGGGTTTTGTTCAAGGATCATCGTTCACATCAGCAATTATGGGTTATTTAACACCCGTAAAATTCAATAGCCTGTCATCACTCCCAAGTACGATGACAAATTAGGTCCTATGCTGCATGTGGAACAATAATAGGCCTCTCCAGATATTTACTTCATTATGAACAAGATGGGTTGCCAGACCTTCTCCAGTAGGGTAAATCTCAAAATTTTAGTAGTTGGTTTACATCTTCATCAGAAATTTATGTTTTGGTACAAAACTAGGAAATAAGGTGGCTGACTTGTTTAGCGTCCATAAAAAATGGATGAAACGATAAGGGAGTTCATCACACACTTTAATACCGAGAAACTTGAAGTAATTAATTACGATGAGAAGATAATGATCACGACCATTGTGAGTGGATTATTATTTGAGAAGATATATTAGGCATTGGCTAAAGAAATTTTGAGCACGATAGTTGAGCTCTTAGCCAAGGTTGGTAAGATTATGAATGCTAAAATAGTTGAGCCATGCTAAGTCTGATGTTCGAAATAGTTCAAAAAAGAAGGAAAAGTATAGGGACATAAAAAAATTCGACAAGCTATAAAAGTATGATGAGTATACCCCTTCACTGTGGGTATTCACCCTATCCTCGATGAGATCCAAAAATGTAGTGACCTCAAGTGGCCTAGGAAATTGATGGCTCCACCAAACAAGAAAGATAAGAGCAATTACTGTGAAATCCATAGAGATTACGCCACACCACCGATAACTTTTTAGCCATAAAGAATGAGGCTGAGACCTTGATTAAACGAGAGAAGCATGTAAAGTATGTAGACAAAGATACTACTCAAATAGAAGAGACGACTAAAAATCCAAGAGACGATCTAAGTTACCCTACAAGAAGGTCGACGAGAAGAAACGCAAGCTAGATAAGGACTCAGAGGATGATCCAGATCTACCCAAGAATCCCTAGGAGCCTACGAATGATGTTGGTATGATCTCTCTTGCTTGTCATTTTATTATTGGGGTTGATGCTGGTAGCTGAGATGAACTTGCAAAGATGAAAGACTACCTCAATGAGACAAAGGATTATGCTTATGTCAGGGAGGTCAATCTAGCCGGTGTTGTGGAGACTTGACCTCGAAAGGTAAATAAGTATCACCTCATTGTTGGGTTTTCAAAAGATAATTTGTGTGGTATTTGTTATCCACATGAAGACCCTTTCATCATCACCATAATGGTTCACGAAAGTAGAGTAAGAAGAATTCTAGTAGATAATGGTAGCTTTGTAGATGTACCATTCTACAGTTGTTTCAAGAAGTTGAGATTGAAAGACAGAAAGCCAGAGGTGTATCATAGGCCTCTCAATATTTTTTTGGGGGAGAAGGTTTACCCCTTGGAAAGGATTGTGTTGGATGTCATCATCAGCACGTGGCCTACCTACTGAAGAAAGATAATACATTTCTTTATACTGGATGAGAACGTCCACTCGACCTATAATATCAAATTTATAAGGGTAGGATTGAAGAAGTTAAAATCTATTACATCCATTTTTTATCAATGTGTGAATTATCTACAAGCTATGGACTTGGTGCAGTGAAGGGTAATCAAGTAGAAGCACGTGAATGCTACTATGCTTTCATAGAGAAGGAAGAGCAGAATAAAAAGACCACTACTTATTAGATTGAGACTTTAGATCCTCAAGATGAAGATAAGATGTTTACCTGCAAGGTTATTGGGAAAATTGAGCCGGTCATCCTAGATGGCAAGGACCTAAAGAGGACAACCCAAATCGACTCGTTGCTAGATCATTCTCTAAAGAAGGAGCTAGCCGATTTTTAAGGAAGAAAAATAACATGTTTTTTTAGAATCATGAGGACATACTAAGGATATATCTAAAGTTTCTTTTCCATAATCTCAATATTGTAAAGTATGCGAAGTCCATCAAATAAAAATGTCGTGTGTTCAGCTAGGAGAAGAACATGACCATTAAAGAGGAGGTTGACAAGTTGAAAAAATGAAGATTTCATTGAAGATGTCAAGTACCGAGAATGGATCTCAAATGTTATTACGGTTTCGAAGAAGAATAATAAGAGGCGCATGTGCATCGACTCTACCGACTTTAACAAAGCTTTCCCCAAGGTCCATTATCTATTGCCTCGAATTGATCAGCTAGTCAATGCCACTATACGACAAGAGCTTTTTAGTTTCATGGATGCACACTGAGGGTACAACCAGATCAGGATGAAGCTTTAAGATTGAGAGAAGACCTTGTTCATCACCATTCAAGGTACATACTTCTACAACATTATGCCTTTTTGGATAAAAAATGCTGGAATAATGTACCAAAGATTAGTGAATAAAGTCTTGGAGGAGCAGATGTTGAATTCCATGTAAGTGTTTCTGGATGACATTTTAAGAAAGTAGTCTATTAGGCTAGTGACCTCGACATGACGTTTGATCAAGTGAAGAAGTACCAAATTAAGTTGAATCCGACGAAGTGTGTTTTCGGAGTTAAGGAAGGAAATTTCCTTGGTTTCGTAGTAAACCAGAGGGGTATAGATGCTAATCTAGACAAGATTCAAGCACTGATAAACATGAAACCTCCTAAGAGTAAAAAAAAGTTTACAGATTGACGGGACAAGTAGCAGCACTAAATCATTTTATTTCAAGAGCCATTAATAGATGTATTTTATTATTTAAGTTTCTTAAAAAGACCTTTGAGTGGAACGGAGAATGTGATAATTTTTTTAGAACTAAAGAAGTATTTGGGATCCACGTCATTACTATCAAGGCTGATACTTGGTGAGAAGTTATATTTATAACTGGCAGTGTCAGAATCAATAATTAGCTCAGCACTAGTAAGAAAAGAAGATGGAATACAAAATCTTATATACTATACTAACAAGGCGTACCGTGGAGATAAAATCTGATACCCTAGGGTGGAAAAGTTGACACTAGCTTTAATTGAAGCGCAATAGAGGATGAAGCCGTACTTCTAGGCACATGTGATTATCGTTAATATAGACCTTCCTATATAACAATCTATTCATAATCTTGAGAAATTACGTAGACTAATGGCTTAGGCCATAGAACTAGGAGTGTATGACATATTCTATGTGCTTAAGACACTAATTAAGGGCCAAACAATTGATGCTTTTATAACAAAGTTCACTTTCAAAGATCAACCAATTGAGAAAATTTTAGAAAAGCCAACTGAGTAGAGAAATGACTTGCCAGAGTCATCATCTCGATAGAATAAAGAGATCATGACCTGGAGCAGATGAAAAATATATTTATGGATAGTTTTTTAGTTTAAAGAAATTTTGAAAAAGACCCTCCTGTGTGGTAGTTATTTACAGATGGCTTTTCATGTGCTAACGGTAGTGGAGCAAGGCTAATCTTCAACACACCTGATGGTGTAAACATTGAATATGACCTTAGATTCAACTTTGAGGCCTCCAATAACGAGGTAGAATATGAAGTTTTGGTAACAGTATTAGGATTGATGTTATCACTGGGCACCGAGAAGCTGTTGTCTTACAGTGACTCTAAGCTAGTGGTGAACCATGTAATGAAACTTATGAAGCAAGAGAGGGGTCTTTAGTGAAGTACTTGGTAAAGGTGAAAAAATTATTTTCAAAGTTCTCGACCACATAGATGGTCAAAATACCAAGAGCGAAAATTCCTAAGCAGAGCTCTTGCTCATCTGGCATTAGCTATAAGAGCTAAAATTTAAAGAACATTACTTGTGTAGATAATAGCGTAGTGTAGCACTTAAGGATACTGTGTTCTCATTATGGATTTGGAAATGGCGCCATCTTGGATGGATCCCATCAAAGCATATTTGGAGATCAACATAGTACTAAAATATCAAAATAATATAAAGAGACTCCACTATAACGCGGTGAGATATATCCTAGAAAGAGGGGTTTATGTTTAGAAGGGTATGTTTAATGTCTTTTCCCAGATGTATTCATCCCACGAAAGTGACAGAGCTAATCAGAGAAGTCCAAGAAGGCTCATGCACAACCCACTCAGCAAGTATATATTTAGTACTATGAGTCGCTACCCAAAAATATCATTGTCCCATAATTAATGAGGAATGTGACAACTACATAAGATAGTGTGACAATGGTAAGAGGTAGGCCGTGATACATAAGAGACTGGGGTAACTTTAGTGCCGCTCATATATCCATGTCCCTTCTTCATATGGGGGATTGATCTGGTCGAACCACTACTGAAGAGCACGGGAAGATTCACGTATCTTATCAT
This sequence comes from Sambucus nigra, assembly GCA_949130495.1. Taxonomy (NCBI): domain Eukaryota; kingdom Viridiplantae; phylum Streptophyta; class Magnoliopsida; order Dipsacales; family Adoxaceae; genus Sambucus; species Sambucus nigra. The sequence goes on along the minus strand of OX422217.1, from coordinate 305,597,346 downwards.
CGGGGTTGATTATTTCACTAAGTGGGTGGAGGCAGAGCCACTGGTAGAGGAACCATACGTGAAGGTTTTTCATTTCATATGAAAGAAAATCATTTGCCAATATGGTATGTCGTACACCTTCATCACAGACCACCGTATGCAATTCGACAATGATAAGTTTGAGGATCATTACATTCATTCGAAGATTAAGAAATTTCACTCTACATATGCTCACCCCTAATGCAATGGGAAAGACAAAGGTCACCAACAAGACCCTTTTGGATGAAATGAAGAAGAGACTTGATGACACCAAAGAGAACTAGATTAATGAGTTTCCCAGCATACTCTGGCCCTATCGAACCACTCTAAGGAGTACGTACCCATTTATGTTTGCATTTGGCATATAAGCGCTAGTGCCCACGGAGATCGAATTGCCCAACCACCAGGTACTTAACTTCTAATCATCGAATAATGACTTAATGAGAAAAGTCGATCTAGATTTAGTAGAGTAAGTCAGGGAGAATGAAACACTTTATGTGGAAGCCTACCAATATAAGATAACTTGGTTATAAAATAAAAGATTAAAGATGAGCACTTTAAAGGAAGGAGACTACGTGTTGAAGAATGTTATCCATAAATGACATAAGGTGGAACTGAATGGGAATATCCCATACAACATATTTGCAGTCGTGCGACCTGGAACTTATAGGATCGAGACTTTAAAGGTTTAATAGCTAAAGAACCTGTGGAATGCAGAATACTTGAGGATGTATTGTCTGTATTAATGAGCACATTATAGTGTTAAAGGGAAAAAATTCAATCATGTAAATAGTTTTTCATTTCACTGTAATCAATCTTCTATGATGTATGGGAATTAAAGTTTCCTTCTACATATATGTTGTCATTTCAATATTTTCTTCATTATTCGATGTTTGTTTCGTCTGTGTGAGAGATGTACAATAAGCACATGCCAAAGACATCTCAAAATTGATCATATCAAAGTATACTTCATGAATGGACTCTTCTAGGAGAAGTCATGATCAAAAAGCTTAGAAAAATCTCAGAAATCCAGTGCAGTCACATCGTTGTCAAGATCAGAACACAATTGACTAACGTAAGGAAGATCCTAGTATATTTGGTCGACTCTGAAAACCAATACTGATAGATGGTCAGGACGATGAGATCTATCCTTACGACCAGTAAGATGGCACAAATAATGGTAGATCCTAAGTTAGGATAACTGAGGTTCGTCCAAAGATGGTTTTTAATAAAGCCAATCAAGTCCATAAGATTTTACCACATGATCATAGGGCTAAACAAATGACATGCCTATTTCAAAATTAAACAATTAATAAGTCGACATGGTAGGTGCAAATGATCCCACCATGTGACCATAAGACTAGATATAACTCGGAGGTTGACAAGATCAGACCATATTTACTAGTTAAAAATATTTTCTCACAAACATTAGACTAAAAGTTGTGGCTGAGAGCCAATCTGAGCAAGATAACTTGGCGAGAAGTATGAACATCACATTCATGAAAGAAAACAAATTAAATGGAAATCATTAAATCATGTGCGGATATATATTCATTATAAAATTTTCAATAATAAAAAGGCTATTAAAAATTCAAAGATAATTGTTCCAGCGAGAAAAATGAGCAGTTACAATAAGAGTTTCGCAATAATTATGATAAGGAGAACTCAAGCCAACAGAGCATTTTCAGTATTTGGGGTGACTTCGTCTTCGAAAGCCTCTGGAGTTATAGAAAAGGTGGTCTCCTCGACAATGGTCTGATTGACTTGAGCAGTCCCCTCATCTTCCATCTCTACCTCCTCAGCCGTCAATGTTGTCGCATCATCATCGTCACCTTCCCATTCTCTCACCAGCTCAGCTATGTTAGGGTAGTTCTTGATGACCCTCTTTTTTATCTCATCATAACCTTGCATCAAAAGGGTCACAGTCTCCATGGTAAACTCAATAAAGTGCCTAAACTTTTAAGTGCCAACCTCTTAAACCATGGAAAGGGCCTCAATAGCTTAGGAAAGCTCCTCATTGGCCTTTTTAAAGGCCTCTTCCCAGGTTTGGAACTTCAAAACATCACTGTTGGTGACATATCCCAACCAGCTAGTTACTTATAATTAAGTTTGAAAGTCAAAGTGCATCAAATCATAATTCAATTAACCAAATCATAAACATGAGTCTTAATTTTAGATTCATTAATGGAAGTCCATAAAATTTGAAACATTTTACAACATTAAAATACTTAGGCTTATGCAAATTTTCTTGAAGGATAAGTTGACTTTATTAAATAATTTATATTTACAAAAACTCATTGTTTTACTCATTCCTTGCATACCCAACCCAACCTCCTAGATTTGGCAGTGAAATCATGATACATGAGAAACATAATCATAGGAACTACGAGAAAAATAACTCAGTGAATGTATCACTACTACATTATTGCATAAAAATAAAAGCAATAAATCATATAGATATAATAGTGTATAAACTTATCCTGTTCATTCATAAAGAATGACCCAACTTTCTGAATCACGATTCACGTATCCTATCTACAATAGATAATTCTCCCCCATTCTTGGTCAAGGAGTAATCCCTTATCTGTAAGAGACAATCTTTTCCCATTCCTGGTCGGGAAGTAACCTCCCATTTGGGTAAACCAAAATGAAACATTTTCATATTCATAATTTCATGATCATATCCATAACAATGTACATATACATCTTTCTAGCGAGTACACTCACCTTGGGTTCTTAACTATATGTTTGTGTTTTTCTCAAGTGGAGCCAAACATGCTGGATTATACATTAAACCTATCAATCCAACTACTTAAATATTGAATTCAAATAAAAAGTATCATATCAGTATATTTATGTAACTTTAATTATTATGAAACTACAATATAATCCCACTTAAGTAGAATTCTATGAAACTTGAGTATAGATGATGTGATGGTATCTATATTGATAAAGTTATAAACATTCAACCCTAGAAAATACTTCGTAAGGAATTTATGAATAAAACCAAATAAACATAAAAGTATACTTCTTAATATATTTAATCATGGAAAATTTACTCAAATTACCCTTTGGAAGGAGGAGAGAAAAATATTATTTCATGGGGTATCTACTATGGCATCAAATTGTTGTCCTCTATTCTATACCTTTTTAAATTCATAAATTGTAAAAATACAGGTGTCCAACCTTATCAGTATAAAATATATCTGAATATACTTTATGTTTCAAGTGACGGTATAATTTTTTAAGTTTCCTAGAGCAAGATATGATCTTTTCGTTATAACATTTTAAATATGTCCTACAAGCTCCTTTATTGTTCAGTCAAATTCCAAGAATTTTCAGAATTTTTCTACACCATAACTTTCCATGATTATCTATCCATTTTTAATAAAAATACTTAATAATACAAAATTTAATGTTTCATAATTTCTAGAGTTCATTTTCTATGTCAAAATCTTTATCAAACTCAGGGTATATCTAAACAAATTATGCGAACAACAACTATGTACCAACTTATAACCATTAACAAAGTGTAACCCTAAGGATTTTAATTCTAATTTTAGGATATTGTTTGCATATATGAGTCTAGTTTCATATTAAATTACAATTACTCAATTGTAGTAAGTATACAAAAATATATACAAGTTTGAATACAAGGGAAATCTGTTCGAAGCAATATGGCTTACACATACCACTTATCTTAAGTTTGAACATACACATACATATACAAAAAGGATGAAATTTTAATCAATAATTGATGATTTCTATACTTTCATTAAGTATATTCCAAGAATAAAACATTATTAACACATAATTATACATTGGGAACACTTTTACGATTTTTTTGGAATTTTTCCTAGGTTTTCTTATAACCTTTTCTTCCTTAAGCTTCTCCTTTCTCTCTCATCAAGTCAAAAATTCTTCTAACTGAATCAAGGGTTAAATTTTATGAATAAATATATGATATTAATAATTTAAAGTTGGTCAAATCGGCCTCCTTCTCCCACCAATAATATAAAAACATTTGGGTTACTAAAAGATAAAATACATCTTAAAAGGATGGACATATTTTCCCCTAGTTCGTAAATTTGGTATAACTTCTTCTTAAATATCCAGTTGATACACCGTTTATTATGTTACAATCCTAGATCAATTATCTACAATTATATAGTTTCTACCTTGATCCAATTGTCACATTGTATGGTTAAAAACTAGTCTCTAATATGAATATTCCTATAGAAAATCTTCAAATTTTGTTATTTGTAACCAACTTGATATTTCATGATTTTTGAGGGTACACTTAGACAAAAATATAATACCCTAACATTATATATATAAATAAAATATTATACATGTCATATAAGGTAAGCATGCTTAAATATCAACTTGTATTCGGGTTGTCACAACTCTCCCTCAGAAAATTTTGTCCCCAAAATTTAATATGAATGTCACTTACCAAACAAAATAGGGATACTGTTTCCTCCTACTAACCTCCCTTTCCTAAGTTTTTTCGTTAATTCCATGTATCCTAAACATTAATTTAACTAAGGGAATAACCTTTTTCCTTAATACTTTCTCCTTATGATCAAGAATTTTCACCTGTTCCTATATGTACGATAAGTTTTCTTTCAATTCTACAGGTCGAGTTTTCAATTGATACGATGGATTTGCCAAATACTTATGAGGCATCGATACATGAAACACATCATGTAAATGAAACAACACTGGAGCTAATGTCAATCTTTATGCTAGGATTCCAACTTTTTCCAACATTACATAAGGACCAATGTATCTTGGATTTAACTTCCCCTTCTTCCTAAATCTCATGATGCCTTTCCATGGTGAAATACGTAGTAATACAAAATCTCCATCTTGAAATTCCAATGGATACTTTCTTTTATTCGCATAAAATTTCTTCCTCCTTTGTACTATTTTTATCCGTTCCCGGATCGTTTTAATCTTTTCAATTGTCATATTTCTCAATTCAGGAACCAAAATTTTTCTTTCCCTTACTTCATTCAAGACAAAGGTATTCTACATCTATTTCCCATATAAAGATTCACAAGGCGCCATACCAATGGTAGACTGATAACTATTATTATAAGAGAATTCCATCACTGGCAAATTATCATCCCAACTACCTTTAAAATAAAATACACAACCTTGTAACATTTCTTCTAATATTTGAATCATCTTTTCGAATTATCCATCTGCTTATGGATGAAATGCAGTACTGAACTTCAAACTGGTGCCCATGGCATTCTATAAACGGGTCCAAAAATTTAGAAGTGAACGTTGGATCTCTATTTGATACAATTGACACCAGTGCCACATGTATACAGATAATCTCATCAACATACATATGTGCATATGTATCAACAGTGTATGTAGTCTTAACTGGAAGAAAATGAGCTAACTTTGTCAATCCATCTACAATCATCAAAATAGAATCATGCCCCTCTTCTGACCATGGTAATCCTATTTCAAAATCCATCGTTATATGCCCCGACTTCCATTTCGAAAATAAGTAATGACTGTAATAATCCTGTCGAAATCTGATGTTTCGCCTTCACCTGCTGGCATACTAAGCATTTAGCTACAAATTCTGGAATCTCACATTTAATATTATTCCACCAGTAGTGCTCTTTCAAATATCTGTACAATTTGGTACCTCCAGGATTCATAGAATAAAAAGAACTATACGCCTCTTCTAATTTATCCTTCTTTAAGGATAGATCATATGGTACACAAATTATGCTTTTATAGAACAATGATTCATTATTCTTAATGTCAAAGTTACTCTCTTTACCATCCCGAACCTCATGTTTCTTCTTCTCAACGAATGCATCATTAATCTACAAATTTTGAATGCATTCTTCTAATAAAGGTCTAACTGTAACATGTGCTAATAATCCTCCCTCTCTTGGCAACTTTAATTTAACCCCCTTCAATGCTAAGTCATAAATATTTCCAACACATGCACATTGTATGCAACTAAGAATCCCTAATGATTTTTGACTCAAAGCATTTGCGATTATATTGGCCTTCCCAGGATGACGATGGATGGTACAATCATAGTCCTTAATAACCTCTATCCAATATATCTGTCTTAAATTCAGTTCTTTTTATGTAAATAAGTATTTAAAACTTTGATGACCCGTAAATATCTCACAAGTTTCTCCATATAAGTACTGTCTCCACAATTTCAAAGAACAAACAATGGCATCTAGCTCCAAATCACGTGTAGTGTAATTTCGTTCTTGTATCTTTAATTGTCTAGAAGCATATATGATTACTTTTCCATTCTGCTTAAGAATGCATCCTAACCCTTGAAATGAAGCATCTACATAGATCTCAAAAGACTTATTCCGACATGTGTCCATCACGATATATTCCCCATTCTTTTATCCTCGGGCGCTTTCGGGAGGAGGATACAAAGGGATATGTAAAGATCAAGTGTCCCTTGATACGTCGTGGGGTGCTTCGACCTTCGTCGATTTTAGAGTGATGTAAAGAGATAGAGTTGCCATCCTATTTTGCACAAAATGAGCAAAAGAACATGTTGCTGCCTCGACAGAGCGGCATCAATGACAAAATGATGCTTACGAAACCAATAGTTCTGAGGTTTGAGGGATAAATTACGGAATTGAAAGGTGTTAGGCATCTATCCCTCCCTTTCGGTCTATCATGGCCTTGTTTGATTATCTTACTCAATTTCTTTGTGAAGCATGCGTGCATGTATATATAATTGGAGATCATAATCGCTCGACTCACATCATGAAATAAAGGGAGTGAGGTCATCCATATGAATGTTCCCAAAATAACAATTAGAAAATATGATGTGTGTCCTTATCGAGATATTGATTGTTATGATGAAACGATAATATGTGTTAGATGAGACGCAAGTATGAATCACACGTATGATATATTTGAATAATATATAGATAAAATAGAAAAAATATGAAAATATGAAAATAAGACTCAAGTCTCGAGTTTTAACCCGAGACGCCTATGTTGCCTATAAAGGCATCAAAGTCCACATAGTTTGCATGCATCATTTGGGTGGGGTTTATCCCATAGATTCAAATGGCAGTTTATTATATGTGTGTGTAGAAAAGATATTTTTAGTTTTGAGAAAATATGATGAATAATCCCTTCGAATTTTATAGGTGTAACCCTTTTTCTTTTTATAAAAAATAAATTATCTGAAATATAACTAATAAAGGATGAGGTATTAATGTGTATGATCTAAGGTAAAAGGTAAATTGAGAATTTATATAACTAATGCAAAAATAAAGAAATTTAAAAAGAGAAAAACGATATTTAGACCTTCTTTGAAGACTTGAAGCTTGATCTTGATCCTTGATGAGTTTCCTTGCATGTTGGGATGCATGTAGGATGAGATAGAAGGATATTTTTGCTAAATTTGGTATGAGGATGAAGGGAATGAAAGGTGGAGATGAGTTTTACACAAGGAAACTTCGCTAATTGAAAAATAATGTTACTGAGATCACTGATATTAATGGATTTGAGGTGCTTTTGAAGTGAGATTATGCTCTACTTATATATGGTAGGGGGACTACTGATCAGTATTGTCATTGTCCTACCTATTGGCAGGTGACCTTAGACACACTACCGATAGGCAGGGAAATGGACATGCCAATTGGTAGTCTCATGCAAATTTTTTGGCAGGTTTCTCATTAGCAAAGGATTTAGGTGTAAGGCGACTCCTACTTCATAGTGACTCAAGGTTAGTTATCAATCAAGTATTGGGAGTCTATGAAGCCAAAGATGAAAGGATGGCTAAGTATCTTAAGAGGGTAAGAGAAATTTTAGAATATTTCGAAGAGATAAAACTAAAGAGAATACCTCGACAAAGTAACAGCCACGCAGATGCATTGGAAAGGTTGGCCTCGGCGATGAAGACAGACATCAGAAGGATAGTTTCGATCGTGGTCTTAGGAAAGGCGACCATTGAGGAGGAAGAGGTATGCAACCCTTGTCTCAATTTGAACCTAGGAGACTCATGTATGGACCCCCTCGTCAGGTATATCAAAGAGGTAGATCTACCCGAATCCAAGCTAGAGAGGAGGAAATTGAGATATAGGGCTGCCAAGTTCTGTATAGTAGGAGACGTCCTGTACAGGAAGGGATTTATATTACCTCTCCTCATATGTGTTCATCCTATCGAAGTTCCCCGTGTCTTACAGGAAGTTCACGAGGGCTCTTGCTCCAGTCACATAGGAGGAAGACCATTGGCCAAAAGAATTATTACCCAGGGATACTGGTGGCCAACCTTGGCCAAAGATGCTGCAGATTACGTGAAGAAGTGCGATAAATGTCAGAGATTCTCCACTTTTCCTCATCAACCTCATCAACCTATGATGTCAATCACCTCCTTATGGCCATTCGCAGTATGGGGAATTGACTTAGTAGGACCCCTACCAAGAGCTGCCAATAATTATCGATTCCTGATAGTGGCCATTGACTACTTCTCAAAGTGGGTGGAGTCAGAGCCGATGATAACGATCACAGAACAAAAGACCTTCCAATTTATTTGGAGGAACATCATATGCAGATATGGCCTCCTAAACACTCTCATCTCAGATAATGGGACCCAGTTCAAGAACTCTTCTTTAGAGAAGTATTGCGTAAGAGTTGGGATAAAGCAGTTCCTCTCATCTCCCGACCGACCTCAGGCAAACAGTCAGACCGAGGTCATGAACAGAACAATCCTCGGCAGAATCAAGAAGAGGTTAGAAGATGCGAAGGGAAGATGGACTGAAGAGGTCTACGCTGTGTTATGGGCCTACAGAACCACGATAAGAACACCTACAGGAGAAACCCCGTTCATGCTAGCACATGGTTCGGAGGCCGTCATACTAACAGAAGTGGGACTCCCTACTCATAGGGTCCAGACCTATGACCCTGATAAAAATGGGGAAGAGATAAGGCTAGACCTAGATCTGATTGAAGAGAGAAGAGAAGACGCAGAAATCAGACAAGCAACTTACCAGCAGAGAGCTATAAAGTTCTACAATCAGAGGGTGAAGTCAAGACCCATTGCCGTGGGAGACTTGGTACTGAAGAAGACCTTACAGAAAATAAACAAACTCCACCCAAACTGGTATGGTCCCTACAAAGTAACATAAAAGGTTGTACCCGGGACTTATAGGCTAGAAAACCTAGAAGGGGAACCTTTTGCCAATCCCTGGAATGCTGATTATCTGAAGAAGTATTACATATGATGTTGCAAAAAGTTATGTAAATGTACCATCTTATGAAGAGATTATTAATAAGAGATCAATTTCCATGTCGGTTCTTGCTTCATTGTGCTCTAATGGGAGGAATTATGAGGATAACATCTTAGGTGATGACCTCAGACCCTTAGAACATCATTAAGTGGTGACAAGGTCTGAAGTCAGACATCATAATTGGATGACCTCAGACCCTTAACATCATTAATTTGGTGAGATTAATTATGAGGATAACATCTTAGGTGATGACCTCGGACCCTTACAACATTATTAAGTGGTGACAAGGTCAGAAGTCAGACACCATAATTGGATGACCTCAGACCCTTAACATCATTAATTTGGTGAGATTAATTATGAGAGTAATATCTTAGGTGATGACCTCACCCTTACAACATCAAGTGGTGACAAGGTCTGAAGTCAGGCACCATAATTGGATGACCTCATACCCTTAACATCATTAATTTGGTGAGATTAATTATGAGGGTAACATCTTAGGTGATGACCTCAGACCCTTACAACATCATTAAGTGCTGATAAGGTCTGAAGCTAGACACCATAAGAGGATGACAACAGACCCTTAACATCATTAATTTGGTGAGATTAATTATGAGGGTAACATCTTAGGTGATGACCTCAGACCCTTACAACATCAAGTGGTGACAATGTATGAAGTCAGACACCATAATTGGATGACCTCAGACCCTTAACATCATTAATTTGGTGAGATTAATTATGAGGGTAACATCTTAGGTGATGACCTGAGACCCTTACAACATCATTAAGTGGTGATAAGGTCTGAAGTCAGACACCATAATTGGATGAACTCAGACCCTTAACATCATTAATTTGGTGAGATTAATTATGAGGATAACATCTTAGGTGGTGACCTCGGACCCTTACAACATCATTAAGTGGTGACAAGGTCTGAAGTCAGACACCATAATTGGATGACCTCAGACCCTCAACATCATTAATTTGGTGAGATTAATTATGAGGGTAACATCTTAGGTGATGACCTCAGACCCTTACAACATCATTAAGTGGTGACAAGGTCTGAAGTCAGACACCATAATTGGATGACCTTAGACCCTTAACATCATTAATTTAGTGAGATTAATTATGAGGATAACATCTTAGGTGATGACCTCGGACCCTTACGACATCATTAAGTGGTGACAAGGTCTGAAGTCAGACACCATAATTGGATGACCTCAGACCCTTAACATCATTAATTTGGTGATATTAATTATGAGGGTAACATCTTAGGTGATGACCTCAGACCCTTACAACATTAAGTGGTGATAAGGTCTGAAGTCAGACACCATAATTGGATGACCTCAGACCCTTAACATCATTAATTTGGTGAGATTAATTATGAGGGTAACATCTTAGGTGATGACCTCAGACCCTTACAAAGCGGTGACAAGGTCTGAAGTGAGACACCATAATTGGATGACCTCAGACCCTTAACATCATTAATTTGGTGAGATTAATTTTGAGGGTAACATCTTAGGTGATGACCTAAAACCCTTACAACATCAAGTGCTGACAAGGTCTGAAGTCAGACACCATAATTGGATGACCTCAGACCCTTAACATCATTAATTTTATGAGATTAATTATGAGGGTAACATCTTAGGTGATGACCTCAGACCCTTACAACATCATTAAGTGGTGACAAGGTCTGACGTCAGACACCATAATTGGATGACCTCAGACCCTTAACATCATTAATTTGGTGAGATTAATTATGAGGATAACATCTTAGGTGATGACCTCGGACCCTTACAACATCATTAAGTGGTGACAAGGTCTGAAGTCAGACACCATAATTGGATGACCTCAGACCATTAACATCATTAATTTGGTGAGATTAATTATGAGGGTAACATCTTAGGTGATGACCTCAGACCCTTATAACATCATTAAGTAGTGACAAGGTCTGAAGTCAGATACCATAATTAGATGACCTCAGACCCTTAACATCATTAATTTGGTGAGATTAATTATGAGGATAACATCTTAGGTGATGACCTCGGACCTTTAAAACATCATTAAGTGGTGATAAGGTCTAAAGTCAAACACCATAATTGGATGACCTCAGACCCTTAACATCATTAATTTGGTGAGATTAATTATGAGGGTAACATCTTAGGGGATGACGTCAAACCCTTACAACATCATTAAGTGGTGACAAGGTCTGAAGTTAGACACCATAATTGGATGACCTCAGACCCTTAACTTCATTAATTTGGTGAGATTAATTATGAAGATAACATCTTATGTGATGACCTCAGACCCTTACAACATCAAGTGGTGTCAAGGTCTGAAGTCAGACACCATAATTGGATGACCTCATACCCTTAACTTCATTAATTTGGTGAGATTAATTTTGAGGATAACATCTTAGGTGATGATCTAAGACCCTTACAACATCATTAAGTGGTGACAAGGTCTGAGATAAGGCTACTAATTTATTTCAAGCAGACATCATTGCACAGACTTCCGAGCTAAAACATCGCATGACAAGCATTCAACAAAGCAAATGAAGTAAAAACCCTCCTCAGAGGTTTTCATTCCAATTGTAAAAATTCAAAAGATACAAGTTTTATATGTTCCTCTGAGGCTACATCCAATCAGGGGTTACAAAAAGTATCAGAAAGCTTCACAATTAGCCTAAGGGTTAGAGGGGAGAGTGCTGGTGTCCTCAGCCTGATCCTGTTGGACGACGTTGGTCACCTCGATAATGTCTTCTCTGTGGTCACCTCCTTCTATCTCAGTGCCATCTAGTGGTGCAGTATCTGCAGGTGCTGCGACCTCCTCCTCCACCTCTTGAAAGGCTTGGGCAAGCTGGGGGTTAGCAAAGCCGAGACCTATTAAATCAGAGGCCTTCAAACTTCCTGCCTCCTTCTCCTTGACAGTCACCCATTTGATAGTAGCTTTAATACCTCTTTCAAGGTACTGAAAGCCGAAGCTCATGAACTCATCTGAGGCTTTATAGTCAGCAAGTATTCCTTCAGAGGCGTCTTCAAGTGCTGCCTTCATGGCAGAGTCGACCTTTTTCTGGAGAACATCATCCTTTGCTTTCAGAGCCACAACATGGTCCTTCTTAAGTTTGGAGATCTCTTTTTACAGACCCTTCACCTTCTTCTCAGACTCGTTAAACTCAGACTTCAGGCGGTCTATTTCGGCACTCAGAGTGCTTTGCACCTTCCCAGATTCTTGACCCTTCTGGATGAGGGGTAACTTCCTCAGAGTACAGTTGAAGAGATGATGCATAGAGGACAGGCCCTGTAAATTATGTGATTATGTGTATGAGTTGAAAGTCAAATCAGAGGTTACAGTTGGAAACCATAAAGAAATATAAAGCCATACCTGAATGGACGCGTGGAGACCAAATTCAACTAGAAGAGGTGTATCCATTGATCGGCAGAAACATTTGTCAGCCTCGGTCATGGCAGAGCCGATGGCATCAAGTTCCTGCAAACTATGACCTATTATGCTATCGTTGATTTTTAGTTGCTCTATGCGAGCAGCCAAGGCATCAACAGAAGATATGGGGATGGAAGAGTTCACACCTTTCTTTTTTTACCTCTGATCCTCAGGGGGAGGGTCAGTAGCATTCCTCTTCTTTGTGGACTGAGCCTTCGAGGTTGAGGGAGGAGGAGGAGGGGCATTCAGACCAGCCTTCTTGGCCAACTTTGTCAAACTCGGTGCCGCCATTGCCCAAAGCTCCTCGGAGATATCCTTCGGACGTTTAGTAAAATTGAAAGGTCTGAGTTAGTGAGTCATACATGCATAAACTCAGAGGTATAACTTGAATAAAAACACTTACCAAGCTCTATAAGAGGACTACCCCCCAAACCAGTCTCAGAGAGGTAGTGGGGGGTCATAAGGTGTTCAAACTTAACGAGCAGACCATACATCCCCTGATCCTGAAGGTCTTTGACCTTCTGAAGATTCTGCAGGCTTAGACCAGGGTCGGCCTTGGAAGACATTTTAACCTTGCCCCACCTTATGGGCATTCGCGGCTCTAGTAAGGAGGAGGGGGCACATGGGCCAAATTCCCATGGACCTGAAGCGAAGAAATAGTGAGGCTTCCAGTTATGGTTGGAAGTATGAGTTATCTGGAGCATCTTCTTTTCAAGCTTTCGAGCTACAAAATGATAGTAGCTCGAATGATTTTTGGCAGAAGAAGGAACATAACAACCTACGAAGACCTGGACCAGAAGGTCTGAATGGTGAACAACCCTCCATAAGACGATGGCCCCAATTATTACCCTCCAGCCATTGGGTGACAACTGGGAAGGGGCCAAGTTGATGTGGGCTAAAATAGACCTAATGATGGGGTGGATTGGCAGACGAAACCCTAACTTGAACATCTGCTCCTACAAGCAGATCTCACCATCTCGGCCAAGATATGCCCTCTCTTCCCTCAGAGGTCTCCTGAGCTTTATGGAGGGGCTGATGGAGTACAAGTATCTGAAGCAAAGAAGCTCTTCCTCAGCAATTGAGCTCTCAATCTAGGCCACCTCGGAGATCTCGACGTCACTCTCAGCATCATCGTCATCGTCATCGTCATCATCCATCTCAACGTCGGCCGGAGCAGACATTGGAGAATTACTTGGGAACCTCTGAGTGAACTCAGCCCCTGTGATGGCCGACAGGGGAATGGAATTAAATATTGGTGGAATAGCCACGTTTGGTTCAATAATCTCGACCTCTGAGGAAGAGGATGATGTGCTTGAATGATTGTGAGACGAGGCCCGACTGGAAACCTCTGCTTGATCAGGGGCCTGATCTTGTTGATTTGTAAAGTCTATGGCCTCTTAGAAAGAATCCACAGACATGGAGTCTGATGTGGAGGACTCAGACTCAGACATCGGTGATGGTTCAGCAGGGACTTCGTCTTGGCTAGTGGGTTCTGCTGGTTCAGGGTATACTACCTTCAGGGGTAGTGGAAAGATAGGTCTGAGGGGGAATTCCTCTGACCTACGAGCTTCCTCCTGCGCTCTTTCTATTTTCCTAATTTTCTCTAAAGTCTTCTCCCTGAGAGAAGGTAACTCCTCTAGAAGTTGGTAAAGGGGTCTGAGCATCAGAGGCCGACCCTACACTTGCAACTCTCCTAAACTACAAACAAGACTGGCTAATGGAATAAAGCAATTTAAAGATCAAACTATTAAACCTAGAGCAAGAATAGTTCACCTGAAAATATGGGGACTCGCCGGAAATCCCCAAAAACCGACCGAAAAATGCAAAAGTAAAGGAAAAATAGGGAAAATGAAGGAAAAGAAATGGAAGAGGATACCTGAGGATGAAATGGTAAAGAAGAAGGAAGAAGACGCGAGGAATCACCACTAAAGGCTTCGAACCAAAGCTTTTCTAGAAAGAGAAAATTCTGCTAAAACAAATCGTTCCAGGAAAGAGAAATGAGGAAGAAGGAATGAAAATAGGGTTTGAACCCTTAAATATGGAGGCACGTTTCCTAAGGCCCATCATTACCTTGGGATCCCCAAAGGATAGCTGACAACACATGCTTGCTAGGCAAGCCACACTTCAGCAATGGACAAGTGGCAAATTAACATTGGCACATAGAAGAAAGACCTCGGAGGTGTAGTGATCCCATAGTCACCTGCTCTCACATGTAACTAAGGGCTAGGGGGTGATTCATATGCCCCAAGTGTCACCTCGGCTCAGAGACATTAACCTCGGCTGAGGACATGGCCGATGTTGGAAGAGCCTTGGATCGGTGACCAGCAGCCTCGGCCATAGAAGGGTCGGCCGTGGCCGACACCACTACGAACCTCATCAAGGGGAGGTTGCATGTATCATAAGGGTCAGCAGCTCTTTAGTTTACCTGGGAATGACTACCTCGGCCAGGGGTAAGCCGAGGTTACGAGGATACATACCTCTATCAAGGACAAACCCGTCAATGAATCAGCCGATGTTCCAGGCATAGTCCAGCTTAACCTCGGCCCGGGACGACCTCAATACTTGCCTCGGCTTCACTTAAGCCGGGACCATAATGACTCATCTCGAATTATATGGACAACTGGACCTTACCAGCCTCGGCCTCTTCCAGGTCGAGGTCAGGACTAATCATCGAGGCCGAGCTCTTATTGGCATATGTGTGGACAAGGACACGTGGACACAATTCAGTTATAACAAATCATTCCCCTCACATAGGGGGAATATTTCATCATCATTCTCTACCTGTGATAGTGACAGATGTCTTCATCAGATTGGATAGATCAACACACACATTCTCATTGCATGCATAGGGGGTGCACTACACTCCCCAGGTACTATATATAGAGGTCATCCTCTACCTTGCAAAGGATCCGAAATTGGCAACCCTAGCTGAAACTCTGTTCAAATACACAGTAGAGAGAGAAATCTCGAGAGATTGTATCTATGACCATTAGTGCCCTCACATATTGATACACATCATACACTTGCACAGTGGACGTAGGCCTAATTGGCTGAATCACTTATATTCTGGTGATCTTCCTCTTCTCCTCACCTCCTTCTACTATATGCCTTTATGCCACCATTGTTAACATTGAATTGAGCTTACAAACACCTTGAAGGGTGGTGCTATTTCCAGCATCATCAGATATAGTTTGATATCTTGTTCGAGGTGAGGAGGGATAAAAAGGTAATATGATATATGGGTGCATCTCTTTTGTGACAACATATCGAGAGATATATTATTGAGACTTGTGCTCATGAAAAGGACTCAGTCTTATGCCTACGTACCCAAGAATACTTAGTATCAAAGACTACGTAGCTCAATTATACATGTGTTCAAACATGATGTGTGGGAAAGTGTAGGACTTAGCTTAAGGTGAGGACAACCTATATATAGGATAAATGGTTGCTTCAATGGGGGTTCACTATGGGAGTGAATCCTAACATACCGAGAAAGGCATGATTTGTTAGGATTTTCGGGCGGTCACTAACCATAAGGTGTTATTGAACCTTCGGGATGGTATAAAAATATAGGGGATGCGCTATTTGAGCATACTATATTGCCTAATGGTGTAGAAAGAAGGGGGTGGACTAGATATAAAGGCATCCCGAATGGACAATATGCCAAGAGATGTATTATGAGGCTTGGTCTTCACGAATTTGGTTTAGTATAGCGCTTACGTATCCAAGGAGACATGATATCGAAGCCATCTTAGTTCCAACAAACCAAAAATAGTTACAGTTGTATGCAATTGGATAACGAGTATACAATACACATTAATAGTGTATTTATGGAGCCTAGTCCTTAATATAGCGGTTTTTATAACTTGGATTAATATATATATATATATATATATATATATATATATATATATATTTTTTTTAAAAAAAAAAATGAAAAAAAAAGCTAATCAAAGTCCGATGCTTCACAAATATTTGCAAGAAAACATAATTTTAAGGACGCCGTCGAAGGGACGTTCTTTGTTCGCTTAGATAAGAGGTGAAAGTAGTCTGATTTTAGACTTTGTCATAGCAAAGGTTCAAACTAACTCGGGACACTAACACTTTGCAGGAAACGTTTTTGAAACGTATGTTTGCATGTTTTGTTTAGTCATGGCATTTGATTAGCAATTATTTAACATGTGAGTATGTCATTTCAGCTCAATAAACAAAGGTGCTGGGTTAAAAAACAACCTTTAAAATATAAATGTTGTAATGTTCATAATCGGTCCCCTAAACAGGAGCTAGGATAAATGAGCAAAAAAATACGGACATTTTATAACAATATATATGGTATTGACATAAGGTTTATGCATAGTTTCTTTACCCAGGTAGCATAAGAGAAATATTTTCCGGGGAATGCCCCCTTTGAGGTGGCACTGTTCAGTGAAGAAGAGCTTCATTTGGAATTGCCGACTTTTACTCGATGCGCACAATGGTTTGACTCTGTATTTTAGAGGAAGTGAATTTTTATATGTACGAACTTCATGTGACACCACGCCTAATAAAATACCGGGTGATCACTCCTATATCAAATTAAAACAGGAGTCCCATATGGATCATTCTCAGCATCACTGTCGAAAACCAAATTAATTACTAATAACCTATTAGGCTGGCGTTAAAATTTTACTTAACTAATATTTTTAAACAAACTATACAAACAAAACATTCACACAGTTTATATAAATGGAACTAAAAAGAAATAAAATAACCGAACACACGGTAACAATAATACAACCCAATTGAATTACGCAGAGAAATGTGGTAAAAGAATAAATAAAAGCAGTTGGGTTATTAGCCCAAATGTTTATACAATACCTCATATCTAGATTAAAAGGATAGAAGCGTCTATAGAAAACCTGCATGCATCAACAACTGCCATAGCACATGTCTGACTCGAAGGAATTATCATCCAGGCGTCCCTTTTGTCTGGACACCTATATATATAATATATAGCAAGAGAGGAAAAAATACAGAAACGGGGCAGAGCCCGAGTTGTGAAAATATTAAGCAAGTGCATAAATGCTTTATTTTTAAAAATATGTTTTTATCTCATATTTAAATTGATATCGCACTCCCATGAGATATCCCTCACGTCTCTTCTAATAATGCACACCTAGCTCATCACTCTAAGCATCCTAGTCAAGCCACACCGTCTAACTAATCCGTCACCCCCAACTCTAGAAATACAAAACAACCCAAGTACTAAGGGCTCAACTTCTCCCCAGTCTCAACGCTATGCCATATTCGTGCGTGGGGTGTCTCGCAAAGCGAAATCCAAACAAGGAACCCCCCCTGATACACTACTACTGGGCAAGGTCGATCGTCGAGATCCATTAGACCCTCAGCACAAGACGTAAATATAAGACTCATATAACAATAATATATATATATATATATATATATATATATATATATATATATATATATATATATATATATATATACTACAACTTTATATTCATTATCATACTCATCTTTAACTTTCATACTCAATTTTACATACGTATCATGTTACACTTCCGGATATATCTCTCGGAATGAGAATTCATTCTTTTTCATTTCATATTCATTTTGTCTCTTTACCCTCATAGAGATATTATATCTTGTTCTCATACACAAGTAATGTACTATCACACAAGTACAATAACCATCACAACGAGCTATAACTTGAGGATGCGGTCTCTCAATGCTGTCATCTTCCAGGGCATCACTCACATACCATCCTGGGAACCAGCGGTCGGACTCAATATCACCGACATCGTGGCAAACACACGCACACAATGTCTGGGAAGCGATTATAGTTCCTCCCGGACAAGGAGAGGAAACATACCCACCAAGTCTCATCCCTAATAAAAATCACAAAATATCACAATGGACGCTATGACCTAGGGAATATCCACACCCTGCTCATCGAGCCAGGGTGCTCACACTCATCGCGCAACTTCCCAATGATAGCATTAGAGGGGGTATGGTTCACATATATATATACCATCCACACATAGATATATATACATACCCGTACCATATAATATATATACTTTACTCACATAGTATATATATAATCCACAAAATTCCTCAAACAAATATAAATGGCCATAATTGACAATCACACATAACGATGGCCAATAATCCCAAAGATTCTCACTAATAATAACATTTAAGTAATCGCACATTCACGATACTAAACCCAAAAGTATTCCCAAGCATTCATTAAATACATACCCCAGATCGTACACTAAATTAATCCGAGGTTCCTTGTTTTATCCCGGGGTTTAATCACCCTCAATACCATTATCTAGGAGTCCTAATATCATATCTAAAATCCCCTATAATAATATTCAAAACCATAGTTTAAATTTCCCTAAACTTAAACGAGAAAACCTCAAAAATCTCCCAGAACCAAATCGATTCGGCCTGTCCGAATCGATTCGCTGGCCACCGAATCAATTCGTCCTGTCCGAATCGATTCAAAATGGTTCTACTTTCTTTCTGTCTCATACCGAATCGATTCTTCTTGTCTGAATTGATTCGGTTGGTCTGAAATCTCCAAATCTTCTTAGGTTTTATATATATCCCCAAAACCCAAAACTCAATCCAACATCCATTTAAATTATAACTCGGATTTATTTCAAAAAACCCAAAGTTTTCATGTCTCCTCAAGTACTTTATAGGTCCTAACACTCTATTTGGGAACCCCTAATATTTATCTCCAAATAATTCTAGCCTTAATTTCTAACTAGCGATTTCGATCTCGGACAGCCTTCCGTAGAAAATCATTATAAATCCAAAAAAAAAAAAAAAATACGCAGTTAGTCCCCACGCGTCCGTATCAAAAGGTTTGATCAAGAGCTGAATCAATTCGCATCAGGGCCGAATTGATTCGGAAATGCTGCTGCATTACTATTCATCATCTTCTCCAAAATTCCTAATATCAACCCAACCTCCATTTTTATGGTTTCTAATCTCAACCAACATCACCACAATCATCCTAGCACTGATTTATAACTAACACATCAATTTATTTATGGTATTAAACCATTTATCTTAGATTTAAACCCTAAAACCATTAAAGCCCCAACTTATCATTTTAACCCATTTCAATCCCTTTCTTCACTTCATTTACATGGATTTAACACTAGAAATCATTAAGAGTTTACATTACATCAATATGTAAACTCATATTCAAATTTTCCCAAATTTATTTTAAGGGTTCTATCCCAAAATCATATAGTTTACAAACTATAATATGAAATAAATGCACAAAATGAAATAAAGCAAGTATACACTTACTTGGAGGATGAAATCCGACGACCTCGAGTCGAATCTGGAGGATTTTTGCCCGGAAATCCTTTTTCTCTCCTCTTTTCTCCTCTTTCTTTCTTCTCTTCTTCTTTTCTCTCTTTTTCTTTCTTTGTTTTCCTCTCTCTCGGGACTTATAAGAGAGAAAATAAGGGTTTATCCCTTATTAACCCAAAAAATGACTCGTTTACTCAATTGCGAGTCCCTATTAATCCAAAAATTCCCGAAACTCAATTACGAGCATTGAATACTTTATTCTGACTATCTCGGCCTTTCCGAGACCAACCGCGCAATCGGAATTTCCATCAGAGGTACTTGACCGCAATTCACTATTTCAACCCAACACAACTTAATGCGGTATTTCAATTAAAATATTATCCTCTGTTGTTTTACCCGGCTGCGACATATAATTAAAATACTCTGACTTACTTACTTAATCCCAAAAGTAAATATTACACCCATCGAAAATCATCTAATCCTTGAAAACTCCAAAAATTTACTATTCATAAAAATTCTTAAATTCCCGAATTACACTTAATTATTGGATTTAATTTCTCATAAAAGTGCGGGGTATTACATACTTCCCCCCTTACAATGGAATTTCGTCCTCAAAATTCAGATATAACAATACTACCGACACTAGCCTAGGATTGTGAAGCACTCCACATCCTAATGCCTCAAAGTGGGATGGTACTACCGAATAGCTCTTAACTGTATACTCAATAAGAACTCACCTCTATCAAAATTTATACTATACTATACTATACTGTCATCCCGGCATAAACTTCAACTCTATATACTTCGTCCCTTCTATCTCAGGTGGTATATAAAACCAACTCACTAAGGTGCCCATACAACGTTTTAACCCGTGCCTCTCCGAATAACTATCACCATCGTCCGACACGAACACACTTTCTAAATAACGGACCCTATTTCTTCGGCATAATACTCATACATGGGTCTTCCCACCAACCAATCTTTCTATATCGGCGCCACTAACTCCACTGGCTTCATTGCCCAATAATTCTAAGATCGAAGCATTTCCTACCTATGGGAAATGGTACTATCCTAAATTGTGTCCCTGGTGACCAAGACCTTTATCAACCCCCAACATTTGCTCGGTTTCATGCGTGGGATGTCTCATAGAGAGAAATCCAAACAAGTAACTCTCCCGTTACACTACTCCCTCGCATCGTCGGTCATCCAGATATAATGGCCTAAGGCACACTAGCGGGACGTCCTAAATCCTACCTTGCTAACCTATTAACATATTTCTACTAGTCCATCCTTCCACCTATACGAAAAGGAAATCTAACTAACTGAGGCGCCAACTCTATGCAAAAGCATTAGGAACATTATACCCAAAAGATACTTCCTCTAAGATTTGCCTTTTCATTAAGGCCTGGCTATACTCCTCAAATTAGTTTCTCTAAGTCCTACTTCACCCACCCACTTGTGGTGAGAGGACCACTTTAGTGCCTTTCCATAGCACAATATTTCCATAATCATACCATTATCATACGGCTCATAGTCTATAGTGTTCCCACAATATATGGATTATCAACAAAACCAAGATCCTCGCATCCTATAACATCTCTCCACTCTCGACGTTGTTAAGGTTCATGCGTGGAGCATCTCTTAAGATAAATCCAAACAAGGAACCCCTCTAATACACTACTACTTAACTTTATCGATCGTGGAGGTCCGTTAACTTCAGACATGTAACCGGGATAACCCTATCCCCTCTTTCAACAAATTGTGGTCTGAACTCCTATCTCTATCCAGTTGCCACACCACTAAGCGCTCGCAATAACACTCAGTCATTGCGCAATCAATAATGAGCTTAAATCCATAGATCAACAATGAACCCTTCATAACTTAAATCACACCTATAAGGTCGCCATACACTCGAATCATAATGAATAAAAATCTACTCACAGAAGCTCCATCCATACATATAATAAAGGCGAAATCAACCTGTATTCAGGTGAGGTATTGCAACAATAACCCATTTCACCCTGGAACTAAGGACACGATAGTCTTGCCATCATTAGCCTGCTATCGCTCTGAACAACGAATATCATATTCTCCTCAAAATAACACAATACTTGTATAACACACACACAAAATGAGTAATACCAACTTGATATACACTTAATATACTAACAACCGCTCTTCACAGCGAACGAAGAAAATAGATTCCAGCTATCGTGGAAAAACACATAAACATATACTACATTACGTTATCGATACTATTTACAAACTTGTATCACACACGAATCTGGAGATAATAAAATACTGTGACTCAATCTTGTCACACAGAGCATACCTCCTTCGATTGAGGTGAAACTCATAACAACATCTTTGCCTATCACCCTGGCTACTCCAAAAGGTTCTCGGACTTGGTACACTCGCCGTTACTGAACCAAAAATTACTTTAATCAATGCCCCATCTGGGCACCTTACTCTTTCCCCTTAACTCCCACTGGGCAATGACTAACCGTATGGTTCTACACTCCACATTACAACATTCTCCATCTCTGGTCACCCTCACCCTTTCAAGGTTATCAGTATCTTGGACTCCATAGCCGCGATCTTGACAACCACTTTATTAGTTCCCCCTAACTTTTTCATTGAAAGGGAACTCCACTACCGGCCTCAACAACCCTATTTCAACGAATTCCCCGGGTGGATGTCCACCAGTGGGGTCCTCGAACACATATATTCTCCATAAGTGTTAGCAACACTTCTCTAGTGAGCCTATCATTCCTCGAAAGTCTCTCTCTTTGTTGTACTTACCTCGTCTCAGTACAAAATTCACTTATCCATAAATCTCTTTATTCACTATCGGCCTCTGGCCGATCCTTACGTGAATAATTTTTAAAATTGCATTCTTCTCATTCATGTTAAATCATGGGGACTCACGGTTAAAAACTATCCGTAAGATCCTTGTAGGGGAAAAACATCCGGCTTCTCCAAATATGGTTATCACCATTCCCACCATTCCAAAATTTCTCCTACAGGTGAAAAATTTCGCTCAAATTTTCACATCTAGGTATTTCCATACCCTTCCCTAAGTTGAAACTTCTGAGACTTCTTCCAACAACTGTTAACAAATGCCATAAGGATAATGACCTATACTACGGTCCTAATCTCCAATTTCAACTCATATCTCCTACTAAGCCCCACCTCCTACCGCCTTCCTTGGTCCGCACATGAATCTCGAACGAGCGCGCAAAAGATTACTATAATCTTATACTATGATAGGAGAATGAAATCTCACGAGAGGAATCAACGATCCTAATCATAAGTCTCTATAACTATCTAGAGCAACGCTAAAAGCGTAGTACGTCCGCACAGATTCCTAAGGACACTAGAATCCGATGCTCTGATATACCATCTGTGACACCCCGCATAATAAAATACTGGGCGATCACTCCTATATCAAATTAAAACAGGAGTCGCATATGGATCATTCTCAGCATCACTGTCGAAAAGCAAATTAATTACTAATAACCTATTAGGCTGGCGTCAAAATTTTACTTAACTAATCTTTTTAAACAAACTATACAAATAAAACATTCACACAGTTTATATAAATGGAACGAAAAAAGAAATAAAATAACTGAACACTCGGTAACAGTAATACAACCCAATTGAATTACGCACAGAAATGTGGTAAAAGAATAAATAAAAGCAGTTGGGTTATTAGCCCGTATGTTTATACAATACATCCTATCTAGATTACAAGGATAGAAGTGCCTATAGAAAACCTGCATGGATCCACAGCTGCAGCAGCACACGTCTGACTCGAAGGAATTATCATCCCGGCATCCCTGTGTCTGGACACCTATATATATATAATATAGCAACAGAGGAAAAAATATAGAAACGGGTCAGAGCCCGAGTTGTGAAAATATTTATCAAGTTCATAAATGCTTTATTTTTAAAAATATGTTTTTATCTCATATTTAAATTGGTATCGCACTCCCATGAGATACCCCTCACCTCTCTTCTAATAGTGCACACCTAGCTCATCCCTCTAAGCATTCTAGTCAAGACACACTGTCTAACTAATCCGTCACCCCCAACTCTAGAAATCCTAAAGAACCCAAGTACTAAGGGCTCAACTTATCCCCAGTCTCAACGCTATGCCATATTCGTGCGTGGGGTATCTCGCAAAGTGAAATACAAACAAGGAACCCCCCGATACACTACTACTTGGTAAGGTCGATCGTCGAGATCCATTAGACCCTCAGCACATGACATAAATATAAGACTCATATATTAATAATAATATATATATATATATGTATATACTACAACTATATATTCATTATCATACTCATCTAACTTTCATACTCAATTTTACATACGTATCATGTTACGCTTCCGGATAAATCTCCTGGAATGAGAATTCATTCTTTTCATTTCATTTTAATTTTGTCTCTTTACTGTCATAGAGATATTATATCTTGTTCTCATACACAAGTAATGTACTATCACATAAGTACAATAACCATCACAACGAGCTATAACTCGAGGATGCGATCTCTCAATGCTATCATCTTCCAGGGCATCACTCACATACCATCCTCGGGACCAGCGGTCGAACTCAATATCACCAACATCACGGCCAACACAGTCACACAACGTATGGTAAGCGATCATAGTTCCTCCCCGACAATGAGAAAACATACCCACCACATCTCATCCCTAATAAAAATCACACAATATCACAATGGACACTATGACCTGGGGAATATCCACACCCTGCTCATCGAGCTAGGGTGCTCACCCTCATCGCGCAACTTCCCAATGATAGCATTAGAGGGGGTATGCTTCACACATATATATATACCATCTACACATAGATATATATACATATCCGTACCATATAATATATATACTTTACTCACATAGTATATATATAATCCACATTGTTCCTCAAACAAATATAAATGGCCATAATTTCCAATCACACATAACGATGGCCAATAATCCCAAAGATTCTCACTAATAATAGCATTTAAGTAATCGCACAATCACGATACTAAACCCAAAAGTATTCCCAATCATTCATTAAATCCATACCCCATATCGTACACTAAATTAATCCGAGGTTCCTTATTTCATCCCGGGGTTTACTCACCCTCAATACCATTATCTAGGAGTCCTAATATCATATCTAGAATCCCCTATAATAATCTTCAAAACCATAGTATAAATTTCCCTAAACTTAAAGGAGAAAACCTCAAAAATCTCCCAGAACCGAATCGATTCGGCCTGTCCAAATCGATTCACTGGCCACCGAATCAATTCGTCCTATCCGAATCAATTCGAAATGGTTCTACTTTCTTACTGTCTCATACCGAATCGATTTGGCTGGTCCGAAATCTCCAAATCTTCTTAGGTTTTATATATATCCCCAAAACCCAAAACTCAATCCAACATCCTTTTAAATTATAACTCGGATTTATTTCAACGAACCCAAAGTTTTCATGTCTCCTCAAGTCCTTTAGAGGTCCTAACACTCTATTTAGGAACCCCTAATATTTATCTCTAAATAATTCTAACCTTAATTTCCGACTAGCGATTTCGATCTCGGACAGCCGTCGGTAGAAAAATTATTATAAATCCAAAAAAAATTATAAAAATACTAGGTTGATGCCCACGTGACCGTATCGAAAAGATGTACAATTTACATTTTTTGACCAAGAACCAAATAGATTCGCATCAGGTCCGAATCGATTTGGAAAGTCCACTCCATTACTATTCATCATCTTCTCCCAAATTCCAAATATCAACCCAACCTCCATTTTTATGGTTTCCAATCTTAACCAACATAACCACAATCATCCTAGCACTGATTTATAAGTAACACATCAATTTATTTTGGTTATTAAAACATTTCTATTAGATTTAAACCCTAAAACCATTAAAGCCCCAACTTATCATTTTAACCCATTTCAATCCCTATCTTCACTTCATTTACATGGATTTAACACTAGAAATCATTAAGAGTTTACATTACATCAATATGTAAACTCATATTCAAATTTTTCCAAATTTATTTTAAGGGTTCTAACCCAAAATCATATAGTTTACCAACTATAATATGAAATACATGCACTAAATAAAATAAATCAAGTATACACTTGCCTGGAGGATGAAATTCGACGACCTTGAGTCGAATCTGGCGGAGTTTGGCCCGGAAATCCTTTTTCTCTCCTCTTTTCTCCTCTTTCTTTCTTCTCTTTTCTTTTCTCTCTTTTTATTTCTTTCTCTTCCTTTCTCTTGTGACTTATAAGAGAAAAAATAAGGGTTTACCCCTTATTAACCCAAAAATGACTCGTTTACTCAATTGTGAGTCCCTATTAGTCCAAAAATTTCCGAAACTCAATTACGACCCCCGGATACTCTATTCTGACTATCTCGACCATTCCGAGACCAACCGCACAATCAAAATTTCCATCTGAGGTACTTGACCAGAATTCACTATTTCAACCCAACAAAACTTAATGCGGTATTTCCATTAAAATATTATCCTCTGTCGTTTTACCCGGCTGCGACATATAATTAAAATACTCCGACTTACTTACTTAATCCCGAAAGTAAATATTACACCCATCAAAAATCATTTAATCCTTGAAAACTCCAAAAATTTAGTATTCACGAAAATTCCTAAATTCCCAAATTACACTTAATTATTGGATTAATTTACCATAAAAGTGCGAGGTATTACACTTCACTTGGGATTTATCGGAGGAAGAGAATTTTTGAAAGTACAAACGTCAATCGGGATTTTTCTAACAGAGCTCGAGTTTCTAGGAAGCTCGAGGTGAAAAAAGTTAGAAAACCGAATCAATGTTGGGTTTCAGGGATCTTTTTAATGTTGGCAGGGACCTCCTTTTATAGGGGATGATTGGAGTCTTTTGACCATTTAGTGAAATGGACCATTAACCATTCGGTAAAAGGATTCACAATGTGTATGATTGATAGGGGTGGGGGAGACACGTGTAGGTTTGAGCTATGATTGAAAATATTCTAAAGTCATTACCTAGGGATTGTTAACCATTCGGTCAAAGGACGATTAAATCCTTTAATAGTTCAGTTAAAGGATGAATGGGTTCCTTTAATCATTCATTCAAAGGTCACCCTGTGATGGATTTTATCTTTTGGCAAGTTTTTGATATTTTTATATAAGCTGCCTTAAAGTTTTATTCTTGTGGATTTTGACCCCCTTATTTTTGGGGTGGTTTCCCACTTTTAACCTTGGGATTTTTAGTGGGTGATCGTTGAGGTTTTTTTAGTAAGTGGGACAAATGACCCAAACCTTGATTTCATATTGGGGTGTCCACTACTGGGTATTTTTATTTTGGAATGGTGCAGAATAAAAGAAGGAATAAGGCTGCTTTAGATATGATGAGATCCATGGTTAGTCATTAAGGACTACAACATTCTTGTTGGGATTTTTATTAAAATATGATCATATAGACTCTGAATTTTTTTCATCTAAATTTGTCTCTTCAACTCCCATTGAACTGTGGAGTTGGAACAAGATCATTCTAGTATATGTTTAGATCTAAGGGTGCTCGACACTTGTGCTGTGCTAGGAAACAAATAACTAATAATCAAGGAAATAAGTATGTCTCTTTATTAGTTATGTAAAAGGTTGTAAATGTAGTTTATATCATATTCCTAAGAACAATAAGATTGTTGATTGCATAATGGATTTTTCATTGAAAGAGGTTTATATAATAAATCATTGGACCAATAGTAAGATAATCTACACTATAAAAAGGAACGTCATATTATCGGTGTTGCTAGACAACGCATACAGGAACCTAATATAGATAATAAACTACCTAACAGTAGTGGGAGTATTACCGATGATCAAGATATATCTATACCGGATAATAAGTGGGGCCACATTATAGTGGGATCATTAGGAGAAATCTTCAAATGATAGTGTTTTGGTGACCATTTTATTATGATCATAGGCAAACACAAATCGGGGCCTCAAAACTACAATGAGGCATTCCAAGATAAAGGATTTTAGCTTTGGATGAAGACTATGGTTACCAAAAAGGGATTCAATGTATTCAAATATAGTTTTGGGGGATTGTAAAATTTCTTATGGGATAAAACGCATTGAGTGCAAGTGGATCTATAAGAGCTTCAAATATAGATGGATGGAATGTGTAATCCTTCAAGTTAAGTTTTGAGAAAAAGGTTTACCTAGAAAGATATGGACTGACTATAAGTAAAGCTTATCACTAGTAATCTCGCTAAACTCTATCGGGATTCTTTAATCTTAAGACTATGTTATAAAATGAATATATTAACTAGTACATAGTAAGAAGTTTGGAAAATAAAGTATGTAAGATTAAGAGATCCTTTTATGGATTTAAGATAACATCAAGGTGTTGGAAATTTGTTTCTTCTTATAATCAATCTTTTTATATTGATCAAATATCGAATACTTTTCATTTGTATAAGAATAATGATGGAAACATTGTGGTATTTCTAGTAAAATATTAGGATGGTATTCTCCTAATTGGGAATAAGGTGGGTGTATTGTCTAATATAAAGCGATGAGGACAATCGAGTAATATCCTTATCATTAATCTTTCATTAGATTGGATAAAAAAGAATGTTTCACTCGTCCAAACCTGGTTATATTAATGTTGTACTCATAACTTTGGCATCAAGATTCCATGAAAGGATTTTATTTTGAAGACATATCTCAGTCGAATAGTCTCATACCTTTTAGGTACAAAGACTTGTTTTTTAGTGATGTAAGGATTCCAAGTTTTTTTATCTTGGAATTTGTGTTTAAACTAAGAGGTGGAGATGTACATTATATGAGTGGGGAGATATTTTGTATGCCTGACTCTACTAGGAGGCCGAGGTTGTTGCCACTTTGGAGACAACTAAATACGCTATGTAACTTTGAAACTTCCTAAGTAACTTGGGTAAGGTTCCTTTAATTGAAATTGGTTGTTACACTTTATTGTATTTGTAGGTAGTATAATCCTACTTATATTAATTCCAAGAAAATAAATCCAAGCAATAATGCAAAATCACACAACATAACACAAAATATACGTTGTTCGACAATGTACGTATGTCCGCATGGTGCTTCTCTCTTTCTTATTGATCAACTACAAATACTATAAATTACATGGACCTTTTCGTAGGGTAAGTGTTACACTTATATATAATAGAAGAATAATGAGTTGTAAAGGACTCTCTGACCTTTAGATGAAGTTGTGATTTGATCGTATCGATCCAGACTCAAGATACTTGATGATCCCCATAGACCGTGTATGACTCTTGTACTTTTACATGCCACTTATCTTCAAGATGTTATAATTTTTCTATGCTCCCAAATGAATGTCATCTTATCCTTCTTGTTTGGATAAGTTAGCTAATTTTCCCATAATTTTCCCCAAATCTACGTAGCCTGAATGGGGTGGAGAGGTTTAATCGGTGGTCGAGTTTGATACTGGTCAAAAATAATGTTTGATTGCCTATTGTAGAAGATGTTGAAGAGTATCAACACCTGTAATTTTTTAAAAATAGAATCCACTATATTCTTCCTGTTAAGTCTGGTGGTCACACTTGTAATTTATCTTGGTTATTCAAGGGTACGCTGGTAATTAAAGGTGGAGGACTAAAAGGTAATGATGCATGAATATATTGTCTCCTAGGGATTCATTTCAAAATGATGAACTACCTTGGAAGTTGAACCAAATAGGTAAATGAATTATGGTACCGCCATTTTTCAATACACCTCCCATTCCTCACTCATTCAACATTCTCTATCTCTCATTCATCGTCTTCAATCACCGTAAGTTTTCTCTTTCCTCTCTCATTTAGTTTTCTATAATTTCTACATGTGATAGTCATCATTTATATGTCTTTGAATTGTTTTCCATCGTCCTTCTTCTCCAATTAGAAAATGGTCTACAGTGAGTAATAAGTCTATAGGGGAGTTTAGGAAGAGATTTTCTATTCCCGACGGGGTTATGATTGAGTGTGTTAAGTAACCTGAGGATTATTATAACGTGGAAGGGGGTCACTTGTTGCATACCCAATCCATTGCTAAGGGTAGAATTACCTTTCCCCCAAATCAACTATTTCAGGAATATTATGAATTCTTTAGATTGGTGCCTCCTAAATTCACTTTGTATACGTGGAGGATCGTGAATGGAGTCTATAGGACTAGTGAGTTGTACAAAACCAAAATAGGGATTACTGAGATAAGGTATTATTATTCGTGGGTCAAAATTAATGTAAACAATTTTTATTTGAAGCCGAGGAGGGCAGATAGAGTGCTTGTTGTAAATTTTTTGAACTCAAATAAGGGTTATTTGAGTAATGAATTCATTACAAGGCAGTGGGAGCATCCCCTAATTCCTGAGGGTGTGAGCCTCATGTGCGTTTTAGGACCCAATAGAGGTTATTAAATAAGTCTATTATTTCTTTTGACTGTATTTTTTTTGGTTGACCAAGCTTCACATGAAATTTTATCTAACATCCTTTTTTTCTTCATTTTGTACACAAGCTTCCAAGAAAAAAGAGCTTAACGTCTCTCATGCCAATTTTGTTGAACTATTCATATTATAAAATATGAGGAGGCCTTTATCTGGTTATAGTGAGCATCCTAGACTGACATCCTTCCTGATTAAATTCACTAACACCATGACCTCTTTCAGTGATAGGCTTATGGACACAGTTGCTGAGATCCCAATCCCTTCAAGAAGTTAAGGGTCTTTGGGTGAGTCCACCTTAGCATTTTTTGAGTCTGTGAACATTGTTTCAATCCCTGTCGCGGTACCTGTTAAATCATATGAAGAAATGGGCCCAAGAAGAAAGATTCCCACCTTATTGGATGAGTCCGACCTCCTTACTATCCCAAAATCCCAACCTTAAAAAAAAGGATATTAAAGGTTCATCCGACCTCATTACTTTGTTGGATTCTACTAACAAAACTAAAGCTCAAAATAATGGAAGGAATGTCATTGGTCCTTTTGGTACTTCTTTAGCTCCCACTAAGAAGGTGGATGCCCTCAGTAAGGGGAAGGGCCACCAAATAATGTTGATGGACAAATATATTGACTTGGACCCCGCAGTGCAGGGGGCATTTTGGACATAGACAAGGAATAGGTTAACAAGCTGAGTATCGACAAGTTGGTCTCTCATGACGCTTAGGCATTATCCCTGGTAAATATTTGAACTTTGGTCGGATTATTTACTTAGATCTTTTTCATATTAAAGACTTGTGAACAATGTTTTCTTTCAGACCTTAGTGGACTTTGACGATATCCTTAGTAAAAGGGATGTCCAGGCCAACGCTAACTACAATCTTGATCATGCTCAAATGTAATTTTAAAAAAAATTCCAGGCAGTTAAGAAGGCCTATGAGAATGATAGGAAGGCCATCGAGATGGAGATGGACAAGATAAAGTGTAACAATGAGCAGCTGGAGAAGGCTGTTGAGGAGAATGTCCAGATCCTATCTAAGACTTTGAAGACAAAGGATAGGCCTATAACTAAGGGTTTTGAGACACTTTTGATCAAGTCAAGAAATAATTGGCTTTAATCTGTAACTCCAACTTCAAAAAAGGATGGTATACGACATTTTGCAAGACTAAAGTCCCTACTGAGTCCAAAATCTATAGTGAGCATGACCTCGGTTCCCCACTAAATGATGAGGAAAAAGGCAAGGCCTCTGCTAATGGCCAGGCAAAGGATGATTCCGAGCAAGAGAAGGAGGTACATTACCTAAATAGCGGTCTAGGCAATCAAAAGTAGGTAAAGGATAAGGAAGGTCGAGTTATTTAGATTTAGTTTAGGTTATATTATTTTCCATTTTTTTTCTATCTTTGGATATTACATTTGATGATTTTTTTTTTAATTTTTGCATTGCAATTACTTGCATAACTATTAATTTCTTATGAGTGCTTTGATTGAATTTATGAACGCCTTTTCTTTAATCTTTAAAGTCTAATAATAATTTCGCCTTAGTTCCTATTACCCAAGAATGCGAAGACCTGGATCTGATCCATGGTTGGGAGGCTTTTAGCCGAGCTCGTAATACATTTGTGTTTATTTGGTTGGAACTTTAGAAAATGACAAGTGCCTGTGGAAAGAAGGCTAACAAGGTTTTTTCATAGAGAGACGAAGTTAATGATGTTTAAGATATTGTTGAACTGTTAAGGATAAAGAATAATAGTCTAAGGGAGGAGCTCGATAAGGCTGAGAAAACCTCCAGAGAAGATCAGGTGACCAATAACAATTTTCATAAAAAATTTATGAGGTTGAGGTAACAATTCTTCCATGGCCCCAATGAAGTTTGGGCATGAATCTATGGTGAAGGTTGTATATATGTCTTGACATTTATATGAAGCATGGTAGGTCACCTATAAACATTGTTGGATGAGTGCCTTGGCCGTCACGAAAATCCCTAAGGATTCCTAATTTTGGCGTTAATCTGTAGAAGATTGTACCTTTGTTTAGCTCCTTCTCCTTGGGAGTGAGGAATCATGGATCCCAGACGATTCTATATGCATCCAATTAACAAAGAGATACCTCCTCGACTATGATAGAAATGTAAAGTTTTATTCTAATTTAGATGGTGATAGTCATCGTACGAGCCTGACTACCAAGCTAGAGCACTGGAAATGAAGTGATGGTGGAAGACATTATTATTTTTTAGCAATGTGCCGATATTACCATTTTATAAGAAATCTTGACCATGAATGAAATCATCTAATTAATTCCATTTATTACATTTTCCCATGTTTTATGCTAACGATGTTTTTTGTTATTTTACTTACCTTTTATAATGTGTCATCACACAATCTCATGCCAAGGACAATCTATGAAGAAAATGTACTTGGTCAGAGGGCCATCCAGAAATTTATGAATTTTAGCCGACAAGGTCGAGAAACTTAGTGACTGGGGATCCCCCATAGGTCTTTTTCTTGCTTGGGTAATTCTTGATGTTATAATTTCAATAAATAATGAAAACATTAGACATTAATATTTGATTAAGTGTAATCTTACTAAGGCATTTCAACTATCGATCAAAGTTTAATCGTGTGTTTAAATTGGTGATTAGAACTCGATCGAATAAACTTGAGCAAATTCATAACAAATATTGCCTTGATACAATGTCAACTTGCAATAAACTAAGTGGGCCTATCATTTGGAACATTAAGAAAGATAATTTCATTAATTGAACTTTAAATTATCCGAGAGACATAATCTTAAGACTTTGAGCAAAGCTTAAAGATAAAAATAATTTTTCTAAGATTGGATGCATTCCACACCCTATGAGTCTCCATTCCCCCTGTTGTTTCTAAATGGTAGGATCCTTAGAGGTCATCCCGTGTGATTTTGAAGGGACCTCAATAGTTTGGACCTAACTTGCCATATGATGGGGTCTTCATAATGCCGAAAACTTTTCAAAGGACGTAATCTCCAATTTGTATCTTTATCGAATTAACACCTTTTTTGTATTTCTTGGCCAACTATTGTTGATAAGAATCTAGTTTGATAAATCTTGTTATCTTCTTTTCTCTAATAGGTTTATCTCATTCCTTATGATTTCTTTGTTCGTGCTTTGTCCGACAACATTTTTCTATATGACTAATATGCCAACATCTAAAGAAATTATGGCTTCCATCCTATTAACTAAGGCGAAGGGTGTTTCCCCGATCGACCTTACGGGTTTAATTTGATAATCAGAAAGGATATGGGGAAGTTCATCCACCCAAGTGCCTTTGGCCTTTGTAGCCTTTTTCTCATCCATTTGAGCACCGTTTTGTTGGAAAACTTGGCCAACCCATTTCTTTTGGGGTATAACACTGGACTGTATTCTTGCTTCATGCTATCTTAAAATGTTGCACTCTAAAATTGCGTCTCATTATTAATGATAATGATTCTAGAAATGCCAAAATAGGTCACAATTTCTCTAAATAAATCTAATCATATTGGTGTACATTTTGTTTGCCAAAGGTTCAACTTCTACCCACTTAGTGAAATAATCTATGTTGACCAGGAGAAAATTCAGATTCCTTAGTGTTACGTAGGGGACCCATAATTTCTAATTTCCATTAAATGAAGGGCTATGAACTAGTCAATGACTTTAGGTCCCTTGTTGATAGTTGAATCATGGGTGAGAACTCTTGACACTTTTTGAACTTCCAAAAATAGGATACTACGTCTTTATGCATGTAAGGCCACCAATATCTCTCTTTGATGGGTCTGAATACCAAAGATCGTACCCTAGTATATCATCCACATATCTCGTCGTACAGTTCATATATGAATTGGTAGATGTCATTTGGGTTCACATATTAGAGGTAAGGACCTATGAAGGATCACCTATAAAGTTTACCATTAGGGGATAGGTATATACAACCAACTTTTGCACTGATCGCTTGGGCTTACTTCTTATCAGTTGGTAGAACATCATCTTTCAGATATGCTATAATTGGATCATTTAAGTTGGAAGCTTTTTGGATGGCGTGGACTTATTGAGCAACTTTTGGTCTCATAATGCTAGGTTGCAAAGGTATTACACCTTAATTATTCTCTTAAGGTCAGAATCAACGGATGAGCCCAGGGTGGCCAAAGCGTCTTCATAACTGTCATTACCTTGAGTAAACTCTTGAATATTAACATTTATAAAGTTGGTGGTTAGGTCCTAGACAACCTATAAGTATGATGACATAAATTCATCTCTAGCATTATAATCTTTGAATACTTGATTAGATATCAACTTTGAGCCGTAGAAAACGTCGAGGATATTTATGCCAAGATATAAGGGTATCTTCAATCCAACGATGAGAGCTTCGTATTTGGACTCTTTATTGGATACTTCAAAGAAAAGTCTATTCCTTACTCGATCATGTTTTTACAGAGTAATCAGAACAATTCCTAATCCTGTCGCTTTTGAGTTGTAAGCCCTATTAATATAAATCATCCACTTGTTGAGTTGTTCAAACTCTTTATTAGCTATTCGATCGATGAGTTCCTTATCGACGTGCCCATGCCCTGGGTGGACTTAATGGTGGAATATGATAACATTAGCCCTTTTATAACATTCCCTAGTTGATAGTGGATGTCAAACCTTCCTAATTCCACTGACAATTTGGACACCTGTCCAGACAGATCGACCTTTCCAGTGACTGCTTTGAGCGAAAAATAGGGTATAACCTTGACTATTGGTGTATTAACTTTCTTTTGGCGATGAATAAAAAGTATAATATCTTATCCAGAGGGATATAACATTTCTAAACATACAAGATCGACTTGCTAGCTAGTAGATTGGTGCCTGGTGCCCTTTTTTATCGAACATTATGGTTGAGCTAACTATATGGTAGGACATCAAAATATATCGATGGATGAGAGATTCTGGATTTGGGATCGCAAGTAGAGGCAGCCGACATAAATATTACTTGATTGCATCAAGTGCTTTTGAACATTTTTCAATCCAGGTTAGGCGCTTCTCTTTCTTTAATAGTTGAAAGAATGGTCAACACTTCTCTAAAGATTTAGGGACCAATCAACTGAGTGCTACTAAAATTTTGGTCAACTTTTGAATATCATGAACTATTTTTTGTGTCTTAACATCATTGATCTCCTCAATTTGGTAGGAGTTTTCTTCTATTCCCCTTTGGCTAACTAGATTTCCTGGGAATTTCCCATACTGAACTTCAAAAGATCACTTGGATGCATTGGGATTCATTACGTAATATTTGAGGACTTCAAATGTTTTTTTAGGTCTTATATGTGTTCAGATTTATACTTTATTATCATGAGAATATCATCTATGTAGACCTCCATAGTGTTGCCGAACTGATGTTTGAACATCCTAATGACCAATCGTTGGTATATATCTCATGTATTCTTAAATCCAAATGGCATGACTTTACAACAATATAAGTCAAGAGTTTTAATGAATGAGGTATTCTCCTGGTCAGGACCGAACATAGGGATGTAATGGTAACCTGAGTATGCATCTAAGAAAATAAAATATCACTGGCTCGTTGTGGCATCGACCAAGTGGTATATCTTTAGTTTAGAAAAGTTACCCTTGGGATATGATTTGTTGAGATCGATGAAGCCTATGTAGACTCTCCATTTTTCATTACTTTTCTTAACGACCACTAGGTTGGATATGAATTGTGGAATTGAATTATTTGAAGGACCTTGCCTCCATAAGTTTCCTCACTTCTTCTTCTACTCACTTTACCTTCTCTGAGGTCATTCGATGCGTCTTTTTCATAATCGACGGGAATCCATATAAAGTTAATGGCACATGATTTTAATATTAATACCAAGCATGTCATAAGGATTCTAAGAGAATACATCTTGATTGTCATTGAGTAAAGAGACCAATTCTTCTTTTTCGAGATTGATAAGTGAGTCGTTGATAAAAAAAATCTTCTTCAGGACTGAGTTATTAAACATTACTCCCTATAATGGTCCCATGACTCAGTCTACAGGAGCCACCCTTATTTGTTCCACCTTCGATTTTCCATACTTTAATTTGAACTTTGTTGGAGAATCCCTATCCTTCTTCTCTTTCTTAGGCCTGATAACAACAATAAAGCATTGCCAAGTAAAAACCTGGTTTACCCTTATCTCAAAATTCCTCGAATGGTGATGTATGTAATATTATTATGATAGGTGGAAGGAACAACCTTTATAGAGTGAAGCTATCCTCATTCGTGGATGGAGTTATAAGGATAATTAATGTCCACAACTAGGAATTCAATTATATTTGAGATATTTCTAGTTCCAATACGAAGAACCACTTTCCCAAGTACATGGTCATACTACTATGAAGCCAACCAAATGGGTGGTCACTATTATTATCTAAAATAGAACTTGATTTGTGTCTCAGCTAAAGAAATACCAAATCAGAGATAACAAATAAAATTTAGATAGTAAATATCAGAAGGGGGTGTGGATAAGAGGATACAAATTGAGATATAAGTGGTTCACCCTTCATAATTAGCCTACGACCACAAGATGACTTGCTATTTTTAGATCTATCTCAGGGGATACAATCGTGTCTAGGGTTTTAGACTAATAAGGGTGTTTTATGTGTAAATTACAAGTATTAATCTAGAATCAAATGAGTCTTTATCTCAGATTTATTGGATGCCCTTTTATCTGGAGGGATTCCTCTATTTATAGTGATATTGGTAGAAGGGATAAGTGTGCTGGACAACATGGGACAGGTGGGGGCCTCTTAGATTAATGGAGCACTTCTTTAGTAATTTAAGGGGCTTAACCATTAAGTGGGGAATTTAGCACATTTCAAACATATGAAAATATGGATGAATGTTGTTGGACAATCACGAGGGTTCTAGGATATTGTTTTTCCTTATTATCATCCAACAAAGCAAGTGAGATCGATGAACTCCAAATTGGAAAATCTCCTATGCTACCCTTACTATGGCCGGCTCCGAGGTCCTTAGGCAGTGAAGTGTATTTTTCAAATATGGTATAACAAAATCCCCAAGGACTTTGCTTGAAAATGCGAAGGAGTAAATGGAGTTTTTTGTAATCTCAATACTGACTTATATTTTGGCAGTTCTTAAATGGTCATTTTGGTTGGCCGACTGAACTGATCACCTTTGGTAGTTTGTTTTCTGAAAAACTTAAACTTCCACATGTCGCCAATCCGCTAATGTTCTAAAACAAAATTGGCGCCCGTGTGAGGTTTATAGGTATAAAAGCGAGGAAAAGTAGGTTTTGCTTTGTTTAAAAAACAAACCTATCCAGTTTCTTAAGAGAGAGAGAAGTTTCGACCATTCAACTTCTATTTGAGGCATTCGCTAATTCCTTCACGAAATCTAGTTTTCCTCCCAAGCTTTTTCAGGTAACTCTTCATAACTTTTATTTTTATTTTTTTATATGAAACATTTCTCATTTCTCTCGCTCTTTGCGTTTCCTTTTTATTTTTGAGTTTTCTTCGATCGTCAATGGCCCATTTAACATATCTTGGGTTTTCTTTCACCGACGTAAGGTTTAGTTTGAATCTCATTTTTAATGTGGTGTATTTGATTAGGGTAAATTCTAGTTAGGGATATTATAAGAGTAGTGTTGGGTGCCCTATATGAGTAAGTCGTCTAGATTTTGGAAACATATCTACGACCTTTATCAATTGTACCTCGGGGCTTTTTCTAACTGGTTTCCCCCTCATTTGCAAGTTCTTCACCCAAAAGACGATCCAGAAAGTCCCAATTTCGTCCCTACATTACCCTCCTCTATTTCTTTAGACCCCAAGTGTAGAATACAACACCTTTGAGTTCCATACCTCATAGAGTTTAGATAGTCCCAATATCAGGGTATGAGGAAGAAATTACACAAACACCAGTAATTCCATCGCTTATATCAAGTTAAACTCAAAGGAGATGTTTTATTAGCAAAAAAATCCCCTTCTAATTATCCTATAATAGTCCCACTTTTAGTTGAAGAGGTGTACTTGTCATCTATCCCTTCTTTGCATACAAACTTCTGATGCCAAATGGTACATTGGTGATGTATGAGTTGAAGACTTGGTCAATCTGAGGGTCGTATATTCCATCCCTAATGAGGTTGTCATTTGTATCCTTAATAGAGAGGATAGAGCTTATGATCGAAAGAATAGTGATAAGATATGTTTCATTCTATGGGCTCTTCAAGTGCAGGTTCGTTTGCCCTTCCACCCTTCTATTAGGTCCATCCTAAAAGGATTTGGGCTATCTCTTACACAACTTTCCACTAATGCTTATAGAACCATTAAAGGGACCATAATTTTCTGGAAGAAATATGGTTTTTTTTACATAGATGGGGATATTTTTAGGTTTGTATATGGTTTGAAGGAAAACTATAGGACTCTAGGGTATTACTATTTTTCCCCAGAAATTCCAACACCAAAATGGTCCCAGTCTCCCAAACTAGTAACCATATCTGGAAGACTAAGTATGTGTACATATCTGGTGCTTGGGAGTTCTTCCCAAATGACTCAAAAACGGGAATAAGTGTTCCCAGGGATTGGACCCATTCTGATCTGATCACTAAGAAAATCGCCTCTTTGGATATAAAGCTAGTGAAGTTCATCAGGAAGGTTTACAATTCTGACCCCATCTTCTTTGAGTACATAAACACACCTAAAATATTTAAGAGAATGAAAAACTACTTGCGCTTTAGCACTATTGACCTCAACCCTTATAATCCCCCAAGCCTGCTAATAGTGAAGAAGAGAGCTCTGAAGAGGAACATAGGGATGAAATAGTGGTCAACCAAGTAGGATAGGATAGTGAGGAGGCCGATCAGGAGGCCAAAGAAGGTTAGATTTTTTTCACACGTGTTAGGTCATCCTAGTATTAGTTGGCATTTTCCTTTGTTCTGTCCTCCATGCTTTTATTTATTTTTTAACTTTTCAATTATTTCTGTCTTCTTCCAGTCTCCATCCCCAACTCCAAAATGTCTCCCGTGATCGTATGAAATTAATTTAGGCCAGATAGCTGCAAGAGTTAGCTGAGAAGTCTACTACTAAGAAAATAAGGGATGAGGCACACAAAAGAACGTAATGACAACCCTCCTCGGTTGTCAAATTCTGCAGCTGCTAAAGTGGATCTTAGGGAGGCCCACAAGAAGAAAAATGATGATAAAGGGAAAGGAAAATTATATGAGGGACAAGAAGGGTAAAAAAAGAGACCAATGGAGGATCCTTTCCTCAGGGATCCTAAGATGCCCAGGCAAATGACTCAGCGACTAGTAAAAAATGGTGATTCTTCCTCTCGATATGGCCTTATTGAACCCTTTGAGTTAGAGCCCCCAGTTGATAAGGATGAGCTGGTGGTGGATCCCAATTTTATACTACTCAATATTACTAACACCCCTATTGTTTTGGGCTACGTGGGCTATAGTCCAGACTTTCATTTGATGCAGAGCTCAAATGTGGGATACATTGCTAAATTTTAGATCCCATAAAGATTATACATTAAGTCAGTTCATCTATTTATTATATTATGGCTAGCCAATCTCATTGACTTAATCTCATTATTATTTACTCTTTACAGAGTAACATGTATGCCACCTATCTAAGGGAGAAAGCCAAGACTATTGAGAATGTATAAAATGATGTCGGGGCTACTAAGGAGGAGGTTGAGAATAAGGTGAAAGCCCTTAAGGCCGATCTGAAAAAGGATCCAAATAAGTTATAAGAATGCTATAAGGTGGTGGCATGCCATGTGGAGTAGATCATTAAGTTGGAGGTAGAGATTAAGGCTTCCCAATAAGATCTCAAAGCTTCCAATAAAGAGCTTGAGGCTGTAAAGGTGAATCTTACTGAAGCCTTGGTGACTACATCCAAGGCATAAGAACGGTCTATGAAGGATTTCAAAGCCTTTGAGGAGTATGTCACCTATATTACTATATCTTTTCTCAAGGGATATGAGGAGATGACGAAGAGAGTGTCTAGGAACCACCTTGACATCAATAAAGTCCTCATGGCATGGGAGTGCAATGATGATAAAAGTAAAGCCATAGATGAGGAAGAGGCAACATTCCAAGCTTATTGAATCATTTTTTTAGGATGATCTCCACATTCTCAAAGTGGTGGAAGGTGAAGTGGATACTAGTGCATCTATGACTTCTCCCACTAAAGCTACTGAGAAGGAAAAATCTACTTCTAAGGACACCTACGCTGCTATTTAGTTTTTACCTCTTTCACTTGTATATTTTTTGGACCAACTGTAATTTGAACAAGATAATTCTTGAATAATGTAATTTTTATATTTTGATTAATATGAAACCCCCAATGTCTTATCTTTACTTGTTGTTCTCTTTATGAGTTCATTTCGCCAACTATCATTCATGGAATCATGTTCCAATATTTTATTTCATAAAACCTACTGATATTTGTGGTAAAGTGAAAGAGCCGCTACAGCGGAATAAATGCGACTTCTCAAATGAAACCAATTTTAATTATGTATCAACAAAATCAGATTTAATAAAACCCAAGTCATAGAGTAAGATGCATGCAAAGGTTGGAAACACCAAGTTAAGGAAAAAAATCCCTGCAGGGTAGAAACCTTTTATTTCCACTATAATTTGTAAAGAAACGATTTACAATCGGATTATAATTAAAACATAAATGACATACGAAAAACCGCAGGTGTCAGTCGCAATTGTCAGCAATGGATCACGCCCAGCTATCCCACAAGAACCACAGTCCTACTCTTCAGCCTAGGAATACCGCAGCACTCCCCAATGTTGACCTCAGTTTAGTGTAGGTTTACTCTCTCTACAAAGAGTTGAACAATATCGAGATTGTATCTTGGGTTCCAGAACAATTCACTAAAGATTCGGATGCTTTGTGGATTGAAAAATAAGACATTGAACTCTCAAAAGGTTGGAGAATCAAGTAAAACACTCAAAATCGTATTCTGTTTAAAATCAGTGTTTCTCCACGTGAAATTCAGTAGTCTGACACCCTTTAAATACTAAAAATTAAGGTGGTGACATGTCAGAAAATAACTCTTCACGTTCGAATGACATACGATGTCATTTGAACGAGATTCTCATCTCGTTCGAACAAGATCCTATCTCATTTTAATGACCTATCATTTCAGACCATGATTGTAGATAATTTCGATATTAATGCGTGGCCACCAGTTTCGTATTTTTTTTATTTTTTATGAATTAGTTATGATTTTTCTACAAAAAGGTGTCCGAGAACAAAATATTTAGATAGTATTAATTCAAAAAAAAATTTAATAAGAACTTTTAAAGCTCCGCTTCCACACTTAGAAAATATTTTATGAAAAATAATCCCAATACTCTAAGTGCATTATTAAGGTACTCTAAAACGTAACCTTACCAAAGTCAACCTTACGGAGACTATTTGTTGAAGAACCTTGATTATTCGGATCCGTCTTGATGTGAATGTGATCTTGATCTTCTTCGATAGTGTAGTGGTATACGACATATAAATTGATAATAGACAAAAATGTCCTTACAAATCTCCCCCTATGTCTATGCCAGTACAAAATAAAAATATCAGAATTATCAATGAAAATATGACCTAAACAAATCTACCCTCCCATGAACCCAAAACTGAAAAGGTAAATGACAAGTCTACAAACTTTTTCTATCTTCAACAAACTTCAAACCTCAAAGATTTTCTCATCAGGGTGTGCAGTCCACTAATTTCCAACTTTGTACCTACACACGTGAGATAAAGCAAATACCTTTCTGACATATCGAGTTTGAAACGAGATAAACATAAAGTCAAATAAAAACATATATAAAATCTCAAATATCCTCCCTAATTCAAAAACTCCCCCATAAAGTCATAATTCGTTCTCCCCGTTTTTATTTGTCCAAAATAGACAAGGATAGAATAAACACAATAAAGAAAATTGGGGTGTCACGGGAAACAAAGCAAACAAACTATTTTTAAATTTTTCAAAATTTTCATACAAAAATGTAAAAATAATTTTACATAAATCACACACCATGAAATTTTACTAAGATAACCAAGTCGTGGATATGGAAAGAATGGGTGCGAACAAATTCAATAGGTAATAAAACTCAATCGACCATATATGCACGATGCATACGCGTACTCCTATTGAATAAACATAAAAAAACTTCCTTATATGTGAAATTGTTGAATTTAGATGATATCAACTAAATCAAATCAACAAATCAAAGCCTAAGTGATTTTCACACCAATAACGCCCAAAACTTTTTAGTTCCATTTCGAGAACTTTTAGAAGGACGTGCAAGCCTATTGATTACTTTCCAACCAAACTCCCTCATATATAATAAAACAATTTTTATATCTAATGAGGTACTAAATTCTCAACTTAAAGAAAACCTTTTGGCCTAAATTTTTGCATATTTCATCTTTTTATTGCCTTAATTTTTGTGCGAGCTCTTTTCAAACGGTGGCTT
This sequence comes from Sambucus nigra, assembly GCA_949130495.1. Lineage (NCBI taxonomy): Eukaryota > Viridiplantae > Streptophyta > Magnoliopsida > Dipsacales > Adoxaceae > Sambucus > Sambucus nigra. Next base: position 305,554,318 of record OX422217.1, on the reverse strand, counting down.
TCATGACGTGATAGTTATTCACTCACAACCCTTTCCCATGTCACTCATCATTTTTTCAAATCTAAAAAAATTCCTCACGGGCAATGGTTTTTACATGCACTACTTTTATTATTCTCGAATTATTACACTTGGTTCATTTTAAGGACATGATTGAGATGAAAGCACTCGACCAACAGGTGATAGACAAGTACAATACTCAAATAAATTCGTGAAGATGTGTAGTAAAGGACAAATGAGTCAAACATGTAGGAAGTATCATATAATAATATCTCAATGACTCCAAACATTGTAAAACACATGGATGTCATGATATATTATCTCAAATTGTTACATGGATAAATGGAATGAAATTGTGACTTGGTCATCCTAAGTGTTGATTCATATACGGTGTAAAACAAAATACAAAATTCTTGTTGTCTTTTTCAAGATTTGTAAAAATAAAAATCTATTTGGTTTGTCAAAAAGTATATGACAAAGTATTACAACTAGCAATAGGAGTATAATAATAACATGAAAGTCATCCTATGATAGAAAATAGAAATCACATAAATGGATCATCAGTCAATGCAGGTGTGATTAAACAAAAATATGCAGTGTTATCAATTAAGCGTGAATATCAAAAGTAGATGCATATAAACTATTCAAAAGCAACCAACAGTACCAAAAACCTAAGCAGATGGACACAGGGTACCGCAAAGAGAGAAAAAAAATCTCCAGGGGTCGCCCGAATGAAGCAGCTTATCGTTCGAACGATAGCTTCTTTGCACAAGACATCATCTCATTCGAACGAGATAACAATTTTTTTAGTTTGCCCAAAAAGTCATGAAGTGCTTCCTAGTGAATAAAGTCCCAGAACAAGATACCTGCAGGGGCTGACAGAGTCTAAAAATAGTAGCATACATAAGAAAATTAATGTAAACTACAATAAAGTGAGTCATAACACTAGTAAGAATATATCAAGAAGCACAACTAGCGTATGACAAATGTAAACACAATCATCTAGAATATCTCACATGGGGTGAATCACGGGCAAGTAACCGAGAGTCGTGAACAAAAAGACCATAAACCTTTAAATTCGATTTCCTAACCCAAATTGATGTGTAACGGAGTGTGGGGTTTTGGTAACTAGTGTGACTCTCTTTATGTTTCGTAGTTCAATTAAACAGAAACATCTATGATGACCTTGCTTACCGCAATGTGTGTAAGTGTAAATCGGGCGGTGAATGTTACCTAACGGTGGCCTTCTCCTGAAATTCCTAGGTGGATCTCTTTGAATTTGCCTAGGTGGATCTCTCCTAATGATCCTAGGAGGTTCTCTTACGATGTTCCTAGGGGGATCTTTCCTGACAAACTTAGGTGCTTCTTTCTTAACAATCCTAGAAGGCTCTCTTACACATGTGGGAATGGGTGCAAAATGTTTTTCAACAACAATCCCACCATATCCTTTTTTATCATGACGGTGACTAAAATCTTATCAAGTTTTTTAGACCTAGACTCCAAATCAAATTTCACTTTACTTGAATCATTCAATTTCATTTCAAGTTCACCTATCCTAGATTCAAGCAAATGCCTAGAGTATTCAAACTCCAAAAGGTCCATTTTCATAACTTCCATCACACCTCGAAGATCATCTCTCTCACCCTTGACATATCCAAGCTTATCTCTCAAATTTTTCTCTCGTTCCCTAAGTTATTCAACTAAAACATCATTATCATTTTTAAGGCAAGCTCTTGCTAATGGCTTTCAATTTCAAATTTTCTTTCTTTATTTTCAAAGCTTGAGCATAAAGTTCATTGAAAGAAGTTTGCAAGTCATGCTCATCCTCACTTGTGTCGTCCTCACTCAGCTCACTTTTATCACTAGTCACAAGGGTGGGAAACTCTCGCCTAGAAGCAAAAAAACATCTTCTTTCAAATCACTGTCACTAATTATAAAAGCACGAGATGTCAGTTTATGAAATTTCATCCTCAAATTTTCGGGGCACTCATCTCTCGTATGACCTACACCCTCATAATCCGAACACCTCTCAGAATTGTTTTCAACGAAAGATTTAAAACAAGAGTTTGTGTGAATTTTTCAAAAAGCTGACATCGAAAATCATCAAAACCTCCAAAAGCCATTTTTAAGGGAAAAAATAGGATCAAACATAATAACTTTGTGCAATAGGTTCTGATACCAATTTGAAAGAGCCGCTATAGCGGAATAAATGCGACTTCTCAAATAAAACCAATTTTAATTGTGTATCAACAAAATCAAATTTAATAAAATCTAGGTTTTAATTTAATCCTAGAACATGCATCTATGTGATACGGAATCATAAAGCAAGAAGCATGCAAAGGTTGGAAACACCAAGTTAAGGAAAAAAAATCCTCACAGGGCAGAAACTTTTTATTTCCACTATAATTCGTAAAGAAACAGTTTACAATCGGATTATAATGAAAATATAAATGACATTCAAGTACCCGCAGGTTTCGGTCGTACTCGTCAACATTGGAGCACGCACAGCTATCCCACTAGAATCATAGTCCTACACTTTAGTCTAGGAATACTGCAACACTCCCTAATGTTGAACGCAGTCTGTTGTAGGTTTATCCACTCTACAAAGAGTTGAACAATAGCAAGATTGTTTCTTAGGTTCCAAAATAATTCACTAAAGATTGGGGTGTTTTATGAATTGAAAAACAAGAGATTGAACTCTCAAAAGGGTGGAGAATCAAGTAAAACACTCAAAATCATATTCTGTTTAAAAGAAGTGTTTCTCCACACGAAATCCAGTAGTCTAACACCCTTTAAATACTAAAAATTAAGGCGGTGATGTGTCAAAAAAATAACTTTTCTCATTTAAACGATATACGATGTCATTTGAACGAGATCCTATCTCGTTTGAACGACTAATGATTTCAGGCCATGATTGTAGATAATTTCGATACGAACGCGTGGCTGCCACTTTCATCTTTTTCTATTTTTTTTTGAATTATTTATAATTTTTCTACGAAAAGGTGTCCGAGAATAAAATCTTTAGATAGTATGAATTGAAAAAAAAAATATTTTAAAGTTCCGCTCCAACACTTAGAAAATATTTTATGAAAAATAATCCCAATACTCTAAGTGCATTATTAAGGTACTCTAAAACGTATCCTTACCAAACTTAACTTTGCAGAGACTGTTTGTTGAAGAACATTGATTATTCGGATCCATCTTGATGTAAATGTGATCTTGATCTTCTTCGACGGTGTAGTGGTATACGACATATAAATTGATAACGGACAAAAATGTCCTTATAATAAGGTGAAATTTTATTTCAAATACTCTATAGGCCAATTGGGTTTGCCTCGACCGACCTGATCTACATTCATTTGGTGCAGTCAAAGACGTGCTTTTCCAAAATTATGGAAGGTATGTGACTGGATCATCTCGACACATCCTCTCTAAAAAATGTTCATGCAGTCAAAGACCTGTGTCAGATTAATTGGGTTGGCCTTAACCGACTTGATCTATATTAATTTGGTGTAGTCAAAGACATGCTTTGCCAAAAGTATAGAAGGCATGTGATCGAATCTAATTGACACATCCTATTTAGAAAATGTTCGTGTAGGCAAAGACGTGCATTAGATCAATTGGGTTAAAGTTGGCTAACCTAGTCTATATATTCATTTGGTGCAGTCAAGGACGTGCGTTTCCCAAAGTATGGAAGGTATGTGATCGGATCTTATCGGCACATCCTCTCCAAAAATGTTCATGCAGTCAAAGATGTGCATTAGATCAACTATGTTGGACTTGGAGGACTTGATCTATATTCATTTGGTGCAGTCAAAGATGTGCTTTTCCAAAAGTATGGAAGGTATATGACCATATATTTTTAATACATCCTCTTCAAAAAATGGTCATGAAGTTTAAGACATGCATTAGATCTATTGGGTTGGCCTTGGCCGACTTGAAACAATCAAACACGTTCTTATCTAAAAGTAGAGAAGGTATGTGACCAGATCTTACCGACACATCCTCTCTAGAAAATGTTTCTGAAGTCAAAGACGAGTATCAGATCTATTGGGTTGACCTTGGCCAACCTGATCTATGATTATTCGTTGCATGTAAAGACGTGCTTTGCCAAATGCGGGGAACGTATGTCATTGGGTCTCATCGATATATCCTCTCCTAAAAATGGTTTTTTGCAGTCACAGACGTGCATAAGATCAATAAAGTTGACTGAAGCCTACCCGATATATAGAAATAGATAACAGGTGGATCAAGACTTAGGGAGATAAAAAACATTTTCGTATAATGAAATTTTTTCTTGTACAACTTGGATGAGTTCCATTGGTAGTTACCAGCGATAAATGTTTTTGAGGTGCTCTGAATTCCATGGGTTTTTGAATCACTCTCCTTCCAATGTTTTAATACGATAAGTTCTAGGATGCACCATTTCGGCCATGCGATAAGGACTTCGCTAATTGGCTTGCAATTATTTGTATTTATGCATGGATTTGCTCAGGGCATAATCTCCTTCTATTATTTTTCTCAACTTAATTCGTTTGTTATAGAATTTAGCTGTGGATTACTGATAGCTAGTACCCTGAATGCGACTGCTTATCTGATTCCATGTATCAGATCTAAATCCAGTCTCCTTGCAAAATTAGTTTTAGGAGAATTGAAGTTCAACACTCAATGACTTGTTAGGCTGATCCCTACTAGAACCATTGCTTTTCTTATAAAGGCAAACATGTAAGGGGTTTCTCCCGTCAATGTTCGTGGTGTTGTTATTGAAGCCCACAACATACTCTATAACTCATTTATCCAGTTTCCTTTAGCCGCTTCCTTTCTTCTTTCCATCCCATGTGGCAGAGTTTGATTCGTGACTTCTATTTTCTCATTGCATTGTGGATGAGCTAGTGATGAATGCAACTTGCTTATATTGTCTTTCTCATAATATTTTTAGAAATCATCATTGTTATATCGGGTCCAGCAATTAGTGATAAAAGCATTTGGGATTGTATACATGGTTATAACATTCTTCCATATGAATTAAAAGATTTTGGCATAGCTGATCTCAATAAGACGTTCGACCTCCACCCACTTGGTAAAATAATCTAATCCCACTACTAAGTACCTAAATCTACCTTTCATTTTTGAAAATTTCCCAGCGAGGACCATACCGCAGATGAAAAAATGCTAAGGTAATGTGATCGGCACTAGCTTGGTGCCAAATCTCTTATGTATTGCTCTAAACTTATGGCATTTGTTGCACTTCTACTGTGGCCATCCCTCTTTTTTTTAGATATTTCCTCTTTCCTTAAGGCTTTTTGACACTCACGCACGTGCACTTGGAGAGGGAGAGAAGGTCTCGCATACCTTTGATAGGAGCACTTTGGCTCCTCGATGTGGGATGATGTAAAGATATGGATTCTCTAGACTAGTTTGCACAATATAGGCAAAAGAACATATCATCGCTTCGAGAGAGTGACATAAAAGACAAATTGATTCTTATAAAATTAATAGTTCAGAGGTATGTGGGCTAATTTACGGAATGGGAAGGTGTTAGGAACCCATCCCTACCTTTTGGTCTCTTATGGGCTTGTGTTACTATTTTCCTTAATTTCTCTATGAAATGTGTGCTCGTGTATATATAAATGGAGATCGAAATCATTCGACTCATATCTTGGAAAGGATAGAGTGAGGTCATCTAAAGGAATGTTCACAAAATAATAATTAGAAGATATAATGTATGCTCTTATTGAGATATTGATCATTATAATAAAACGATAATATTTGTTAGATAATACACCAAATATGAATCACAAGTATGATACATATGAGTAATATACAGATAAGATAAAATAGAAAAACTAGAAAATTGAAAAATTGGCCTCGAGTCTCTAGTTTTAGCTCAAACCGCCTACGTATCTTATAAATGCATCAAAGTCCACGCAGTTCACATATGGCACAAGGGTGGGCTTTATCCCATAGATTCAAATAAGAGTTTATTATATGTGTGTGTAGAAAAGATATTTTAGTTATGAGAAAATGTGGTGAATAATCTCGTTGGAATTTATAGGTGTAACCCTTTTTGTTTATTTTTTCTATAGAAAATAAAGTATGTTCAATATAACTAATAAATGATGAGATGTTAATGTCTATGATTTAAAGTAAAATCGTAATTGAGAATTTATATAACTAATGCGAAAGTAAAGAGATTTAGAGAGTCAAAAGAGTATTTGGACATTCTTTTGAGAATTGAGGCTTGATCTTGATCCTTAATGAACTCTTGCAAATTGAGATGCATATTGGATGAAAGAGAAATAAATTTTACTAAATTGGGTATGAAGTGATGAAAGGTGGAACAAAATTTCACAGGAGGAAACTTCGCTGATTATAGAAGTATGTTTTTGAGATCACTGATATTGATGGATATGAGGTGTCTTGAGAGTGATCTTATGCCCTTCTTTTATCAGGAAGGTGGACTACTAATCGACGTACCCCTAGCCCTGTCTATCAGCAGGTTTCCCTAGACACAATGCTGTTTGGGAGGCAAATGGATTTGCCAACCAGTCTCATGTAGATTTTTTTTGGAAATTTTTTTTAAGAATGCAATCTGTAAATACAAATCGTGCATGGGGTATACTGTTAGAAAGATAATTCAAAGATCTTTAAGATTCCTTTGGTTTGCTCAAGGGTTAAAGAGTTGACTTTAGCTCAAACAGGGATCGAAAGTTCTTATTGGTCCTTTGGACGGGAGGTCATCGGATGACAATGGATCGTTCGTCCAAACCATAAGTTAAAATCACACACGGGGTAGACCGTTAGAAAGGTTATGTCAGGCAATTTGATGTTCCAAAGGTCTTCACTCGATTCTAAGAGTTAACTTTAGTCAATTGGGGCTTTAAAGCCTCGGTGACCTTTCAAAGTAAAACGGGTTATTAGTTTGTACTGTAAGGCTGATTTGTGCACGAGATGGACCATTGGAAAGAGTATTCAGTGCCCTTCAAAGATTCATTCAGTCTCGTTCGAGATGAAGAGTTGACATTGGTCAAACAGAGCTCGAGAGCGCCTAGTGGCCTCCAGATCAATTTTGGGGGGAAAATGGATCGTTCGTCCCAACGATTACGCTATTTCATGCAAAAGATGTATCATTCGAAAGGGGTTTCAATGAACTTCAAGGATTCATTGTGATTTTTCTCTAATGATGGAGTTAATTAGGGTCAGATTGGAGCCCAAGAGTGGCCAGTGGCCTCCAGATTAGTTTTTTATAGTAAAATGGTTCGTTCGTTCAAACCGTAATGGAGATTCATGCATGGTGTGGACTGTTGGAAATGGGTATTCAAATCCTTTTAAAGATTTATTGCGGTTTTTTTTAAAGGATAGAGTTGACTAGAGTTAAATGGGGACCAAGTGCGCACGATGGCTATGGACCTAAGAGATAAAGATGTACTCAGAGTATGACCAAGGGTTTATAGTGAAAGGGGGATGTGCTACAGATCTAAGGAGAGACGTAGGTGGTCCTAGAATATGGTGTCTACAAGGCCCCTCGATAGGTGATATTGGAATAAGTCAAATTCATCGTATAGACATCACATGATGTTTTGGGCAAGAGGTCGACTCTACGAACCTAAAGGGATAATAATGACCATTTTAGAGGGATGAGGCCAATTCTAAGGACCTAAGGTAAGGATGGGGATGGCCGATTCTAGGGATCGAGGTCAATTCTAAGGACCTAAAGATGGGAGTGACCAATTCTGAGGGTCGATGTCAATTTTGAGGACCGTAAGTAGAAGCGACCAATTTTGAAGGTCGAGGTCAATTATGAGGACCTTAAGTATGGGCGACCAATTATGAGTTTCGAGGTCAATTATGAGGACCTTAAGTGGGAGCAACCAATTCTGAGGTTCGAGGTCAATTCTAAGGACCTTAAGTGGGAGCGACCAATTTTGCGGGTAGAGGTAATTTATCAGGACTTTAAGTAGGAATGATCAATACTGAGGGTCGAGGTTAATTATAAGGACCTTAAATGGAAGTGACCAATTATAATGGTCGAGGTCAATTTGGAGGACCTTAATTGGGAGCAACTAATTCTGATGACCGATATCAATTCTAAGGATCTTAAGTGGGAGCGACCAATTCTGCGAGTTGAGTCCAATTCTGTGGGCCTTAAATGGGAGTGACCAATTCTGAGGGTCGAGGTCAATTAAGAGGTTCTTAGGTGGTAGCTACAAATTCTGAGGGTCAAGGTTCATTTTTAGGGCCTTAAGTAGGATAACTCTCCTGGGGAATCTTTAATTTGGTAGACTTTATAAGGAAGGAGGCATTTGTCTAGGGATTATGTCATTTTGAGAAGGCCTATAAATCTTAATCCAGTTGAGGTTTTGAGATATCGTTGGGGAATGTGTTACTGGGGAAAGATGCCCGGTTAAGGCTTCTAACTCTATATGGAGAAATTTAGAATATTTTGGGGAAATGTTTAATTTAGGAATTTTGAGTAGCTCTACTGAGGAAGCATTTGATTTTTGCTGATGAAGTTTTAGGATTCCGCTGGGTAAATGGGTAGCTCTACTAAGGAAGCACTTTATTTCATTGAAGATGAAGTTCTTGGGATTCATGACGTTAAGCTGGGGAAGAAAATGTGGTATTCATCCGACTGGGGACTTGGGGAACTTGCCAAATTGTTTTCCTTTGGTGAAGAAATGTTCTTATATTTTTTTGGCAATTTTAGGAGTTTTTAAATGTTTTTGGATTTTTTATACGAAATTTTAGGGGGTTGCCGACCGACAGGTTGTTGAGGTTGCCAAACGATAGTGGCATGGTATATTGGATTGCATTGGAGAGGGGAAGGGACAGTACTTATCGATTGGTGTTATGGGATAATCGATCGACATACCCCTTGGACTTTTATAAAAAGGGGCAAATTCTCTTCACTTCTAGATTTCTTATCGTCTGCTTCTTTCTTCTACAATTGGATCCAGGGTTCCTTCTTCATTTTTGTTTAGAAAATGGAGGACTTTTTTAGAAGTGAGATCCACATGACGTGTCTAGGTGTTGATGACTGGGCTCACTTGGAGTGGCGGGTCAGTGTCCCTTTAGTCTTTGGCAACGATAATGCCTTTGATCTGTTTGAGTATGTCTCCCATGAGCAGACTCTTTTGCGTGAACCTGTGCGCCATCGATCATCTAGGGTGAGGAACCCTGATGGTTATGTAAATACTACATGACTTTTGGCATTTCTTTTCATTTTTTCCGTTTTCATTTTGTTGTTTCTTTGAATTTTGACCAGAGGTCTCTCTTTTATTTTGACAGACTGATATTTCTGCGACGAGTCTTCACTCCTGGGGGATGAAGGGTTTTAGAAATGTGTGGTAGCACATTCCTTTAATGGTGCGTTGGATGGTTTCTTCTGTTGTCTTTGGAAGTCTGGCGTCTGTATTGGATGAGATGCCACATTCTAAGACGATTCTATGTGCTCTGGGGGAGAGGTGGTGGGATACTACCCACACAAGACATTTGGGTTTTAGGAGACGATAGTGACTCCCATTGACGTAAAATGGTTACTTGGGATAAATTTTGAGGGGTCCCAGTTAGAGGTGGATCGTATGATGAGGGTGACGCCGACGACGGTGGAGGCTACATTGGGTGATGTTGGAGGGATAGTATTGGGGAACTTGATATGTATATCTCTTCTTCGTCTCGTTTTACTGGGCCGGTAGGTCGATGAGACTCGCAGGCTATAGGTGTGACAGATGGCCCATTTTTTTTATTCTTTTGCTGTTGGGAGGATTTCTGGTGGCGTCGAGCGGCAACGTCATCCATTTATGGCTTTTGCCATACTTGAGGGTATTTTCGAATGTCCCACTCTTTGACTGGGGGAGAAAAAAATTTGGCGACCCTCTATATTTAAATGCTTTTAGCTGGTGCTACCCACAGACTTTTACTGGAGCTATGTATCTTTTGGAGGTATTCTTCTTTTTGCATTTTTTCCTTTATGTATTTTCTTTTTATTCTTGATTGCTTTATTCTGATTGCTGACATTTGTCCTTTTGCATACGTGGATAAATGAGTTGATTGGGCTTAATGCCCACTTGATTAGTTTACATGATGAGTTAGTGGGGGGCTTCTTCCAGATGTACCGGTGACAGGAAGTCCAACCGACAGTCGAGGAAGTCTCTTTTCTTAGTGGCGGTGCGTTAGGTCTTGAATGACTCGATGAGTGACCAGGTTATCTCTTCTTTTCCATTTTGAGTTATTATTTTTGGTAATTTCCTTTGTGCAAGTATTTAATTTATCTTGGCAATATGTAGGTGACCTTATATCCAGCATACGGGGGGTGACATGTGGGAATGCTCAGATGCACCGACTGCTGGCGTATGAGTTTGGCTACTCCTGGTATTTGTGGGAGAGAGTAGTTAGGAAGATTATGGAGGATGAGGTGGAAGACGCTCGCTAACCTCCCAATCGATTTTTAGTGGAAAAATTGTCCGTTTGTCTGAACCGTTATGCCTATTTATCCACGGGGTAGAAGGTTGGAAAGGGTATTTAGAGACCTTCTAAGATTCATTGAGCTTTCGCTCTGATGATAGAGTTGATCGGAGCCAAATGGGGCTCGGGATCACCCGATGGCCTCTAGATCGATACTTGGAGTACGATCTAGGTTTTATAGTGAATTGAGGAGGTCATAGAGACCTAAGGAGAGACTTAGGGGTCCTATAATGTGGTGCCTATAGTGGTAGTGGTGGCGGTTTTTGGTCAGCATGAAGATTCGGGTTCATTGCTGCATTCGGTTACTAGTAACTAAAATCGGGATTTTTTTGCCACATGGGGTTGTATGAATTCTCGTGAGGGGTGTTAAGACTAACCTTATAGGATCCCACCACTTCATCTTGATCATGGAGCATCACTTTATAGGCGAGTATCATCCAACATTCCTTAGTTTTATGTCCTTCATCATAAATAGTGCACGCCTCCTATCTCAATGCTCAAGTGGAGATGGAAACGTCTCTTCCCTAGCTTCGACCATGTCTTCCAACCTCTGGGATAGTTGATTAATTTGAAGTTTTAGTTCGTCTTCCTTGTCCAATTGATAAATATCGCATGCGTAAGGTGCCGTGGACATGTGTCTAGCGTTGGGTTGGGTATTTAGATCTGATGTGTCCCACGCTTGAGTAGTCTCGACAACATGCTTAAAGTGGGACTCCACATCATCTGCGTATAACCCTAAGAACTCTCCCGGGTACATAGTTTCAACGAGTTGTTTGGAACTCAAGCTTAATCCATGACGGAAGTAGGTGACGGGTCTCCACTTCTCAAAACTGTGGTGTTAGCACATGTTGATTTACTCGTTAAACCCCTCCCAATATCTATCGAAAGTCTCGTTACTGTTTTGCCTAAAGGTCTGAATTTGAGCCCTAATAGAATTGGTCCTATGTGAGAGAAAGAAATATTGGAGAACATTATCTGGCATATCCCTCCAAGTGGCTATCAAGTTTGATGCTAGTAATTAAAGCCACATTTTACCCTTATCCTTCAGGGGGAAGGGGAAAAGCTTGAGACACAGTACATTTTAGGTGCACCTTTAGTCAATGAAAGTTTCTCACGCCTCCTCAAATTCTTTAATATAGAGGTAGGGATTGTTTGAATCCATACCATGGAATGTAAGGAGAATCTGGATCATCCCATTCCAAAAATAAAACTACCCCGCATTATACAGGAATATAATGCAAACCGAAGCAATGGTTTGCTTGGGGTATAAGAGGTCTTTTATGGGGGCTGGACGGCATCACTCCGTCACCTGCCCCAAAACTAGGGTTGTCAGACATTACGCTCTCACTTAATGACTCTATATCCTTAGTGGACTCCCTAGACGAGTGACTTGTAGTGTGACTCGTGATGGAGTTATGCGGTATAAGAGGTGGAACCTAGAAATTTGGAGCATTTGGAGTGTGTGGGCTATCGGGATTGAATACGACTATGGTATTTTCGTGTACAATATGAGGAGTAGGAGTGGGATTAAATGGAGTGTTTTTCATTTGAAGCGCGAGATAATAAATTTCATTTCATTTATTTTATTTATTTATTTTGGCTTTTTAAGGATTGAACTCAAATTATTTTATTGAGTCCACCTAACCTACTGTCTACTTAATCCCTGGAAACGACGCCAAAAACTTGACGCGACTCAAAAATTACCTCTAGTGCATGTGAATTACGGCTCAAGTGCAAGCCGGTCGTGTAAGTAATAAATCCTACCAAGTTGGTTGTCGAACTCAGGGACTGTGAAAGACGATTATACATAATGACTCAATTAAAAAGAGAAAAGAAAAGGTGATGATTATGGGAATATTTAATATAGTTTTGATTAATTCAAAGTAATTACTAACTTACACATGTAAGACTAAAGAATAAGTGTGTAACTTATACTAGAAAGAAAAAATTGGGATACACCCCCGACCTTGCTTAACTTCACCAAATAAAAAACTTATCAAGAATTAAATATTTAATTGAAAAGAAACCTTTAAATTCTTTCAAAAATTGCATATATGATGGAATTAACCCACACGATATACAAAGATTAAAATTTAGGCCCGTGACAAGATTGTCAATACGCACGTCGCATTCTTAAACACTCTGGTTACCTAGGGTAAACGGATTTAAAACTTCTACGATGATTATATTAACAAAATATCATGTTTTTAATTATTCACTCAATTCAGGAAGATTTTTTTATATCCATGCAAAACAATTTGGGTTGGGTTCATGCATTCCAACCCTTAAAAACTTAGGCAGACATGGAGACGCTACTAATTAACGAGATTTCTACGTTGCATGTAATTATCACCATCAGGGAATTATATCTAAGCATGCAAGAATTGATTATAAAGCATAAAATCTACTAAGAGCACCAGAAGAATATGAATAATGAAGAACAAGATAAAGAAGACAAACTTTATTGAATAATTGCTTGAGAAAGATCCAAAATCATGCAAACTTGATGAAGATATAATCTCCTATGTTTTTTGTACTCTTTATTCCCTCAAAACTTAAGTCATAGATGCCTAACTAACCATATAATAATGAGTGTATATCCTTATCCCATTTTTAGAAGTCTTTTAACAAAACAAAACTCTCAAAATTAAGTGGATAAGTGATAAAATTTACACTAGAGATTCGAACAAGTTCCCAATGGAACCGAACCGGTTCAATCTTTAGTAAATTACAAATTTGCCCCTAACTTTCTTCTCATCTTCAAATATATGTAACTCTTCAATCGTAGCTCGAAATTGAATGTCGTTTATTCCATTGTGTTCATGAGATCAGGGTCCTCAACTTCTATTTAGGCTCCGCATCCGGGTTTTAACTTTAAAATTACTTTGATGCCCTTAACTTTCCTTCATTTCTTTTCAGTTCTTATTCCGATTTCTCTTTTGCTTTCACGTGAATCAAATAATTTTACAATATAAGATAAATACATGAAATATGATGTAATCAAATAAAAGGGTGAGTAGCAATAATATGAGATAACTCCACATATGTTAAATCGCATGGAGTGATAAAAATGTCTACATTATGGGGATAAATATGAAGAGTTTATACTGAATCAGTGACATAAGAATTACGTGAACCATTGGAAATTATCATAATCTCAATTTGATATTAAACACATATCAACCTTGACCTTTCCTACTAAATATTTCAATAGTCAACTTCTTTTGAGCCTATAACATAGCCCCTTATTTTATTTAACGAATATCGTAACCAACTCCGTATTAGATTTTGAAACGTACATACACCTTCCTTTCCTTTGTTTCGAAAAATACATGGGAAAATTTATTATTGTGGTGTGGTAGCATTTTACCACTAAAGTTATCTTGTCTTTGTGTCTTTTTGAGAAAAATGAAAGAAAAAGACAAAATTCAAAGAAAAAGAAAGGATTAAAAAATGAGAGTCCCATAGTTATTGGAAAAAATAAAAAGTCTTACACCATTATGTGTTCATTTCTTAATATTTAATTAAGGAACTTGTTTTCTAATTTTTGTTTTTCTCCCACAGTTTACTATTATTCCAAGTTTTGTCAAAAATCTTTGAATCTGAAATTCCTTTCATTTCATAAATCTCACCTAACTTACATTAAAATTTTATAAAAGACCCATGTGATCCTTGGGTAAATATAATTTAAAATTAAATGTTATTTGAAAGTAAATGTGATTGAAACGAGTCATCAGGGTTTAATTCACTTACGATGATGAATTGTATCTTTTGTTATATTACTTACTCTATTTAAATTTAGCACATTTCATCATTGGAATGTGTGTGGTCTTGACTTAATTACAATCACTATTTACGAAATGCATGGCCATAGTGTTAATGTTAAACAATTTCATATCATTTCCTTTTTGGAGTTAACTCCCTGGTTTTAATATTCCATATTTTATGTGCATTATTTAATTGTGATATTTATTGTTTGGCATGTTCTGACATGTGATATCCATTTTTACATTTTATATGTATTATGTTAGTTATATGTGTAATTGGACATAATACACAATAATACACTATTTAAATATTTAGAACTGACTTCGTAGTATGATCGATTATGGAATGCTAAGAGATTAGGTCTCTTAGGGTTTCTTGTATGGATTATCCATTCGATTTTTGGTCCCACCGATCATGAATTAGTTTAATATAATTCCATATCAAATGTAACTAATTAATAGTCAAACAACTGACTTAATTGACTCGTACCGGCTAATATATTAATATAATAAGATAATTAATTTATTAGAAATTGAATATTTTAGGTTGCCATTTTGAACTCTTAGAATGTTTGTTATTGATTTAAAATAGTGGTATTTAAGTATAATGGCTTAGGTAGAGTTCTAGGCCAATTGGAGTGCTTTTAGGCTCATTGGGTTGAGGCCTATATTGGGCCTAAGGCTAATTTTGTCGGAATAAGCATTATTAGGTCATTACACATGACCTAAAACACATTTGAGGCATTACGAAAAACCCTAAGGAACTAGATAGAGGCACACAAGGTTGAAGAGGATTTGAGAGTTTAAGGACATCGATTTGTCAATTAATCGAAGGAATGTTTACATAGATTAGGAAATTGATTTGAGTGAGTGTTAAAGTAATGATTGTTCATTGGAATTTGGATTAATCCATATCATAATCTAATTTTTATCATCTGAATCCTAATTTTGAAACTAATTGAGTTGTTAAATTAAGACTAAACCTTACGTTAATGATATTAGATCATTTGTTGTTGAATCTCATGAATCTGATCATAAATATAATTGTAATTAATACAAACTAATTCATTACAATGAATGGAATGAAAGTCCCTTCTTTAATTCAATAATTGAATCAAATTTGAGTTTAAATAGAGTATAAACATGATCTTAGGGTTCTTACCTCTTAATTTGAAATGGATACACGAATCCATGTTATAAGCCCTTAAAACTTGTAGATATAGGCTTGTATTACTGTATTACGACTTAGATGTGAAGGAGAATGGGTTAAGGATCGTCTAGAGGCTTTAGAGTTAGGATTATTTTTATTAATGGTTGCCTTGGATAAGATGTGTAATACTTATGAAATTTTAAAAATAAAATTACTTGTCATTGATTCTAAGATCCCAATATACCAATAATTATTCTTATTTACTCACAAAATCTTTACATAAATTCTAAGCTCATATATAAAAAAAAATTCTCACTTCTCGCGAGATGGTGTGGAATCTTGATATACTTTCCTGCCAATTACCATCTGAACAGTTCATGGCCCAAATATGAGAAACAAACTTACAAAGTCACCATAGGAAAATCATCCTTAACAACCTAACATAACAATATTGGTATGACATCCAAACCTCTCATAACCACCAAACCATACCCATGACCTAGTTCACATGACAAGAGACGAAATCATATCCCTAACACACACCCCGTATCATGGGTTATTTGGCTAAGGGATGTCTATACATCCTCCAATAACTTCAAAAATAAAAATATAATCATTCTTCCAATTCAATCAACATATAAATCAATTATCACAATTTTACTATAATTTTTCTACCTAAATTCCAATTACAAATATGCTTGCAAATCAATTATTTTTACGTTAGACAATCCCATTTGCGAAAACGGTGGATATCAAAAATCGATAAACAAAGAATGACAATATCATAAATAATCACCGAATAAGCTGTCGGTGAACAGACCAATACTAATAATTACACCGAGTATTACATTCTCAATATTTACAATATAATAAATGAGTGTAACGCTTGGGCAAACATGCCCGAATAAATAAACTGAACATAACTAGAGTACAATGGGAAGAATCGTCTAAACAATAACCCACAACATCCGCAATATGTCGTAGCTCCATGACAAACGGAATGGAAATGTAAATACATGTGTCCATGCGGTAGAGCACCTGTACGGCAAAAAGCATATGCAAAGCAAAGAAATATATATACGGGTCAAGGCCCTGTTTGATATGATTCCCATGTGAATAAAATGCATGACAGTTAAATGCGTAATTCTCTCGCAGATAACAATAACATTTCTCACCTCTCAATCTAAAATCAACCTAACACAATGAGAATGATGATACTTTAGTTAAACAAGGAACAAAAGGATAACTTCCCTCCAGTCTCAACAGTATGCCCTTATTCGTGCGTGGGGTGTCTCGCAAAGCGAAATCCAAACAAGGACCCCCCCGATACACTACTACTAAGCAAGGTTGATCGTCGAGATACATTATACCCTATCCTAATTAATCCAAGTACTAAGGGATAACTTCTCCCCAGTCACAACACTATGCCCTTATTCGTACGTGGGGTGTCTCGCAAAGCAAAATCCAAACAAGGAACCACCCCGATACACTACTACTAAGCAAGGTTGATCATCGAGATCCATTAGACCCTAAGTACAATATTGTCATATATAGTCATCTAATTTAATTTCCCTTTTACATGGTACTAAGGTAGAAACTTCTCCCCAGTCTCAACATTATTCCCTTATTCATGCGTGGGGTGTCTCGTAAAGCGAAATCCAAACAAGGAACCCCCCCTATACACTACTACTAGGCAAGGTCGATCGTCGGGATCCATTATACCCTTAGCACATAATTAATATATTAATATATATATATATATATATATATATATATATATATATATAAATGAGAGGTCAACATACATAAATGGTACAACATTTTATCAAATGTTTACCAAACAATTTCATCCGGTACACTAGTTCATTTCATGGTTTCATTCCTTATCAGGAAATATAATCATAGTTTTTATGCTCTTTTGGCATTTTATCTCAATTTTACACTTTGTAAAAATCACTCCTTAACAGGAATATAATCATCATCGTATGCTCGTTGTGGCATTTTCATCGTGCTCTTTATGGCACTTCATCATGCTCTTTATGGCATTTCATTGTGCTCTTTATAGCACTTATCATCCATCAAGTCCAACTTGATTTAGAATAGTTATAATTATATATATATATATATATATATATATAACGATTATAAGACCGCCCATCCGGGTTTCCCCACTATATATATATTTAGAATGGCTATTATCTTCCAGGGCCTATCATTTAGACAACCTGGGATCCTACCAAAACGTCGGGAAGCGGACATATGCCTGCGGGGTAGTCATAACCACACCCGAAATTACCTACCCATCGAAGAAAAATATACAACAAACGCTCATATGGCCTAGGGACTATATCCACCTTGCATTCATTAGTCAGGGGGCTTCACCACAACGCACGAACTTCCCTTCAGATAGCGATTTAGAGAGGGTGTGTATCCATACCTTTTAACATTTATGAAAATCATCTTCCTTTTCATTTGAAAACATCCACTTTTACATTCTCAAAATCATTTGTACTTATTTATTAGTACAACATTTAATAATATTCATTTCTTATTCTTAGAGTCATATTTTATTAATGACTTAAGACCCGAAGTGCCATTAGCCTCAACTAGTCCCTAAGACTTCCATCTAATATCATAAACTATTAAAATGAATCTCCCTCAAGGTATGTCTCCCAAACGTCTCATCGTAAACATTTTTATCGCCAATTCATCTTTAGGTTAACTCCTATATCATTCGGAAATTTACCTACACAAACTAACCCTCGGGGTAAGCCTAATTATCCCATTATCCTAGGACATTAGTCTACCCAAAACCACTATCTAGGACTCCCCATTATTCCCCAAAGGAAGGTCCCTAAACCTTGGAACTAAAAGAAAAGGGCTAGAAGTCAAACTAGGAAAAAATCCCACTAAAACAGGGGAACCGAATCGATTCGCCCCTTGGGCCGAATCGATTCCCCCTTGTGAATCGATTCGCTAAACAGTCGAATCGATTCGGTGAGCAAAAACTGACTTTCTGCAATTGCCTAATCGATTCAGTTTTAACCCGAATCGATTTGGTATGCCAGAACTGTAGCCTATCCCTTATCCAAATCGATTGTCCCCTAGGGCCGAATCGATTCGGTCCTGAAATCTTGCCCAGTTTGGGCTACGGGTTGTATGAACCCTAAAATCCCAAAACCTCAAATCTTTGATTTTATCCAACATCAACAACATCTAATTCTACCAAATCATTTCTACACCATTAATAACTAATAATTTATCCTCAAATCAAATCAAAACTAAGATTTAAGGGTTTAATCTTCAAAATCAATAAATACCCATTTATGGGTTAAATCTCCAAAACCTAACTATACATGCAATTTATCACATTAAATCAATATCTAGCAAGTAAGAAACTTGCCTCGAGGTTGTAGTCTCGGATTTCCTTCTGGTAGCAACGATTTCCAGCCTCAATCTTCCATTTTCTCTCTTTTCTTTCCATTTCTCCCAACTCTCTCTTCTCTCTCTCTCTTTTGGCTTTTCTCACAAATGAAGAAAGAAAAAGGGATGGGGGAACTTAAACGGGTATTAAAACAGAAATGATCTCTTTTAATTGCTAATACACCATTAAAATGACTCGTATCAACTTAATTGAGTCATAACGCATTAAAAGTGCTTGAAACTCCAAAATACAACTTGACACTTATTTTGACTCTCGACGATTCTAAAAATAACCGCACCCCCTATTTTGGCATTCGGGAAAATGTGAACAAATTTTATGTTCTAAATTCATTTTATTTAATTAATTTTACCCAACTTAAAGTATAGGTCATAACCGTCATTTTACATACAACGACGCAATACATCACAATATAATGCTATTTACCTTCTCATACGGTAAATAGACAAAACATAGTAAATATTATCCCTTAATATCACGGGAAACAATATTTACTCCAACTTCACCTATCTTATAGAATTAGCCCATCGGGAAAAATAATATAAAAATAGCTGCTCAAAATCCTGGGTTGTTACATACTCCCCCCCTTAGAAGGGAATTTTGCCCTAAAAATTCAGGCATATAGTATAACCAAGAATACTATACTAAACTATCGTTATATCATTCCTAGCAAACCCCTTGGTAAAAATGGCGTCCCTATTGGGCTTGGACTAAGGTCATCATTTTCGATCTTAGCCTACAATCTTACTGCTCTACAAAGTACCTAATCATTCCTCTAGAACTATCAATCCTACCTTTATACTATGGAAGGAGATACTTATACATCCCAGCACCCTACTTACAAGAAATGATCTGAACAGTTGTACGGAGGTTTCGATCCCTACAAACTACTACTCCCATTCGTCCTCGTCCCACCACTAGTCTCTTCACACTAGTAGGTGAGTCAGTCTATCACGGACATGAACGCTCTTACTATAGCGTCCCCTCGATGAAGCTCGTTCTACTTGGCATCCCGTGCCTTCCCTAATCTCTCCGACAGTTCCCTACTCGGTGCATCTACTAACCCATTCGCATTTCCTTAGAGAAAGGGGATATTCAATCGATAGTCCCTTACGAACTCCAACTTCTTACTCGTGAAAAGACAATTTCCTGCCCAGGAAGTAGTGCCTCTATTCCTTAAGGCGAATACTATTGATATGAACTCTAAATCGAGCGGGGAATAATTCCTCTCATGGAGTTTAAGTTTGTGAGACGTATAAACAATGGGTTCATGCGCTAGCATTAATACTTCCCATTCCTGGCAAAGACTCGTTCATTGAATTCACTCTCGATCATTATAACATGAGTGCAGGAGTAAAATTCAGCTCATACTTCAACTCCTCGAAAGATGGGTTACCGACTTAACGCGCTATCTAAGAAAGGCCCCATCTTCTATAGCCTAACATTCCGAACCACTCGAGATCCTAAACTTCTTCGTTCAAGGGACCTAATCCCACTTAAAGTTAACCCACAAACCTATTGGGGTCAACTCCCTACCATCTTCCTAAAATCATGCTACGTGCCTTAAGGGCCCTACTTCTTAATAATCCTAAAGTCAATCTATTTATTCTAGTCTAGTCGTATAAGTATAATCCTAACTAGATCCCTAGTGCCCAAGACCTTTCCCAACTTCTGATAGTCGCTCGGTTTTATGCATGGGACGTCTCGCCGAGGTGAAATCCAAACAAGGAACCCTCCTGTTACACTAATACCTCGCATTGTCGGTCATCAAGAAGTTACGGTCGAAGACACATGATCAGGATCGCTAAAATACTAACTCTAAGTCTTACCGCTACAACGAAAGTAAAAATTTTAACTGATCGAGCACTTACTCCCTGTAAGGCGCTACCAATACTTTATCCCAATATACACACATACATCTTTATAAATGGCCTTCTCATTAAGGCAGAACCATAAGTCTCTATTTGACTTTCATATCTTAGTCTCCCCCACATCGATCGGAGTAAGAACTATCATAGTGCTCATATCTCGCACATCAACTTAGCCCTTTAATCACTCATTTACGTGATTCTTGGCTAAACCTCCAACCCCTCACTTAACCAACAGAAAGAAAGAAAAGGAAGAAAAGAAAAGAAAAATGCAACATCTCTCCACTCCTAACGTCGTTAAGGTTCATGCGTGGAGCGTCTCGCAAAGCGAAATCCAGACAAGGAACCCCTCCAACACAATCCCCTTAACTTGTTGGTCATGGAGATAAGGAAACATCATACACAAGCAAAGCAAACAAGGCAAGCAATCAAACAAAAACAAAACAAATGAAGCAAAACAAAATAATTAAAGAAAATGAAAACTACCTACACACCGTAAACCATCTCTATAAAGTCTCAATCTTATATTTAACTGAGATATTATAGAACAACTAGCTCTTCTCTAGAACTAGAAATAGGATAGCCTCATAATTTATTCGCTTGCTATCGCACCAATCAATCCGAACTATCTCTACTCATATATTACATATAATACAAGTAGCACATACCACACATATTATCACTCGCCCCATACCGAGTGAATGGAAAATATAGAACCTCCCTACCATGGGAGTCATATGTATATGTTCACTATAAGAATATTGATACTACCACAAACTCAGCATACACACCCGAATCTAGGGTTAATACAAAACTACTCCACCTTATAGCTATTCTAGCGATTACTCGCGTGGTTCCCTTAACTTCTTCAGCAAAGAGAACATTCTACTGGCCTCCTCCGCCTTAGTTCAATGAGCCTTCCCTGGGTGGATGTCCACCGATTGGGCCTCGTGAATACTACTTCTCCTAAGTGTTAACAACACTTACTCGTGAGCCTATCATTCAATCGAAGGGCTCTCTCTCTCTTTGGGCAAAACTTCTTGCACCACCCTACTATGGCGACTACCATTTCCGCCACTTCAACCTTACTCCAATGGTGAAAGATTTTCCTCAATCTTCACATCTGAATACTTCTGTAACCCCACTCTAGGCCAAAACTCTTCGGCCTTATATTCTCGCCAAATGATATTACACTTCCTCCAATCCAACTGAACTTCAACATGTGGTCCTCATCAAGGACTTCTCAATCTTTATATTGACATTGCTTGGAATCCCAAGCTTAGTACCACTCTCTACTGACAGTGGCATATGGAAAATCATCTCTACTGTACTTAGTAGTCATAGTAGCAATATGAGAAAAAGCTACAAAAGGGAGCGACCTCTAAAGCGGCCCTCATCCCCGACAACAACTTACATCTCTTAGTAATCCCATCTCACAACTCCTTCACAATGGCCTTCCTTGACGCCCTTCATCTGATGACTTACAAGTCTCACACGAACGAGCAAAAGATTTCCAGGGTTCTCATAACATAACAGGAGAACGAGATCTGACAAGAGAAATCAACGATCTTAATCTTAAGGCTCTATATCAAATCAGAAGTAAAGCTGAAAGCAAATTACATCCGCACAGATTCCTAAGGAATCTAGAACCTAATGCTCTAATACCATCTGTGACAACCCTCCTACTAAAATAATAGGTGGCTAGCCCAATATTCTAATAATTACAGGAATCATAGATGGTCAATTCTCAGCATCACTGTCGATTTAAAATAATAGTATGAGATAACCACCAATCATTTTAGAAAACGGACTATCAATAAAAATAAAATTTGTAAATAAAAGAAAACACTTAGATAATCCCATTTGAGAAAATGGTGGATATCAAAAATCGATAAATAAAGAACGACAATATCATAAATAATCACCGAATAAGTTGTCGGTCAACAGACCAATACTAAAATTTACACCGAGTATTACATTCTCAATATTTAAAATATAATAAATGAGTGCAACGCTTGGGCAAACACGCCCGAATAAATAAACTGAACATAACTAGAGTACAATGGGAAGAAGCGTCTGAACTATAACTCACAACATCCTCAATATGCCGTAGCTCCATGACAACCAAAATGGAAATGGAAATACAGGTGTCCATGTGGTAGAGCACCTGTACGGCAAAGAGCATATGAAAAGCAAAGAAATATAGATACGGGTCAGGTCCCGATTTGATATGATTCCCATGTAAATAAAATGCATGACAGTTAAGTGCGTAATTCTCTCGCAGTTAACAATACATTTCTCACCTCTCAATCTAAAAGCAACCTAGCGCAATGCCAATGATGACACTTTAGTTAAACAAGGAACAGAAGGCTAACTTCTCTCCAGTCTCAACACTATGCCCTTATTCGTGCGTGGGGTGTCTCGCAAAGCGAAATCCAAATAAGGAACCCCCCCGATACACTACTACTAAGCAAGATTGATCGTCGAGATACATTAGACCCTGTCCTAATTAATCCAAGTACTAAGGGATAACTTCTCCCCAGTCACAACACTATGCCCTTATTCGTGCATGGGGTGTCTCGCAAAGGGAAATCCAAACAAGGAACCCCCCGATACACTACTACTAAGCAAGGTTGATCATCGAGATCCATTAGACCCTAAGTACAATATTGTCAATATAGTCATCTAATTTAATTTCTCTTTTACATGGTACTAAGGGCTAAACTTCTCCCCAGTCTCAACGCTATGCCCTTATTCATGTGTGGGGTGTCACGCAAAGCGTAATCCAAACAAGGAACCCCCCCGATACACTACTACTAGGCAAGGTCGATCGTCGGGATCCATTATACCCTCAGCACATAATTAATATATATATATATATATATATATATATATATAAATGAGAGGTCAACATACACAAATGGTACAACATTTTATCAAATATTTACCAAACAATTTCATCCGGTACACTAGTTCATTTCATGGTTTCATTCCTTATCAGGAAATATAATCATAGTTTTTATGCTCTTTGTGGCATTTTATCTCAATTTTACACTTTGTAAAAATCTCTTCCTTAACAGGAATATAATCATCATCATATGCTCTTTGTGGCATTTTCATCGTGCTCTTTATGGCACTTCATCATGCTCTTTATGGCATTTCATTGTGCTCTTTATGGCACTTATCATCCATGAAGTCCAACTTGATTTAGAATAGTTATAATTATATATATATAACGATTCTAAGACCTCCCGTCCGGGTTTCCCCACTGTGCGCGCCCCTAAATGGCTATCATCTTCCAGGGCCAATCATTTAGACAACCTGGGATCCTAACGAAACGTCGGGAAGCGGCCATATGCCTACGAGGTAGTTATAACCACACCCAGAATTACCTACCCATCGCAGAAAAATATACAAAAAACTCTCATATGGACTAGGGACTATATCCACCATGCATTCATTAGTCAGGGGGCTTCAGCACAACGCACGAACTTCCCTTAAGATAGAGATTTAGAGAGGGTGTGTATCCATACCTTTTAACATTTATGAAAATCATCTTCCTTTTCATTTGAAAACATCCATTTTTTACATTCTCAAAATCATTTGTACTTATTTATTAGTACAACATTTAATAATATTCATTTCTTATTCTTAGAGTCACATTTTATTAATGACTTAAGACCCGAAGTGCCATTAGCCTCAACTAGTCCCCAAGACTTCAATCTAATATCATAAACTATTAAAATGAATCTCCCCCAAGGAGTGTCTCCCAAAAGTCTCATCGTAAACATTTTTATCTCCAATTCATCTTTAGGTTAACTCCTATATCATTTGAAAATTTACCTACACAAACTAACCCTCGGGGTAAGCCTAATTATCCCATTATCCTAGGACATTAGTCTACCCAAAACCACTATCTAGGACTCCCCAATATTCCCCAAAGGAAGGTCCCTAAACCTTGGACCTAAAATAAAAAGGGCTAGAAGTCAAACTAGGAAAAAATCCCACAAAAACAGGGGAATCGAATCGATTCGCCCCTTGGACCGAATCCATTCGCCCTTGAGAATCGATTCGCTAAACCGCCGAATCTATTCGGTGAGCCAAAACTGACTTTCTGCAATTTTCGAATCGATTCGGTTTTAACCCGAATCGATGCGGTCTGGCAGACCTGTAGCCTATCCCTTATCCGAATCGATTCGCCCCTAGGGCCGAATCGATTCGGTCCTGAAATCTTGCCCAGTTTTGGCTACGGGTTGTACGAACCCTAAAATCCCAAAACCTCAAATCTTTGATTTTATCCAACATCAATAGCATCTAATTCTCCCTAATCATTTCTACACCATTAATAACTAATAATTTATCCTCAAATCAAAACAAAACTAAGATTTAAGGGTTTAATCATCAAAATCAACAAATACCCATTTATGGGTTAAATCTCCAAAACCTAACTATAAATGGAATTTATCACATTAAATCAATATCTAGCAAGTAAGAAACTTGCCTCGAGGTTGAAGTCTCGGATTCCCTTCCGGTAGCAACGATTTCCGGCCTCAATCTTCCATTTTCTCTCTTTTCTCTCCATTTCTCCCAACTTTCTCTTCTCTCTCTCTCTCTCTTTTGGCTTTTCTCACAAATGAAGAAAGAAAAAGGGTGGGGGAACTTAAAACAAAAATTCCCTCTTTTAATTTCTAATACACCATTAAAATGACTCGTCTCAACTTAATTGAGTCATAATGCATTAAAAGTGCCCGAAACTCCAAAATACAACTTGGCACTTATTTTGACTACTATTCTACAAACAACCGCACCCCTATTTTGGCATTCGGGAAAATGTGAACAAATTTTATGTTGTAAATTCATTTTATTTAATTAATTTTACCCAACTTAAAGTATAGGTCATAACCATCGTTTTACATACAACGACACAATACATCACAATATAATGCTATTTACCTTCTCATACGGTAAATAGACAAAACATAGTAAATATTATCCCTTAATATCACGGGAAACAATATTTACTCCAACTTCCCCTATCTTATAGAATTATCCCATCGGGCAAAATAATATAAAAATAGCCGCTTAAAATCCTGGGTTGTTACAATTCATAGGTGAATATGAGTAACACACAATTAAAACGATGGTAGAACAAAACTACCTTAAACCATAAAAGTTCAAAATGCTGAATCAAAGTGATAGAAAACTTCCAAATTTTTACTTGTAAATAATTATCATCATATTTTTCCCATTTCACAGAATATAAGATATTTCTCATCTGAAAATATTTCCACAATTCTTCTTATTTTCTTTCTCAATTCTCCAGATTCTCTCAGTAGAAGGTGTCTAAGGCCAACAAACCCTTACATACCTTCATATATTAGTAGATATGATTAAAATACCCCTAATCCCTTTAAAAATATGTTGATATTTAGCTCCAACTCTTTCTCACTTTATTTTATTATTTAAACCGTCAAACCCACTCATAGATGCCCCATTAAATGAGACAACTCCCATATTGATTATTTAACAACTAAGATTACTCTTAATTTCAGTTTTATTGTTTATGATCATAATAAACAATTAAAATACATATAAAAATCATTCACGGCTAAAACTTCACATCTTCCTCACTTTATCTCACTGAGACTCACAAATAAAGTCAAATTAACTGGCAAATTAGAACCGCGTGATTAAACTTCTTTTTTTTAACCATTTTATATTTAAAAAGGACACTTAATATTTACAACATATAAATTTGAGAATTACCACGCCCAAAATATATATATAAAATATGCAACCTCTTCAACATATAAAGTACAAGGTAATTTATATTCCACATAAAAATGCAATATATTCCACATAAATTTTCTTTAATTACAATAAGTTCATATAAATATATTTCACACTTGATTTATTGAATCCATATATTATTTTGATAATTTCACTAAAATTCAAAAAATCTCACATAGTTAGTACCTAATTCATAAATAAAATATGCAAATAATTATGACAAATCATCTAATGATATCTAAATTAAATACCAAAAATATGGAGTATTATAAACATTCCCACTAAAAAAGTATTTTTTTCCTTGAAATTAACTAAAACCTATTCTTTCATTTACTTAGTACACAAAATTGAAATATAATGCAACGTACACATAACGAAGTGACAACTCTAAGCACAAGAATACAAATAACATAATGTTTTGATACTAATTGTAATACTTATGAAATTAAAAAAATAAAAACATTTAACATGCGTGCCGAACATTTTTACAAGAAATAACATTATTAGTAAACCATTTAACTTGCAGAACCATAAAACGATATTTTTAAATTAAAAAAAAATCAATTGTGATAAAAATACATATTATATACACATTAATAATCAAACTCCATTTTTTACAAATTTAGAGCGAAAATAAAATATATGACTGTCTATTTTATAATAAATGAAATAAATACAACTTTCGATTTTTAATAAATAATAAAGTACGTAGAGCTTCTATAACACACCATGCATTTCAAAAAATCCAGATGTCTTTAACGAATTCAACATATATACACACCTGAAATACAAATATATAACTATTAGGGTAACTGAGAAACTCCGTAGTTTGTATAACTGCTTTGGATGCACTAAATATAATCGTGCTTGCACATATATCAAGTGTGTATGTAATATGACATTCATTCTAAGATCGTAACATAACAATAATCAATCTTATTTACTTAAAACGTCTCTACACAAATCTGAAGCCCATATATTAAATCACAGTCTCACTTATTGCGAGATAATGTGGACTTTAGTTATACTATCCTCTCAATTATCATATGAAAAATCCATGTCCCCAAAATAATAAACATACTTAAAAAGGAGCGGTAGGAAAATCTACCTCCTGGACTTAACATAACAATCCTAATATAATCTCCAAACCAAACCCAACGCATAGTTCAACTAGTAAGAGACAACATCGTAACCCAAAAGCAAACCTCGTATGGTTGGTTAATTGGATAAGGGATGCATATGCATCCTTCAATAACTTGAACAATAAAAATATAATTATTCTTCAAATTTAATCAATATATGTATCAATTTTCACAATTTGAGTATATATTTCTAACCCAAATTCTAATCCCAAACATGCTCGTAAATTAATTATATTTATGTAAACGCATTACATGACATGAAAACAAGTCATAAAACATGATTTAGACAAAATGAATAATACATACAAAGTATAAAAATAAGATGTATCAGTAGTATGATAACATATATAGCCATGGCTGAATAGGAGTAGCATATAATTAAAACCACGAGGAATGAAACTACCTTAAACCGTAAACGTTAAAAATACCGAATCAATGCACCAAAAAGCTTCCAAATCTTTACCTGTAAATGATTATCATCATATTATTCTTCTATTACAAAAAATAAGTCATTTTATTTCTCATATAAAAATATCTCCAAGTTCTTCTTTTCTCTCATATTCTTTGTGATTTTCTCTATTAATTCTCTAAAATTCTCTCACTAAAAGGTGTCTAAAGTCCACAAACCCTAACACGCATTTATATACGTAGATAGGTTTAAAATAACCCTAATGTATTTAAGAATACAATAATACTTACCTCCGACTCTTCTTTACTTTATTTTATCACGCCAGCCTTTAAATTCCTTCATAAATGCCCTATTAACTGGGACAAGTTCCATGTTGAATATTTACAACTAATATTACTCAAAATTTTATTTGTATTATTTATAATCGTAAGGAATAAATAAAATACATAGAAAAGCCCATCCAAAACTTAACACCCTCATCTCCCTCACTTAATCTCCCCCAAACTCACAAATTAAGTCAATTTAACTAGCAAACCATCACCACATTAATCACCCTGTGACTAATATTCGTTTAAACCTTCCTTTTTTTATTTTATATCTAAAAGGTACTCCTAATATTTACAAAATATAGAATATAGCATTATCATGGACAAAACAATGTGCAACCTCTCTAATATGGCACATACTAGCTAATTTAAAAACTCGACAAAAAAATACAATAAATTCCACATAAATTTATATAAATATATTTCACACCTGATTTATTGAATCCATGCATTATTTTAGATAATTGCACTAATATCCATGAAATATCAAATAATTCGTTTCTAATTCACAAAGAAAATTTGTAAATAATTATGACAATTCAAGAAATAATATTTAAAATAAACCTAAAAAATATGGGGTATTACAAAACGAGTTTTGGACGTCATTCGGACGAAATACAAGCTTTTGTTAGAAACAACTGAGTTGTTGTTAGAGTAAATTTGGGGTTTTCTTTCTAATGATATGGGGTTACCATTCAAATGAGGTATGCAACTTTGTTAGAACGAATTAGGTTATTTCATTAGAAAGAATCTGGAAGAGTTTGGAATATAAATCTGAATTAATTAGTGGTAACTAATATGAGATTTATGAGACATTTATAATTCTTAAGTAAAGTGATTTCGTCGTTATAGTTTATGTGTAAGCTTACCATGTGTGAGTATTCGTGCAGGACGTACTAGGAGGGATCTTTATGAGGGCATGTGATTTAGTGAAAAATCGAGCATCCATGTAATACGGTGATCATTGTTATCGGCTTCCAACCACAATGAAAAAAAATCCCTAAAATTTAACTATACTCTTAGGGAGTATAGCGGTTAGTCTGGGTATCGAATGCACATGGAATGTTTGATAGACTTTAATTGATTTACTACTTAAAAAATAAAGTGTAAAAGATTATGATGGGGATATAAAGGAAAAAGGGGAAAATTAAAGGAGTTAACTAAACCTAATTAAACTAATAAAATACGAATTAATTATTATGAATGAGATATAATGTTGGAATACAATCCCCTGAACCTTAGTAGGTTTACCGGAGATAAAACTAATTATGAATTAGATAATTGCTTAAATCGAGTCTTTATTAATCTCAAGCATTATATATATGAGGGTACTATCTCGCACCATACATAATCAAAAGTAAGAATAAAGCGGTGTCATTATAGCTACTCTCGCGTCACACTCTTAAGCATCCCAGTTACCTAGGGAAAATGAGGTTAAAAGACCTACGACGAATGTGCGTACTACACAACACGATTCTCTTAAAATTTAATTCAAACCTATTTTCTACATGGGTAAATTACATCGGGTTGGGTTCATGCTCCCCAACCCTTAATAAAAAAAACTTAGCCAGACATGCTCGAATTAACCGAAAACACTATTTCTAAAGTGCAGGAACTCATGACTAATGTGGAAAATTTGAGAAGAAAATTTTTGAATGAAGAATTAAAGACTAGAATTAGTGACTACTCTAACTAACTACTAAGAATATTGAAAGTAAAATTTAATTGTTACTTGCACTGAAGAAATTTGGAAAATAAATGTTGAATCTTAAATTAATTGTAAAACTTCAAAACTAGGGTTCTTCTCTTCAAGAGCCCTCTACAACTACTGAAATTCAAAACTCTAATGTTTAACAATAAACCAAATTAAATAAACTTCGAATTTTACAAGAGTTTGAACCAAATAAAATGTTGAATAAGAAAAGGAAAATTTGGAAAAATCCTAACCGGACTGGTTCGGCGGGCTTCATCGGTTCAATTTGGCAATACACCTGATCGGTTCGTTATTTTCTCTAAACGGATTTGTTCGGCTGTGAAAAGTGACCAGTGTGTTTTTGGCTTTCCAAGATCGGTTCCTTTTTGCTGAATACCGAATCGGGTCGATCCCTTAAATGACAAAAAATGTTTTTACTCTTCCTTACCGGTTGATTTTTGAATATATCCAGTCCGGTTTGGTCCTGAATTTACTCCAGTGTTCTTTCTGTTGATTATCTCATCTATGTGGCTTCATATCTTCAGAATCGATGCTCGGATTAGGATGCCATTTCCACCTACGTGCTTGTGAACACGTATTCTTCATTTTTCATGTTGATCCCTCGTCCGAACTCTCGATGTAAATTGATCGTTTTGCCCTCTGACATTCCTTCATTTATTGACTTCTTGATTTAGGGTTTCTCTTTTCTTCACTTAGAATTAAATACTGGTAAAAAGCATGAAAAACACACAAAACTTGGGACACTATATGGGAATGGTCAGTAGCATATAAATGAGATAAATCAATACACTTTACATTATTCGAGGTGCTAAAATCTACTAAGTTAAGGGGATAAATTTGAAAGAATTTATGCCTAATCAAATCCCCCTATCTTAGAACTTTGCGCGTCCCGAGCAATGAAAAAGAATCCAACTAAGGTTAAATTCTCAAAAAATATTTTAGTAAGATAGAATACCATTTTCGCATGCAACGCGATTGCATTTAGCGTATGCAACAAGCCTTTAAACTAGTAGGTTACCTTAGTAGGACGAGTTGTGTCTCATGAGGGTTTGAAGTGAATATACCCACAAAATTCAGTTCTCGACTCAATGAAAATTCAAAATACCTAAAAATTGTATAATTCAAACTTTTCGAAAAATAATCACCATATATTCATATGCTCGAATCTCAATTTGTCATGTGTGTGTGTACGAAGCCTGAAATTTAATCGCTAATTTCCACTGATTGATCATTACGTTACTTTTCAAAAATTCGTTTTGATTCAAGTTCTCACGGGATCCTCTCACAAACAAATCACTTGGAATGTGTCTATTTCTCTTGGTATACACGATATAATGAATAAATGCATTGGAACACGAATTCATGCATACAAAATGAAAGACGAAATTTTATGGGTGAAAAGATCTCTTCATCGGGTTACAATCATCGAGAAATGGGGACATTACCTCTTATTCACACGATATTATCTCTCTTATTATCTCTTATTCTTTTATCTCTCCACACGATAATCAATATTGCAATCCGGACTCGATTAGGACTTTTCTTGGGTCATAAGGTGTATTGTTTACCGTTGGTATTGGTCGGATAATTCAGAATTGGAAAATTGTCCTATTATGTTCTTTAATGCGTTTTCAGGATTTTGCTCATATTTCTCATCTTTTTTTTTTCTTGCTGTTTTTGTTGAGCATACTTCCATTTTTCTTTCCCTTTTTATGCACAAATTGGAGTTAAATTCTGACTTTTCACTTTTCACAATTTCGGGCCAATTGGGTTTTTCAGGTTTTCAAACGAAAAGGAAAAATTTTATTCGGCTCAAATGAGGTTGAAAAAAGTATAATTTTTCCCGAATTTTTCTGGAAAATATTTTTGGGTGACAAATGAGGGCCTACTTCATTGTCCAAATTTCTAATCACATTACCATATGCGTCTAGAGATTAATTAAGTTTAGAGATATATTTAGCGCACTTTTCAAGATAACATCGTACACGTTTCTCATAACCGATCAAAGAAAAGGTATTGAGATCCTTAACGTCTTTTTAAAATGCTAAAATGAACTTTGAGTTAACCATTACCTCAGAATTATTTAAAAACTCTCAAAAAGTGATAGACACGAATTCTCGCTAGGTTGGTTAATCTCCACACTTATTCGTTAAGTTGTCAATTTTTGCTTAATTTTCGTCTTTGGTTAATTTCGGCTTTGTGCATTTAAATTTTTACAACTTGAGACTAAAAAGAATTTGTGACATTTTTGAAGCTGTTAAATCCCAATTTTTATTTATTTTGAAGAAAAATATTTATGGCTTTTTCGAAAAGTTTTCAATTTCTAATTTAACACACATGGAAAGAACATGCGATCGAATTAAATGACACTAAACAATAAATGGGAAGAATATCCCACACCGCCTAACTTAAATGTTGCATTGTCCTCAATTCAAATCAAGAACACAACATAAAGAGAGGAAAATAAAGATATTACCGAAATGGAGCGATCCCCGATGAGTACGAGTCCATTGAATCTACAAAAATATGTTAGAACCAATCATAACAAAAAGAATAACAAAACTTTAACTAATTACTCTAAACTATAAAAAAAGGAAAAAAAATAAGCAAATTATGTACAACCTACAATTTGAACTTCTAATAAGTTATACACTAGAATTCGAAAAATTTGAGGGTCCTCCCAAAAGACGATTTAACTTTGAGGGATAATGGATATACACTAATTTGCATGCATGCCTTCCGAAAAATAAGAATTATGTTTGAACAACGAAAGTCATATGTGAGGTGGAAAAAATGGACCATCACCAATTAATTTTTTTAAAGTGATGACAGGGGATTTGGATGCTAATGGAGACAAGTACAATTGGGGGGGGGGGGGGGGGGGGGTAGTACAATTGGGAACCAAGAAAAATAAAATCACCTTCCAAAGATTTTTCAAGTAAGATGGGAAGCGGGGCACACAAAAAGGGAGATTCCATATTAAAAAACAATTCTACTAAAGATCCATCATCGGTAAAAAGTTTAAACGTTTCAAAAGTTTCAACTGACTCATAGGAATCTAGCGGTACTTGTAATGGTTCAATAACGGCGAATGAGAATGGTGATGAAATAAACTCGATCTCAAGTAACTCATCATCACTTGGAGATTGAATTTCAAGGGTAAAAGACTAACTTTCAATAAGATTTTCTTCAAAATATTGAGGTGACACACAAGTCGCAACCTCCTTTTTGTTTTCTAAATTAGACGCATCTCATCGCAAAGTGAGAACATTTTCGTAACAATACCAATATCGATCGCGCTTTGGGTGGAAAGAAAATTGAGTAAATATTTGATTACAAAAGCATTCTTTCTTCCAAACTAGTATTCCTTGGCTCAAGAACCTCAGATTCCTCATTTGGTTGAAAACGCTCGTTAGTTTCAAAAATATCGAAAGAAAAGTCGTCATTGGATTTGAATAATGCATCCAACTCTTGGTCCCTAAAACAATTTTTTTCCCGATATTTATTTTCAAGCCTTTCATATAATAGGTCGAGGCGGAGATTACCGAACTCATTATAAAAAGACATGATTAACGAATAGTTTGTAAACGGACAATCCACATAAAGAGGTGTGCGATTGAGGATTCAACGTTTCTTGGCTCTCAATTATGCAATCCTGCAAAAAAGGTTAAAACAAAAAAAATACAAAAGAAAAATATCTTATGAAATAGTAAATCAATTATAATCTATAACAGAACACTCCCCGGCAATGGTGCCATTTTTATCGAGTAGAAAATCGAGCGTCCGTGTGATACGTTGATAGTTGTTATTGGCTTCCGCCCATAATAAAAAAAATCTTAACTTTAACTACACTCTTAAGGAGTACAGCAGATAATCCAGGTATCGAATCCATATGGAATGTTTAAATGATTTTAATGGATTTATTACTTCAAAAATAAAGTGTAAAAGATGATGATGGGGTGAGAAAGGAAAAAGTGGAAAATTAAAGGAGATAACTAAACCTAGTTAAACTAATAAAATACAAATTAATTATTATGAATGAGAGAAATGATTGGACTACAATCCCCCGAACCTTAGTACGTTTACCAGAGATAAAACTAGTTATGAATTAGATAATTGATTATATCTAGTCTTTATTAATTTCATGCATTATATATACGAGGGTACTAGCTCGCACCATATACAATCAAAAGTAAGAATAAAGTGATGTCGTTATTACTACACTCGCGTCGCACTCTTCTGCATCCCGGTTACCTAGGGCAAACCAGGTTAAAGCTCTACAATGTTTGTGCATATTACACAACACGATACTCTTAAAATTAAATTCAAACCCTATTTTATAGGTGGGTAAATTACATCGGGTTGAGTTCATGCCCCCTAACCATTAAAATAAACTTAGCCAGACATGCTCGAATTAATCGAAAACACTATTTCTAAAGTGCAGGAACTCATAACTAATGTGGAAAATTTGAGAAGAAAATTTTTGAATGAAGAATTGAAGACTAGAATTACTAACTGCTAAGAATATTGAAAGCAAAATTCAATTGTTACTTGCACTGAAGAAATCTGGAAAATAAATGCTGAATCTTGAATTAATTGAAAAACTTCAAATCTAGGGTTTTTCTCTATAAGAGCCCTCTACAACTACTAAAATTCGAACCTCTAATGTTTAACAATAAACCAAATTAAACACACTTCAAATTTTTCAAGAGTTTTAACCGAATAAAACTCTGAATAAGAAAAGGAAAATCAAGAAAAATCCCAACCGGACCGATTCGACGGGTTTCATCGGTTCGGTCTTGCTGTACCTCAGATCAGTTGGTTATTTTCTCTAAACGGATCGATCCAGCTGTGAAAAGTGACCAGTGTGTTGTTTGATTTCTCGGACCGATTCATTTTTGCTAAATACCAGATTGATCTAGTCCGTTAAATGAGTCACAATTTTTTTCCCTTCCGAACCGGTTCATTTTCGAATATATTCGGTTCAGCGCGGTCTTGAATTTACCCCAATGTTCTTTCTCTTGATTATTTCATCTTTGTGGCTTCATATCTTCTAACTCGATGCTCAGATTGGGATTATGTTTCCTCCTAGCGCTTGTGAATGCGTATTATTCATTTTTCATGTTGATCCCTCATCCTAACTCTCGATGTTAATTGACCGTTTTGCCCTCTAACTTTCCTTCTTTTATTGACATCTCGATTTAGGGTTTCTCTTTTCTTCACTTAGCATTAAATACCTATAAAAAACATGTAAGCACACAAAACTTGAGGTTGTATGTGGTAATGGTTGGTAGCATATAAATAAGATAAATAAATACCTTTGACATTATTCGAGGTGTTAAAAGCTACAAAATTAAGGGGATAAATTCGAAAGCATTTATGCCTAATCAACATGTACAATGTTAACCTTACTGGTGCCCCCGGTGATGGAAACGTTCTTTCCTTGGTCATTTTTACCCCGTGTCCTACTATTGACCTACTCGTATCTCAAGGAAGAATAAACGGGGGTGCTATTCGTATAGTCTTGTCTATGTAAGTATATGCGAATGAGGGGAAAGCGTAGTGAGTTATCCCTTGGTGATTCTTTGTGGTTATAGGTATGGGATGACCTATAACTATGCCTAGTATGTATGGGTGATACCCAAAGGTGATAAGGATAGTCATTCCTTTTTTATGCGTGATCGGGTGTGAACCGCATGCTCGTGTGAGGGAACTTTCGTTGTTTTCAATTCACCGACTCAATGCAAAAACCTAAACTACAACTACAATTGCAAAACAAGTATAGCGATAGGTCAGGTATCGTAAGAAATCCACAGGGAGTGTTGGATAGATTTTAATTGATTTATTACTTCACGAATAAAAGTGTAAAAAAGGTGATTGGTTGGTTTTAAAGAGAAGGGAAAAATGTGAAGTTAACACTATACTACAATTAATTAAAACGGGAGTTGGGATTGCATTCCCGCCCCGGGATAAAGAACGCATAGTTAAAATTACGGTTCAAAAGCTATTTAACCGAGCATTTCAATTAAGCATAAACTTCAAACAATAAGTAATCCAATCCAAAGTTTTACGATTAAATAATTAACAAAAAATGATCACATGCAGATTAAATTCAGATTATCGCTATAAACACTAATGTTGCCTGAAAAAGAAATTTAAACACATAACAATTTGACTATGATACACAAGTTTTCAATTAAATGCGATTTTACACAAAACCCAACTTTTGGAGCTCAATACCCACTAATGGTGAAAACACAACCCCAACGAGTTATCTATGGGCTAGATGTGGAATTAAACTAATTTAAACAACAATTAAATTAAGTAAACAAGAAATTAATACACTAAAACAATTTATTTAGGCATGAAAATGTAAATACATAAACGAAATAAGCTAAAACAAGTTAAAGAAAAAGGTGAATAGTCACAAACAATACTTACATAAACATGGACAAACACCCAAGATGGGAGGAGGGAAAAAGAGGTTCCAAAAAACCCCTAAAACTTATCTAAAATGAAATACATCTTATCAAAATGTATTTATACACTAACCCTACGTGGAAAATTAGTAAACCAAAAGTTCAAAATCTGCAGGAGAGAATCGATTTGGTAGAAATCTAATCGATTTGAAAACAAGGGAAACAAAAACGTAACTTCTGGTGACAAATCGAATCGATTCGGACTTGTCCGAATAGATTCGCGCCTGATAGTCTGTAATTCTCAGCTTTGTCCGACTTTACAAAAAATGTCATAACTTCTTCGTTATAACCCGAAATTAGGCACGTTCAGAGGCTATACAAAGATAACTCAGAGGGATACGACATCCAAGAAGACATTAGGCCAAAAAACAAAATATGAAATGACTAAAATTCCCTTGAATGTTCCCTTGAGTGTGATTTTGAAGTCAAAACCATCCTAAAAATGCCATAACTCCTTCGATACAACTCAGATTCATGAACTGTCGCCAGCGGCCACACTGAAAAAGTACCACTTAAGTTGTTTAATCAAGATTAAACAGTCTAAATGGCTCCAAACAGTTTTTTGAAGAAACTCTTTTCTGAAAAAAAACAGCTAACACAAGATGCGTATAAAAATAATTATGAACGAGATATTTCAAGTATTATGTATCCAAGTTTTGAAAACCAAAACTAAAATAGTTTTAAATCAGCACGCCAATAGAAGGTGATTAGAGAAATATTAAGTACGAAAGTGCACAAGATTTTTAAGATGGTAAAACCCCACCCAATTGGGGAAACATCCACGGAGGTCTCTACACCACAAAACAAAAATCCACTCAAATAGAGTAACAAATTACAAACTATTTAACAATCTAAACATACAATGAGACCTAATTTATGTTCAAAATGTTTACCAACTCCTATGAATTATTCTGACTTCTCCCAAGGCTCTGATGTTGTGGTCTTTCTCTCAGCTTTGTAACTCCACTCCTTTTAGCTTTACATCTACTCTTAAAGTCCAAAATCTCTCTACCAACACGTTTTTTTATTGTAGCATGAAAGTGTTGCGATGTAATGTTCCTAACACATACATACAACTCACACACACTTATTATAGACAAAATGAGTATCAAATTATAAACAAATTTCTAATATGCACATAAAATTTCCAAAATAAGTTTGATCGAAACTCTCAGGATTTTTGATCATTAACTTTATCCATTAATCAAGAGGGAATATTTCTCTATAAAAGAGGGAGCCAAGATCCTATACACTTTCTTAATTCGAAAATATACTATTATTTCACAAAATTTGAAATATATGAAAGTGTAAATCCCCAATTAAGATCTCAACTGGATCTAAGTCTGGATATTCCGAGAAACTGAAATCCGAAATGATTTTATTGGTTTAGGTTTTGAAATTAACATAAACTTTCTAAAAAAAACCAACAACATAAAGATTTTCCAAAAGAAGAAATCAAACTCAGTAATATCTACACGATATGTATCACAGAGTCTCAAATCTCAACTTTTTATAAAAGAAAATGAGATCAGGACTATGTGACTTAGTTAGACAAGAGATTAAGAACTAGAGAGGATGGCTCTTCTCAAATCTCGAACTAACTCAACTCATAGAAGTGATTTTAGGTGAGAATTTGGCCTGAGTTGGGTTAGGGCTTTATTTCCTCTCTCTTTTTCTTTCTCTCACTATCTCTTAAGTGATTTGTCAGATAAAGAAAACACAAAGCTAGACATTATAATACCAACATG
This sequence comes from Sambucus nigra, assembly GCA_949130495.1. NCBI lineage: Eukaryota > Viridiplantae > Streptophyta > Magnoliopsida > Dipsacales > Adoxaceae > Sambucus > Sambucus nigra. The sequence continues at coordinate 305,516,022 of OX422217.1, read as the reverse complement.
TGTAAGGCTACGATGCTAAAAAACGTGTGTTTTTGAAGTTGAAAGAATTAAAATTTCCCCCACAATATTATCTCGTGCTTTCAGATTCTACCAAAGAAAAGTTTTAGGTTCTTAGGGAAATTATAAACATCCCCAAAACTTTATAAAATGCAATTTTGAATGTCTATAAATTATTTTAAAAATTCCTAAAAATATTTAAAATATCCCCAAAATTGTAGAAAATCATTTTAATGGGATTTAACTCACACACACACACACACACATATAATGAAGAATACAACACATAAATGCAATCCTAGGTGAATGTGTTGGTGTTCTACCTTTAGGGAGTTTTAGAGGAAATCATTTGTGAAGTCTTAAGGCTTTTTGGTAGACTAGGTTATGACTCAATTTTGTCATTATTTCCAAACTAGATGAGCACCAATATAATGTAGACTCAAGTGAGTTAAAGATATAGGGTGCTTCACATGCGAAGAGAAATCAAAGGTCTTCAAATTTCGTGAAGATTTTAAGATTTAAACCCGAATGATGAAATTTGTAAAATTCCCCCGAAGCGACAAAAGTCAACGGAATTTCATCGGAATGCTACCGAACTCCACACTAAGCACCAAAATACCCACAAAAGCTCAATTATACCTCATATAACATGTTAACATATAAACCAGAGGTTGTCTAGTTAACGAACATAAATATATGAATTAAGGTACCCCAAGGGGCTAAAATGCATAAGTATAAGGGGTGAAAAATAATATATTCATGTCGAATCACACCCCCTAACTTACACATTGCTAGGCCCTAGAAATGAAGTACAAAGAAAGAAGAAAAACAACTAAACCACAAAAAGGGAGATATGTACAAAGGGGACAAGTGCCACTTTAGCAGGCAAATAATATCCAATAATCCGTTAAACCCCTAGGTTACCCTTGTGGCTAAGTGTTCTCTCGTGAGGATTTTCAGAGATCAAACCCACAAACATAATATAGTTTCCTCAAAATATGCCCAATCGAAATACGAAAAACTCAACAATAAAAAACAAGATTTCAACATGTTATTTGAAAAGTGAATGAATACACTCAAAAGTCTGTAGTTATTAAAATTATAGAACGAACTTCGTCGAATTGAAACCTTAAAAGTGGGAGGGGAGAGAGCACACGAAAAATATGATTTGGTAAAAACTTATATAAACCGAATAAACATAAAAGCATGCATATATCAATCCTCACCGGGCATTACACTCCACAAATGAAATCACTGTCAAAGGGGAGGTAATGCACGGGACATGCGGGTATAAAGAGTAAATGTAAATGGAAACTAGGCCTCACACATATCACTAATGAAGAACGCTATGTATAAAATGAAAAACATGTAATCTCAATGAAAGATATCGCTTATTAAAGGAGGCAAAATGTATTTTCACAGATTATCAAAACTATTTAAACTTTTAAATTGAACTTACCCTAGGATCACATATAACATTACAGGTGTGTAATGTAGGCTAGGCTCAGGTTATGAAACGAAGGAAATATGTACGGATTCAAAGTTCTCCACGGATGAAAAACTTGGGATAATCATAAACAGTGGGAAATTTCAAAATTAGAATATGATTTCCATAGAAGGAATTGAATATGAAATTGGAGTGCGACAAGGTTTATTGAACACTATATACAACATGAACAAACTTTCTCTTTCTTTTCTTTTCTTCTTTTTCTCATGTTTCATTTTGTTTTCTTTTTTTCCCTTTTTCTTTTCTTTTTCACTTCACTTTTTTTCTTCACTTTTCTCACTCTCATATGCTTAATTTCAATAGCAAAACAATAACATCATTCAATCCCATGTATCATTCCAAACAAAGGTATAGAAGGTAATATGTATGGTATATAACTCCATTGTGGAGTTGGTTATGGGATTTTTGGGTTTTAAAACGAAAGGCTATATTAAGTCTTAAAAGAGTTGATGAGGGGAAACATATAAGTTGAGGTCAAGGCTAATATGGGTGATATAAAAAAGATTTCCTATGATCATTCCCTAAAGTTTATGAAATTCTCGAGTCAAAACAAGTTTGAAAATCATTTTCAAGTAACACATTTTAAAAAAAGAACTCAAGTAATGAACGATCAAATAAAAGAATAGTGAGATTATCGATGAATTTAATGTTTTCAAGGAGGAAAGAATAGTGTATAAATATTCACAAATGAAGAAAAGCCTAAAGATCACTCGGTGTAAGTATATACAATGCAACAAAAGTTTATCGAGTTATAAAATTCTTAAACCAAATCAACAAAACACGAAAAGTGTATGCGCTCCTGGACCAAAGTTTAATTCATGAAGTTATTCATAATATCAATGATTTGAGGATTAAAGTCTAATAACTTATAAATTCGAGAACATGCATCATTGAATGTCTATTGGATCGGGCAATTATTAAAATTTATCATCGAAAATAAAGGCAAAATGCCCCATAAAGGAGAAAAAAGAAAGATTTTTTTTTTCAATTTTTTTACAAAAAGCATGCTTTATAACTACTATGTGATCAAATCCATGGACTAAACATGAAATGGTTATAATATCTTACACCTCCTAACTTAAATGTTGAATTGTACTCAATGTAAATCAAATCACAACACAAAGATAGGAAAATAATGATATTGCCCAAAATTCGAGCGATCCCCGATGAGTAGGAGTCCAAAGAATCTACAAAATCAGTTAGTACCGAGCATAGCAAAAAGTTTAACTAATTACACTAGACTAAATTAAAAGGGAAGAATAAAGAAAGAAAGAAAGAAAATTAAAAAGCTAACTATTTACAACCTACTATTTGGATTTCACACTAACTATACACTAGAAGTCTAAATAGTTGAGGATCCACCCAAACAACAATTTGACTTTGGAAGATCAACGGCGGACCCTCCTAAGAAAAAATGCCTCCCGAAAGATATAAATTCCATTTGAACAAGAGAAGGCATGCAGGTTGTGGAAAAGGTGAACCATCGCCAATTATAAATTTTTTGGGGGACGGTGGGGGATTTTGATAATAAGGGGGGAGGTATACTTGGGGTCCAAGAAAAATTGATTCACCTCCCAAAGGTTTTTCAAGTGGAATGGGAGGTGGTGCACACATGGGGGAAAAATCCATCTTGGATAACAAGTCCGACAAAGAGTCCTCGCCGGCAAAAGGTGTAGATGCTTCAATAATTTTTACGGACTCATAGGAATCAATCGGTACCTCTAATGGTTCGATCATGAAAAATGTATATGGTAATGAACTAAATTAAATCTCAATCAACTCATAGTCGTAAAGATATTGAATTTTGGGGGAGAAAGACTCACTTTCAATGAAATGTTTTGTAAAAAGTTAGGGTGAAACACAAGTTCCCACCTCATCGTTGATTTCCACAAAAGAATCAATCTCATTGCAAATTGCTTCAAGTCTCAATCTAGTACCAATAAAGCTATCCACACGTTGGGTGAAAAGAAGAAAAGATTCTTCCAAAGTAGGCTTCCTCGGCTTTAGAACCTCGGAATCCTAATTTGGTTGAAACTCAGCTTCAAACACATAAGTATAGGAATAAAAATCATCGTTTGATTCAAATAATGAATCTAACTCAAGCTCCCAACAACGATTTTCATTACAATAAATGTTTTCAATCCTTTCATTCTCAAGAAATTCTCGAAATTGAAAAACTTGAAAACTATCCCCCAAAGTAAGAGTCATTAGAATAACCAAAAAAAGCTATAAAAATAGGACATGCTTACCTAATTGTTTGTAGATGGAGAATCTAAGTAGGAGCGTGCGCAACTGAGAATCAAAGTTTCTTAGCACTCAAATGGGTTGTCCTGCAAAAAGGTTAAAACAAAGAATACAAATACGAAAGAAAAAATACTACAAGATAGTAAAACAATTACAATCTAAAACAAAACACTCCCCGACAACGACGCCATTTTGATTGGGTGCAAACCACGTGCTTGTGTGAGGGCACTGTCATTATTTTCGGTTCACCGCCTCAATGCAAAAACATAAACTACAACTACACTTGCAAAACAAGTATAGCGGTAAGTCGAGTATCGTAAGAAATCAACAGGGAGTGTTTGATATATTTTAATTGATTTATTACTTCAAGAATAAAAGTGTAAAAGGTGATTGGTTGGTTTTAAAGAAAAGAGAAAAATGAGAAGTTAAAACTATACTACAATTAAATAAAACAAGAGTCAGGGTCATATTCTCGCTCCGGGATGAACAATGCATAGTTAAAATTTCGGTTCTAAAGATATTTAAACGAGCATTTCAATTAAGCATAAACATCACACAATAAGTAATCCAATCCAAAGTTTTGAGATTAAACGTTTAACAAAAAATGATCACACGCGGATTAAATTCGGATTATCCCTGTAAACACTAATGTTGCATGACAAAGAAAGTTAAACACATAACAATCCGACTTTGATACGCGAGGTTTCAATTAAATGGATTTTTTCACAAAACCCAACTTTCGGAGCTCGCGAGTCTAATCATGATCTACCTGATATTCAAGATTTGTACACCAAAACTCTTAAAAAGAGTGCTAAACTAGATAACATGGTTAAGAAATTCACTAAATGGGTTTAACAACTTAGTAAAACTATTAGGAAGAACACATAAGATTACACTGCAAAACGAATTGCTCATAAGATAGAGACATAAGAGTTTTTTGTAAAGTTAAAGGACCTATATGAGAAAAATGTTATCTTAGAGAAAGGGTATAAGGTTACTTTAATTGAATTGGAATAATACAAATAGAAGGTTACAAATGTTTTTACAAAATGTTTGCATTGTGAAACACAAACATAAATCTATGAAGAAATTATTATAGGAAGTAAAATGGATTATAAAGACAAATTTGGTCTAGGTTTTGGAGGAAACGTTTTTACCAGCAAGAAAACTGTCTCCCCTGAGAATGTTATTTCTATAAAAGAAGCTAGAGTGTTGAAAAATGTAATTTTTCCTATTAATGTCTCTAAATCAATGCAAATTAAGTTTAATCAATAGCCAAAACCTAATGGAAAATCTAAGTATGTTTGTCCGCCTGCAAGAGACCTCAAACAAAACACTAACACTTGTGCTAATGGTATCAGTGTGTCTTACAAGACCAAACCAATCATTAAGTACTTAAGTGATAGACTAAAGCCTACTTCACATAAGTATTTCTCCTTTTAAAATGTCTATGTACACCCCATTACCTAGTGTTTTCAAACAAGGTTGTGTACACCTATCTATCAAAACATTAACTATTTAAGAAAAAGTAAGAATATGTATGTTATCCCAAAGTAGACCACACACAACTCTAACTATAAGAAAAGGGATGACCTAAAACTAAGAAGAAACCATTTGAAAAGACCCGTCAGACCTTTTCTAGATCGAAGGCTAAGATTTTTTTTAAAACCAGTCCTATTTGGATGAAAAAATATGACCTATTACCCCAACTCAAGTGCAATGTGGTGATAACTGCTTTGAAGTCTTGACGCACTTCATCTGGTTGGTACTTTGATTCCGGGTGCTCCAAACACATGAATGGGGATGAAACAAAATTGACAAATAAGATAGACTTCCTTGGAGGTAGTGTCCTGTTTGTAGATGGCGTTTTATATCATTTCATTGGAAAGGGAACACTATGTGAATAACAGCTCCCTACTTTAAATGGTGTGCACTTAGTTAAAGGTCTTAAGGCTAACCTACTAACTATATCAAAATTTTATGATTCCAACCATACTATTACCTTTTCTAAAACTAACTATAAAATTTTGAATCAAGAGGGGATAACTATTAAACAGTGATTCTACGGACTGAATATTGTAAGGTTGCCATATTAGATGATTGTGATTTATGGCACAATAGACTGGGACACACAAAGTTTGATAACCTTCGTAGATTAATCTCCTAAGAAATAGTTAGAGGTTTCCATAAAATCAATAGTACTTTTAACTCTATTTGTGGTCCATGCCAAGTAGGGAAGATGAGTAAATATGCTCATAAGAAAGTTAAAGATGTTTTTTCCTCTAAACCTCTTAAACTAATCCACATGGACCTCTTTCCAGAATTATGAGCATATATGGTAAAAGTTACATTCTCGTTATGGTGGATGATTTCACATCATTTACTTGGGTCACTTTTAAGAAAAATAAATCTGACACCTTCCGTGAGTTCTTAAAAAGTCTTTTAAATATTGAGAACGAGAATGATAACTAAGTATGTCGCATAAAAAGTGACAGAGGTGGAGCGTTCAAAGGTTCAGGTGTCACAAAATATTGTCTAGGTAATGGATATAAACACGACTTTATTGCACATAAAACACCTCAGCAGAATGACATTGTTGAATGTAAAAATAGGACCATATAAGAGATGCATATGTTGATGTTAGACGCAAAAAGTCTGCCAAAATACTTTTTGGTTGAGGCTGTATAGATTGCGTGTCACATTATTTACCGTGTGTACCTCAGGAAAAATACCAAAGAGACCACATATGAACTATGATATAATAAGCAGCCTAACTTAAAGGACTCTAAAACTTTCAAATTTTTTTGCTACATCTAAAAAGACAGAGAAAAACTTTTAAATTTGATACCCAGGGTGATAAAGCCATTTTTTTAGGTTATTCTTAAACAAGTAGGGCTTACCATATCTATAATTTTCTTACCAATGTCATTAGGGAGTCTATTAATGTAATTGTAAATGACACAACTGCAGAGAGTTGTGACGGTCAAATAGTGGTCCTCGATAAGTTTGAAATAGTTTTTACCCCTTCCTATTCTGAGATAACTAATTCACTACCATCTTAGAGCCTTGCAATACTAATCCGTGTTTCTAAAGACCACCCTCTTAAAAAGGTTATTGGTAACTCGTCTGACCTAGTGTGAATGAGATCACAACATCAAAAAGTGGCTACATTTTCATGTTTTATTTCTCTAATAGAACCAAAAACTATAAACGATGCCCTATGTGACTCATTCTGTATAAATACTATGCAAGAAGAGATTGTCTAGTTTCAAAGTCGAGATGTTTGGCATCTCGTCTTATGGCCTCAAGATAAGAAGTTTTTTGGCACCCGTCGAATTTTTAAAAATAAAACTGACAATAATTGGGTTGTAGTTAGAAATAAGTTTAGGTTAGTGGTGCAAGGATATTCTCTGATAGAGGGAATATACTTTGATGAGACTTTTTCCCCTATCATAAGACTCGAGTCTGATCATCTCCTCCTTGCTATATCTTGTCAATAAAATTCAAAATGTTTTCAAATGAACGTCAAGTATTCATATTTGAATGGTATTTTTATAGAGGAAGTATACGTAGACCAACCTAAGGGATTTGTAGTTCCCTCTCACCCTAACCATGTCTATAGACTTAATAAGGCTTTATATGGCTTAAAGTAAGATCCTCGAGCCTAGTATGAGTGCCTCTCAGCCTTTTTTGTCAGTAAAGGTTTTGAGCGTTGCGGAAATGACCAAACATTATTTAATAGGAAGATAGAACGTCGTGTATTAATTGTAAAAGTTTACGTAGATGATATCATATTCCATTCCACCTCCATTAATCAAGTAAATGACTTTTTCTGATATACTGTATGCTGACGTCCAGATGTCATTAATAGGGGTTCGTAGTTGTCACACCCCAAACCCAATATCCATACTAATCATTTGTTATTAAAATAATTGGATCATAATCTGGAGCCCATTGGAAAATATACTTCATTTATCAATATTTTTCTGAACAATGTGCATAATGAACATAATATTATTCTTATACCATAAAATTCAATATCAGAGTCATTATTAAGCGGACATACAATTCTGTGATTAAATATGATCAACTCAATCCATACTAAATCAATATATACAATGTGTGAGTAAATTAAAATCTTCAGTGTGACAACGATAAAATCCCCATTTTTAAACCCCATCTCTCTCCAACGATGCAACTGTCAAAGTTACCGGTCATATGGTATCCTAGCTGGCAGCGTACGGACCTAAAATTGTTAAAATATAAACCGTAAGCATTAAGCTTAGTGAGGTACTCCTTCCCTGCAACAGAATAACAATTCTATATCGAATACGTGGATATGAAATCCGAACAATCCTGCCCATTGGCAATAACAAATCATGGATCATAAGATCCAAATAACTCTGCCCGTTGGCAATAACAAATCCTGGATCATAAGATCCAAATAATTCTTCCCATTGGCGACAACAAATCCTGGATCATAAGACCCAAACAAATCCTGGATATTTTAATATCCAAACAAATCCTGAATACCGAAGTATTCAAACCAATCCTGGATCATGAGACCCAAACAAATCCTGGATATTTTAATATCCAAACAACTCCTGAATACCTAAGTATTCAAACCAATCCTGCTCTTAGAGTTATATTCATATTTATATATGAAACAAATCATAAGTACACTCACCTTGACAATTTAATTGTCTTTTCCCTTACCTTTATCCGGTACTTGTTCAATCAGCTCTTCTTCCCTTCCTATCATTCTTACAATATTAGTATCATCATAATAATATTAATAGTCCAAAGAATAACTTCAATCATAACTCAATTCAAAAGCATCATATTATTCAATTCAAATCATTCATTATAAATGAAGTCCCATCTAGACTCAGGTTCTGATATCTAACATATTCAAATTACAGCCCAAATATTCTTTAATTCTTCTTGGTAATCCAATACTTATCATATCATGTTCCCAACACAAAAGATGGTACATCATTCTGAGTTTCCTAGAGCAAGATATGCCTATTTCTTTTCCACATAGCAAATCTGCCCTATAGGCTCTTTTATCGTTCATTCAATTTCCAAAAAATTTCATAATTTTTCTACATCATAAATTTCTATGATATTTTACCCAACATTAGTAAACATATTGAAAAATAAAGAATTAAAATTTCATAAGTTTTAAGGTTCGTTTGCTATGTCAAGCAAAACATCCAACACATGGTGGGCATATTTTTCACCCTTAGGGAAGATTTCATACCCGAAGTTCAAACTCTCACCAAAGACTCATTTCTTGGTATTTTCTCATGATGTTAGGATATGTCATACATATATGAGTCAAGGTTAATATACAATTGGAATCAATCAATTCCAGGAAGTATAGAGAAATATATGTAAGTTTGAATAAACAAGGCTCCTAAACAAAACAATCTCAAGGGTTTACACATTCAAGTTTACTTAAACTTGCATCTATCCATAAGTACATATCAAGACATGGAATTTCAGAAAACAAATTATTATTTCAATCATTTAAATAATTAATACAAAAAATAAACAATATTTATGGATGGAAATACCTTAGGGGCTTTTACGTAATTTTTCTATGAATTTTTCTTCAATTTCTCATCACACTTTCTTCCTAAACTTCAAAACTCTCTTTCCTTAGGTTAAAACTTTTCCATGGCTGAAATATGCTGAAGTAAGAGCTTAATTAAAGTGTTTTAAGTCGGCATAAGGCCACCCCCTCTTGGTCCAATCAAAATATAACATGTGGCATTACATAAAACAAAATATCATTTAAGGCTAAATGACTACTTTACCCCTTGTTTGTAAAAAGACAATATCTTCCCACTCGGATGTCCGTTCGGTGAACCGTTTGTTTTTTTATAAACCTAACTCATATATCTACAAATATCTAGTTTACACCTCAAGTTCATTGTTATGTCATAAAGGCCAAAACTAGCCTCCAACAGGAACATTCCTACCGAAAACATTAAAATTTCACATTCGTAACTAATTCATTTTTCATGCTTTATGAAGCTAGGATTAGACTAAATATAATGACTTAACATTATATATACTAATAACATATTATCCATATCACATAGTCTAATCATGATTTAAATATAATTTATCGTAATTATATTCGGGTTGTCACAATTCTCCCCCTGTTAGGAAATTTCGTCCCCGAAATTGACATACCTTGGTTGTCCAAATCAAACAAATATGGATAATTAATATTTACGGTATCCTCTCTCTCCCATGTAGCCTCTTCCATGGAATTCCTTCTCCACACAATTTTCACAAGTGGGATCACTTTTGATCTCAATATTTGTTCCTTCCTATCCACGATAGCAAGTGGTTCTTCCACATAACTCAAGTCTTCCTCTAACTCAATAGGATGTTCCACCAACACATGTGAAGGATCCGCTGCATACTTTCTTAACATAGAAACATGGAAAGCATCATGTAACCGAGCTAACTCTGGTGGTAATGCTAACTTGTAGGCAACCATCCCGACTTTTTCAAGGATTTCATAAGGTCCAATGTAGCGTGGATTTAATTTTCCTTTCTTTCCAAACCTCATAACTCCTTTCCATGGCGATATTCGAAGAAACACATAATCCCCTTTCTGTAATTCCAAATCTTTTCATCGTTTATCCGCATAACTTTTTTTGTCTGCTTTGAGTTGTTCTTATTCTATCTTGAATAATCATCACTTTTTCAGTGGTGACTTCAATCAATTCTCGACCCTCTATATCCCTTTCACCAACTTCACCCAAACATATCGGTGTACGACATCGTCTACCGTACAATGCTTCATATGGAGCCATACCAATAGTAGACTGAAAACTATTGTTATATGAAAATTCTATCAAAGGCAAATATTCATCCCAATTACCTTTGAAATCAAGCACACATGCTCTAAGCATATCCTCCAAAATATGTATTGTCCTTTCAGACTACCCATCCGTCTGAGGATGAAAAGCCGTACTAAACTTCAAGTTAGTACCCATAGCACACTGCAAGTTATCCCAAAATCTGGATGTAAAAGTAGGGTCCCTATCTGAAACAATCGATACTGGTGCTCCATGCAATCGAATAATTTCATTAACATACAGTCTAGCATACCTATCAACTTTATACGTAGTCTTGACTGCTAGAAAATGAGAAGACTTGGTCAATCTATCCACCACTACCCAAATCGAATCGGACCCCTTCTGAGATCGAGGAAGCCCAACCACAAAATCCATCATTACATGATCCCATTTCCATTCCGGTATTGGCAATGGCTGAAGCAAACCAGTAGGCTTCTGATGCTCCACTTTCACTTGCTGACATATAAGGCACCTAACAACAAAATCACCTATTTCCTTTTTCATATTATTCCACCAATAATGCTCCTTTAAATCCCTATACATTTTAGTACTACCAGGATGCATGGTATAAATGGAATTATGAGCCTCATCTAAAATTTCCTCTTTCAATCCACACACATTAGGCACGCACAATCCCTGCTTATACAATAAAGTTCCATCATTCACAATACAAAAATCTTCAGACTTACAATCTCGGACATCTTGTCGTTTCTTCTTAAGAAAAGAATCTTGACTTTACAAATCACGAATACGGGTAGCTAACAAAGGCCTCACGCTTACATGAGCAAAGAAGATGTCCCCATCGGCTAGCTTCAATTCTACTCCCATCAATCTTAACTCCATGATTTGGGAAACTCTAGCACACCGAATACAAGATAACCTTCCCGAAGACTTTCTACTCAGAGCATCTGCAACTACATTTGCCTTCCCTGGGTGGTAGTGAATTGTACAATCATAGTGTTTAATTAACTCCTTCTGAGTAAATAAATACTTAAGGCTTTGATGGTCAGTAAAAATTTCACATACCTCACCATATAGATAATGACGCCATAATTTCAAAGCAAACACAATAGCAGCAAGTTCCAAATCATGTGTGGGATAATTACGTTCATGTGTACGCAACTGCCTAGAAGCATAAGCAATAACTTTACCATACTGCATAAAAACACAACCCAACCCCTGGTGTGAAGCATCAGTATAAATAACAAAACCTTCTCCACCATGTGGAATAGTAAGAACATGTGCAGTTACCAACCTCTTTTTCAATTCATCAAAACTATTTTCACAATCAGAATTCCATTCAAACTTAACATCTTTTCGGGCTAATTTAGTCATCGGCAAGGATATTGAAGAAAATACCTTAATAAACCTTCTATAATACCCAGCTAAACCCAGAAAACTCCTCACCTTAGTCACATTATTGGGCCTCTCCCAATTTACAATAGCTTCTACCTTCTTGGGATCAACACATATACCATTTCCAGAAATAACATGGCCTAAAAATACAACTTTTAATAGCCAAAATTCATATTTGCTAAACTTAGCATACAATTTCTTATCTTTCAACACATTCAAAATAGTTCTGAGATGCTTTTCATGTTTAACCATATCACGTGAATAAATCAGAATATCATCAATAAAAACTATCACAAATGAATCAACAAAAGGATGCAGTACCCGGTTCATAAGATCCATAAATACAGCTGGAGCATTAGTTACCCCAAAAGGCATCACCATAAATTCAAAATGACCATACCGAGTACGAAAAGTAGTTTTAGAAATATCACTCTCCTTAACCCTCAACTTATGATAACCCGATCGTAAGTCTATTTTTGAAAACACTTTAGCACCCTGTAACTGATCAAACAAATCATCTATACGAGCTAAAGGGTATGTGTTCTTAATTGTAGCTTTATTCATATGCCTATAATCAATACACAAACGCATAGTGCCATCTTTCTTTTTCACAAATAAAACTGGCGCCCCCCATGGAGATACACTAGGTTGTATGAACCCCCTTTCAATCAAATCCTGCAACTGAATTTTGAGTTCTTTCAACTCAGCAGGTGCCATTCTATATGGTGCCATAGAAATTGGGGTTGTCCCCGGTGATAATTCAATACTAAATTCAATTTCTCTTTTTGGAGGTAACCCTGGTAACTCACTTGGAAACACTTTTAGAAAATCCCGTACAATAGGAACATCGACTAATTGTAAAGATCCCCTCCTGGTGTCAAGAACATATGGAATAAAACCCTCACAACCCTTACTCAATAATTTCCTCGTCTGAATAACAGAAATGAGGCAACTGGGAACGATTTTCCTTTCCCCCACAAATTTAAATTCAAGCTCACCAGGCATATTAAAAACAAGTTCCTTACAAAAACAATCCATAGATGCATGATGTTTAGATAACCAGTCCATTCCCAGAATTATATCAAAATCAGAAATATCCAATGGAAGTAGATCTATAACTGTATCTCTAACCCCCACAGTCAAAACACAATCATGAAAAACTTATTCAACTACAATCATATCCCCCATAGACATGGAAATACCCAACCCCACCTCTAAATGAGTGCATGGTCTATTCAGATATATGGACAATGCATATGACACAAAAGAATGTGTGGAACCAGGATCAATCAGAACATAAGCACTTCTATCAGTAACAGAAAGTGTACCTCTCACCACATCTTGAGTAATCTGAGCTTCTTTCATCGTAAAGACGCGTCCACCTGGCCTGGAACCACTAGCTTGTCCTCTACCAACACTTTTCGCTCCACAACCTGGAGGTAACACTCTTCTTGGTCCTTCACTAGGTGCTGCTGGGGTCTCTGCCAACTGCGGACAATTCTTCTTAACATGCCCCACTTGATGACAATGATAGCATTCCACTCCTTTAAGTTTAGGACACTCGGATTTATAATGCCCTTCCTCTTTACAAAAGAAACATGTAACAACTCTTGTCGGTGCCTCACCCTTTCCTGACCTCCTAACCAGACTAGAAGATTCTCCACCCCTAATATCTCTGCCAAATCTCCCCAAACCTCTACCACTATCTCTACCACCTCTCTGAAATTTATGAGGTTCCATTTTAACACTTCCACCCTCACCTCCCTTAGAGTGAGATGCGTCAAATCTACTCTTATTAAAACTCTCTCTACTCACCACCCCTTGGTTCATTTGCCTTTCTGCTATCGTGGCTTTGTTCCAGAGAAGCAGAATCTTCTAACTCATAAGTGGCCATTCTATTTTGAAAAGTCCAAATCAGTCCATCTTAAAACTTACTACATTTATCTTCTTCATCCTGCACATACTTAGTGGAAAATCTAGACAAAGCAGTAAATTTAGCATCATACTCCCTCACAGACATGTTCCTTTGGGTCAAATTTATAAATTCCCTCAGCTTCTCCCTCCTATAAACTTTAGGGAAATACTTAACATACAAAGCTTTAATAAATTCAGCCCAAGTAATAACATCAGTACCTTCCATCCTGGGAACCAAATGGTTGCTAGCTTCCCACCAATATTTGGCCTCTCATTTCAGCTTAAACACAGCTAGATTCACTTTCTGGTTATCTGGAACCTTCATAACTGCAAATATAGTTTCTATATCCCTGACCCACATCTCAGCTTCTGTAGGTTCAACTGACCCTGAATATTCTGGAGGGTTCAACTTCAAAAACTTCTCATGCATGGAATCCTTCTTTTCCTTCCTTGCCTCTCTCTCAATCCTGGCCACAGTCTTTGATTCTAGATATCTAGCCTGTTTCTCTTCCATTAATGCCATATTTCTTTCCTGTTGTTCTTCCATCCTCAATATTTCCTGTGCCATTATTTGCATCTCTGTAGGCTGCTCCTGCACTCTATTCCTTCCAGCAACACTTTGCTCTACTTCAGTATTGTCTGTACGAGAAGCTACTCCCTCTTCTCTAGGTTGTCCATTCCCAGGTTCCATCTGGAATTACCTGTAATACAACAAAGTTCTAACAACCAATAATAACAGTTTATAATACTAAACTATTAGTTAGTACATAAACAATTCATAAATATCAAATCAATTCAATACTGCCATCTAACCGTCACACACGTCCAGAATTAAGAACCACGCTCTGATACCACTAATTGTCACACCCCAAACCCAATATCCATACTAATCATTTGTTATTAAAATAATTGGATCATAATCTCGAGCCCATTGGAAAATATACTTCATTTATCAATATTTTTCTGAACAATGTGCATAATGAACATAATATTATTCTTATACCATAAAATTCAATATCAGAGTTATTATTAAGCGGACATACAATACTGTGATTAAATATGATCAACTCAATCCATACTAAATCAATATATACAATGTGTGAATATATTAAAATCTTCAGTGTGACAACGATAAAATCCCCATTTTTAAACCCCAGCTCTCTCCAACGGTGCAACTGTCAAAGTTACCGGTCATATGGTATCCTAGCTGGCAGCGTACGAACCTGAAATTGTTAAAATATAAACCGTAAGCATTAAGCTTAGTGAGGTACTCCTTCCCTGCAACAGAATAACAATTCTATATCGAATATGTGGATATGAAATCCGAACAATCCTGTCCATTGGAAATAACAAATCATGGATCATAAGATCCAAATAATTTTGCCCGTTGGCAATAACAAATCCTGGATCATAAGATCCAAATAATTTTTGCCCATTGGCGACAACAAATCCTGGATCATAAGACCCAAACAAATCCTGGATATTTTAATATCCAAACAAATCCTGAATACCGAAGTATTCAAACCAATCCTGGATATTTTAATATCCAAACAAATCCTCAATACCGAGATATTCAAACCAATCCTGCTCTTAGAGCTATATTCATATTTATATATGAAACAAATCATAAGTACACTCACCTTGACAGTTTAACTGGCTTTTCCCTTGCCTTTATACGGTACTTGTTCAATCAGCTCTTCTTCCCTTCCTATCATTCTTACAATATTAGTATCATCATAAGAATATTAATAGTCCAAAGAATTACTTCAATCATAACTCAATTCAAAAGTATCATATTATTCAATTCAAATCATTCATTATAAATGAAGTCCCATCTAGACTCAGGTTCTGATATCTAACATATTCAAATTACAGCCCAAATATTCTTTAATTCTTCTTGTTAATCCAATCCTTATCATATCATGTTCCCAACACAAAAGACGGCACATCATTTTGAGTTTCCTAGAGCAAGATATGCCTATTTCTTTTCCACATAGCAAATCTGCCCTATAGGCTCTTTTATCGTTCATTCAATTTCCAGGAATTTTCATAATTTTTCTACATAATAAATTTCTATGATATTTTACCCAACTTTAGTAAACATATTGAAATATACAGAATTAAAATTTCATAATTTTTAAGGTTCGTTTGCTATGTCAAGAAAAATATCGAACACATGGCGGGCATATTTTTGACCCTTAGGGAAGATTTCATACCCGAACTTCAAACTCTCACCAAAGACTCATTTCTTTGTATTTTCTTAATATTTTCGGATATGTCATACATATATGAGTCCAGGTTAATATCCAATTGGAATCAATCAATTCCAGTAAGTATAGAGAAATATATGGAAGTTTGAATAAATAAGGCTCCTAAACAAAACAATCTCAAGGGTTTACACATTTAAGTTTACTTAAACTTGCATCTATCCATAAGTACATATCAAGACATGGAATTTCAATAAACAAATTATTATTTCAATCATTTAAATAATTAATACAAAAAAATAAACAAGATTTATGGATGGAAATACCTTAGGGGCTTTTACGTAATTTTTCTATTAATTTTTCTTCAATTTCTCCTCTCACTTTCTTCCTAAACTTCAAAACTCTCTTTCCTTAGGTTAAAACTCTTCCATGGCTGAAATATGCTGAAGGAAGAGCTTAATTAAAGGGTTTTTAGTCGGCATAAGGCCACCCCCTCTTGGTCCAATCAAAATATAACATGTGGCATTACATAAAACAAAATATCATTTAAGGCTAAATGACTACTTTACCCCCTGTTCGACAATATCTTCCCACTCGGATGTCCGTTCGATGAACCGCTTATTTTTTTATAAACCTAGCTCATATATGTACAAATATCTAGTTTACACCTCAAGTTCATTATTATGTCATAAAGGACAAAACTAGCCTCCAACAGGAACATTCCTACCGAAAACTTTAAAATTTCACATTCGTAACTAATTCATTTTTCATGATTTATGAAGCTAGGATTAGACTAAATATAATGACTTAACATTATATATACTAATAACATATTATCCATATCACATAGTCTAATCATGATTTAAACATAATTTATCATAATTATATTCGGGTTGTCACAGTAGTACTTTTAGGTTTGCATGTTAAATGTAATACCCCGTAATTTTAATGACTTTTAATATGTGTTATATTTTAAATTAATGGATTAATTGGATTTTATTATAAATTAATTCATTGGGTTTAAATCCGAATTTTTGGATTTTAAAATAAGGTGATGTTATTGATATTGCTGTGAGTTATTAATTCAGTAATTTGAATTTTTAGTCGGGACGCGGTATGGGACGTGTCGGGACAAATTTGTTAGATTAAATAGGAAAATTATTTTCACATCAACCTTATAGTTATTTTGAGTGGGTCGTTGCATCCGGAAGGGTTTAAACAGTCAGAAAAGTTTATTTGGATGTTGGTTTTGGGTCTCGGGTCATTTGGAAATGAAAAGACACCCAAAAAGGGCATAATGGTCATTTTTACAGGGGGGATGAATAGTGATATCGGATTTTGTCTTATTATAAAGATTTGGAGATTAGTTGTACATAGGTTCATTTTTTCTTCTACACAAAAATTGAGAGGCACTACACCAAAATGGGCAAATTGTCACCTTTCAGCCGGCCAGCCTTGTCAAGGTCATTGACCGTGACAAAAAACACGCGTTTTATGTCACGATCATTGACCTTGACACGACCGTGACAAGGAATTGTCACGGTCAATGACCGTGACAAGTCCGTGACAAATTTACTTGTCATGGACTTGTCACGGTCAAAGACCTTGACACGACCGTGACAATGTTCGCAGCAAAAGCCCTAACCCCCTTCTTTTTTCACTCCCGCTCCGTTCCCGCCCTCTCACTCTCTCTCTCGACGCTGCTCTCTCTCTCTCTCTCTCTCTCTCTCTTCCATTTATATATATATTTTTGTGTATATTTATGTGTGTATGTGTATATATATATGTGTGTATGTGTGTGCGTGTGTGGGGGGTGGGGCAGGGTGGGGGTAGGGGGTGGGGCGGGGTGGGGCAGGGTGGGGGCAGGGCGGGGTGGGGTGGTGGAGGGGGTGGTGGAGGGGGGCAGGGGGTGGGGTGGGGTGGGTTGTGTGTGTGTGCGCGCGCGTAGGTGCGTAGGTGTGCGTGTGTGTGGCGGGGGGAGGGGGGTGGGGGTGGGTGGGGTTTTGAATATTATTTACATTTATTTTTTTGGATATTATATACATTCAAAATAAATAATTAATAATAGTTGGATAATAATTGGATAATAATTGATATTTTCATTCAAAATAAATATTTCATTCAAAAATATTGGATAATAATTGATATTTAAATTTAAATTGATAATAATTTTATTCATGAAATTAATTTAATTAGGTAAAACCCTAGATAATTTTTTAACAGAATTTGATTATATTGTATAAAGTTTAGTAAATTCACAAAATGTTGCCAATTGTATGTTTTTAGGAATATCATTAGTTAGAATCCATATACATGCATGTTGTTAGAGATTCTTAAATTTAATTCTCACTTTAATTTGTAGAATCTCTGTACTTGGTTGGATTTATCCCTTTATGATAATGAAATTTATGCTCCAATTATAATTATCTCATGTCATAATTTTATTGATAAACAATATATGTAGTTGTCACGGTCGTGGTGGGGGGACGGGGTGGGGGTGGGGTGGGTGGGGGTGGTGTGTGTGTGTGTGTGTGTGTGTGTGCGTAGGTGCGTAGGTGTGCGTGTGTGTGTGGCGGGGGGAGGGGGCAGGGGATGGGTGTGGGGGTGGGGCACCCATTTAATAACTTTTAAAATATTTGAAAAAAACATAATATTACAAAATTGAAACGAAATGGGATTGACGGACCTTACACATACGTTATGTACTGTGCTCTTACGTTGAAAATTATTAGATAGAAAAAGAAAAATATAAATTGAGATAACCTTAGAATCTAATTAGGCTAAAAATATAATGGCATCAACTAACATATATACACAACACTAAAAGTAGACATCAATTTTATAAATAATTGATAATAGTTGGATAATAATTGGATAATAAACATCGGGAGGGGGTGGGGGTGGGTGGTGTTTTGAATATTATTTACATTTATTTCGTTGGATATTATATACGTTCAAAATAAATAATTCATAATAGTTGGATAATAATTGATATTTTCATTCAAAATAAATATTTCATTCAAAAATATTGGATAATAATTGATATTTTCATTTAAATTGATAATAATTTTATTCATGAAATTAATTTAATTAGGTAAAACCCTAGATAATTTTTAACAGAATTTCATTATATTGTATAAAGTTTAGTAAATTCACAAAATGTTGCCAATTGTATGTTTTTAGGAATATCATTAGTTAGAATCCATATACATGCATGTTGTTAGAAAGTCTTAAATTTAATTCTCACTTTAATTTGTAAAATCTCTGTACTTGGTTGGATTTATCCCTTTATGATACTGAAATTTATGCTCCAATTATAATTATCTCATGTCATAATTTTATTGATAAACAATATATGTAGTTGTCACGGTCGTGGTGGGGGGAGGGGGTGGGGGTGGGGTGGGTGGGGGTGGTGTGTGTGTGTGTGTGTGTGTGCACGTAGGTGCGTAGGTGTGCGTGTGTGTGTGGCGGGGGGAGGGGGCAGGGGGTGGGGGTGAGGGTGGGGGTGGGGGTGAGGCACCCATTTAATAACTTTTAAAATATTTGGAAAAAACATAATATTACAAAATTGAAACGAAATGGTATTGACGGACCTTACACATACGTTATGTACTGTGCTCTTACGTTGAAAATTATTAGATAGAAAAAGAAAAATATAAATTGAGATAACCTTAGAATCTAATTAGGCTAAAAATATAATGGCATCAACTAACATATATACACAACACTAAAAGTAGACATCAATTTTATAAATAATTAATAATAGTTGGATAATAATTGGATAATAAACATCGGGAGGGGGTGGGGGTGGGTGTGGGGGTGGGGGTGGGGGTGGGTGGTGTTTTGAATATTATTTACATTTATTTCGTTGGATATTATATACGTTCAAAATAAATAATTGATAATAGTTGGATAATAATTGATATTTTCATTAAAAATAAATATTTCATTCAAAAATATGGGATAATAATTGATATTTTCATTTAAATTGATAATAATTTTATTCATGAAATTAATTTAATTAGGTAAAACCCTAGATAATTTTTTAACAGAATTTGATTATATTGTATAAAGTTTAGTAAATTCACAAAATGTTGCCAATTGTATGTTTTTAGGAATATCATTAGTTAGAATCCATATACATGCATGTTGTTAGAAAGTCTTAAATTTAATTCTCACTTTAATTTGTAGAATCTCGGTACTTGGTTGGATTTATCCCTTTATGATACTGAAATTTATGCTCCAATTATAATTATTTCATGTCATAATTTTATTGATAAACAATATATGTAGTTGTCACGGTCGTGGTGGGGGGATGGGTGGGGGTGGGGGTGGGGTGGGTGGGGGTGGGGTGTGTGTGTGTGCGCGTAGGTGCGTAGGTGTGCGTGTGCGTGTGGCGGGGGGAGGGGGGCAGGGGGTGGGGGTGGGGCACCCATTTAATAACTTTTAAAATATTTGGAAAAAACATAATATTACAAAATTGAAACGAAATGGTATTGACGGACCTTACACATACGTTATGTACTGTACTCTTACGTTGAAAATTATTAGATAGAAAAAGAAAAATATAAATTGAGATAACCTTAGAATCTAATTAGGCTAAAAATATAATGGCATCAACTAACATATATACACAACACTAAAAATAGACATCAATTTTATAAATAATTGATAATAGTTGGATAATAATTGGATAATAAACATCGGGAGGGGGTGGGGGTGGGGATGGGTGGTGTTTTGAATATTATTTACATTTATTTCGTTGGATATTATATACGTTCAAAATAAATAATTGATAATAGTTGGATAATAATTGGATAATAATTGATATTTTCATTCAAAATAAATATTTCATTCAAAAATATTGGATAATAATTGATATTTTCATTTAAATTGATAATAATTTTATTCATGAAATTAATTTAATTAGGTAAAACCCTAGATAATTTTTTAACAGAATTTGATTATATTATATAAAGTTTAGTAAATTCACAAAATGTTGCCAATTGTATGTTTTTAGGAATATCATTAGTTAGAATCCATATACATGCATGTTGTTAGAAAGTCTTAAATTTAATTCTCACTTTAATTTGTAGAATCTCTGTACTTGGTTGGATTTATCTCCTTATGATAATAAAATTTATGCTCCAATTATAATTATCTCATGTCATAATTTTATTGATAAACGATATATGTAGTTGTCACGGTCGTGGTGGGGGGAGGGGGTGGGGGTGGGGTGGGTGGAGGTGGGGGTGGGGGTGGGGTGTGTGTGTGGGGGGGGGGGGGGTGGGGTAGGGGTAGGGGTATGTGTATGTGTACTATTAACATTTTTTTTTATCTGTACTAATAACATTTTTTTACAGCAAAAATGTCTCCTTCAAATATTAAGGCGAAGATGATGATGTTGTTTATGATGATGTCGTCTGGGCTCGGTGGTAGCGGAGGAGATGAGGGCTCCTCCGCCCCTAGGCTCCCCAAATATGGAAAATTTGGGATTACCGTCGAGAACAAGTCGGAGCTATTAGCGAGATCCCTCTAGCTGTTAAAGACGGTCATCGGCCCGGGGTCTATGAGTTGGAAGGAGGTGCCATATGAGCTCAAGTTAGCTGTTTTGGCGGCACTACAGGTAATATTTCAATTTCAATTTCAATTTCAATTTCAATTTCAATTTCAATTTCAATTTCAATTTCAATTTCATATTTATATTTATATTTATTCGCAACTAACATTGTATTTGTTGGACAGGAACAATTCAACTTGGATCCAAAGCTACGCGATTCCGTCTTGGAGCAGTTGAGGGAGCAACACAAGACGTGGAAGAAAAATATGCGGGCACGGTACTTTGGAAAAACACGAGAGTCCATTTTATAATGGCGCGGATCCGTCCCGCCCAAGGAGCCGATCTCATTGGCACAATGGCAAAAGTTCATTGACAATGAGATCGAGGATCGACAATTGGCATCTCGCCAATCGAGGAGGGAAAATCGGGCTAAAAAGACGGACGTGCACTACTCCGGCCGGACCTCTTACGCTGAGGTGGAGCATAGGATGCAAGTAAGATTTAATTTATCTATAACTACAGAAATATATTATTGGATATTATTTTACTTTGCGGGGCCGATACTAATTTTACTTTACTTTATTTTATTTCAGGGGGTAGGGAGTGGGCCAGGGGGTAAGCCACATAGGCTCGATACTTATGTGGCTCTTCGGACGAAGAAGGGGAAGGACAAGGAGGTTTCCCCGAGCGTCGTGGCCAAGATTGTAAGTAATCCAACAGTTTAATTATTGTTAATTACGTTATAATTTTTTAGTTTACTTATTTTACTAATCATGTGCTTTTTGTCATTTCAGGAAAAGCTTAAGGAAGTGCATGAGTCGCAGTCTGATGCCGACAAGGCATCTTTGTCCACAGATGCACTCAACCAAGTGCTTGGCTCTGATCGCAAGGGGAGGACAAGGGGAGTGAGCTCGCGGGTGGCAAAATCTAGGAGCATCGGATTGGAGACGAGCGACACCGGGGTCGCTCGAACGGTGGATTCACACGACGCGAAGCTGTCCCATTTGGAGGCGACGATCCAAGATATGTACGCATTCATGAAGCGTACGTTGGGTGGAGACCGTAAAGGGAAAGGGAAAGGGAAGGAGAAGGAGAAGGCGGTGGAGGAGGAGGTGCGGGAGGACGAGGCGCAGGATGACGAGGATTTGGACCTCGCTGCTTCATCACCGACACGTTCATACTTCGACGATCCACTTCCCTATTTGATGCCCTTCAACAGACCATTGTCTACAATTGGTTGGCCGAGCGTGTTCATATTGGACGTATTTGATGGCCAGCGGATAGGGCGGGGGTTGAGGGACCCGAATACCGTCGAGGGTGGAATAGTCCATGGACGTGTGCTTCAAGAGATGGAGTCCAGGGTGCTCATCACGCATGTCATACCCGGGAAGGAGAATTTCCTATTGTGGTTGCGCGAACAATGCGGCACGACGTATATTAGTGGGTGCGTCAATTCATATGTCGTGTGGCCTACTCACCTCCTCAGTTTTATCCAAGACATGTAGTAACATTATTTTTAAGTTTGTCCATTTTAATTATATTGTCATGTATATTATTTTTACTTTGAATATTTGGATTATACTGTCATGAATATATATTTTCATTATCTTTAGTTTGTGTTGGATATATGATGTTTGGAACAGGTACAAATATACTGCTGGGCAGTGGCAGTGGCCATACTGCCCAACAGATTTTTTTTAAATTCTGCCCAAAATTGTCACCGTCATTGACCGTGACAAGTCCGTGACAACTGTTGTCACGGACTTGTCACGGTCATTAACCGTGGCAATTTTCTTTACAAAGGGTCACGGATTTGTCACGGTTTATAACCGTGACAAACGTGTCACGGTCATTGACCTTGACACGACCGTGACACAAAATGCGAGTTTTGTGTCAAGGTCAATGACCGTGACACGACCGTGACAAAAAAAGTTATCTCGCCTCGAAATGTCACGGTCATTGACCTTGACAAGGTGGATTTGTCAAGGTCAATGACCTTGAAAAATGGGCAGATTTGGTGTAGTGAGGTCACCCTTTGAGAGAGAGAGAAAGGGTTCTTGAGGAGAAGAGAAGATTGCTTGGAAAGAAGGATAAACTCTTGGGTAAAACAAGGAGGACTAACCACCTTCTACCACTTGCACTACCACCGAAAAGTCACCGGAGATAAGGAAGTTAGACCTACGAAATTGTCACCAAAGTTTCAAACCTTCATTACCAAGGCAAGTGAATATGTTTTACTATTTGGAGGTTTATAATATACATGCTAGATAGGATTGAGAATTTGAAATGAGGACTAAATAGAATAACATCATTTTTTTATAAAAGACATACCCCAAGAAATTGGCTTCAAATGATAGGGATATTTTGAGTTTCCATGTTTTTATGGAAAATAGAAAGTTATGAAATTTCTGGGAATAAAAGGATTGAATCTAAACCAATTGACGATTTTTAGGTTGTTTGATTGTTAGTAGTTGATCATATACCTTGTTATATAGATGAATTAAAGGAAGTTTGGGATTGATTTAAATGAGTTTTGATGATTTTAAAGTATCAAACTCGTAGGAACAAAATGCAGAATCAGGGCTGTGAACTGGTTGATCGATCGATCGATCCAAGAATGTAGATCGATCGACTGATCGTTTGATCGACCAGAAACATTCGATCGATCGACGACCACTAGGAACTGAAATATTTCTCTTTATTGTTTGATTAAATCCCATATTGTTAGAGATCGTTATTGACGATTATTTGATTATGATGGAACTTAGGAAATAACATTAGGTTATACTTGAGGTTCGAGAAATGTATTTTTGAATGTGATTTAATTGGGAAAAGATTATGGGGGAAATGAATTATATAAAATTATGTTCGAAATAAGCTTTTGATACATTTTGGGAAAATAACCAAATTATAAAATACTTGGGTCAAGGCTGGAAAATTATAGATAATTGAAGATAAAATGTAATGTGAGAGATATCTTCATTATTAGGATGGATAAATTCGGTTGGAATAGTTTTGAAAGAAAGACTTGGGTTAATGTGGGAAACTTATATTAGAGTGAGATGTTTATTTTGTGAGTATCAACTACATAATATTTATATGAGGTTAAGTACTAGTGTATTGATAAATACAACGGGTACATGGGGATAGGATACATTCCTAGTATTATATAAGTAGATGTTAATGCCTATTTGTATGATTGATAATTTATGTGTATAATCATACTCGCTCTACTTGCTATCACGGAGGTTTCCGCGTCGGAACAGTCTTATCTCGATTGTACCTTTATGGGGGATATTGACTCGTACCCTAGAACGTAGGATTCCTTGGTAGAGGCTATGTGTATGATAGTCAGACGGTCCTAAGAGACATGAGGGTATTGTAATACCCCGTATTTTCATGGCTTTTAAATTTAAGGATTTATTAAATTTAATTGAGATAAATTAATTTAATTTTAATCCGAAATGTTGTTTTAAATATTTACTAGCGTGACAAGAGTTAGTAATTATTGGGAATATATTATTTTTTTCATATTACTGGATGAGTATAGTAATATATGAGATTTTTTTTATAATATTGTCACGTGTGAATAAAATGACAATTGTGGAAATTTAAGCCGGGACGCGCCTGTGTCGTGTCGGGACTAAATGTGGATTAATAAAAGTGAATATTTTATAGGTTGTTCGTATGGTCGTTTTGAGTGCACCAACGCGTCCGGAAGGGTCAAGATAGTCAGAAAAGTATACACGGGGGTTTGATTTGGGTCTCGGGTTGTTTTTAGGCCTAATTAGTACCCCGGGAGGGCATTTTAGTCATTTTGTATTTTTGGGTAATTAAAACCACGAAAATTAAAGGGGTTATATCAGATTTTTAGGTTATCTCCTAGGGTTAGATAACTCAAAACACTAGAACGACCATTGTATAGGAGAGGACAGAGCTCTCAAGGCATTCCAAGGCTCAAAACTCATCCATTTACACCGCCGCCACCGTCAACGCGTAGATCGCGAGACGGGGAATGCAACCACACCAAATTCAACACCAAACAAGATTTTTGAAAATCCCAGGCAAGTGTTTATCTTGCTTATTTCGTTGATGCATCATCCATATTAGTTTAGGAGTTATTAGGATGAGATTTATGGAAGAAAAACCCAATTTGAGATGGGAAATTTTCATGTAGTGATGATTTATATGATATTTTGGAAACCCTTTGTCATGTAAAGGATTAAGAGTTTGATTAATAAAAGAGTTCTAATCAGATACAAACACTAAAACATTTATTCCGGATGATCAGACTGTTGGAATTGGATGAAATTTTACAGAGATTTAGCTGAAGACGAGAGGAAGCTACAGAAAAAAATTCAGCTCGATCAGACCGATCAATATTTTTTAATTTTTTTTTGCTAGACAGTTTTATGTTTTGAGGACTCTTAAAGATAATAAAAATTCAATTAAAACTCCATTTTAATTCCTATTTCGAAACCGTTTGAAATTTTCATCTTTGAAAATAAAATTCAAAATCCTTTAATGTAAGGCGAAATCTATATTTTTAGGATATATTGCATAAGGGATAATGTAAGTATATATTAAAGGGGAGAGACACGTAAGAGAGAGTTACGTTGGAACATAAATAGATATCTACTGAATTGTACATTTGGAAGAATAGAGTCCATGAGGGTTACGTAGTAAGTTGGAAAAACCCTTCGAATTAAAGTTAGAAACGAACCATTATACTTGATAAATAATAATGGGAAAATAAGGATAAATGTTGTGAATGTGGGTTATTGGATAAACCTAAATTGATATAATAAAAGTGGTATATTTATATGATTGTGTATGCATATATTATATACTTATGAAAATCATGCCCGCACTACTTGCTATCCCTGAGGTTACCGCGCTAAGACGATCTTATCTCGTGTGCCTTATGGGGGATATTGACTCGTACCCTAGAAGATAGGAATCCTAGGTACAGGCTATCGAATCGGTAGTCACGGTCCTAAGAGACGTGAGGGTATGTACTGACCTCTTGGACTTGGAAACTATGCTTCGCCTCAATATTGTTTGTGTATGTAATTATACAGTTCGAGAGTGATTCCGAACTTGTATTCCCTTTAGTACGATTGATACGGGGATTGGATAGCAGAGTATGCCCGCACCATAGTTTTTATATGGGGTGATGTTATGATATATATATTATACGAGTAGTTAATATATATATATGTTTTTCTGAAATCTGGAACTACCTACTGTGATTTGATATGTAGGACATGGTTGATGACTCAAATTATAAATAATTGTTTTGAGAAAGTATAATATGACACTGGAAAACTTTATTGATTAATAAAGTTAAAAGTAGAACCTTGGTTACAAATTGAAATCTTACGTTTTAAATACTTGTGTTGTTCAGTTGTAAATCCTGCGAATAACCTAAGATAAGTTAAATCATTGGGGAAAGATAGTGTGGTATATGACGTGATAGACCATTGGGAAGGTTAGTGCGATAGGTGTGCACATTAGAAGAGAGGTGAGAATTTCTCAAGAGAGTGTCGCACTAATATGTTGTTGCATTAGCCTGTAATCAATTTAAATACTTGCTAAACGAATTTTCAAATCATATACACTATCGGGCTCTGACCCGTTTCTATTTCCTTTTCTCTCTTGTATATATATATGTATGTATTTCCTTTGGAAAGAACGTGCTGCAGCTTAGGTGGGAGTTGCAGGCCTGTTGTTTAGACGACTTCATCCATTTGATTCTACTCCTAGTTCAGTTTTATCCAGCAGGGGCATGTGTCGCCCTCTTTCTATTATTTAGTTGGTATTGTCGGAGATTGAAATTTTTACTTTCAGTACCTTTATTTCGGGATTTATTACTGTCAGGATGTTTTCCTTTAGTGTTGTAAATGTTGGGATTTATTATTGATGATTAAATTCGTGTATGTTCAATTATATTTTTATTCTTAATGTGTGACTCTTTAGATGTTTATGGTTTAAGGTTTTATAACCGGATTTAATAAAATGAGAATATGGTTTTAAATGGTTTTGACACTTAGCTTAATTATTTAGGGTGTTTAAATTGGAAAAGTATTTTTACGACAGTGATGCTAAGAATGAACCAACTATTCACCTTGATTTTAATTTAATAAAGGAGTGATCGCCCGGTATTTAATTAGGCGGGGTGTCACAGGTGGTATCAGAGCATCAGGTTCTAGTGTCCTGAGGATCTGTACGGCTTATTATGCTTTCAGCGTTGCTTTGTTTGTTATAGAGCCCTATGTTTATGATTGTCGATTCCTTTGACGAGATTTCGTTCTCCTGCTATAATGTGTATAAACTAGTGAACTCTAATTTCGTTTGGATTTGTGCGTGTGCCGAGCGATGATGGATGTCAGAAGAGGACCGTTAAGCGTACATCAGGAGGCAGGGCTCAGTTGAGATTATGAAATATATCCGAGGATGATGACCGTAGTCGAGGTCACCTCCATTATGGAACGAGAAGCCACGAATAGAAAGGCGACTAAGGTGCAACAATGATTTTCAAATGCTGTTATAGTCAAATGAGGTGCGAGGGTAAACTTACCCAACGTATTACAAAAACGTGTAGAGACTGTCAGTGGGAAATTTTAGAAACGCGAAAATTGTATGTGTTTACCAAAGGAGGTAAAGTATCCAAAGGCTTAAATATAGGACGGAGTGTGTCAAACTGAAAGTGAAAATTTAGAGAAAATTTTCTTGGCTTTCGGGACGAAATTATAATGGTTGGAGTCAACCACCAATTTTAGAAGTGGAATGCTATGCCTATAGGAGAACCTTAGGTACAGTGTTGACCGTATGTTCCTTCCTCTTTTGTTCAGGATGAGAAGCAAACGTGGTTCTGAACTCATCACAGGAGGGCATGACAGAAGTCCAATTGTGGATATGAATCCTAATCGTTAGCAAATTTTGTATCGAAAGAGGTGGATACTAGTGGAGGAAACGACTCCAAGTGGGAGACCAACTTGTAATAATAGTTGATAATACTCGAGGAGGAAATTCTAATGGACGACCGATTCAGAGGTTGACAATGTCATATTTTGTCAATATAGATGATAACGCTTCTTTGTGGGGGAAGTTAAAGGAATTGAAGAATTTAGTCGAGAATAAGACTGAATACAATGGTGGTGGTATATCACCACAAAAGGATGTGGATACACATCAGGAAAACCATTTAAATGCTTCAGATATTTAAATTCTTACCAAGTGATGGTAAATTCAGTAAGTACTATTATAGATAGTAACATGATCTTTATGGCCTAAAAAGCTAAGGGAACAACCGGGATGGCTAACAGGAATCGAGTCTACTAAAGTCTGAGAGATGGACAATCCTAACCTGGTTAGTAGGATAGGTGATAAGTGGATTATGTGTTGAGGTATTTTGTGCGGAGTGAGATCGCTCACGATAATATGTTCCAAAATGAGAAAAAGGACAAGAATACGGTGCCTAGTAAAAGGCAACGATTAAAGAAATTTTGTTTGGTTTGAGTAGACGTGTTATGTCCGGAAACCATTTGCACAGTCAGGACGATTGACAAGGTAGAAGTGTAAGTTGTATCCTCAAAGGATGCGACGTGTTTATGTGACACGAGCGAGTCACCATATTTTGTTCCTTGCTAGATTAACATGTGAGACGAGCTTAATGCTTATCATTTTAAACGTATTATTATTATGTGAATATTTTTCCCTAGTGTAGCGGGATTTTTCTTTAGTGCTATCCGCGGAGGATGAATGTGTATATTAACAGTGTTACGAATTTTATTGAGGTTACTCGTCGTAGTGATGCGATATACGAGTATAGTATTATCTTTGATAAAACGTTATAGAATTGGTTAGTACGATGGTGAGCATTTATTACAAGGCTATTGGAGTTGTTGTATTAGTGCATCATGTTTTGTTTTGGCGAGGGTTGGACTCGCACTTATATTATCTATTCTAGAGACTTCGGAGGAAATAGTGGGATCGATATATTCGATGCCAATGTATGTATAGACTTTGCCAATATGATTCAGTATGTATCGGGATTTACCGTTGGTCGAAAAGATTTGACTCAGTATTATGTTTAGCACTCCGGACTTAGTAATAGGAAGAGTGCTTTGTTATATTTATCCTTTAGAGATGTGGGAGTTAATATTTATACCACTATTATTAGGGAAATGAATTTCGAGAATTCCAATTGTATGTATTCGAGGTTTATGGAATGCTATTACAACCAACCTATACTGAACAATAATGCAATTAGTGAAACATTCTTTGTTAAGCATAATTACGGGAGAAATTGTAACTTTTCTGTCAAGGGATGGAATAAAGGGGTATATACTATGGACGGAGAACCTAACGGATTTCGATAACCGACAATGCTAGGTAGTAGTGTATCGGGGGGGTTCCTTGTTTGGATTTCGCTTTGCGAGACATCCCACGCATGAAACTTAGCGTAAGGTTGGAAATAGGGAGACGTTTGGTCACTATTCCATGAGTTCGGTACCCTGGTCGAAATGGGATCAAGTAATTATGTATGTAAGTTGGAAGTTGAATTTTGTTTTAAGGTCATTGGAGCCGGATTTTTGTGGTAGGAAAGCATTTAAAGTTATCCCCACGAGTTGAGGGCTGGAACGATGATAAGGAGAATTTAAGAATTTTGATTTCTAGGGTGATTGAGAGTACCCAAATGTCATAACCGCGTACAGAACACAAGGTGAATAAAGAGTTGGAATGATTTTTAGCATGGATTATCTGGAAAGAACTTTATATTATACAAAAGAGATGACCTGTAATTATTTTGATGAATAGAGCGTTAGTGATTTATTTTGGTTTGTTGTACCTATTCGGGAAAATTGTTGTACTTATCTGAGGAAGGTTGAGAATTATTATTCCTCTTTTATTGTCATGGAATTTGAATGCCCTATACCTTCTATTCCGTTGAATTTAGTTAGTCCTACAGATGAGTAGCAGGTCGTTCGCTCTCCCAGGGCGGTCGGAGTGTTGCAAAAGTGTGGGCATCTTGGTTAACTACAGTTAAAATAGTCCGAGTCGAAGGGACGTGGTAATAGACGTGTGAAATATATGTTTGTGGGACTAGTATAACGAAGTGGAAGTGATAGAGTGTATTAAACGTCACATGAGGGGAGATAATCCATACATAAGTGTGCAATTAGAATAGCACGCCCTAACTTATTTGGAAGGCTGTGGGAAGCCATTCAAGAATTGGTATTCCTTGAATAGAGTAGAATTTAATTGTTATGAAGCACATCCGGAGCGGAGTTGTTATTAGTCAAGTGTGAGAGCGACTTGCGCATAGAAAGAGTAATGATGTTAGTATAGTATAAGAGATCCAGAAGTGCGCTTCGTGGAGAGAAGAGCACGGGTAGGAACTTTCGGCATACTCCAAGGAAGGAAGGAGAGTATTACGTGTCACTTAATGTGAGACATTTCAAGGGAAGAATCGATGTTTAGCGAGACGTAGTGAGTAGTCTCTACATGCACTGCCCATAGGTAAGGTTTGGTTGAAAGAGTAGAATCAACCAAAGAATTTTGTGTTTATCGAAAATTCCTGAAATTGGAAGAGGTTGGTAAAGTCGGTATAGTTCTTGGATGGGTTGCCACCCTCAAAACAAGATCAAGGGTTTGTCCCGAACATGTGAATTAAGTCGCCAATAAGGAAGTGATTGATATTCCTTTGGGCTGGCTTACAATATTAACTAGTATGCCCCAGACTTCCTTTGAAAGGATGGATCGCGCCAGTGCATGGTCCGGCGCAGTATAAATTTCTGTATCAGGATGAGATTGGTGAATCCCACCTTTGATATGGGATTTCAGGAACCAGCGGAGATAAGATTTTGTTTCGAGTAGGATGTTAACCCTTAGCCAGGGAATAAGCGCATGGTGATTAAAGATTAGTGGAGCCACGTGAAGGAGATTTTGGAATCTTGGTACGATGATTTCAAGAATGCTCTGTAGAAGCACTCGTACGTGTTTGTCGCATACGAGGTACTTATTAAGTTTTGTTATGGAAGAACCTCGACTATTCTCCTTCCGTATGTTTAGAGGAGAGTAGATAATCATAATTTTTGGATCGGTCGAGAAAATATCCGATAACTATGGTTGAATTCCACGACTGTTTTAGGTAGTCAAGAGTGGTCAAATGTTCGTATGATCTTCTCAGAATGGGAATTTTGTGTATGAATAAATCCGAGTAGTTGTCTTGTAGTGAGGTGCGGCCTCTTAATGATAGTGAGATAATGGAATTTATAACGTATAGATGTAACCTATTCAAAAGTTATCAGTTGGGAGTGTAATGTGAAGTGTCTCCAATGAGAATGTAAAATAATGTTGCTGTGAGGAAAAAGCTATAGTGATTGAGCGCCGTACTATGTAGATAGTTTGCGTACTGACAAGGATATCCAGAATTGTGCTACCTGGTAGGCCTTATTTTCCGAATTTCGGGATGAAATTCCGTTATTAGGGGGGAAGTATGTAATACCCCGTATTTTCATGGCTTTTAAATTTAAGGATTTATTAAATTTAATTGAGATAAATTAATTTAATTTTAATCCGAAATGTTGTTTTAAATATTTTCTAGCGTGACAAGAGTTAGTAATTATTGGGAATATATTATTTGTTGCATATTACTGGATGAGTATAGTAATATATGAGATTTATTTTTATAATATTGTCACGTGTGAATAAAAGGACAATTGTGGAAATTTAAGCCGGGACGCGCCTGTGTCGTGTCGGGACTAAATGTGGATTAATAAAATTGAATATTTTATAGGTTGTTGGTATGGTCATTTTGAGTGCGCCAACGCGTCCGGAAGGGTCGAGATAGTCAGAAAAGTATACCCGGGGGTTTGAATTGGGTCTCGAGGCGTTTTTAGGCTTAATTAGTACCCCGGGAGGGCATTTTAGTCATTTTGTATTTTTGGGTAATTAAACCCACGAAAATTAAAGGGGTTATATCAGATGTTTAGGTTATCTCCTAGGGTTAGATAACTCAAAACACTAGAACAACCATTGGAGAGGAGAGGAGAGAGCTCTCAAGGCATTCCAAGACTGAAAACTCATCCGTTTACACCGTCGCCACCGTCAACGCGTAGATCGCGAGACGGGGAACGCAACCACACCAAATTCAACACCAAACTAGATTTCTGAAAATCCCAGGCAAGTGTTTATCTTTCTTATTTCGTCGATGCATCATCCATATTAGTTTAGGAGTTATTAGGATGAGATTTATGGAAGAAAAACCCAATTTGAGATGGGAAATTTTCATGTAGTGATGATTTATATGATATTCTGGAAACCCTTTGTCATGTAAAGGATTAAGAGTTTGATTAATAAAAGAGTTCTAATCAGATACATACACTAAAACATTTATTCCGGATGATCGGACTGTTGGAATTGGGAAAGAGGTTATAACTAATCTTAGCAATAGTAAAGCTATCCCCCTATTCTAATACTTTTGAACTGGCCTTTTAGTTAGATCAAAATGGTCATAGAAATCCTTTAGCTCATAAAACTGCAAGAGATCAGATATAGTACAGTCGTGACAGTTGACAATTCACAGTTGACAGTTGACAGTTGTTACTGATATGAGTACTGTTATAAGGTAGTCCCTTATTCCATTCCTTCCTCAAGTCAGGAATGGCGGGACGAAAAATAAGAAAAACAGACAGATAGTAAGGAAATGAAGTACCGTTCGGGCTCCCCCTCTTCAGGAGGTGGATCCCTTCGCTAAAAGTTGCACCTGCCTTTCATCAATTTAGCTTTCTTCCTCCCACGCCCGCCGCCGCCTGGCCCGCGTTAGAGGGGAAGATTCGCAAAGCGGGAAAACACAGAGGGAGGGGGAGCAGCATCTTATTCTCTTCGCGAGAACTTCCGGATCGAAGAAGCATTCGGAACGGGCTCCGCATGCATTTCGTTGGCAGAAACGATCCAATCCATTCGGGGCTTCGGGGAACCCAAAAATGAAGTCTTTTGACTTTATTCATAGATAGAATCAATGATAGATAGACAAGAGATAGATAAACGATATATATATATTATATATATATCAATTAGCTGAAGACGAGAGGAAGCTACAGAAAAAAATTCAACTCGATCGAACCGTTCAATATTTTTTAATATTTTTTTTGGCTAGACAGTTTTATGTTTTGAGGACTCTTAGAGAGAATAAAAATTCAATTAAAACTCCATTTTAATTCCGATTTCGAAACCGTTTGAAATTTTCATCTTTGAAAATAAAATTCAAAATCCTTTAATGTAAGGCGAAATCTATATTTTTGGGATATTTTGCATAAGGGATAATGTAAGTATATATTAAAGGGGAGAGACACGTAAGAGAGAGTTACGTTGGAACATAAATAGATATCTACTGAATTGTACATTTGGAAGAATAGAGTCCATGAGGGTTACGTAGTAAGTTGGAAAAACCCTTCGAATTAAAGTTAGAAACGAACCATTATACTTGATAAATAATAATGGGAAAATAAGGATAAATGTTGTGAATGTGGGTTATTGGATAAACCTAAATTGATATAATAAAAGTGGTATATTTATATGATTGTGTATGCATATATTATATACTTGTGAAAATCATGCCCGCGCTACTTGCTATCCCGGAGGTTACCGTGCTGGGACGATCTTATCTCGTGTGCCTTATGGGGGATATTGACTCATACCCTAGAAGATAGGAATCCTAGGTACAGGCTATCGAATCGGTAGTCACGGTCCTAAGAGACGTGAGGGTATGTACTAACCTCTTAGACTTGGAAACTATGCTTCGCCTCAATATTGTTTGTGTATGTATTTATACAGTTCGAGAGTGATTCCGAACTTGTATTCCCTTTAGTACGATTGATACGGGGATTGGATAGCAGAGTATGCCCGCACCATAGTTTTTATGTGGGGTGCTGTTATGATATATATATTATACGAGTAGTTAATATATATATGAAATTCTGAAATCTGAAACTGCCTACTGTGATTTGATATGTAGGACATGGTTGATGACTCGAATTATAAATAATTGTTTTGAGAAAGTATAATATGACACTGGAAAACTTTATTGATTAATAAAGTTAAAAGGAGAACCTTGGTTACAAATTGAAATCTTACGTTTTAAATACTTGTGTTGTTCAGTTGTAAATCCTGCGAATAACCTAAGATAAGTTAAATCATTGGGGAAAGATAGTGTGGTATATAATGTGATAGACCATTGGGAAGGTTAGTGCGATAGGTGTGCACATTAGAAGAGAGGTGAGAATTTCTCAAGAGAGTGTCGCACTAATATGTTGTTGCATTAGCCTGTAATCAATTTAAATACTTGCTAAGCAAATTTTTAAATCATATACACTATCGGGCTCTGACCCATTTCTATTTCCTTTTCTCTCTTGTATATATATGTATGTATTACAGGTGCCCAGCCACAGGGGCGTCTTACTTAGGATCCTTTGGAAGGAACGTGTTGCAGCCTAGGTGGGAGTTGCAGGCCTGTTGTTTAGATGACTTTATCCATTTGATTCTACTCCTAGTTCAGTTTTATCCAGCAGGGGCATGTGTCTCCCTCTTTCTATTATTTAGTTGGTATTGTCGGAGATTGAAATTTTTACTTTCAGTACCTTTATTTCGGGATTTATTACTGTCAGGATGTTTTCCTTTAGTGTTGTAAATGTTGGGATTTATTATTGATGATTAAATTCATGTATGTTCAATTCTATTTTTATTCTTAATGTGTGACTCTTTAGATGTTACTGGTTTAAGGTTTTATAACCAGATTTAATAAAATGAGAATAAGGTTTTAAATGGTTTTCACACTTAGCTTAATTATTTAGGGTGTTTAAATTGGAAAAGTATTTTTACGACAGTGATGCTAAGAATGAACCAACTGTTCACCTTGATTTTAATTTAATAAAGGATAGATCGCCCGTTATTTAATTAGGCGGGGTGTCACAGGTATGTGCTGACCTCTTAGGGACTTGGAACTATGCTTCACCTCCATTTGTATGTGTTATGTATTAATACAGTTCGAGAGTGATTTAGAACTAGTATTTCCCTTATTACGAGTGGTACGGGGACTTGATAGTAGAGTATGCCAGCACTATAGATTTTATGTGTGGTGCCAATTAGTATATATATAGATTATATATGTGATTTATATATACCTATACCTGGGATTCTTCTACTGCATGCGTAAGTATATAAATATTGATTAATGGTTTCTAATCATAGTAAGTGCCTGGAAT
This sequence comes from Sambucus nigra, assembly GCA_949130495.1. Lineage (NCBI taxonomy): Eukaryota > Viridiplantae > Streptophyta > Magnoliopsida > Dipsacales > Adoxaceae > Sambucus > Sambucus nigra. The sequence goes on along the minus strand of OX422217.1, from coordinate 305,480,086 downwards.
TTCATAGTATTATTGAGTTATGCATATTGACTTATATTATTAAGAAGATGTTATCTTAATTACATAATGGACACACGGCCTCACGAATCAGAATTGATGAGAGGAGAATTGGGTTATAATTCAATTACCCTTTTAGAGGTACATTATGTGTGCACTATAGATGAGAGGTGAGAATCTCAAGAGAGAGTCTGATAACCTAACATGAATATTATAAGTGATAAAAATTGTAATATTTCACTTGCTGTTTTCAAAACTATTTTCACATCGGGCTCTGACCCGTTTCCTTGCATATTCTCTTTTCTATTGTACCTTCTATATCAGGTGTCCAGCAGCAGGGACGCCAACCTTAGAGGATTATGACGAGCTATGGAGCTATGGAATACTGCTTAGACGCCTATCTTCATTTGATTCACACTATGTACTGTTCTTTTATTTAGGAAATGTCGCCCCGAGGAATTCAATTATCTCCTTTCTATCTGAGTCAAAATATTCTTGTATTTGTGTTATTTTAATACATTTATTATTGTTGGGTTTGCTGTATTGAGAAATTATTTGGGAATGTTTATTCCAATTGCATTTAAATTCTTTTGAGTTATCTGTTTAGTTATTATTGTGGTAGAACAAAATGTCTAGTGTTATTCGTAAACTAAAAATGAATTTTATTGAATTAAAATTTGGAAAGTTTTTAACACCAGCTTAATTGGGTATTGGGTGATTTGTAAATATTTTCGACAGTGATGCTAAGAATGAGCCAACTGTATATTCTGTTTTAATTTGGTATGGGACTGGCCACCCGATATTTAATTAGGTTGGGTGTTACATTAAAGAGCTTAATGATGGTCGATTTATAACTCAATCTAAATATGCTAGTGATCTCATTAAAAATTTTGGGCTTGGTAATTCTAAAACAGTACGTATACCCATGAGTACGTCCACAAAAATATCTAAAGAAGAAAATGGGAAAGACATTGACCCGACTTCATACAGAAGCATGATAGGGAGTTTGTTATACCTGAGTGCCTATAGGACAAATATTTCCTTTGTTGTAAGTGTTTGTGAACGATATCAATGTGCACCTAAAGAAAGTTGTATGTTGTGTGTAAAATGAATAATAACATACATTAAAGTCATAATAAATTTGGGCATATGATGCACAAAAGACACTACTAGCTTTGTAGTTGGATACACTGATGCTGATTGGGAAGGATGTTTAGACGATAGTAAGAGCACATCTGGAGCCTCTTACTACGAAGGAAACAATCGTGTGGGATGGATTAGTAAAAAAAGAATTGTATATCCCTTTCAACTGTTGAATCTAAATATATAATAGCGGGTAGTTGTTGCACCCAATGTGACACCCCACTTAATAAAATTTCAGTTGATCAGGCCTTTACCAAATTAAATCAGGATTTTCATATGATTCATTCTTAGCATCACCGTCGAAACATTATTAAGTACTAACCACCTAATCTTTAATTAAGTTGGTGCCAAATTTTATCTTATGAATTAATTCAAACCAACAAGTACAACAAGAATCCAACTTTAACCAATGCAATATAGTAAAGTCTTAACATGTCACAAATGTCTAAAGCAAGTGTTAGCCGATTAACATCAACTTAGAACAAACCAACAAAAATCGAACACATGAAAAAGTATATCCAATACAAGTTGAACCAAGGTAAAAGTACAACTACCATAAGCAACATGCTCGAAGTACAACTGAGAGACTATCCCAATCAAGAGGAGAATGAGATAAGCGTTTAGGGAAAATCTTGTAGAACCCACATGTACTGCATCTACGTACCCTGAAAAGGAATCAAGCCCGGCGCCCCTATTGTAGGACACATAAAACGTTTTGAAAATATTTTATAGCAAGGGTTAGAACCCAAAACATTTGATAATATTTAGCAAGTGAATTAAACTGCAGTAAATTAAAATGCATGGATGCTCTTCATATTTAAGTTAGTGTCCCACTCTCTTGAGGACAAAATCACCCTTCAACTAATGTGCACACCTAACGATTTTCTATATAACCTATCTATCTATCTACTCCAGAACTAGTTTTGCCAAATTATTCATACCTTTCCCATTACTCTAACCCCAGTAAGTTTAATATACTTGATTTATAAGTCATCAATCGCATTAACTTATCTCATTTGGGCCATATAACATTATCACAAGTTATATATCATCAACATAATTTACAATATGTATTTTTACCCAGATATATTTATTCGCACTATATATACATATCAACTATTTACAACATTCACGCAACATGTAGTAAATATATATAATCATCCTCCCAAGTAGACACTCGTCGGATGTTCTCTAAAATGATATCAGTTCAAGTATACTCATCCACCTAGACACCCTGATCCGGTTAGCACCCCAAATCATCAAAATCAAATAAACGCATTGGAGGCAATCATATTTCCCCCCCCAAAATGGAAGCGAATCATACCCAAGACATCCCATTCCTAACTACAAACACTATTACCTGAGGGCTATGCTCACCCTGCTCCTCAAGATAGGGGATTCAGCCCCATCTCACAACCCCCAACGATAGCATTAGAGGGGTATGATTTTATCAAACATCTAATTACTGATATTTAAGAACATAAACTATATATAAAAATTCAAAGTATAACCATTATCGTGCACAAATCCCGTAGCACTAGCCCAATTTATCCCCGAGACTACATTCCGACCCAAATTTAATTAATCACGCATTAATTTTTTTAATTATCTTGGCGCCACACAATTAATGTACATGGACTCGCTCACTTGGTCCAAAAATAAAACAGTCTGAGTTTATTTATCAAAAATTATATTTAATAAGTCTCGCATACTTATTACTCTAAGGCTCTTAATTACTTCTAATTAAACCTTAATCCCCCTTTTCTTGGGATGTTCAGCCTCAAATTTTAAATTCGAAGAAAATAATAAACCCATACAGCGCACATCAGACCATAAAATTTATCTTCCATTTTTCACCCAAAGATAGCAACTTCGAACATATATGGGTCTAGGCCAAATAAGGGTTAGGAGAGGGCTGTGAAACGATGTCTTTTAAATGAGAAGCATGTCATTCAAATGACAAAGTTTGTCATTCAAATCATACCCAGGTCATTTGAACGACCATGGACTCCCTCCTCTTCCTTCGTCATATGAGTGAAATCCACCATTGATAACAGTTAAGAACCTCTTGCCCCCAACATTTTATATCACAAAATTAACAGTTATGCTAAACCCACAAATTCATGACCCCCGTATCTCAATTTACTAATCACCGTTTTAAGGCTTATAAACCAATTTCAAAATCCTCTACATATTTTAATATAAAATTAATAAAAAAACCCACTTTAGCTGTCAAAAAACTCAATAACCATATCAGTTTTAACCCACCCCCTATGATATAAAAAGGAACTATAATAAATTTAAAAGAAAGCTTAACCACATGCCTTCTAGGGTTTGTAGGTTCTGAATCTCTTTTTTGAAGATGATGGGTTTGATGAAGAATGTCCACACTTGTTCTTGATTTAGGCTCCTAAGATTTATCTAATTTCTCCCTCTTTTGTATCTTGATTAGGTTTTTTTAATAAGTGAGTTATGGATCTGACACCCTTTCACTTTTAGGGTTTATTAAGTAAATCCCATTTTTAGGCTTGTGGGCTTTATTAAAATGGCCCAAACACTCTCATATGGGCTCAAAGATGTCTAGAAAAGTCCTGGAACCCATTTATTAGCAATGGGAACTCTTTTCTGACTATTTTGACCCATCCGTACACAACCGTACACTTAGCATTTCCATCCGAATTATTATTTTTAAAAGTTAAGATTCACCTTTTAACTTAGTTCATTATTACTATTCACTTAGTAAATTTAAATTCCCTTAATGTTAATCTCTTACTCATCGAATGAATATTTAAATAATATCAATCTAATTAATTCTTATTAAATTATGACCACCTAGTAATTTAACATCTACCAAATAAATTAATTAATAAATAATAAAAAATACGAGGTGTTAGATACCTACCCCCTTAGAAGGGAATTTCGTCCCCAAAATTAGATCATACCTGCGGTGAATAACTTTGAATATTGATGTCGCATGTCATCCTCCCTCTCCCAAGTGGACTCGTCGGCACTGTGATGTCCCCGCTGAACTCAAACTAGTGGTACAACCTTAGATCGTAACTCGGACTCACTATGATCTAGGATGGATACTAGTCTCTCCTCATATGAGATATCGGGCTGCAAGTCAATCTCTTCAAGTGGGATGTGCCATAATGCCCTGGGACTCCTCCGATATTTATTCAGCGATGCCACCTGAAACACGTCATGTATCCGCTAAAATTTGATCCAACAAGACCAATCAATAGGCTATCAGCCCTATTCTCTCAATGATAGGGGAGAGGACTAGGTACATTTGTGCTAATTTCCCTTTCTCGCCAAACCTCATCATCCTCTCATAAGGGATATGCACACTAATGGATGATCTCCGAACTCTAACTCTACATGCCTCATATTCGCATCAGCATAACTCTTTTGCCTATCTTGGGCTATAGGAATACACCTATAAATCAACTCAACATAGGAGGATGTGTTCTGAATCATCTCCGACGACAATAGTTTATTGTACCCCTCCTCTAACCAACAAGAGGGTGAACGAAAATGTCTTCCATTAGATGCCTCAAAGGGGGCCATGGAGATAGTGAATTGGTACGAGTTGTTGTATGCGAACTCTACCAATGGAAGGTATTGCTCCCAAAATCCACCAAAGTCAAGGATACATATCCGCATCATGTCCCCGAGCATCTAATTTACCCTTTCTATCTTCCCATCAGTCTGGGGGTGATAGGCAGTGCTCAACCTCAACTTGGTTCCCATATATGTCTGGAAGCTCTGTAAGAATTTCAATACAAATATCTTATTTCTATCAGACACTATGTTGATTAGCACCTCATACAACTTGACTATCTCAACTATGAATAGCCTCGCATACTGCATCATCTCAAAGTCTGTACAAACTGATAAGAAATATGCTACCTTGGTCAATCGATGCACTATAACCCATATGAAATCATGGACCCTTTGTGATACAGATAACCCCGTAATGAAATCCATATAGATGCTCTACCCCTTCCATACAAAAATCTCAAGTGACTATAATATCCTTGATGGCCTCTGGTGCTCCACTTTCACAAGATGACAAGTGTCACACTTTGAGACAAACTCCGTTATGTATCACTTCATCCTCGTCCACCAGTATTACCTCCTCATATCTTGGTACATCTTATTCGCATCGAGATGTATCGCAAAACTAGATCCATGGGACTCATTCATAATGGCATGTATTAAATCCTCGTCCTCTAGTATGACTAACCTCCCATTAAAGCGTAGCCTTCCCTCGGAGATGATGGGGTAGGAATCTGCACCCTCTTTTAGTAAGTGCCTCACCCTAGTTTGGAAAAATGGGTCCTCTGCCTGAGATCCCACCACCCGCATGAAAATCTTGCGCGTGATCGCTAAAACTAGCATACTGTGACACCCCGCCTAATTAAATACCGGGCGATCACTCCTTTATTAAATTAAATCAAGGTGAACAGTTTGGTTCATTCTTAGCATCACTGTCGTAAAAATAAATTTTCCAATTTAACACCCTAAATAATTAAGCTAAGTGTCAAAAACAAGTTTAAACATTACTTTCCAAATTTTATTTAAAGAAAAAGATTTGTTTATTTATTAACAGAGTTTCAATAAATAAGATTCACACCACAATAAACCTGGAACAAAAATCCAATTAATATAAAACATCCATCAACGAATGTCAACATGCGAAGATATAAAGTAATACGTTCATCCTGAATAAAATTCCATAATAACGAAACTATGAAATAAATGGAATAACAATGTCCCAGAATAAAAAAATAATGGAAAGGTCTACACATGCCCATCAGAATGAAAATGCTAAGAGTGGATCTGAATGAACGAAGTCGTCTAATCAAGAGACCTGCAACTCCCACCTAAGCTGCAGCGCGTTCCTTCCAAGAGATCCTAAGCAAGACGCCCCTGTGGCTGGGCACCTATAATACATATATATATACAAGAGAGAGAGAGAGAAGAAACGGGTCAGAGCCCGAAAATGTGTATGATTTAAAATTTGTTTAGCAAGTAATTTAATTTGATACAGGCCAATGCAACAACATATTAGTTCGACACTCTCTTGAGGAATTCTCACCTCTCTTCTAATGTGCACGCCTATCGTACTAACCTTCCCAAATAATTTAGTTTATCTTAACTTACTCATAAGTTTTCAAAATCGAACAATGTCAGCATTTTAAAAAGGTTACTTTCAATTTGTAGCACTCCTCCCGTTTTAGCTTCATTAAATTATAAAGTTTCCCAGTGTCATCTCATACTTTCACAAAGCAAGTATTTATTATTGCGTCAACAACCATGTTCTACTTATCAAATCACAGTAGGCAGTTTAAAGTTTATAACCTCATATATATATTAACTACTCGTATAATATATATATATATAACAGCACCCCAACTAAACTATGGTGCGGGCATACTCTGCTATCCAATCCCCGTATCGCTCACACAAAGGGAAATACAAGTTCGGAATCACTCTCGAACTGTATTAACATATACAAAACAACGTTGAGGCGAAGCATAGATTCCAAGTCCAAGAGGTCAGTACATACCCACACGTCTCTTAGGACCGTCTGACTATCAATCTGATAGCCCGTACCTAGGATCTCTATCATCTAGGGTACGAATCAATATCCCCCATAAAGCAACACAGGATAAGATCGTCCCAGCGCGGTAACCTCAGGGATAGTAAGTAGCGCGGGTACGTTTTTCACATGTATATAATATATGTACACACAATCATATAAATATACCCATTCATCATATTAATATAGGTTCCTCCCGTTACCCATAGTCACAACATTTATCCTTAATTTCCCATTATTATGATTACGTATAAGGTTTCGTCTCTAACCTTAACTCGAAAGGTTTTCTCACTAGTTACGTGACACTCGTGGATTCTATCCATCCAAGTAGCAAAATCAGTAGGTAAACATCTATTCACTATATCATATGTCCTACTGGTCTTTCCTATATCCCAAAACATTTTATTCATAAAGCCCAAAAATTATTTCACGATGAATCATGTTCAATTAATTCAACAAGGGGAAATAAGAGTCTGCCAGGAAGGGTCGATCGATCGAGGTCTGGGGCTCAATCGATCGAACCTTCAATCGATCGAAGCTCTAAGCTCTAAGCTCGATCGATCGATCAAGCAGGTCTGCGAAATCCTGCAGAAGTGCAGTTACGGGTTTTACCAAAATTCTTCACCCAAAACAATATTTCCCAACACTAATCGTCCCAAAACTCCTACTACAAACATAATAACATATTTCCAGATGTTTTTAACGTTAAGCATGCGTATATCTATCATTAAACATGGTTAAACAACCCAAAATCTCATTTAAACATCAAGAACCCTAATGTTTTCTTAACTTTTGTTCTAATCAGTTTTCTCCCGAATTTCCTTCTAACATATCATCAAAAATTCGTGGGTTAATCATCTACTTCACATAATATTTCCAGAATATGGTTATAATGTTTTCTACATGCAAATCCCTATCAAAATTGGGGTTTTCTTCCATAGATTACACTCCTAATCATTCCTACACTAATATGAATATTGCACCAACAAAAATACGCAAGTTAAACACTTGCCTGGGATTTCAGAGGTCTGGTTTCCTGTTGATATTGGTGTGGTTGCGTTCTCCTCCTCGCGATCTACGCGTTGGTGGTGACGGTGGTGCAAATGGTGGTGTTTTTGGCCTTGAATCACCTTGAGAGCTCTCTCCTCTCATCTCCAATGGCCGTTCTAGGGTTCTGAATGTTCTAACCCTAAAAGGCTGACCTAAATGGCTACCAAGGATGGCTGAAAATTCGTGGGTTTAATTACCCTATTTTGTAAAATGACCATAATGCCCTCCCGGGTCACTAATTAAGCCTAAAAACATCTCGAGACCCAAACTAAACTCATGGGTACACTTTTCTGACTATCTCGACCCTTCTGGACGCGTTGGCGCACTCAAGACAACCATACGAACAACTTATAAAATATTTACTTTTATATCTCAATAATTAGTCCCGACGCGACACGGGCGCGTCCTGACTAAAATTCTAAAAATTGACATTTCATTCACTTGTGACCTTTAATATAACCCATATCATATATTACTATGCTCATTAGTAATATTCGACAATTTTTATATAATTACTAACTCTCGTCACGTTAATAATTATAACATAATTAATTTCCGGATTTTTATTAAATAATTCACTCTCATTAAATTTAACAAAACCCCCAAATTACTATAGCATAAAAATACGGGGTATTACACATACATTCCCTAGAAACCTCATCATCGTACCGAAGTTCACTCCACTTCGCTTTTCAGACTACTGCCAAGTCCTACATGGGTTGCCGGCTCAACGCGTCTACCATGATGTTTGACTTAATATGATGATACTGAATTTCAAACTAGTAGTCCTTCATGAATTCCAATAACCTCCTCTGCCTCATGTTCAGATCCTTCTGTGTGAAGAGATACTGAAGTTACTTGTGATCCGTGAATAACGTGAACATCTCTCCCAGAAGGTAGTGCCTTAATATCCTCAACAAAAAAATAACTAATGCCAACTCAAGGTCATGGGTGGGGTAATTTCTCTCGTGGGGCTTAAGATTTCGAGATGCATAAGCTATAGACCTCTCTTCTTATTGTAGTACACTTGTGAGCCCCTGTAAGGATGCATCTGTGTATATCTAATACTCCAATCCTACCCTAGGTAAAGCCAGTATAGGTGCTGATGTCAACTTTTCCTTTATCTCATTGAAAGCTAACTGACACTAGTCACTCCATACAAATGCCACCCCTTTGTGAGTCAAATTTGTCAACAATCCCACAATTTTAGAAAACCCCTTGATGAAGCGACGGTAATATCTGACCAATACACAAAATCTACCAATCTCATTTGGTGTCATGGGTTGTCCCCACTCCCTCACCATCGATACCTTGATAGGATCCACAATAATACCTCGATCTGAAAATATATGGCCAAGGAACTCCACCTTTCATAGCTAAAACCCACCCTTCTCAAACATGGCGTATAACTGGTGATCCTATAATGTTTGTAAAACCATTCGTTGATGCTCTGCATGCTCCTCTTCCGTGCGTGAGTAGACCAAAATATCATCCATGAACACGATGACGAATTGGTCAAGAAACAGTTTGAAAACTCGATTAATGAGGTCCATGAATACTGTTGGCTCACTGGTGAGCCCGAATGGCATTAACTGAAACTCATAAGAGCCATACCGCGATAGGAAACTAGTTTTAAGGACATCTTCCTCCCGAATCGGCAACTGAGGGTACCCGAATCTAAAATCAATTTTGGAGAAGTACACCACCACTATCGACTGGTCAAACAAGCCATCGATCTTAGGCAACGTATACTTATTTCTTATCATGAACCTATTCAGCTCCCTATAGCAGACACACAAGTGGAGCAAGCCATCCCTCTTCTTCACAAACAACACGGGAGTAACCCACGGTGATGTGCTCCATCGAATGAAACCCTGGCCCAAGAGATGCTGAATTTTCTCTCTCAACTAACGCATCTCTTAAGGGACCATGCGGTATGGTAATTGGGCAATTGGTCTCGTAATCGATGCTAGATCAATGATGAACTCAACCTCCTAATTGGGTGGTAACCCCGGTATATCCTTTAATACATCCTTAAAGTCCCTCACGACTAGAATCAAGTTTATCGGAATCACCACCCCCTGTGAGGTCTCCTCCTCAATATTGTATAAATGAGTAATCGATCCTCCATAGGTAAGACGAATCGCCACTAAAAAGATCTCCTGTCCCGGAATGGATAACATTATAGCCCTCTCAAAATAATCCAGCATCGCCATGTATCCGGCTAACCAATCCCTGCCCAAGATAACATAGTATCCCTACATATCTAACACCAAGAGGTTCACTGATAAACTTAGTCCTCCAATCATAGTATCTACCCCTTTATATATCGAGTGTATGAGTGACCTACCACACACATGAGGAGACTATCGTCCGTATCTAATAACCCAACTACTCTAGCAAATTTGGTCCTAATGAATAAATGTGATGCACCAGTATAAAAAAGAATCTTACCCTCATGTCCATGAATATGAAATGTACCCTCGACTACTGATAACACCTGAGGTGATGGAGGAATCGAAATATCCCAGACATTATACACACGCCCATAGTGCAACTTCCCCGTTGTGGTGAGGCTGGTGGAGTTGGTTCTACTGGACCCCCTATAGTTGTTTTCCCTGTGGGGAAACCTTCTTTTGTCTCCTACCTCTCTGTAGGCAGTCCTTCTTCAGATGGCCTGGCTGGTCACAACCAAAATAGCGCTTTAGAAAACCCCACTAATTCTGTCCCTGTTGGCCCTGACGAGGTTGTCCGTGGTGTTGGCCCTAATGGTCTCCCCTATTGTACCCTTGTCCTCGCAGCCCTGAGGAACCTACTATTGATTCACTCCTTGTTGGCCCTCTCTAAACGCCTATCCTTCATGCCAAAATCTCTTAGCAGTATTCCCTTGGCAGTTATCTTGCCCCTGCTGCTCTCTATTAGTAGCACCCCCATTTACCTTGCCCTACTGTCTCAGCTTACCACCCCTCTTACTTCTCTTCAGATGGAAGCGATGATCCTGAAATGAAGTAAAGCAGCATTCACCACATTTATATAGGTCACTAAAGTAGGGTTTCCAATCAAGTGTTGCCTGATCCTCCAGGCCAAACCATCCACAAACTTATTTGTATTCCTCTTCTTGTTGCTCACCTTTTCTGGCACTAAATTAGCCAAAAGGGTGAATTCCTCCTTGTACTCAGCCACAAAACAGTCACCCTGATTCACCTTTCGAAACCTCATACTCATCTCGGTTTCAACAGTTGGAGGAAAGTACTTGCGATCAAAATACACCCAAAATTCGATGATAGTCATCAAATCTCTATCTCCAAGGATGCCCAGTGAGCCTAAATGTCGCCAGCATCTGTCTATGAACCTCACTGCAATCAACTATGCGCGAGTGTTGTTGTATATCCCTCCTCCACTGGTAGGCTAGAATCACATATTCACCTCCTTAAAACTTCGGGGGATGGCCCTTCTGAAAGGCCTCCCTCACATGATGCCACTCAAATGGCCCCAGGTAGGCCTACACTATTGGAGCCATGGGCTACTGTGGCTGGGGCTGAGGGAAATGGGCTGCTATGGCTATCGTGGAGGCATTGACTAATTAGGCCACAATTTCTTGTACCTTCTCTGTGGACACAAGCCCTTATGGGGCCTGTGGCTGTGGAATATCGGGCTCCTGATGGGCCTCTCCCTTTCCACCCCAAGCGGCCTCCCTCACGGATCTACCTCTACCTCTTTTGGGTGGCATCTGAAAATTAGAATGAGTTTTATATGTTCACGATTAATAGAAATTTAAAATAACAGAAGTACGATAACTAATAATCATAAAAATGAGTTAACAGTCCAAATAATAGGGATTTATAAGAAATAATGCAATGCTAAAACTAAAGCAAGCCGTACAGATCATATGGACACTTGAATGTGATGCTCGGATACCATCTGTGACACGCTACTTAATTAAATTTCGGTTGATCGGGACTTTATCAAATTAAATTAGGATTTCCATATGGTTCATTCTTAGCATCACTGTCAAAACATTATTAATTATTAACCACCTAATCTTTAATTAAGCTAGTGCCAAGTTTAATTTTCTGAATTAATTCAAACCAACAAGTACAATAATAATCCAAATATAACCAACACAATATAGTAAAGTCTGAACATATCACAAATGTCTAAAACAAGTGTTACCCAATTTACATCGACTTATAACAAACAAAGAAACATAAATCAAACACATGAAAAGTATATCCAATACAAGAAAAACTAAGGTTAAAGTACCACTACCATGAGCAACATGCTCAAAGTAAAACTGAGAGACTATCCCAACTAGAAGAGAATGAGATAATCATCTAGTGCAAATCCTGCAGCACCCACATTTACCGCAACTACGTACCCTTAAAAGGAATCAAGCCTAGCGCCCCTGTGGTATGACATCTAAAAGGTTTTGAAAATATTTTATAGCAAGGATTATAACCCAAAACATTTGAAAATATTTATCAAGTGAATTAAATAGCAATAAATAAAAATGCATGGATGCTCCTCATATTTAATTAGTTTCGCATTCTCTTGAGGACAGACTCACCCCTCAACTAATGTGCACACTTAACTATCTATATAACCCATCTAGCTATCTACCCCATAACTAGTTTTGTCATATAGTTCCTACCTTTCCCATTAATCTAACCCGAGTAAGTTTAATAAACATGATTTATAAGTTATCAATCTCATTAACTTATCTCATTTGGGCCACATAAGATTCTCACAAGTTATATATCATTAGTATAATTTACAACATGTATTTTTACTAGTATATATTTATTCGCACTATATATACGTATCAACTATTTACAACATTCACACAACATGTAGTAAATATATATAACCATCCTCCCGAGTACGCACTCACTGGATGTTCTCTAAAATGCTATCAGTCCAAGTATACTCATCCACCTGGACACCCTGATCCGGTTAGCACCCTGAATCAGTGAAATCAAATAAACGGATTGGAGGCGGTCATAGTTACCCCCGGAAATGGAACTGAATCATACCCAATATGTCCTATTCCTAACTACAAATGCTATGACATGGGGACTATACTCACCCTGCTCCTAAAGCCAGGGATTCACCCACATCCCACGACCTACTATGATAGCATTAGAGGGGTATGATTTTATCAAATATCTAATTACTGATATTTGAAAATTCATAATATATATATATATATAAATTCAAAGCCCAGCCATTACCGTGCACAAATCCCGTAGCACAAGCCCAATTTATCCCCAAGACTACATTTCGACCTAAATTTAATTAATCATGCATTACTTTATTTATTTTTTCTTGGATCAAGACAACTAATGTACCAAACTCACTCACTTGGTCCAAAAATAAAAATAGTCAGAGTTTATTTATCAAAATTCTATTTAATAAGTCTTGCATACTTATTACTCTAAGGCTTTTAATTACTTCTAATTAAACCTTCATACCCCTTTTCTTGGGATGAGCACCCTCAAATTTCAAATCCAATGAAAACAATAAACCCAAAACTGTAAACCCATACAACGCACATCAAACCATAATCCGTATCTTCCATTTTTAACCCAAAGACAACAACTTCGAACATATATAAGTCTAGACCAAATAGAGGAAGGGACACAAACAGGGGAAGGAGAGGGCTGTAAAACGATGTCGGTTTCAAGGAGAAACATGTTGTTCAAACGAAAAAGGTTTTCATTCAAACCATACTCAAGTCATTTGAACGACCATTGGCTCCCTCCTCTTCCTTTGTCATATCAGCGCATTCCCCATTGATAATCGTTAAGAAACTCTTGCCCCTAACATTTTATATCACGACATTAACAGTTATGCTAACCCCACGAATTCAAGACCCCCATATCTCAATTTACTAATCACAAATTTAAGACTTATAAACGAATTTCTAAATCATCTACATATTTTAATATGAAATTAATAGAAAACCCACTTTAGCTGTGAACAAACTCAATAACCATATCATTTTTAACCCTCACACTATGATATAAAAAGGAACTGCAAGTTTAACCACCTCCCTTCTAGGGTTTGTTGGGTCAGAATCTCCTTATTGAAGATGATGGGTGTGATGAAGAATGCCCACACTTGTTCCTGATTTAGGCTCCCAAGATTTCTCTAATTGCTCCCTCTTTTGTCTCTACTTGATTAGTTTTTTTCTAAAAAGTGAGTAATGCCTTTTATTAAGTAAATCCCGTTTTTAGGCTTGTGGGATTTATCAAAAGGGCCCAAACACCCTCATGTGGGCTCAAATATGTCTAGAAAAATCCCGCAACCCATTTATTTTCCATGGGCACTCATTTCTTACTATTTTGACCCATTCGGACTCAACCGTAAACTCAAAATTGCCATCTGAATTATTATTTTTAGAAGTAAATATTCACCTATTAACTTAGCTTATTATTACTATTCACTTAGTAAATTTTAATTCCCTCAATATTAATCGCTTACTCAACGGATTAATATTTAAATAATACTAATCTAATTAATTCTTATTAAATTACGACCACCAAGTAATTTAATATCTATCGAATTAATTAATTAATAAATGACCAAAATTACGAGGTGTTACACCCAACTTTTATGAATCATGCAAATGCTTAGTGATTATGGTACCATCGAAGATAAATTGACTATATATTATGATAATTATAGTGCCATTAATATATCTAAAAATCTAGTACAACACTCATGAACTAAGCACATTAAGATTAGACATCAGTTTATTCGTGAACCTGTTGAATATAAAGAACTTGATATCAAACATTGAAAAACAATTTGCTGACCCATTTACGAAACTTTCGGACATTATTAGGTTTGAATCGCTTAGGAAAGCCACATGTATAATTGTGCTTACTTAATATATTCTACCTTATTCTCATAACCTCAAAATTTTCACTCTAATATTTTGTATATGAGGATTTAGGGCAATAAAAATTAAAGAAAACAAAAGATGCCTCCTTAATCTGGTTTATGTAGGAGACCCTTGAATCTGCCCTTGTTTACGACATCATTTGTGAAGAATAATTATTTATATATCCCTATTTTTATATATCTTTTACCCCACTGTCTATTTGAGAAAAAATGGGGGAGAAGAGCTTGAGTAACCCGCTTTAAATTTTATTATCGCATCTTATATTGATTCAACTCATATGCACATTGGGTTTCTTCTTTAGGCATTCTCTTTATAGATCCGTTGTACATGTGACAAAATTAGGGTATTGCTCCGTAACTAGTTGAGTTATGTATTTTTCTCTCTTATTTCCGAATCTAGGATAGGAATGGTTTGATTAGCTCTTTTGTATAAGAATATAAGATTTTATCTTTTTTACCCATGAGTACAGGTCACTCAAGGGAGTTTTGTCTCCAATATCTAGAGGGGGATAGTGAGAACATACTATATGGTTGACTTACTTGTGTTTGTACCATATAGGAGTTCCAACTAGGTTGGATATGTTGACAAAATTTAGTAGATTTTTTTAGCAATCTTCTCCATGGTATTGGAGGACTTCAATAGCAAATCATATTGTTCAAGGCATCCAATATTTCTAAAAGGGAAGTTGAATAACACACATAGGACACAGTTACATGCATTGCATTAGTGTGCGTGTCTTAAAATATTTGTAGAAAATTTTAAATATTTTAAAATATTTTTTTGGGAATTATTTAAACATTTTCAATTAATTTTTATACATTTAATAATTTGAGAATAAAATGTTTTGGCGTTAAAAGTGAATTCTTAATTCCCTTAATAAAACTTCACGGGTAGGAAACAAAATTGGACCATAATTATGGGGGAGAAAATGGGATTTTGTGAAACTAAAAAAACACGTGTTTTACATTCATTCTTATCCCTACATGTGTTGGTGTACTGTTGTTCATATTAGTCTTTGTTTTGTCTCATAACTCTAAGACGAGATGTCATCCGTGGGATGAGAAATAATCAATGGTTTGCATATCTTCGTTTATAATCCTTGTGTGTTAAGAGATCCAATGGGAGTGATCGGTTGCGCAGTTCATTTATAACCCTTAGATCAGAATTCTAAACGTTAGATTAATCTCAACTTTCAATTTACCTTGACCTTCCAGACCCTTCCTAAGCCATTATAAAATAGGACTCATTATTAAGGCTTTAGAAAATTATTGACCATCGACCCTTTGAGAGAAAAAAAGAGAGTAGAGAGAAGAGAGGGAAATGAGAGAGGGGGAGAGGAGGAGAGAGAGAGAAATCAGAAGAAATAAAGAGAAATAACATAGGGTTTCTTCCACCAAACACATAATCCATCGTCTTTTCAAAGAACCAGAAAGCCTAAACTTGAGTGTTTAGATATTTTAGGTTTTGTTTGAGGGTTTTTGGAGTTTGAGTGTTTTAAGAAACTCTTTAAACATAGTCTCTCTTAGGAACACTAATCTCTTAGTGTTTCTAATATTTCTACTTGGAAATTATGAGAAACACATCTCAGATATATCTCACATGCATTTTTTAGTGTTTCTACCCTTTTGTTGTATTTTTTTTCTTAGTCTTTTAGATCCATACTCTCCAGTATAAATCTCTTGAAAAATATACTTCTAAACACTTCTAATTTTTAGATATAAAAACTTTTGTAAATAAAATAGAGTTTTACAGTTTGTGAAACCTGTTATGCATATAAATAAGTTCTTGTGACTTAGATCTATTTTTTATGATCTAAACTCCAGATCTAAAATTTGAGATGGAAAAATAAAGTCTGGTTTTCTTGTTATTATAAACAGTTGTATGTCATATAGATTTATTGTATATAATAGGATTGTTTGTATATTTTCTCTATAGAGCGAAGTGTGTTGCATACTACATTTAGACACTTCATAGTCACATAACATTCTCAAACAAGTGTTGTTCCTTTTGAGAGATCTTGTTTGAATGAATCCACATAAGAAATGAGCAAGGAGTCAATACAAAGAAACTTCCAGAGAGATCAAAATTAATATATGAATACTATGGAGGAGGTTTTCACACATTTAGGTATATTTTTGTTCTTTAGCCTAGGATCTTGTGTTGCATGTTTAAGTTCTTGTAACTCTTATATAATTATTTATAGTGGATTATTCTTTAGTCGTGGCACAGAGGTCATCATGGATTTTCCTAAAATTTGAGGTTTTACATATGAAAAATCACTGTGTCAACTTACTGCCCCTGGTATTAATTTCTTGCATGGTTTGGTTTCAATAAAAATATCTAGTATAGATTTTTGATTTCAAACCTCAAGTAATATGGATACCAAGTCTAACATCTAACTAAATCTGTTTTATACACATCTTGTGTTTTAAGATATCAAGAAGGAGTTTGTTAAACGAGTTTGCTTTCGGAGTTTACTTAATCATTAACATTGTGTTAAAAACTTAGTGAGAGTAAATCATTTACCTGTGAAACTCTCTCAAAGAACATAATATTCTAAAGCTACAGTAACAAAGGGAGGGTGTGAGACAATTCCAAGTGGGGTTTCCAACAATAATGATGTATTGAAATGAAAAGAAGAAAGGAAAGATGTAACAATTACCATGTAACTACCAAACAGTGCATGCATTAACCATGTTTATTCAAGAATATTTACTTTAACTTTGAATAAAAACCATTAACCTTAAATTTAGTTACTTCGCCATTTTATTACAAAAATGTTTCTTAATTACATTAATTGAAATGATTAGTGAGCACGAATTCATGTTACTTTAATGCTCCCTTATCATTTATGTTGTATTCCAAAAACTACACATTTCTAACTTTTAACCCGCCACTTCCATTGCATTTCAAAAATTAACATTTTCACACACACACACACACAGTGTATACAAAATTATTTAAACTTCCATGCCACCTAGTCTTATAGTCACTATAAATTATGCCAGTATCCATTGAGGTTTTTATTACTGTACTTCCTTTAACCTTTATTCCCACAAATCACTGTGTTAACTTATTATCTTATTTAATTCATATTGGGTGGGTTTGTTATTTTCCCAACCATTTATCTTTCGTGAATTTATAAATTCCATACCTATACTTTTTATTTCCATTTAGTCTTGGACTTGATCGTATCCCATTTATGTTTATGAGCTTTCATCGACTGTCATAGTATGCTTCCCTAGCCAATGGTTTTGAATCTAAGATGAAGTCGCATTTTAGGTCTTCGGGACCCTTAAAAAATTTCCTGTTACTCCTTTGTGAATGCTCTTTTACTTTACATTACTTTTTTTATTGCAGTCCAATCATAAAATTTATCAAAAACACATGGCTTATCGTCGTATTTTACTTTCATAAATGCACCTTAAGGTGGAAGAAAGGACAACACCCAGGGTAAATACCACCTTGTCATTCTCATTACACACTTGAACACATTTTATCATTTAGTCCTTATTACATGTGTAGATGTATTTATCACATCTTTACCTTTACAAAATCTTGTTCCATTTCCATATTTTAGGACACTATTATTATCTTTTGTTCCTATAAAGCCTTGTAAGACAAAGTCCCCTTTTTGTCACAAATATTGTGTTTGGGCACAAAACCATAATTTCATCTATTTGGGCTTCATTACGTAAATTATCCCTTTTTATATACAACTTACACTTCATCACTTTAATCATCAAACATCCAGAGACTTTCCATTTGATCCCATATTTACTATTCTTCAATTTATAACTTCTAAAATATTTAAAAACATTTTAATATTTTCTTACACATTATAGCCACATTCCTTTATCATAAACAATATTTCAAAAATCTTATCCCAATGGTCTTCTGTAAATAATTCCTTAAACATGTTCACCTTAAGTCCAATGTGATAAGATGTGACTATTCTAATACTTTTACACTTACAGTATCATACCCATTTTATTCATCGTTTCTCCCCATGAAATAATATATTTTTCCTCATCATTTTCATAAGAATATAATTCCAAAATTTTGAAATTTGTTGGAACGTCATCCAAACTTTCTAATCTTAGGTTTTCATAAGAATTTTCAACAAAATGTTAACTTTGACACGTTGTAGGATTTCTATTATGAGTTATTCTCGAGTTACTTTGTGAGTTCAATCTTTATTGTTTGACCTTTATATATTATAGTCCATTTCATCATTATTAAAAATACCTTGTTAGTGATATATTATTGTCTTAATAGGGGTTAACCCTTAGTTTGTGTTATAACCCCAAACTCAATAGGTCTCCCCTCTTACATTTGGGGACTCCGTTCAGGAGGTATTTGTAACACTCCAAAAATCCGAATCGGTATTAATTTAATTTAATTAGGAATTTAAAAAAAAAATTATGGATTTAATTATTTCTTGGTAATCAAATATGTTGGTTTTCATTAATGGAAAATGGAATTTTAATCGGATTTGATATCGGGGAAGAAAATAGGATATTTTTTAACTTACACAATTTCGGGGCATCCTTGGTGATGATGCTGGGATTTAGCACCACCAGGTAAGTGATAGTGAGCTCAAACAGTAGTAGCTATGGCAGCCATAGAGATGCAAGTATATAAGTATGTAAGTGTGTAGAAGGGGATGAGTATAAGAAGAAATAAGACTGATGTATAGTGGTTCAGCCAATTTGGCCTACATCCACTGTGAGTGTGTGATCCACTAAGTATGGGCACTAATGGCCTTGGATACAATGCACATAACCCTCTCTCTCTCTACTGTGTGTGTACAAGCAGAGTTTTAGCTAGGGCTGCTGTTCATGGATCGATCCCCTGTAGGGTTGTAGGTGACAAGTATATATAGGTCTTGGGGGGTGTAGTGTACCCCCCAAGTAAGCATGGTGCATGTGAATAATGATCTAACCAATCCCCTCTTGACACCTGTAGATGCCAAATGATGACATAATATTCCCTCACATGAAGGTGTGATTCGGTTATAACGGTCTGCCACGTGTCATATGAGCCTGACGTGCACTGTTCCACGCGTGTCCCAAACCACGCGCTGCCATGATGTCACCCTCGGCCTATGAGCCGAGGCCGAGGGCGAAGTTTCTTCCGGTAGTGAGTCTGGCTTGATTCTGGCCTCGTACTATCGTACCCTCGTAGGGTCGTTCGGAGCCTGGGGATGGGTCGGCCCCTCGTAGGGTCGTCTGGAGCGTGGTGGAGGGTCGGCCCCTCGTAGGGTCGTCTGGACCTGGTGGTGGCCAGCTGGGACCTGGTGAAGGGTCGGACCCTCGTAGGGTCGTCTGGACCTGGTGGTGGCCAGCTGGGGCCTGGTGAAGGGTCGGCCCCTCGTAGGGTCGTCCGTATTGGAGGTAATCCTCATCCAGGCTGAGGGTATAAACGGGTATATCAATCACCCCCAGCCCTTAGCCATAGGTGTCATTGAGATGGCTGAGGGATATTTGCTGAAATTGAGACACGTGTGATCAGTTAGGTGAGTGACACCTGTGCAGATACTCATTGCTGTTCCAGTTTCCAAGGCAGGGCGGCTGTGCAGTGCGCTTGGGGCCTTGTGCCCTAATTATACCTTTCTTTGGTAAATGGGTCCACTCATTACCAAAGTATTTAAGATATTTTCAAACTCTCTCTCTCCACAGCTTCTTCTTCTTCGCGCCTAAGTTTACTCTCTCTCTAGAACCAGTCGCCATTTACAGCCTTCAATCCTTCAGGCCTCGCAGCGCTCTTGTTCTCTCCTCATCAGGTAACCTTTTTCTCCCCGCGCCTTCTTTTGTCTTCATTTCTGTGTATTTTTTAGGGTTGTAGGTCGGCAGTTTCTTAGAGTTCCCCCATAGCCTTTTCCGGTGTCTTCTCCGGTTGATAGTTCTTGAACGTTCTTGACAAAAACTTTTTAGTTTTTTGGTTTAATCCAGAAGTCAAACCTGGTCAATCCCCCAAGTGTTTGTAGTTGAATTAGCCAAGTCTAGTGTAATTTCTCCAAGTGTAGGGTCTTCCCTTTAATGCTTAGGAGGCTTTACAACTTAGTGTCTGAATTCCCATCTTTGAGAGAGAAACTATTTACCGAGATCAGACGAATAGAGGAAGAGGAAGAGAGGAGACGAGGGGCCGACCCTAATTGGGTACGACCCATCTTTTCCGTTCCTCTTGCCACCATAAGACCATCTGAACCCTCTGAGTCTTGTGGGTCGTCATCTCATCCGGACGAGACACCCGAATCAAGTGAAATGGACGAGAGAGCTTCCTCGCCAACTGGTGCTGGAACGTCCGGTAGAAGGGACACGTCTGACCTTAGCCCTCCCCGAGAGGCCGAAGGTATGATCCCCTCTGAGGCTGTCCCTGTGACAACCCTATCCCCCAATGCCTTCCAAGTGGCTTTTCCCCAGGGTCCTCCTGCAGGTGATGAGGGGGAAGGAGATGAGGACGAGGACGATGATACAGATGATCAGGTTGACACCTCCCACGCCTCATCCTTTATCTCCTCCGTTAGGGATAGAGACCTTCTGATATGGAGGCATATTTACGGAGTGCCCTCTGGGGTAACTATGAGGGTTCCCTCTGATATTGAGAGGGTTTTTGACTGTCAAGAGGGAGAGGTTGCAGTTTATGAGCAAATGTTCAAGGTAGGTGTCAGACTTTCCTTCCACCCTGCCATTGTAGATATTCTGTCGGCTCTGGGCGTCTCCCCCTCTCAACTTCCACCAAACTCTTGGAGGACGATCCTGGGTTACATTTCCTTGTGGAAAAATGCTTTCACTGATGAGCCCTCGTCCGACGTATTCTTGGGCTGTTACAACATCACCTCTTCATCTAAACAGCCCGGATACTATCATCTAGGGGCGAGAAGGTCTGAGAAGAAACTTCTCCACGTGGCTCAAACTTCCAATCATGATTGGAAAAAGAGATTCTTCTTCATATCTGGGGCGTGGGAGTGCTCCACCGAGGCGTCCCCTTCTGCCGATGGTCCGAGGGTCCCTAACAAATGGTCTAATCCCTCAATGAAAGCTAGGTCAGACCCCGGACTTAGCCTGGAGGAAAGGGATATTGGTAAGTATCTGAGGGGACGAGGGAGAGGGGGTGAGATCCCAAAGTTCGAAGATTTGATGACCCCTCGGTACCTCAAAGAAGCTGGTCTGAGGGTCGGCCCTCTGACGGAACTATGTGAGTTATACAACACGTTTTCCATTCTTTACTTTTTTGAAGTGTTTCCTGTTTATCTCTGTATTTTTTTTATGCATGGTACCCTTTTCAGGTCGTCCTATAGGTGTGTCAGATTACCTCTGGGAAATGACTGCTCCAAGCCTACTCGCTGGTTTGTCAAAGAAGAAGGGGAAGGAGCCTCAGCAAGCTCCAAAGAAGACGAGGGCCTCAGGGCCGACGGTTGTTGAGCCGACAGCCGATAGTCACAAAAGGAAGGAGCCTGAGGCTCCAGTTGAGCATCGGCCTGACCCTAAGACAAGGGCCAGGGTCTAGGCCTTTGAGGGGGCAACCTCTTCGTCGAGCATGGGGGCCTTCTGGTCTCAAAATCTGGCTCATCTGAGGGCCGACCCCTCGTCGCTGATCACAAACTTGAGGGAAGCCAAGGCCTTGATGTTCTCTACACCATCGGCCTCTGACTTCGAGTTCTTGGCGAAGATGCCCCCTGCCAAAGTGTACGACTATGGTCTGCACTCCCTTGCTCAGGTATTGGTCTTGACCTTTTAATTTTATTCTTACTAACTGTTACCTCGGCTCATCTTGATGTTTGTTCATTTTTTCTTGCAGTCTATTTGTGCCTTGACCTCAGCCACCAAGTGGATGGCCTAGAATCAACAAAAGTTTCACGAAGCTGAGAGGGCCATTCAACAAGAGGCCGTCCACATTCAACAAGAGGCCGACCTACGGACAGAGCTAGACACTGCGAGGGTCGAGCTGGAGAGTACAAGAACTGAGCACGCTAGAGTCCTTGATGAGCGGACGAGGCAGCATGATGCCGCTCTGCAGGCTAAGGACTTGCTCATTAAGGAGAGGGACTCGGCTCTGATCAACCTGGAGGCCCAACATAAAATTGATCTTGAAGAGGCTGTCAGGAAAGCCGGGGCTGATGCTGTTGAGGCTTACAAGGTCTCTGACAAATTCCAAGGCTTCGGCCTTGAATATCTTGAGAGGGGAATTAGGAAGGCCTGTCGGTGGGTCGTCCTAAAGTTTGCCGACACAGTATCGTCCATCCGCCCTTCTCTTGAGGTGGTTCAGCTGGATGATCCCTTGATTGCTGAGGCACTGTCACAAGTGGAGTTCCAAGTTCATGTTGAGGGGGCCGGCACGTCTGAGGATCGGCCAGTCATGATTGCTGAAGAGACACCATTGGTTGATGTTGAGGCTCTGCCTTCTGATATCGCCCCTTAGGGTGGCCGTCTGTGGCCCATACCCTCATTTTTGTATTTTTGTTCTATGTATTGTAAAACACTTGGACGCTTTATATTAATACCATCGTCTCTTCCTTCCACTATTGTTGTCTTCCTTATTTCCTTCTTTTATGGTTTGCTCCTTGTTGACGATGATGCTACTAACCCTTCCCTCGTCTTTTTTGAGGACCAATGTGGGGTCGTCCCCTCATCCGGCCTCATTATAGCCGAGGGTTCAATGAACCAAATTAATGATTTTTATGTAGTCTTCCCTCGTCCTTTTTGAGAACAGGGGAGGGGTCGTCCCCTCCACTGGTCCTCATTATAGCCGAGGGTTCATCTAACCAAATTAATGATTTTTATGAAGTCTACCCTCGTCTTTCTTGAGAACAGTGGAGGGGTCGTCTCCTCCACTGGTCCTCATTATAGCCGAGGGTTCAACTAACCAAACTAATGATTTTTATGAAGTCTACCCTCGTCTTTCTTGAGAACAGTGGAGGGGTCGTCCCCTCCATTGGTCCTCATTATAGCCGAGGGTTCAACTAACCAAATTAATTATTTTTATGTAGTCTACCCTCGTCTTTTTTTAGAACAGTGGAGGGGTCGTCCCCTCCGCTGGTCCTCATTATAGCCGAGGGTTCAACTAACCAAATTAATGATTTTTATGTAGTCTACCCTCGTCTTTTTTGAGAACAGTGGAGGGGTCGTCCCCTCCGCTGGTCCTCATTATAGCCGAGGGTTCAACTAACCAAATTAATGATTTTTATGTAGTCTACCCTCGTCTTTTTTTAGAACAGTGGAGGGGTCGTCCCCTCCACTGGTCCTCATTATAGCCAAGGGTTCAACTAACCAAATTAATGATTTTTATGTAGTCTACCCTCGTCTTTTTTTAGAACAGTGGAGGGGTCGTCCCCTCCACTGGTCCTCATTATAGCCGAGGGTTCAGCAAACCAAACTAATGATTTTTATGAAGTCTACCCTCGTCTTTCTTGAGAACAGTGGAGGGGTCGTCCCCTCTACTTGTCCTCACTATGGCCGAGGGATCCACTTACCAAATTAATGTTTTTTTGTAGATGTTTCCACGCATACTGGAACTGACAACTATAGGGTGAGGGGAATCATATTTCTCATTAATTTTCCAAAGTGTCCTGTTGGAGCAACTCCTATTACAACTATGGTCTATCAAGACCTTACAACACTACTGGTAGTATTTCTTCAAATATTCTGCGTTCCAGGGGTTGGAAAAAGGTTCCCCTTCTAGGTTTTCTAGTCTATATGTCCCAGGGACAACTTCATCGATGACCCTGTAGGGGCCGTGCCAATTAGGATGGAGTTTGTTGGGCTTTTGCCAAGTCTTCTTGAGAACCAAGTCTCCTACTGCGATAGGTCTCTGTTTCACCCTCTGATTGTAAAACCTTACGGTCCTCTGCTGGTAGGAAGCCTGCCTTATCTCAGCATCCTCCCTTCTTTCCTCAATCAAGTCCAGGTCAAGTCTCCTCTCTTCCGTATTTCCCTGGGGGTCGTACATTTGGACCCTATGAGTGGGAAACTCGACTTCGGTGGGGATGACTGCTTCTGATCCATAAGCTAACATGAATGGGGTCTCCCCAATAGAGGTCGTTACTGTCGTCCTGTACGCCCACAACACTGCATATAACTCCTCGACCCATCTTCCTTTTGCCTCCTCAAGCCTCTTCTTAATCCCATCTAGGATTGTCCTGTTCGTAACTTCGGTTTGCCCATTGGCCTGAGGTCGGCCTGGGGTGGAGAAAAATTATTTGATACTTACCCTCTCACAGTACTTCTGCAGAGAGGCATTCTTGAACTGGGTCCCGTTATCCGAGATGAGGGTGTTGGGTAGACCATATCTGCATATCACATTCTTCCAGATGAACTGGAAGGTCTTCTGCTCCGTGATCGTAACCATTGGTTCGGCCTCTACCCACTTTGAAAAGTAGTCAATTGCTACGATGAGGAACCGATAGTTATTGACTGCCCTCGGTAAGGGTCCTACCAGGTCAATCCCCCACACTGCAAACGGCCATGGGGATGTAATGGAGGTAAGAGGCTGATGAGGTTGGTGAGGGATGGTAGCAAATCTTTGGCATTTATCACACTCTTTAACATATGCGGCAGCACCTTTCCCCAAGGTCGGCCACCAGTAGCCTTGGGTGATCACCCTCTTTGCCAAGGATCTACCCCCAATGTGGCTTGAGCACGTCCCTTCATGCACATCTTGCAAAATAGAAGGGACTTCTGAGGGATGCACACACCTAAGTAAGGGGAGCAGAAACCCCTTTTTGTACAGCGTGTCTCCGATGACAGTGAACTTTGCAGCCCTGTATCTCAGCTTCTTCCTCTCTTGGCTTGCTTCTGGCATCTCTCCCCCTTTAATGTATCTGATCAGAGGATCCATCCATGAAGGTTCTTGAGAAACATTCATGCAAATGCCAAGTGTTCCCTCGATGTCTTCGATAGTTGGTCGAAGCAAGATTTCTACCGGGACTGTCCTCTTTATGTCTGTCCTAGTAGCTGAGGCCAACCTTGCAAGGGCGTCAGCACGGCCATTGTCGAGCCTAGGTATCCTCTTGAATTTCACTTCTTTAAAGTTTTTCAGCAATGACCTCACCTTCTCAAGATACTTAGCCATCCTCTCGTCTTTGGCCTCATAGGCTCCTAGTATCTGATTCACCACCAGCCTTGAATCACTATGAACCAAAATTTGGCCGACACTAAGAGATTTGGCCAAGGAAAGGCCAGCTATCAAGGCCTCATACTCAGCCTCATTGTTGGAGGCTTTGAAATTGAACCTCAGGGCATACTCGATGTCTGTGCCGTCGGGTGTTGATACTATCAATCCAGCTCCGCTCCCGCTTTCGTAAGAGGACCCGTCGACGAAGAGACTCCACACAGCATGTTCCTCCGAGAAATTTCCCTCGATGAGTGACCCTTGTCTAAAAAGGTATCTTCCCTCTTCATTTTCAGCCACCTTTCTCCTAGCGGTGCTTGTCTCAGCCTTATCTGCAGGAGGGTCGGTGAGCCTACCTTGCTGGGTATCTGTCTGGCTTAGACCCTCACCCTCGGCCTCGTCACTCTCCCAAGTAAATTCAGCCACGAAATCTGCCAATGCCTGCCCCTTAATGGTTGTCTTAGGCTGATACACAATATCGAACTCCCCCAGCTCTATAGCCCAGGTCATTAGCCTTCCTGATTTTTCAGGCTTGTGTAGGACCTGCCTAAGAGGAGAGTCAGTAAGGATGACCATAGTATGGGATTGGAAGTACAGTTTCATCTTCCTTGAGGCATGGATCAAGGCGTAGGCCAACTTTTCCATCCTCGGGTATCTTTGCTATGCCCCCTGGAGTGCCTTGCTATTAAAATATACAGGCTTGTGTATACCGTCCTCATCTCTCACAATGGATGCGCTGATGGCAGACTCTGAGACGGCGAGGTACACGTAAAGTCGTTCACCCTGCACGGGTCGTGACAGCAGCAAGGGAGACCCTAAGTATGATTTTAGCTCCTTGAAAGCCTCATCACACTCTTTACTCCATTCAAAGGCCTTCCTGAGGATCTTGAAGAATGGTAGACACCTGTCTGTGGCCCTTGACACAAATCTGTTCAAGGCAGCCACTCTCCCTGTGAGCCTCTGAACGTCTTTAATGGACTTGGGGGTCTTCATCTCAATAAGGGCCTCTATCTTTTCAGGATTGGCCTCGATGCCTCTTTGATTGACAATGAACCCCAAGAACTTCCCCACTCCGACCCCGAAGACACGCTTGGCCGGATTAAGCTTCATCTAGTACTTGTCCATCGTATTAAAGGTCCTCTCCAGGTCTGCCACATGATCCTCTGCTTTCAAACTTTTGGTCAGCATGTCATCCACGTAGGCCTCCATAGACTTCCCAATTTGGTCTTCGAACATTTTATTTACGAGGCGCTGGTACGTTGCCCCCGCATTTTTTAGACCGAAGGGCATGACCCTATAGCAGTATGTACCATTGTCAGTGATGAAGGCAGTCCTCTCCGAGTCTCCAGGGTTCATGAAGATCTGGTTGTACCCTGAGTAGGCATCCATAAAACTCATGAGCTCGTGGCCTGCAGTAGCGTCTACCATCTGGTCAATGTGGGGGAGAGGGAAGCTGTCTTTGGGGCAGTGCTTGTTGAGGTCTGTGAAGTCCACACACATCCGCCACTTCCCGTTGGCCTTTAGGACAATGACTGCGTTGGACAGCCACTCAGGGTAGATGACCTCTCTGATAAATTCAGCGTCCTCTAACTTTTTGACCTCATCCCTGATGACCTCGTACTTCTCTCTAGAGTAAATCCTCCTCTTCTGCTTTACCGGCTTCACTCCCTCTACCACATTGAGCTTGTGGCACATGATTTTGGGGTCGATCCCCGGCATATCTACATGACTCCACGCGAAGACGCTTCGTCTTTTCCTCAACAGTTTAATGAGGTCTTGCTTGATGTTGGGCCTCAGAGACTTGCCAACTTGGACGGTTTTTCCTGGGTCATCCTCATCGAGGATGATGGGTTCTACCTCCTCAGCGGCCTCTCCTTTCTTGAGCTTCGTCTCGTCCCTGGGGTCTAGGGTATCAATATTATAAGTGGTTGTAGCCCTCTTGTGTGCCTCCCTTTCTTCGGCGGAGTTGTAGTAGCACTCTCGCGCTGTCGTCTGGTCTCCTTGAACCTCCCCCACCCCATATGGGGTAGGGAATTTAATCATCTGGTGGACCGTAGATGGCACGGCCTCGAACCCTTTGAGGGCCACCCGCCCCAATATGATATTATAGGCTGAAAACACATGCTCATCCATCACAAAGAAACTGACCTTCCTTGTGAGCCATCTCGGCCACTCATCCCCCATCCTAACGTCAGCCTCATACACTCCAAGGGGGTGAACTTTTTCCCCACTGAATCCAATCAACGGATGATGGTACGGGACGAGTCTAGCACGGCTGAGACCTAAGGCCTTGAAGCATGGACAAAACATTACATCTGCAGATGAGCCCCCATCCACCAGGATCCTCGGCACCTCACACCCATGCACCCTGGTCGTGATGACGAGTGGGTCATCATGCGGGGCTAAGAGGCCTTTGAAGTCCATTCGTGAGAACCCTACTATCAGTGTGTCCATGTCCACCTTCTTCCTCTTTTCTGGCTTGGCCTCCAGAGATGTCGAGAGGACAGTCTTCGTCACTGCCCTGGCTTCTGCCACGTGGGCCTTCCTATCTACGACTTCCGACCCTCCTCCTGCCAGACCCCCAGAGATCATTCCCACCCCGAGCAAGATCATATTAAGCCTCTTGACGGGGCCCTGATCGTCTCTCGGCGGGAGGTCAGGGTCGTCCTCATCATCGGAAGGGTCGTCCCCTCTTTTTTGAGGGCCCTCTCTACATGCATCGACTCGCTTCTTTCTGGGGTCGTCCCCTCGGCCCCTCTTGAAGGCGCCTTTATCGACGTACTTTCTGAGCTTCCCTTCCTTTAGTATCTTCTCAATCTCATCTTTCAGAGCAAAGCATTTGTCCGTTACGTGGCCGTGGTCTTGGTGAAACTCACACCACAGGTTCTTATTCCTCTTCCCGGGGGCTGCCCTCAGCTTCTCGGGCCACTTCAGGGATCGGTCACTCTTAATCTCATTGAGAATCTGTTCACAGCTGACCGTCAGAGGGGTGTACCCCGCGAACTTGTCATCCGAGGACCTCTTCTTCCCCTCTTTGTTCTTCTTAGGGTATTTACTCCCACTTGCATCTCCTCTTTCGTCCTCATATTTTGCAGCCATCGCCTCTTCGGCGTTCATCACCTTTCCTGCTGTCGACAACAGCTCGGCCATCGTCCTCGGAGGGTCTTCAGCAAGCTTCCATAACAGCTTCCCCTTTTGGAGTCCTCCAATCAGGGCTGTCATAGCTATGCTCTCCTCATAGTCTTCCACCTCCAGCTTCTCCTTATTGAATCTAGCTATATAGTCCCTCAGACTCTCACTCTTCCCCTGCTTAACATAGAGCAGGTGGGTGGTCTTCTTCTGTGGCCTCACCCCAAAGCAGAAATTATGGATGAACAGGTCTGCCAACTGCTTAAAGTTTCCAATGGAATTTTTTGGAAGAGACGTGTACCAGACATGCGCAGCCCCTGTCAGGGTACCAGAGAAGGCACGACACCTCATCTCATCTGAGATAGAGTATATGTCTGCCGCCGACTGATACATCTCCACGTGGTGGATGGGGTTGGTGCTCCCGTCATACCTTGGGGTGACCATAGGTGGCTTGAACTTTGACGGCGTGGGGAAGCTGACTATCTTTGCCACAAAGGGTGAGCCTATGGTGTACCCCCTCTGAAGAGGGTCTCGGCTCTTCAATATATCACCAATATTATCCTCTAACCGCTGGATTGAGTCATTCCAGGGCCTCACAGGGTCGGCCTGGCCGATGTTATCCCCTGCCGCCTCTCCGAGGTGGACGGAGGGTTCTGCTGCAGCAGGCCTGTGTCGACTGTTCACTTCCCTCTGGCCGTCATCTCGTCCTCGGGGTCAGCCATCTGCTGCCTCCCCCCTGGATCTCGCGGCGCTTCTTGGCCTGGACAACTGTTCCCGCAGGTCATTAACTGGGCCTAGCCTCTCAAAGGCCGACCCCCTGCTCAAGCGATCAAAAGTAGAGCCTCTTGGGCGATCATCAGGGTTTGGTCTCCCGCACTTTCCCCTGCTGTCCTGGAGGGGTCGCACAGTGTTGTTGGAGACCTCGTAAGGTTCCCAACACTCTATAGGAGCCTCCTCTCCCTCCAGATCTCCATACCTATCCTCAGGGCAAGGGTTTTCTTGCCTCCCCAGGCGTAGACGCCGGGGGTCAGCAACATCCCTACGCCGCTGAGGAGGTGGAAGGTCTTTGCGTGGTGCCTGGGGTGGTCCCCTGGCCTCATGCTGTCCTGGAGCTGCTGTCGGAGTAATCATCTCAGGCGAAACCCCTGGTGCTCTTAGTATGTTCTGGCTTAGAGCTATGAACTGTTCCTGCATCATCCGCTGGCTTGCTGCCAGAGACTTTAGTGCTGCCGCCACATCAGCCATCTCAGACTGAGGCGGCGGCTGACTGGAACTGGGATTTCCCCCCTCATCCGGCGGGGGAAGTGGTGGCGGTGGCATCTCAGGTGCCATGTGCTTGAGCTATGAAAAGTTGAACTGAAGAAAATACTAGTGAGCTTGGGAACCTTAGTGGGTCTCTTTCAATGGTGAAACACCTCCTCTCAGGGGGAGTGTTGGTTCACCACCAGAGTGCCCAGTGAGGTCAAGCTGTACAAAGGAAGAGATGTCTTCTCGTTCCCACAGACGGCGCCAAACTGATGATGCTGGGATTTAGCACCACCAGGTAAGTGATAGTGAGCTCAAACAGTAGTAGCTATGGCAGCCATAGAGATGCAAGTATATAAGTATGTAAGTGTGTAGAAGGGGATGAGTATAAGAAGAAATAAGACTGATGTATAGTGGTTCAGCCAATTTGGCCTACATCCACTGTGAGTGTGTGATCCACTAAGTATGGGCACTAATGGCCTTGGATACAATTCACATAACCCTCTCTCTCTCTACTGTGTGTGTACAAGCAGAGTTTTAGCTAGGGCTACTGTTCATGGATCGATCCCCTGTAGGGTTGTAGGTGACAAGTATATATAGGTCTTGGGGGGTGTAGTGTACCCCCCAAGTAAGCATGGTGCATGTGAATGATGATCTAACCAATCCCCTCTTGACACCTATAGATGCCAAATGATGACATAATATTCCCTCACGTGAAGGTGTGATTCGGTTATAACGGTCTGCCACGTGTCATATGAACCTGACGCGCACTGTTCCACGCGTGTCCCAAACCACGCGCTGCCATGATGTCACCCTCGGCCTATGAGCCGAGGCCGAGGGCGAAGTTTCTTTCGGTAGTGACTCTGGCTTGATTCTGGCCTCGTACTGTCGTACCCTCGTAGGGTCGTCCGGAGCCTGGGGATGGGTCGGCCCCTCGTAGGGTCGTCTGGAGCCTGGTGGAGGGTCGGCCCCTCGTAGGGTCGTCTGGACCTGGTGGTGGCCAGCTGGGACCTGGTGAAGGGTCGGCCCCTCGTAGGGTCGTCTGGACCTGGTGGTGGCCAGCTGGGGCCTGGTGAAGGGTCGGCCCCTCGTAGGGTCGTCCGTATTGGAGGTAATCCTCATCCAGGCTGAGGGTATAAACGGGTATATCACTTGGCACCTGATTAGGACCGAATCGATTCGGCCAGGAGGGCGAATCGATTTACTCCGGCCAGTGACGCCAGATCTGCTGCGTTTTTAAGAGTTATGTTTTTAACCAAAATTGCACCACTTCTTTATATATTAATAATTCACGGTTAGGACTTTAAAAACTCATTCTTAAAAACCTTGAGAGAAGTAAACCTCTATATTTTCATCATCATCTAACTCCAAATCCTAGCCTCATCTAAACCAAGATTTCAGTCCATATTGGAAGGCCAAAACCATAGTATTTCAAGTTAGTTCAAGAGAGGATTTATGTCATCTCTTCGCGAGGAGCACGTTCATCTGTTAAGATTTCTTCAACTAATCCCAGGCATGGTTATCTCTACTACTTTCCCTTAGTATTATGCATCTTCATCATGATCAACACTAATACTCATATTTTTCTAAAATAAAGTAGAGATATTAATTAATAAAATTGACAGATTATTTGGGACTCTCTTTATGCAAAACTTTAATATGATTTAAGACTCAAAATCCTTGTATGTTTAGTGTAGAGATGGGGTTTTCAGTAGATTATATGACGTTTGCCTATAAAAGGTTATGTAGGAATGTTATAAATTGTTTAAACTATGTAAAACCTTGTTTAAAATAGGTAGATTGTAAAGTGAGGCAGTATCATGATATAATTATGGAACTTTCATGTAATTTGAATTGAAAATATTTATGTAATTGAATTGTGTATCTATTTGTGATAAATTGAATCGATATAATTGAAGGAATTGTGATGTTGAAATAAATGGTTAGAATTGTTAAAACTATATTGCGTGCCACTTAGTGATTTAGATTATTATGTTCATTACCGCGGTGGGCGACGGGGTAAATGGGTAGTCGTTACTTCCACCTTACTTAGGATGTTTACTAGGTATGGGACTAGTGGGTAGGCCTTTACATGCTGCTTACTTTCTAGGCATAGGAGTAGATAGGGTGGAATGTTTACGGATAAATATTTCAGGGTGGGGATAATTTTTATGTTGTTCCTTAGTTTAGTGAGCCTAAGGGTGAGTCTATGTGGTGTTTGTCCGTAGGTTTTCTTCGTAGACGATAAGCTAGGATATTATTGGTTGTTGGAGACCTTTAGGTATTGGACTAAGATTATTTTGAGGCTTTTATATTGCTAAAAAGGGTGGGTCTAATTTGACATAATGATGAGAAACTCGATAAATTGAGAACTAATACCTAAGATAATAAATGGGTATTAAAATGGGTTTGTGGCGCGAGTATGTGCAGGGTTGAAAATTAAATAGGCCAACTAGCTATAGCGTCATGGGAGTGTGTTGGCATCCCGAGTATGTGGGGGTTGATAATTAAACGGGCTGACGGGCTATAGTGACATGTCGTGCGTGGAACGTCATGAGTGTGTGCAGAGCTAATAGTAAAATGGGTTGACTGGCCATAGTGAGGGGATGGGAGTCGTATAGAAAAATAAGTGGGTGTCCCATGATTGATGTGGTGTAAAACTTTAGGCGGGAGTCCCGCGAATGATATAAATTAAATAGGTAAAAAAAAATTGATGAATTGAATTAATCTAGATGGATAGCTCTTGGGAAAATTAAATAGTTGGAATTGGACTTTGGGTGTACTTAGTAGATAGTGATTTACTTTGCTTGCATATTAATATATATCATTTAATTTTAAATATTCTATTGTTGTGGTTATTATGGATAATGCTATTGTCTGGGTTCAAGTACCCTACTTGAGAGGAGTAGATGGTATCCATGCGGTGTGCTCTGAACAATTGCGTTGACTAATATTTCAGGTGTAGTGTTGGGGTAGCTGCATAGGATTTATTGGAAATCATTTTGGAGGTGTAACTGGAGTTTCTTTTATATATTTTCATTACTAGTGTAGGTTTACTTTACTCGATCCTTATATATTATGAGACTTCCTTATTAATATTATTAGGCCTTTTGTTTCCAAAGTTGTTTATGGATTCAGTCACTCACTTTTATTGGATTATTTCATTTGGAGTTTTTATAAATTGGAGTTGGATTATAAATTGTTGAGATAGCATGTGATGGGTTTTATATTGCATGGATGGTGTTTTATTAGTAGATTAAATTGTTATGTATTATGGAGAAAATTTTATGTCTCATATCTATCACATGCTAAGAATGATATTTAATTTAATAACGCTCGGCATAGTATTGGTGGCGATCGATCCCAGGAATGCACGGGGTGTTACATATGGTATCAGAGCATGGTCTTAAGTCTCGTAGGTTATGATCCCATTTAGCTTTTGCATTACCGATCTTCGACTCCCTTTGTTGATTCGTACTCCTTAAGGTAGTGTGTATAGCATAGATTTTAATGGTATTTCTTAGAGATAGGATTTTCGTGATATGGACATCATAGGCATTGAGATTAGAAGTAGTAATCTTGATGTGAGGATACTTATAAGCGATTTTAGGATATTAGATTGATTGTGGAGATGGTTAATTCATATGTTAGCTATCGTAAGTGTCAATTTTGGTGATGTGAATGGATTTGAGGACTTAGGCGTTGCAATGCCTTTTGGGAGTTAGAATCGACCAGTGATTCGAGAGGGATAACGATACACCATTATTTTCATAGTTATGCTTATATATAATTAGGATATATATTGTATTTTTTATCGTGGGGAATGTGCGGGTAAGATTAGGTGTATGGGGTCCTAATAGTGGTATTTATGGGCAGGCATATGCGAGCTTTATTTTATTGCACATTTACGCTTCATCAGATTTCGAGGAAGAAATTCATGTACTAGTGGGGAAGTATGTAACACCCCGAAATATTGAAACGGTATTAATTTAATTTAATTAGAAATTTAAAAAATAAACTTTTGCGGATTTAATTATTTTTTAATCAAATATGTTGGTTTTCATTGATGGAACATGTCATTTTAATCGGATTTGATATCGGGGGAGAAAATGGGATTTTATTTAACTTATAAAATTTTGGGGCGTCCTTGTCACTTGACTAGGACTGAATAATTTTGTCCTGGAGGGCAAATCGATTTGCTCTGACTAGTGATGCCAAGTCTACTACATTTTTAAGAGTTGAATTTTTAACCAAAATTCCATCACTTCTTTATATACTAATAATATGGGGTTAAGACTTTAAACACTCATTCTTTAAAAACCCTAAGAGAAGTAAACCTCTATATTTTAATCATCTTCTACCTCCAAACCGTAGCCTTATTTAAACCAAGATTTGAGTCCATGTTCGAAGGCCAAAATCATATTTTTTCAAGTTAGTCCAAGAGAGGATTTTCCTTATGTCTTCATGAGGAACGCGTTCATCCATTCAAATTTCTTCATCTAATCTCTGGCATAGTTGCCGCTATTGCTTTTCCTTAGTATTATGCGTCTTGATCATGGCCTACACAAATACTCATGTTTTTTTAAAATAAAGTAGAGATGTTAATTAAGAAACGTGAGAGATTATTTAGGACTATTTTTATGCAAAACTTTAATATGATTTAATACTCAAAATCCTTGTATGTTTAGTGTAGAAATGGGTTTTCTGGTAAATTATATGACGTTTGCATGTAAAGGTTACGTAGGAATGTTATAAATTCTTTAAACTATGTAAGACCTTGTTTAAACTAGTTAGATTGTAAAGTAAGGCATTATCATGATTTAGTTATGGAACTTTGCATGTAATTTGAATTTTAAAATATTTATGTAATTGAATTGTGTATGTATTTGTGATAAATTGAATGGATATAATTGAAGGAATAATGATGCTTGAAATAAATGGTTAGAATTGTTAAAATTATATTGCATGACACTTAGTGATTTAGATTATTATGCTTGTTACTGCGGGGACGACGGAGTAAATGGGTAGTCGTTACTTCCACCTTAATTAGGATACTTGATAGGGATGGGACTAGTGGGTAGTCGTTTATGCAGTGATTACTTTTTAGGTATGGGACTAGATAGGTTGGAATGTTTACGAATAAGTATTCCTGGGTGGGGCTTATTTTAACGTTGTTCATTGGTTTAGTGAGCCTAGGGGTGAGGTTTAGTGGTGTTTTTCCATAGGTTTTCTTCCTAAACGATATTTTAGAAAATACTTAGGTGCTCGAGACCTTTAGGTATGGGACTAAGTGTGTTTTAAGGCTTTTATGTTGATAAAAGGGTGAGGCTAATTTGAGATAATAATGAGAAACTTGAGAAATGTAAAACTAATACCTAAGATGATAAACGGGTATTAAAATGGATTTGAAGCGTGAGTATGTCCAGGGCTGACAGTTAAACGGGTCGACTAGATATAACGTTGTGGGTGCATGTTGGTGTCACGAGTATGTGAGGGATGACAGTTAAACAGGCTGGCGAGCAATAGTGACGTGTCTTGCGTGGAACCTCATGAGTGTGTGCAGAGGTGATAGTAAAACGGGCTGACTGGCAATAGTGTCGGGAATGGGTGTTGCTGTAGAAAAATAAGCGGGAGTCCCGTGAATGATATTAATTAAATTGGTAAAATAATAATTTGATTATTTGAATTAATCTAAATGGATAGCGGTTTCGGAAAATTAAATAGTTGGACTTGGACTTTGGGTGTAATTGGTAGATAGTGATTTACTTTGGTCGCATACTGAAATATCTTGTTTAATTTAAAATATTCTACTATTGTGGTTATGTTGTATAATGTTATTGGATGGGTTCAAGAACCCTAATTGAGAGGAGTAGCTGGTATCCATGTGGTGGGCTCTGACCCATTGTGTTGACTAATATTTCAGGCGTAGTGCGGGGGTAGCTGCATAGGAATTATTGGAGATCATTTTGTAGGTGCGACTGAAGTTTCTTTTATTTATTTGCATTAATAGTATAGGTTTGCTTTACTCAATCATTTTATATTATGAGACTTCATTGTGGATATTCAATCAGTTGATTTTATTGGATTATTTCATTTGGAGTTTTTATAAATTGGAGTTGGATTATAAATTGTGTAGATAGCATGTGATGGGTTTTATATTTCATGGATGGTTTGATATTATTGAATAAAATTTCTATTTATTGTGGAGAAAATTTTATGTCTCATATTTGTCACATGCTAAGAATGATATATAATTTAATAACGTCCGTCGTAGTCTTGGTGTCTACCGACGCTTTTAATGCATGGGGTGTTATAGTATTCTTTTAGTAGGATGGCCCAAGATAATGTTAACAGAGTTCTTAAATTTGATGATATTGAATGAAGGGAAGAAGAGGTGGTGAGGGAATGTGAGGCCCCTAGATATGGGGTGCCTCGGGTGAAGGGCCCATTAGTGCAAACGACCATGGAAGTTCAGACGATAACACATGCTTCCATGAGCGCTCCAATAGGGCCAATTCAGATGGCCTATATCATAGGAAATTTTATGGATTTTTTTTACATATTCCCATAATAGGAAAGACCTTTGGGGTAGCGATGGATCCTAGCACTTTTGTCACTCTTGGCGCAAGTGGACCCAACAGTTCCTTGGGGCCTAGCTCCTACGATGATTGTTTCGATCGTTGCACCAAAAATGATAACACCCACCGTAGATTATCTTACGTAAGTGGTCACTGGACAAAGTGTTGTAATTCCAGGGGCAGGTCCCTCATCTTTTTTAATGGTGGAGGAGATAAAGAAGGAGATTTCGAAGATGATGTCTTCCTCACAGACGACCAGCGAGGCAGCTTTAGTGTTTGATTATTTTCTTACTCCTTACCTAGATAAGTAGAATGATGAGACTTACCCTAAAGACTATAGGCCTGATATTTTAAAAATATACTGTGGGAAAAGAGGGAACCCGAAGGAACGTGTCAAATGGTTTATGGAGCACTTGGGGGCTCACCACAACAACAAGAAGCTACGATTGAGGGAGTTCTCTAAATCCCTCACATATAAAGCCTAAACTTGTTATTCCTATTTGGCCCCTAGGAGTGTGGCCACTTATGAAGAGATGAACATTTTATTTGTCTTGGAGTTGTTTCTAGCTTAGGATGAGTTCAACCTCACCCAGCTGGCAAGGTAGAAATTACGACCAGGGAAGGAGGTGGTTGCATACATAAGGGGGGTTTAGAGGGAGCTTTGTAGATGTGAGAGAGGAGGTTAAAGAGTGAAAGTTGCTCCAACTATGTGCAGAGGTCTTACTCCCAGAGTATATCTCCCACTTGATAAATCAGACGCGTAAGGGGATCATTGCAGCATTTTTTAAGTCTGCAAGGAACATTTCATTACTTGTTTGCCCAAGTTCCATCACTGTACCTTTGATGTTCAAAACATAAGCTACAATGGGTAGAGGCCATGACGCACGAGTGGGCTATGTTGAGGGAGGAGAAAAAATTGGAAGATGAAGATGCGGGACAATAAAATGAAGTTTGGGAGGGATAGATAAGACCCACCTCAGTTTCCTTGCATAGTTGAGGAGGCTATTAGCTATTATAAAACTATGTTGTGTGGAAGGGCAGTTTATATGCCCAAGGGTGCTCCTCAAAATGATCCATGACCAGATATCAAGGCTTACCCCCAAATATTGACATATGCATTACCTTGTTTGCCATCTAATAAACTCATGTTTTACCATGAGGAAAATTATAAACAAACACATGTTAGCTGGAACACTTACATTCCCCAAGGAGATGTTAATGATAACCCACTACTAATACATGGAGCAAACCTAGTGGTGGATTATGACAAAGAGGCTGAGGAAGGTGTGAGGGGACTGAGAAGAGAGAAGGAGGACTTTGAAGAAGATATTTAGGATTGTACCATTTGGAATGGAAAATATAGTTATTGTCTACGATGAGTTAAGTGCTAGGTACATGAAGGAGGTTTACAATGTGAAGGGATATGTCGTGGAACCTAACTTGGAATCTCAGGCTGTATCCCAATATCCAAAAATTGCGTGATTTTTTTTATCAAGTGGGGATGCTCATGGAAAGAAGACTTGAGATCACTTAGGAAATATTGTATATCATAAAGAAAAGCATAGTTCCCTCATTGAGGTGGTGGGATTCATTGGCCAGGCTGGTGAGAAAGTTATGTCTGACATAAATTTCTCTGATGTAGATAGGATAGTAAGGTTCCCTCACAATAGACCATTATATGTCATTGAGAGAGTGAACATAGTGATCTTCTCAAGAGAGTTAAAGGATGGAGGTGCCTCTATAGACATTATGCCTATCATCTCCTTTTATGAATCCAATATTTCTGAGGCAAGGCTAATATCAATGCCATCAGAGATTTATGAATATGAAAACCAATCTTCCAAGTCTGTTGGGTATGTGAATGTTGGGATTGTGATTGGGAAACTCACATCACACATAAAGTTCCATGTTATTGAGAGTGTAACTTCATGCCACCTATTAATAGGAAGGGTCTGGATGCACAATAGTGGCCTTACTATCTCAACATATGATTAGTGTGATAAGGCAAACGTGAAGGGAACTAAGATAGAAATTAGAGAGACCAAAAAGATTTTTGTATAAGAGGAGGATCATTTAGTGGAAGTTTCTTTTCACATAGAGTTAGCTGAGGATGCTCGCATTTTAACAAAATTCATGGAGGGGTCATAATCCCCTCTATCATGAAAAGGATGGGGCCAATGAATTACCATGTAAAAGTAGGGACAAGAACAAGTGAGAGGGGGGAAGAAATAAAAAATCCCATAACCAATCCCAACGTTACATCTAGACAGTTGAGAGATAGGATGATGCCAATAATTAATTCAATAGACGACGAAGTGAGGCGATAAATTGTGCTGAGTAGGTTTTCGAGCGTTAGTCTAAAGGAAGTTGAGAAAGACAGAAAGCGAAAGGAAGTTTCTTCACCCAACTGTTAGTCCAAAAAGGTCTATTTAGAAGATGAGAGAGTGGTATATCGCCTCTGAAGGTCTGGAAGCTGAGGAAGATGATGAGGAAGTTGACCCAGAGTATGAATGTTTCTTAGTGGATAACAAAGGATAATGCCTTGTCGTTGACAATTCTAATATCCATGAGTTTATTGAATTAATGGGGGATTAGCCTAAGTGAAGATCGATCGCCTGAAGCCACAATTTTAATTTGTGGAGAAAATTCAATTGACTGAGGGGGGAGAAGATCCAAGGTTCATTTTTATCACCAAAAGACCTGGACATGGCGAAGATGTGGGATATAATTGAGCTCATTTGGGAGTATAGAGATGGTTTTTCCTGGAAGTACATTGATATTGTTGGATTGAATCAAGTAGTGAGTTGACACAAGTTGAATGTTGTGCCTTTAGCCATATTGTGAAGCAAGCAACTGAAACTTGCAAACTAGGGCTGGATCTTATGATAAAGGAGGAAGTGGAACGATTATTGACAGCTAGGTTCATCAAGCTAATCCAATATCCTATTTATCTCTCTAGCATTATAACAGTGGGGAAGAATGATAAAAATCAAATACACATTTACATTTACTTTAGAGATCTCAATAGAGCTTGCCCAAAAGATGAGTTCCCTTTGTTCATTAATAGTTTGATAGATGCAACAGAAGGTCATGAGATGTATAGCTTCATGGATGGGTATGTGGGCTATAATCAGATAAATATGGATCTAGGAGATCCATAGAAGATAACATTTGGCACTCTATTACACAACCCTATGTATAATGTTATGCCATTTGTGTAGAAGAATGCTAGGGTAACCTACCAAATAATATTGATGGCCATTTTATATGATTCCTTCCAAGAAATCATGGAGTTTGTTGTGGATAATTTATTCATCAATTCAAATAAGGAGGAGTCTCACCTAGTTGACCTTAGTAGGGTTTTCAACAGATGCATGAAACATAAGTTAAAGATGAACCCAATTAACAGTTATTTTAGGCTAACAAGAGGGAAATTCCTAAGCTTTGTGGTTGATCACCAAGGGGTGCATATAGATCAACACAATGAGAAAGACATTTTAGAAATGCCTTACCCAACAACTACAAAAGATATTAAGAGCTTCCTTAGGAAAGTAGCCTATATGGGAGATTTGTGCTAGGGTCAGTCGAGATAACTCATCCTTTGATGGACCTATTACAAAAGAACATGTCGTTCAAATGGAAAAACCCATATCAAGAATGCTTTGACAATCTGAAGAAGTTTTTCACTTCTTCAAGAACTGTGATACCAATAAGAGATGGCATATCGTTGCAACTCTATCTCACTTCCACTCCAAGATCAATTGGTTATTTGTTGGCATAAGAGATTGATGGGAAGGAAAGACATATCTTGTGTCTGAGTAGAATCGTCCATGGACCAAAGGAAATGTATGCCATTATTAAAATGGATTGTTTGTCCTTAATATTTGTTCCCAAAAAGTTTGACATTTTAACTATTCACTTTATAAAAATATGTGATCCCATT
The DNA here is from genome assembly GCA_949130495.1 of Sambucus nigra. Classification (NCBI taxonomy): domain Eukaryota; kingdom Viridiplantae; phylum Streptophyta; class Magnoliopsida; order Dipsacales; family Adoxaceae; genus Sambucus; species Sambucus nigra. The sequence goes on along the minus strand of OX422217.1, from coordinate 305,439,374 downwards.
AAGTTTTTATTGGCAGAAATATTTTTGATTGGGAGGGCAGTAGGGTGGTTTGTTATCCTATCAGAATGTGATTTGAAGTGTGTGGTTCCTCATGTAATTAAGCGCTACACATATGTAGACCTTTTGGAAATATTTCCATCAGGAATATTTAAGCCACCACGAGAGCGTATTCTGGGGGAAGATTTACAAGAAAATGTTTTGGAAGTCAACCTTGAGGAGTGGGTTATGGAGTTTGATGGATTATTAGTATAAAGAAAGGGTGGAGCTAGAGTCATTATTTCAAAATGAGAAGAGGAGATTCTCTTATCTTTCAAGTTAGATTTTTATTTCTCCTACAAGGAGGCTAAATTTGAAGCATTGGTGCTAGGGCTACTACAGGCCCATTGAAGGGGCATTTGTTCACTCTGCATCGAAAGAGATTCAAATTTATGGTAAAGTAAGTGTATACGGAATTTTCATTAAAGCACCTCAACTTGGCACCCTACAGATCAACCATCCAAAAGATCAGCTCAAGGTGAAAAGGCATCCCAAAATGATGAATAGGCATGTTGATGCCTGTACCACCATTACACATAAATTGGATATAAAGAGCGATACAATAGCTAATATGATCCAATGAAGGACTACCCCCTTGGTAGTGCTAGCCATTTTTCTGATGGAAGGTGATTTAAAATAGAGGGGTGATATTAAAAGGAAGTTCGAGTCTTGGTAAGGAAAAATGGAGCTGAGAGAGCTAGCCTAATATTTTTCAATCCAAGGGAATTTATACTCTATAAATATGGGAGGTTGGATGGAAAGGTGTGTTAGGACAGAGGAAGAAAAATAAAGGTTGAAGAAGACACACGAAGTACACTACAAGATAATTGAGATCCCTTTATATAGAATAATACAATGAGAGGGATACTTCTAGCCAACAATGTCACAAGATGCAGCAGCAATGCAAAGAGAATGAGTTAAGTGCCAACTCTTCTTTCAGGGAACTGAGTGTAATTTCATGAGACTCAAGTAGATTGAAGATATACCTATATTTATTTCATCAAAGATGTAGTTGTTCCGATGAAAAAAATGGATGCAATGGGGGTCATAAGTAGGGCCCCATGCTTTTATGTTCAAAAGGAGCAACTCTATCATAGAGATACATAAACGGGCCTTTGAGATACATCAAAAGAGAGGAAGGAGCAGAAGTCCAAAAGCAACCCCATGAGCCAGCTCATATTGGGGTAGTCAATCTATATGATCAACTCATGAATTTGGACTACTATTGGCCAACTATAGATAAGGATTCTACTGAGTTTGTTCGAAAGTGCAAAGCATGACAGCTACATGGGAATATGATCCATGTTCCTTCGATATATGTTCACTTGTTGGCTATTCATTATCCATTTAATACTTAGGAATTTGACCTGGTACTAACAATCAATCCAACTTTGAGGGGTAAGATACAGATACTTGTAGCAATTGAGTGTTTCACAGAGTGAGCGAAAGCAGTACCACTAAAGAGAGTAACAATAGGGTGGTGGCACAATTCATTAGAAAATACATAATTTGTCATTTTCGAATTCCCAAGGTTATTTTATCTGGTAATGGAACTCCTTTTATCAACAAAGAGGTGACCTTGCTCATTCACAAATATTCAAGCATACACCAAATCTCAATGGTAGCCTACCCCAAGGGCAGTAATCAAGCTGAAGAAATGAACAAGACCTTTGTCAATATTTTGGCTAAGATGATGGAACACTTCCAAGGATCTTGGGATGAAATAATTCCAGAAGTATTATGGGCCTACCAAATTACCAAGAGGAAGAAGTATACACCTTTGTTTCTAGTATATGGAGCAGAAGCCATTTTACCAGTGGAACTAGAAGTCCCTTGTGCTAGATATGCCTTGCAAAGCAACATGTTCCCCAAGAGCAGACATGTTTAGTGGAAACATCAGATGAGCATAGAGATAATGTGATGCAACACTGACAAATGTACACAAAGAAACTATATAGGCCCTATAACAATTTGGTGAAGCCAAGGGAGTTTGTGGAGGGGGACTTAGTGTTTAAAGCGACTATGAGGCACATAAGAGGGATCCCACTGCCAAAATTTGATATGAATTAGGATGGGCCATTTGTGGTGAAAGAGGCACAAGACTCGGGATATCGCTCAATCTAAAAAATAGAAGAATATAGATATTTTAAGATTAACAATAAGTGGCTGGAGGTTTATTATGCTTAAAGATTGACTTAGTCCATTTCAAATTTGATCTTTGAGTTGATAATTGTATATTTCTTTTTTTATCTTGTGTTTAGCGGCGAAATATAAATAGCTATTGCAAAAATATAAATATACAACTAGTGTTATGAGCAATACATACTAACATTATGATTTTTTTTTTAAAGTGAGCAAATATTGAATTGAGCAAAGTGAGAAAATAAAGTTCTTTCATCTATTTGCCTTAGTAAAAAAATTACAAGTGTTGGGCACTATTGCCGAGGAGTACATGATTTTTTTCCAGAAAAAATAGATACAAAGGACCTTAACCAAGGAGGAACCATAGGTATGGGTAAGAGAAGAAGTCTTCAGGCGAAGCAGAGGAAGCTTGGAGGTATTATTATTGAGATTCCAAAGATGTTCAAAGTTTCATTTGAACTTGGGCATGCATGCTAGTTATTGCCCCCTGCTCGCTCAAAGATTTGAACAAAGCCTTTTAAATAACTCTGACCCTCTGATTCAACTCCAGCAAGGGTTCAATATCCATTAGCCCAGCCTCCAATGCACGTTGATCATCCAAGTGCTTCTTATAAGGCTCCCTCTAGCTCTCCAGATGGGCATATTTTAGAATCCTTAAGTGATTGATTAGACAACCAAGGTTGAACCCATCTTTGTTTAGCTCCCTTATGTTTCTCAAAAATTGATGTATTGTGGCCCTATGCAAGTTGGCATTTTGTGTGTTTACAACCTCTGCAATAATGGTTACCACCCATAGGAGTCGGTAACTCGTTATGACACGATTGCACCTAAGTCATTTAAGGGCAAAGGTCTGTGTGTGTTGGGAAATTAGTTGCTATATATCGTTCTATGAACACCGTATATGAAGTGAGACAATTCAAGAACCTGGAGGTAGAACTCATAAGGGGACACACTGGGTAGAGGGATCTCACACCCAAATTCACTATCTGCTGGAACATTGGTTGTGGAGCCACGACCACTATCACTGATCGATTCAGCTGGATGAAGGGCCTGAGGAGTTACAAAGGCATTGGGAGAGGGAGCATGATGAGTTTACTCAAGAATAGGAGTAGTATCCCTAGTAGTATTTAGATATTAAAACAGTGATTTTAAACCTTAGCAAGCGTATGTTGTTTCTAAGTCACCAAACAGGTGTGATATTTTGAGTTAACAAAAATATTAGCAAGATAGTTTGTTAAGTCACCATGCAAGTGTTGAGTTAGAAAAAATCTTAGCAAGCCTATTACGTTGCTAAGTCACCAAGAATGTGTGAGATTTTTAGTTAACAAAAATATTATCAAGCTATTGTTAAGTTACCAAGCAAGTGTGATTTGTGTTTTGTCTTTTTGAAATACAGGTAAATTGTAACAAAGAAAAATATAAGTTGAAGAAGATATGGCATACCTCAGAAGCTTAAACATTTCTAGAAAACGATGGTAGAATTCTATCATCCCCAGTCTCAAGAATATGTTTAAAGAGGGTTATTTCATGGAGGGTTTCTTTGTGGTGAGCTGCTTCATATGGCAATAAAGGTTCACCACCCACTGGTAGAAGATCCATATCAAGATTATACTCTTGAGATGAACCCGAACACTAGAGGGGCCATATTCAAAGGAGACCTGAGGAACCTCAGTGTTGATGGAAGAGGGACCAACCCCCACTAAGGCTAAAGGAACCTCAGGGTTGATAGAAGAACGACCACCTTGGGATAATTGCATGAAAGAGAGAAGAATTTTTTTCTAAGTGTTAGCAAAGAGGGGAAAATAATACATGGCCAAATGATATGTCAAATATTGAGTCTTAGTTTATACCTCTTCAAAAGCTGCCTGTGGAATCCAGTCCACGATGGGCCTCACTAAAGCGAATGGTGGCAAAGACAGAAAGAAGGCCATCATGACAGATGCAACATCCACCTAAAAAACAAACAAGACCACCAGTTAGTTATTTTATTCAAAAAAATCTCTAAGGAAATTATACTTGGAGAAATTTGAAGGGAAAAGAGTTACCCTTGGTGGACTAGAAGAAGTTGACATAACTTCTAGAGGAAGCACGTTCAAAGACAAATATGGAGGAGATTATGAAAGAGACTCCTTTGGTAGTGAAGGGACTCCATCAATACTCACAGAGGGATCATTTGAACCCTCCCCATAGTAAGTTTCTGAGCATCCTCTCTCACATGTCCAGATGAAGCATTGTGAGAGTAAGACCGATTATTGAATAATGGGGAGCACAAGGTGGTTCAAGAACACGTTCTTTAATAACCAAACTTATGGGAGTAGAATACCCAGGTGATTGATGTTCTAAAAGAGTAAACAAAATTTAATGAAGTGTCAAAATCATGAAATTCAAACAAAAAAGAGAGAACTAGGCATTTTCTAAACATAGTTACCTCTTGAACTGGAGAAGGAGGTGGCATTGGGATTGTTTGAGTTTCCTCAATGGATACCTATTCCTCTATTGGACTATCATTCAGAATGATTAGTTCAGAGACACCAGGATGGGGAGGAAATGAACTTATGGTTCAAAGAAGGGTGGTAATACGTACTTTATAAGCACATTTCTTCACAAAAGGGGTAGAAGTTTTCTTTGATGTAGCAGCCCATGAACTTATCCCCACATGGTCTTGAGAGGAAGAAACTTTGGGGACAGGAGGCAACTCAGGAAGGTTGGGATTGTCCTCTCGAAAGTCCTGCAAAACATGATTAGCATCTATACAAACTGCCTCAGCCAATGCCTCATTCATAAGGTGAGTAACCTCAATGGTGATTCCAGTAAGCTCAGGGGCACCAGAAGTTGATTTGGACTTGGTGGATTTTCTAATTTTTCTTGTCTTAGATTTTCTTATGGCTCGTTGAGAAGCCCCCTCACTGGTTAGATCTTTGAGAAGGGTGGGGGTGGAAGGTTTTTTAGGGATAGGAGCTTTTTTCTTCCCCTTTGGGGGAAGATCACTCATTGGGGCATGAGGGGACAACTCAGTTGGGGGATCCTTTTGCGTGGTGATTAGAGGGAATGAAACCCCTAGCACGGAGTTATTTTTCAGACCAAGTTCATTGGGGAAATTTTTTGGACTTGGGGGTAAATAGGAGGACTTTTAATGAACTCTTTAATCATAGACAGCTGCATCAGCCAATAATGCATCGAAAAGTTACAAGTTATATCACATTTTCTTCTGAGACTAAGGATAGTGAGGTTTCCACTCAGTTCCTCACACATCATCAAAGCAGCACCTATTGTATAGTTCGAGTAGGCTGTGGTAATGGTCTCTTTATCGTGAAAACTCAGGAAAACGTGACAAGGGGCACCTTGGTCATACCCAACTGGCGAGAATACATATTTGGGTTATATTTTTTAGTAGAAGTTCCCCACTATGTGTAGGAAGGGAGAAAACCAATGGTTAACATAAGTACAATGGCAAGAGAGGGATTTTTTGAAACCATCTCTTTTATTGCAGATTCAAATTTGAGAGGGTTCTAGAGGAAGAAAGACCATTTGTAAGAATAAGACTCCTGACTATAAGGCTTGGGGATTAAAGATAAATATCGATAAATCATATGGAGTATGTCCTTATGGCTTTATTTTTTGTACCAGCATAAAAGGCGATAGGGATTAAAGGCATTCACAAGCAAAGAAACCTCGGTAGGGGAAATATCTGGGAGTCTTGTTTAAAGGAAACCAATAAAAAGAGCATGGAAAAGTTGGCAACAGTATACCTACTTATCGACAGCTTTATATCCAAATATGTCTTGTCAATACAAGTTTAGAGAGAACCTATGGGTAGAACAGCTACAGGCAGCTTGAGTCTCTTCGTCATCCTTATATAAATGTTAATAAGATCCCTCCTTGGCTGGTCACTTGGCTTCCCAGGTAGTAAGAAGTGTGAAAGAACACACAGAATGTAAGAAGCAACGCCAAGTGGGAGACTTTACCTTCCTCATAAGTTACTTCGGATGTGGACCCTTCTTTAAGAGGAATCATCTGGACGAAGTAGTTGATAAAGGTCTCTTTATTGCAACCACCAAGAAAGCTATGATATATTTGGTCCAACTATAACGGGGTAGTAGTCTCCTCAGCATCTAGAGCTCTATTTCAATAGTATGAAGCCCCAGTGGGATCAAGCCTCAACAATTCATAAACATCTTCCAGGGTGATTGTAAACTCACCCCAAGTAGCAATGAAGGTATGGGAAACAATGTTCCAATGATAAACCATAATTTGTAGTGCGACATTTTGCTTGGACAAAATAAAGTCCCTAAACTAAAATTCATTGTTGAGACCAACCTTGGAAAAGACCTTAGTGTATAGTTGGACCAAGCAGATAAACAATTTGGGTGAACTCCTCGCCCCTCAAAATGGATCTTAGAATGAGGGAAGTCTCCATGATCTAGATGGAAGTTTATAGCCCCTTATGGGGAAAGGAAACCCCAAGACTTCTTATGAGTGGCCTCATCACCGAAGGTCAGGGGATCCCACATGGCAGTGAGTTGTGCAAAAAAGGCCTTGCAGTCAATAGCAAACTTGTTACCCTCATCAAAGATAGGTGAACGATGGTAGGAATGCAATTGTTCCTATCATGCCACTATAACGATAGGGGCATCTTAGCAAAAAAAAATCTGAAGACTTCAGCAACGTTGCTTGAATAAGACATTTTGAAGTTTTGAAAGGAGTGGGAAATAGTTTAAAGCACTCGAGAGGAATAGAGAGGGATAAAAAAGGAGGAGGATGGTAGAAAAAATGAGAGCTTGTAGAGGCTAAAAAAAATTCTCTCTCTAAAAAGCTCTGATCTGTGTATGGAAATGGTAGAAATGTAAGAAGTGAAGAAGAGAATAAAACTAAAATGTTTAAGTGTTATGGGGAAAAGAGTAGTCTAAAAATTTAAAGTGTCGTTTGGGATTTCCCATACATGGGAAGAGGAAAAGGAATGATGACGTTTAGCTTACCATGATTAGATTAATCATGTCCAGTTGACACCTAGCACTTCAGGGGAAGTTGCAAAAATTAGTGGGAAGTCCACAATTAATGAACGCACATGCATAGGAGAGAGAGAGAGAGAGAGAGAGAGAGAGAAAATATTCTTGGTGAAAAAAAAAATTGGTCCCTGGTTTTGTCTTGAGGAAACTCTTTGTTGAAAAATTCAGAAACACAAAATCACTAATCTCCCTTGCTAAGAAGTCCACTCGATCCTAGAGGAGAAAGAGCACATAAGAGGTGATTTGAAAGAAGGAAAGTTTCTCGACTAGAGATGACTCATGCAAACATTTCTTGGTCGTACAAGAAATTTTTCCACAAAGGGGAAAATTTAGGGGGAGCCTAAAGGTAATCTCATGATTAAAGATAACTCCCCTTCCTAACAGAGGAATATTAGAGAGAGATAGGGAGCATACTTAGTAGTTAGAGGGGGAAAAGAAGTGAGGAAACTCTTCGTAGAAGCACAGTTTTTCTTTCTTTTGTACTTGTAAAATATATGTAGTTGTAGATGTATATTGTAACTTTAGAATTGTAATATTTTTTAATGTAAGGTTGAGATCAAACGCTATCCACGAGGGACCAATTATGGCAAGTCTTAGGAGAGATCTCATGCTCTATCAAATTACCTCATCGAGGGAACCTCTAAGGGAACAGGTTTGGAGGATTTAAAGGAAAGGCAGCGTTAAGTCTTGACTTAACTATTATAGACACACATGGTACAACATAAATGGACCATGACCCAAGAGAGTTTACCCAGAGTAATAATAAGTTCCATTCCACATTAGTCCTAGAGACAAATAGATCTTTACTAGAAGTTACATCTGTCCTGAGTGAATTCACGCATTATCTATCTGTTGTCCAATCCAAACTCGAGTAAATAGTAGTGGTTTAGGGGATGTCAGATGGTTTGGGGACTCACCACTGATGTGGCAGCCAAAGCTAGTTATTGACATTTAATTCTTATGACATAGGGGAAATGATGACACATCCTTTCATTTATTCTTTAGGACATAAAGTTAAAAGGAGATTTCTTTTCACATTAACTAACCATCATGCCACTCGAATAATTTGAGTGACTATATAGGCTTCCCATCCACTTCAATACAGAGAGATTTCTTTCACTCTCAAGAGATATTTTCTTTGATTAAGAAATAGAGCAAGAGTTATTACAACTAGAGCATATTACTCATCGCCAGTGACATCTTTCTAGATCTTTAACTACCATTTATTACTGAGATCGCTGTCTGTAGGACCTTAGTGTTCTACCTACCAGGGGTGTGTCCTAGAGAGCTTGCCTTTATCTCCTTTTAAACCAAGTTACTTTGGAAATTTATTTATTATATTATTCTAAGTTATACACAAGTGATTTTATGAGTTCAATATTAAGTTTTTGACCTCTATAAATTGGAGTCTATTTCAATATTGTTGATAATAATTTGATAGTGATTTATTGCCATCTTAATAGAAGTTACACCTTTCTTTGTGCTATAACCCCAGCCTCAAGAGGACACCCCTCTTACAACTTAAGACTATATTCAAGACTCATTTTTAATATCTCATTTTTCTTGAAATTATTTCATAATTTCATAACTTTGTTCCACTCAATATTTTGAAAATTTAATAACTTGCCAACCATGAGTTAAACCCATTTTAGCATCTAATTTCACATGAAATTGTACCAATAATTTCATAAGTGGGATATATATATATATAACATGCATAACATATTTTTGTAATATAAATGCCATAAAATAAACCCCACCTCTAATAAAAAATCCTCCAATAATGTGTATAAGAATAAGCTCATCTCCAAAGAAGGTTCTCCATAAAAGATCGCAGTAAATCCCCCTTTATAAATTCCTAAAGATATACCAAAGAAAAGGCTCTAAAAAGGACTCAAATGCACTCCAAAATACACCCCCAACAATTCCTCCAAAATATACACCATGTACTACCTCTAAATGCTTAAGTTTCAACTTTCATAAACTCCCAAAGAGGTACCAACATAATTTGTAGGGGCAATATGGCATTTCTGCGAAAAGGATAATGTTTTAATCATCCCAATAAGTGGATTTTGTAGCAAAGCATGTATATTTTCCTTTGTTAGAATCTCTTTTTAAATGGAACCAGGGAGGGATAAAGTGTATTTTTTGTGGATATTTTGTTCTTAAATTGGATAGAACTCTCCCTTTTTTATTATTTCGTCTAAACACGGGACAAAAATGGATAAGGTAATCCATTCTCAACTAGTAAAAATGTAACATCAAACTCTCCCTATTATTTACAAGTTGATTGTTGTTGTCTAAAAATGATTTACCAATGTAAATCACTCTATCAAAGCTATAGAGTGGTTCGTCTATGAAAATGAGCCCAAGTCCACTATGGTGCCTTACTCTCATTATATTCTTGTAATAGTACAAGTTTGGAAGGCCTACGAGTCTTACAAGAGGATAGCGATAGGATAACTGCCTAACATATTGATTATGTGTAGATGACGTTGTTGACTCTATAGCTTAGGCTGAGGGAGGTTGTGGCCGGTAATGGTTTAGGTGTCGAATGGACTCTGGTGTAGAGAGATGTTAGAGAGAATTAGGCAGAGCTTCTCTCCATAAATGATTCTTGTCAAATGAGGGGGTGACAATCTCTATTTATAGTAGTTGGTGGTAGTGTCACATGCATGGCACACATGACATGGATAATTTTTATTGAGATGGAACATTTCAAGATGGAGGACAACTATCAGGTTGTTAATAACATGTCAGGGTTTGTAGCCCATGCATTTGAGTATCTAAAGACTAGGAGGTCGAGGCCTATCAAAGGGATATTTGTGTCCCTCTAATGAAATCGTGTCATGGAGTCCATAGACTATTTTTGCACTAGGTCATGGTCTTGGGTGTGTAGACGGGAAATGGAGTGTTGTTTGCGGTTGGGTTATGTTTAGGCAATGGCCTTATTTATATGCCAGTACCTTTTGTTTGCACTTGACTATATTTGCTTTCCCTATGTTAGCTTCCATGCCATGTGTCATATGCCTATTAATAGGCATATTTTGGGTATAAAAAAATCCCCCAATACTTAGTTCCAAGGGGTAGGTGATTTGGTATTGAGGCATTTTTCTTATTCGCGAACCATCATGATGAATTTGGGTCCTCCTGCTGAAAAGACGGAACCTCGTGGAAGTTGTGGCATATTATTAAGAGGCTGAGCCCTTTCACTATCATTTGAAATTCTACAATGTTGCGCCAATCCATAGTCTCTTATATAAATGGGATAAGGTTATGGACTCATTATCTTATTCAATATTTGAGAGAAAAAGCTGAGGCGATTTCCAAAAGACCATCGATGACTTTCGGCAGGCTTCGGATGAACTCTCTAGCGAGTATTTTCCTCTATTATAAGTTAATTTTTCCATAATATTTTTTTCAGTTTCAACTTATATTCGTTTGAATATGTATTTTCTTTCCATTTCTTACATTAATTTCACAGATAACTCTTGGGTTAGTGTTGAAATAATTGAAATGTAGAACTAGCGTTCTCTTGGTTTTTCTTCTTGAACGCCTAACCCATAATCTTATTTTCAACCCTGAACAATGAATATTTGTATCATTTCAAAGGATTTTGAACCCGGAATCAAATTAAACCCATTGTGCATAATAATTAGAATATGAATCTTCCAAAAATCATTCATTGGTAAAGCCAAAATTGCGTTTTAACATTTTCTGAGTTTTATTTTTATGATCAGACATGCTTTCGATATTTTGGATTTTTAATTCTTATTGGATGTGTTGTTGTTGGTTGGAGTTAGTGATGGTCTATATGTATAGTTTGTATGTGTGTGGATGATGTTTTGTGTTGGATATATAAATAGTTTGGAAGGATGGGCTTGGTTGAAGAATGCGATTTTCCTTCATCAATTTAGATTTGATATTTCCCCATTATTGAATAGGTATCTTTTGTGTTTGTCTGTTCTGGATGCAACCTTTTACTAATGTATATGGGACTTGACTAAAAGTTGTGGCATGAGAAAAGATCACGTTGAGACATAACTGTCCGCGAACTTTTATCACTATGTATTTGAACACTTTGACCTACTTTAGGAGTTTGAATATAGTCGTTCCCTTACAAATTAGGTAGTATGTACCACAGACATATGGGTATCTATGGCCTTTGCCTAATTTTATACCCCAAAAATAGGATCTTTGGTTTGTTTCCGCAATCTTTGCTCATGAGGTCGTGGTCTTTAACACTTGTGCTTCATATGTATTTTTCTCATAATGACTACGACCCTTTAAATATGGATCTCCCTCTGATTTTACACGTTACTGATGTGGCCTTATGCATTAGAATTCATGGGAGTAGTTGGAGGATTTTTGGATAACGAATTTTGGTGTTACTCCTCCCACAGTGGTACCATAAAACCATTAAAAATAAGTGGAACGTGTAAGGTAAAAGGGTACCCAACCTATATATGCATTGATTCTAATTTTGTGGAGTCTTCTGGCTTTAGGGAATCAATGGAGGCTGCATAGGGTATCCATAGAGTTAAGGAAGATATTGGATCCACTAACTACTAACCACCAGTTGAGAGAAGTACTGCGGCTCGTAGTAGAAAAATGCCTACAGTGAAAGTAGGGAATGCTGAAGTTGGATAGTCCCGTCGTGGTACTAAGGGGATGAGGTATCCCGCATCTCTTAGTTATACTTTTTATATGAACGAGTATTGGTTGGCTTAGTTGGTTGAGGCTTGCGAAATCCTAAGGGGATTATCTATACTCTATCATCCACGGAACAACGACCATGTTTTGCAGTCCCTAATGATGGGGTTTGCTTCCCTCTACATGTCTTCCTTCTATAATTGTGTCTTCCAATACTAGTTCTTGTTAGAAGATTTTAAATATGATAAATCTGGCCCCATCTTGTGACACCCTGCCTAATTAAATACCGGGTGATCAGTCCATTATTAAATTAAAACAGGCGTCCCATTTCATTCATTTTCAGCATCACTGTCGAAAAACCATATTAATTATAACCACCTATTAGTTAATTAAGTCGGTGCCAAAATTTTATCTTTCATTAAACAATTGATAATAGTATGCTGAAAACTAAAGTAAAAATTCACACAATTAATATAGTCTCAACCATGACAATGAAATAAATAAATTAATAACTGACTTGCCGAATACACCATCGTCTATAAAATCCAAATCTAAAATAGTAAGTCCAACAAATAGTAAATAAATCCCACTATAAGTGTGAAATCAATAACTTAAATAAATGAAGTTTGAATGGGGCAACATGCCCAACTAAAATACTGAAATGAAATACTACACTAGGAATGAAAGGTAGAAGAATATAAACTAGTCCTACAAGCCTCCATAGTGATGCATCAAATCGTCCCTAAAATATATCGTCAGGTTTGGCATCCATGTGGCTGGACACCTAAAATATTTTGGAAAATATTTATAGCAAGGGTTACAACCCGAAACATTTTCAAAACATTTTGCAAGTATTTATCACAGTTTAAAAATCAGTTATCGATGAAACATTTTAGGTTCACGTACACTCTCTTGAGTTTCCTCACCTCTCATCTGTTGTGAACGCCTAATGCTTTCAACTTAGCCCACCTAGCCACTATCCAAGCTAACTAGACAAAAGTATCTATCAAGACTATAAACACCTTTAAGTTCCTATACCACCCATACAGTATGATATCCGAATTAACATATCTGATATGTTATTGATATCATAATTAACATTCCCTATATTATATCATTTAATCATTTAATAAAGTTTCACTACTTAATTCAATATTTATATGTACACTAGCAGTCTGTCTACTATCACACATACGTGGAATAATTCAAACGGTTATATATATTTATCTCACATAAATATGTATATAATCATGGTGTCTCTCAAAAGGACCGCCATATAAATAGGAATACTCTGCTATCTGTCCATACACCCCGTGTACTAAAATAAGGACTATTGGTTTGACATGTCTCCTTAAGCCCAAAATCAAATAAACAGCAATGGAGGCGAACATAGTTTTAAGCCCTTGGACTATGCACATACCTAACGTACGCAAACGACCTTTTAATCTCACTAATACACGACACATAGTGAGCCTCCCTAAGTTCTAGGTCATGGGGCACAAATCCAAACCTCCCTGGAATTAACAAGGTAGGATCGCTTAGTGAGCGGTAACCTCTGTGATAGCAGGCATTATAGGTATGTTCACATTTAATCACCTATCATATAACAGGTATACACACAACATATATATATACTAGGGTATGCCCATGCCTGAAGGCACGCTGATAGTCGCAAAACGACAAAAAAAATTCAAAGTACGTGCCTTAAGGCACGAAGAAAATTTCCAATGTATTGAATATGTAAAAAATTTAATTCATAATTTTTTTCTTTACAACACAAACATGTAAACAATTTAAAAAATGCGAGCACGTTTTTCTTTATTTATAGGATTATCCGCATTATTTGAGAAATAAAAAAATACTCAATACATTAAATATATGAACACTTTGATTGAATGCATTCATGCCTTGAACGCTAAATGTGCAAAATCGACACACAAAAGCTAAAGACTAACATAATATCCAAGAACAAAACAACAACCAAATAATATTAATATTTTATACAAATATAGACACACTAAATCATAAATCTATTTTGAAGCCAACCACACTACATTGAAACCAACAATTTGAGCCAATCAATGAGAAACTAAATCGAAAGAGGCAGGAATGTGTCATCTTTTACACTAAATATGTCAATTCACACATTATCGCTCAAGACACTTTAAATTAAAGTATCACATATCTTCTTTGTGCTCGACACTCAAAATCGTCAATTGCACGCAACACCATATCAAGCGCAGAGCATTATCGATGTTCATTGTTGTCGATCAAGTTATGGCATGTTTAGGGAGGATGTCACTCGATTCCACATTTGCACACAAAAACAAAAGGAAAAATCAGAAAAGATAATATTAAATATTCCCTATTTTCTTTATAGAAAATGAAGGACGTTACTAATATTGTTCTTTATAGAAGTTAGGACTTTCACTTTGTTCATCAATAGTGAGATATAGAGGAGTGAAGTCACGGCATGAATTTTTCCAACAGTCAACATGCATCAAGTTATTAACGTTCTAATATTTTACGCTTTATTTCCCAAAAGTACACCAAATATACAAACTTGTGAAAACAAATCCATTATAGTAATATGCATACTTACAACTTAACCGATAACTACTAAAATGAGCAAGTTATTTAAATTGCCACACAATGTATCTTAGGATGACTCCATATGTGCCAACTCTGCATGGTCTAAGTCTATGATCAATATTCCAATGTCATAAACAATAAGAAATGTGACCCATTAAATATTTATATAAAACTATCTTTTCTTCACAAAATTGATAAAAGTTGGTGTCAAATCAAATACACCACACCATATGAGGTATAGGAGTATGAGGCGGTCTTTAGGTCATTCCATTGTCAAATGATCACTTGGTGCAACAATCCAAAAACCGCAATGACGTGTATGAGACACCCCGCCTAATAAAATACCAGGTGATCAGTCCTATACCAAATTAAAACAGGAATCCCAGTTGGATCATCCTTAGCATCACTGTCGAAAACTTTTTAAAACATACTAACCACCTAGTATTCCAAAAACTGGTGCCAAATTTTAACTTTTAAATTATACAAAACCGTACATGCGGAAATAAATATAAACCATTCACACAACTGAATAAAACTCAACTGAAATTAATTACACAACTTGTCGAATAAACCACCGGCCACCAAAGTAATAATCCAATACAAATATGCAACACCGGAATAAAAAAGTCTGAAACCTGAACTGAAAGTCTGGGCGACATACCCTAAATAAAAATGAAACTGATATCAGATTCCTACTCTAGGAATGAATGAATGATGCGTCTAATCCAAACTCCTGCTAGCATCCACATATGCCGCAGCTCCGTGTCCATGGAATAGAATATCAATCCTAGCATCCTTGTGGCTGGACATCTAAAAGGTTTTGAAAATGGTTTTATAGATTTAGCAAGTGAATTAACTGCAGTAATTTAAAATGCATGAATGCACTTCATAGTTAAGTTAGTGTCGCACTCCCTTGTGAACATTCTCACCCCTCCACTATTGTTCACACCTACCGGTTACCTGAACCCCACCTAGTTGTGCTACCCTGTCCAACTAGTCCTGGTATAACCATCCCTTGCCATACTACTCTAACCCGAGTATAATGATTCTTGAATTATAAGTTATCTACAAATTTACTTAATTAATTACTCTTAAATAGTAGCATATAACCGTGTCATAAGTTATATAAAGTAAATACATCGCACATTGTATTATTACCCGTATATAATATTTACTACCATTATATACATACCTTTACCACAACATCCACACATATAACATACGTATATCCATCCCTTTTAGTATACCCTCGTCGGATGATTCCCTCTAAAATGCTATCTCACTAGGTGTGCTGACAAAACCTAGTTTCCCCAAGTTGGAATCGCTCATTAACTTGACCCAAAATAGAAATGTAGTGGAGGCGGTCATATTCCTTCCGTGAAAGTGAGATAAATCCCTCACCCATATATATCGGACGCTATGACCTGGGGATATACTCGCCCTACTCCTCAAGCTAGGGGATTCACCCACACCGCGCAACCTCCCTTGATAGCACTAGAGTATATAAATTGAATAAATATCTAGTCACTGATATTTAATATTTCACACAATATATACACTTATATATATATACTATCACTACACCGTATATATATAAAAAAAACTCCGGCTTCACCGTGTACTCAAATTCTTGTACACTGCCTGTAATTTAATATCACACACAATATATATACATATATATATTATAAACCCCGGCTTTAATGTGTACTAATATCCCATACACTGCCTGTAATTTCCTAAGTCTGTGGCCTGACTCAATGCAATTAATTTTCTCACTTAATAATTTATCGTCTTCCCGAGTCTATGGTCCGACTCTAATATTTTTAACTCACACTTCAATTTATATAATACTTTCTCCGAGACTATGGTCCGACTCTAATATAATTAATTATCACATTAATTAATTAATCCAAATCCGAGTCTGTGGTCCGACTCTAATATAATTAATTTACACATTAATTCATACTAAACTGAGTCTGTGGTCCGACTCTAATATAATTAATTATCACATTAATTAGTAAATACCCTTCACGAGTCTACAATCTGACTCTGATTAAATTAATTATCACACCCATTAATTTAATCCTATCCGAGTCTACAATCTGACTCTAATTAAATTAATTTAACACCCTTATTAATTTAATACCTTCCCGAGTCTATCACCCGACTCTTAATTAAATTAATTATCACACCTATTAATTTAATCCTACCCGGGTCTACAAAACGACTCTAATTAAATTAATTATCACACCTATTAATTTAATAACTTGGTGTCACCCAACCATTATCCCCGGATTCACTTACTTGGCTCGTAACTTGATATTTCCCGAGTCTATGTTCCGACTCCAAACTAATTACTTTCTCTCAATAATTAATTCAACACTTGATGTCACTTAACCAACATACCCGGACTCGCTCACTTGGTCCATTTTACATCTCATAATACCAAACCCACATATTCGCCCACAATGTGTCACACATTCATCTCCATAATTTCCCAATTATATTTACCTATAATTACCAACATACCCTGAACTCGATAACTTGGCCCGAAATTAAATATTTTCCGAGTCTATATCCCGACTCTAAATTAATTAGTTTATCTCCAAACTTAATTCACTACCTTGGCATCGCTTATCCAATATACTCGGACTCACTCACTTAATCCGTATCTCCCTATTTTAGAATAACATTCATCAAATTCATCAATAAAGTGCTCCACATAAATTTCCCCTAGTCTCAATTACTTTTCCCCATAATTACTAGGAATATGTGTTTCATAAATATCTATCAAAAATTTATGTATGGGAATTAATTTCTAATTAATTTCCCCCTTATATACAAACTAGGCGAACTGCCCAGAATTCTGAATCATCGATCGATCGAACCCCCTGGGTCGATCGATCGATCGTCCCTGACTTCGTCTCCTTCGAGAGGCAGTTCCACCATTAACGAAAACCTCCAACTTTCATTATTTCCTCCTGGACTAACCCAAGCCCAATCAACCCTATATCTACATAGGAATATGATCAACGCACCTTATGGAACATCAAACTGAAATTAAATCTCACGATTTTCTACTTTTTCCGAGTTGGTTAAATTTTCGGGTTTATACATGTAAAATCCAAATTCCATAAAGTCATCTCAATTTCTTTCATAATTTCTACTGGATTTCACATTCTAATCAGATATTCATACTCAGAATTATAAAACACAACTGATTCTCACCTTAAATACCGTTAAATTTATTCCGTTAACAAAACCCCATTTTCATACCCATTTATCCCCAAAACGAATTTTAGTTACACATCACTAAAATATGAATTGGATATCACAATTTAGGTGTAAAAACAGTTAACCACTTGCCTGGAATTACTCGTAGGGTCTGATCCGTTGTTGATGTCCCTTAACTTGGCTCCAATAACCTCCAATTTGCTCTTGATTTGCTTTCCCCCAAATCCCCTCTCAAACCCTAGGTTTAGAGTTATGTTGGCTGCCATTCCTTAACTTATCAATTAGGTTAAAAACCCTTAATCCCGTTTTTAGCCTAATGGGCTTAATTAAAATAGCCCAAATCACCCCGTGTGGGACCGGCTATGCCCAAAAATGCCCCGAGACCCAATTACTACCCCCGGGTACTCTTTTCTGACTATCTCGACCCATCCGGATACAACCACACACTCAGAATTGGCATCCGAATTAATTTATAAAAATCCTTATCTCACACCCAATTTAGTCTATACCGACTCCCGGCTAGGATAAGTGCATACCCCGTCATTAATACCCAAAATGACGTGATTAAATTATTACTATTCACTTAGTAATTAAATTTCCCTAAACACTAACCATTCACTCCCCGATTAATATTTAAATATATATATATATATATATATATATATATATATATATATATATATATATTGACATAATTAATTCAATTAAAATTACAACACAGAAGTAATTTAAAGTTCCCGAATGAATTAAATATTAAATGCACAAAAATACGGGGTGTTACATACTCCCCCCTTACAAAGGAATTTCGTCCTCGAAATTAAGATTAGTGTAATGTTCCAAGCTTCGCATATTACTCTCTAGTCATGTGCCTCCAAGCCCACTATATCTATCCCATCCTCTTCTAACCGTACGTTTCACAAGTATGCATTTAGATTACCCAGGGCGCCCATACACCCTATACCTGTGCTTAACCGCAAAAAAAAATTCTTAATTAACCCGGGTGCCCATACACCCTATCCCTGCGCTCTACCGCACGAAAGTTACCCGACTATGATAGTCGTAACCCATAATATAACTTCAAACCCGTAGTTATATCACATATATAAATATATATATATATATACATATATATCTACTACCCGAGTACCCAACCCATGTGCTAACGTCCAAACATCTCCCCATAAATACTTACCCTTATGCTACCAAAGACAACATAAAATACCACGCCCTTACTATCACTAGTCCTTGCGCAAAATAAACCCTGAGCTATCTCTCTTTGCTCGAAATTAAATCTAACCACCCTGATTCACTTCAGTAAATATCCCCACTTATCGGGATAAATTGTGAGAACACAAAACCTCACTATGTGCTATCACACCATGCAATAAAACATATATATCTGCATATATATAGGCTATACGCCCTCTCCAGTGATACCTATTACCAAACATACCCTGGTGCCGCGAACACCAAAATTTTACACCACTATCCCCCATAGTTAAATTTCATCGTTATCCAGTCGATATTTTGAAAATATTATTAACCCTACTCCCATAATTCTCGAAAGTAGTAACTCCTCGCATAATTCAAACCTTTATTCAGTGTACAACTCCACTCTCATGTGAAGAACACCAAGGAACTCCGCTACCCCACGGAATGTTTATCCACATACTATGGCTGCTACCGCCAACGCGCCAACTAAATTTGACTCACCTGCGAATTCTTGTGAAAATTAAGTCTTAAATTGTGACATCCTCCTTGTCGCTAAAAAATATACCCCACGCCCATAGGGTAAAAATAATTACCTCCATACTCCAGTTGCAACGACTGATCCTCGGGTTCTGGAGCATCTTCTCCCTGCCCGAATGCGCCCATGACATGCTTTAGTGGTTGTACATCCAGGACCTCGTCCTGTAGTTGACCCCTGCCTCTCTTAAGGAAATATCTCTTCATATGACTCACTTCCCCCACGAACGAAACACCTTCTAATACATTCACCCTTCCACTGGTCCCTTTTATGCTGGCCTTGTTGAAATTCCTGGCCATCCTACCGATAGCCTCCAGTTCTAAATCGCTTGGCACGATTCCCTGCCGGAAATCCTGCCCCTAATCGCCCCCAGTCTGCTGCTGGGATACCCCACTGGTATTGTTCCCTCCTGCCTTATTCGACTGGCTAGTTCCCACTCCCCTCCCGCTTTCTTTCATGTGAAAGCGATATTCCCGACAGTGTCGGAGTGCTGCGTTAACGACATCAGTATATTCTACTAATGCGGACTTATCCATTAAATGTTGTCTGATTCTTCAAACTAACCCGTCCATAGACTTTGCTTTACTTCCCTTTTCTTCGTTCACCTCATCCGGTACAAAATTTGTCAACGAGTGAAATCTTCCTCGTAATCGGCCACTGACTGGCCTCCCCGAGCCACCTCACTAAATTTTCTCCCCATTTCTGTCTCAATCGCTGGAGGAAAAGTACTTGCGGTCGAACCACACCCAAAACTCTACAATAGCTAGTGTGTCCCTTTCCTCAACTGTGGTGATCGACTCTCACCACTGTAGCGCTACTCTCACTAAACTAAAAGTGGTTAGCATTTTCTTCCGCACCTCATCACAATCTCCCATGCGCAGGTGACGCTGGATATCTATCTTCCTTGATATGCCAACCTCCTCGCAACTCTGGTGGGTTCCCACTAAAATAACCTCACTTTCTTGTTTCCACCCCGATGACTCCGCGTGAGTCTGAACATCCGGCTCCACTAAAACTTATGGCGGATCCCGTGGAAAGTACCCTGCCGTTGCGACCACCATCGCTTCAACTACCCGTGCCAATAAATTCAGCTACCTATGCTGCTAAAATTATCTCTGGCCATTGCTGCGATAACTCTTGCTCCCGGCGAGCCTCCCTCGTCTCATCTCCCCCTGCTGCCCCAGCTTCTTTCTCTCTCATGGGTGTCGTCTGGAATGAGACTCGAATTTGTATGAGTTCACTATCAAATATAAATTTGGCAGAAGAACGTATATGCGCATACGTATGAGAATACAACAATCCTATAATAGGGCTCTATATCAAAGATTACTAAGCCGAAACGTGAGAAGCCGCACAGATCCTAAGGACACTAGAACCTGATGCTCTGATACCATCTGTGACACCCCGCCTAATAAAATACCGAGTGATCAGTCCTATACCAAATTAAAACAAGAATCCCAGTTGGATCAGCCTTAACATCACTGTCGAAAACTTTTTAAAACTTACTAACCACCTAGTATTCCAAAAACTGTTTCCAAATTTTAACTTTTTAATTATACAAAACAGTACATGCGGAAATAAATATAAACCATTCACACAACTCAATAAAGCTCAACTGAAATTAATTACACAACTTGTCGAATAAACCACCGGCCACCAAAGTAATAATCCAATACAAATATGCAACACCGGAATAAATGAGTCTGAAACCTAAACTGAAAGTCTGGGCGACATGCCCTAAATAAAACCGAAACTGATATGAGATTCCTACTCTAGGAATGAATGAATGATGCGTCTAATCCAAACTCCTGCTTGCATCCACATATGCCGCAGCTCCATGTCCCTGGAATACAATATCAATCCTAGCATCCCTGTGGCTGGACACCTAAAGGATTTTTGAAAATCGTTTTATAGCAAGGGTTAGAACCCAAAATATTTTGAAAATATTTAGCAAGTGAATTAACTGTAGTAATTTAAAATGCATGAATGCGCTTCATATTTAAGTTAGTGTCACCTAATGGTTACCTGAACCCCACCTACTTGTACTACCCCGTCCAACTAGTCCTGGTATAACCATCCCTTGCCATACTACTCTAACCCGAGTATAATGATTCTTGAATTATCAGTTATCTCCCAATTTACTTAATTAATTCCTCTTAAATAGTATTATATAACCGTGTCATAAGTTATATAAAGTAAATACACCGCACATTGTATTATTGCCCGTATATAATATTTACTACCATTATATACATACCTTTACCACAACATCCACACATATAACATACGTATATCCATCCCTTTTAGTATACCCTCGCCGGATGATTCCCTCTAAAATGTTATCTCACTAGGTGTGCTCACAAAACCTAGTTTCCCGAAGTTGGAATCTCTCACTAACTTGACCCAAAATATAAATGTAGTGGAGGCAGTCATATTCCTTCCCTGAAAGTGAGATAAATCCCTCACCCATATATACCGGACGCTATGACCTGGGGATATACTCGCCCTACTCCTCAATCTAGGGGATTCACCCACACCGCGCAACCTCCCTTGATAGCACTAGAGTATATAAATTGAATAAATATCTAGTCACTGATATTTAATATTTCACACAATATATACACTTTTATATGTATACTATCACTACACCGTATATATATATATAATATAAACCCCGGCTTCACCGTGTACTCAAAATCCCGTACACTGCCTTTAATTTAATATCACACTCAATATATATACATATATATATACTATGACTACACCGTATATATATACATATATTATAAACCCCGGCTTTACCGTGTACTAATATCACGTACACTGCCTGTAATTTCCTGAGTCTGTGGCCCGACCCAACGCAATTAATTTTCTCACTTAATAATTTATCGTCCTCCCGAGTCTATGGTCCGACTCTAATATTTTTAACTCACACTACAATTTATATAATACTTTCCCCGAGTCTATGATCTGACTCTAATATAATTAATTATCACATTAATTAATTAACCCAAATCCGAGTCTGTGGTCCGACTCTAATATAATTAATTTACACATTAATTCATACTAAACTGAGTTTGTGGTCCGACTCTAATATAATTAATTATCACATTAATTAGTAAATACCCTTCACGAGTCTACAATCCGACTATGATTAAATTAATTATCACACCCATTAATTTAATCCTACCCCGAGTCTACATTCCGACTCTAATTAAATTAATTTAACACCCTTATTAATTTAATACCTTCCCGAGTCTATCACCCGACTCTTAATTAAATTAATTATCACACCTATTAATTTAATCCTACCCGAGTCTACAAAATGACTCTAATTAAATTAATTATCACACCTATTAATTTAATAACTTGGTGTCACCAAACCATTATCCCCAGACTTACTAACTTGGCTCGTAACTTAATATTTCCCGAGTCTATGTTCCGACTCCAAACTAATTACTTTCTCTCAATAATTAATTCAACACTTGATGTCACTTAACCAACATACCCGGAGTTGCTCACTTGGTCCTTTTTACATCTCATAATACCATACCCACATATTTGCCCACAATGTGTCACACATTCATCTCCATAATTTCCAAATTATATTTACCTATAATTACCAACATACCCCGAACTCGATCACTTGGCCCGAAATTAAATATTTCCCGAGTCTATATCCCGACTCTAAATTAATTAGTTTATCTCCAAACTTAATTCACTACCTTGGCATCGCTTATGCAATATACTCGGACTCACTCACTTAATCCGTATCTCCCTATTTTAGAATAACATTCATCAAATTCATCCATAAAGTGCTCCACATAAATTTCCCCTAGTGCCAATTACTTTTCCCCATAATTACTAGGAATATGTGTTTCATAAATATCTATCAAAAATTTATGTATGGGAATTAATTTCTAATTAATTTCCCCCTTATATACAAACTAGGCGAACTGCCCAGAATTCGGAATCATCGATCGATCGAACCCCCTGGGTCGATCGATCGAACCCCCTAGGTCGATCGATCGATCGTCCCTGACTTCGTCTCCTTCGAGAGGCAGTTCCACCATTAACGAAAACCTGCAACTTTCATTCTTTCCCCTGGACTAACCCAAGCCCAATCAACCCTATATCTACATAGGAATATGATCAAAGCACCTTATGGAACATCAAACTGAAATTAAATCTCACGATTTTCTACTTTTTCCGAGTTGGTTAAATTTCCTGGTTTATACATGTAAAATCCAAATTTCATCATGTCATCTCAATTTCGTTCATAATTTCTACTGGATTTCACATTCTAATTAGATATTCATACTCAGAATTATAAAACACAACTGATTCTCACCTTAAATCCTGTTAAATTTATTCCGTTAACAAAACCCCATTTTCATACCCATTTATCCCCAAAACGAATTTTAGTTACACATCACTAAAATATGAATTGGATATCACAATTTAGGTGTAAAAACAGTTAACCACTTACCTGGAATTACTCGTAGGGTCTGATCCATTGTTGATGTCCCTTAACTTGGCTCGAATAACCTTCAATTTGCTCTTGATTTGCTTTCCCCCAAATCCCCTCTCAAACCCTAGGTTTAGAGTTATGTTGGCTGCCATTCCTTAATCTCGCAATTAGGTTAAAAACGCTTAATCAAGTTTTTAGCCTAATGGGCTTAATTAAAATAGCCCAAATCACCCCGTGTGGACCCGGCTATGCCCAAAAATGCCCCGAGACCCAATTACTACCCCCGGGTACTATTTTCGGACTATCTCGACCCAGCCGGATACAATCCCGCACTCAGAATTGGCATCTGAATTAATTTATAAAAATCCTTATCTCACGCCCAATTTAGTCTATATCGACTCTCGGCTGGGATAAGTGCATACCCGTCATTAATACCCGAAATGACGTGATTAAATTATTACTATTCACTTAGTAATTAAAATTCCCTAAACATTAACCATTCACTCCCCGATTAATATTTAAATATATATATATTGACATAATTAATTCAATTAAAATTACAACACACAAGTAATTTAAAATTCCCGAATGAATTAAATATTAAATGCACAAAAATACGGGGTGTTACAGTGTAGCTACAAAACCTGCAAAAATTAAGTGAGAAAAAGAATTAGAAATACCAAAATGCACTTGAATGAAGGAAAAAATAATTAAAGTTAGAGTTATATGCACTTAATACTAAAATAATAAAAGTTAAAAAGCTTAACATTTGAGATCTAGTCAAACGTATAACAATTATTTAATGAAGTCAATGCCATAAAAAAAGATTGGTTCATGCATGCATAAAATAGACTACTGAGTGAAATCATGGGTATACAAAATTTACAAATGCAAAAGGTAAAAACGGAATTTATTAGGACCTTATAAACATGAATATAACACCATAGAATTTGAATTTATAACAAAAAATAACATCCAATTATGTAGTGGATTGAACATTGTTTTCAGAGGAAGACAGAAATGTTAGATACATAGCTTCATTGCCAACGGGGCTAAAAAAATAACTTATTTGCAACTCTAAGAAGTTTCAAGAACAAAGCTAAATATTATATATACATGTATCGTCATGATAGAGGCTTTGGAAGTTCAATATTATATATGGACGTATTAATCCCTATTTATGTGAATTTATCTTTCCACCTCTATGAATGCGTGACCGCATGAACAATCACCCTGGACCTCTTCGCATGGATCCCCATTCTTAAACACCCCCAACCCCACAAATAGCCTCTCCAACCCCATATGCATCATCAACGCTACATCTGCAGTGTTAATGCATTCAAAAATAATGTGTCAATTGAGTCTAAAGATTCGCTATTTTTCTTTATTAGTCTTTGTCGACGTCGCTTTCGAAGTCCCCACCACTCTAGCCGCCTTCTCCACAGACTTGGCTACTCTCTTGTCGGTCCCAGATTTCTCCACATAGTGGCAAATATGGCTGTACATACAACAACATTTCCACTCTAGTATCTTAAATGCCCAATTACCTAGTTAATGTAACACACCAGAGTAAATGATGCTCTGTAGTGAGCAACTTTACTCCTTATGTACCAGCTGAGGACCAAAATAGCTACTAAATATGCACTCTACACTACTGTACTTTCAATCACCACACTTATTACAAATGACATGCAAATGCAATAGTAGACACTGCCAAACATAAACATCTAAAAGTACATCTAGATTGGAGGACATTTCACAAAATGATATATCATACCTAAACATTCAACAAATTAATTTACCGCCAAGATTTTTTCGTAGAAATGATAAATGTAGAACAAAACTAAAACATTCAAATAAATAACAGAAATTAGAATATTCCATAATCATATTAGTACAAACCAAAGCATTAGATATGCAAAGACAACAGAATTTCTGGTGAAAAAACACCAGATGAGTAAAATATTACAAAGTTCTTTAAGAAACCATTATAGATAATTCCAACCACGTAATAAAGAAATGTTAGATGAAAAGCCACTGTGAATCTTGTCTCGGAGTTTATATAAATCTACAGAAATCTGGATAGCTTTAGTAACTATGAGAAAGCTAGAATTTCCTCATCATTTACAGGAGGTTTGCAGAAAGAAAAATGATCAAGTTCAACGATGACTCAATGAACAGTTGTTCAATTTTTGATAAGTGCAGAGTAAGATACTTTATACACATGAAAACGATTGGCAATCCAAGCTATCCTGATTTAGAGAACATTGTGATGCCTATTTTATTCTTTCATCATTTATCCAGAAGGCCACAAATATGGATTTAAGAGATCTTACACTGGGACTGTTGTCTATTTTAAGCGATCTTACTTTGTCACTATGAATATGGATTGATTCTAACATTAAATTGTTCAACAGATAAACATGATAAGTAAATGCAATATGAAAACATCAAAACTTGTCGATGCTCGGGACTGTTACAATGAATCCTCATGCCCGTTGAGGATGTATTTAGGCTATAAATATTGAGTAAATTTTCTATTTCAGAAAAATATATATCAAGGCAAATTAGAGTATCGCAGAGGTATGCACATCCTCCAATTAGAGTATGAAGGCAAAAGGTATGCACATCCTCCAATTTCCTTATAAATATTGAGTCAATCCAATTAATATTAAGGAAAATTAGAGTAACGCAGAGAAACGGACGAATCAGATCTAAACAAAATTAACATTCAATATAACTTTGAATAGACATTCGAACAAACAGATATATAAAAGAGTGCCTTTCTTGTGATGTAGTAGGGGTTGAGTTGAAGGAATAAGAAAAAAAGGTAATAGTAGAGTAATAGTTAAAACAGATATAAAAATTGACTAATAAAATAGGGTAATAGTAGACAGACTCTAAACACAATCCAATAAGAAAAAAAAAAGGAAAATTTGGCAATGAATGAAGTTGAACAAATATGAAAACAAAAGAAAATTTTAACTACAAATTGTAGTCTTCAAAACAGTAGAGTAACCAATTTTCCAATGCATCAATGAGCACACAGACATTAAAGTAATATAAGAAAAAGTCACTCATATAGATAGTTATGTAGTTCAATCCAAACAATATCTGGGACTAATAAAATCTACATACAAATTAGCTTTATCATCTAAATATCCTTTTATCATATCAAAATGTAGGTCAATAATACAAAACATCAATAGAAATTAGATATCAAATTGACACTCGATGTGAATTAACAATCTTTCCCGGGCAATAAGAATCCGTTCCCTTCAATGAACCAACATACATACATCATATGCCTTTCAACATTGAATAGAACTATGTGTCCTGCTGCTGCTTCATATTTGGAGGATGTGCATACCTTTTGCTGCTCGTGAAACGGTTATATCATTTTGGTAATCAAGTACATGTGAATTGAATCCTAGGTAAGAATATATATCCTAATAGAACTACGTGTATTATGTCTGCATAAACTAACATCAGGACATTGAATTATTCATGTGAATAATTACTCGTACATTGCCTAGTCTTAGTAATCAGTATATTGTGGTAGGTGGATAACCATGCCAAATATGACAGGAATTCGGTGTGTATTGGTCAAGTATGACAGGAATCCGGGACAAATTACCCTATGTATTAACATATAAGTCCCTGGCAGTATGATGATTTGCATAACGAATGAGAATTAAGAGAATTGAAAGATTGTTGTTACGAATTACTCTTTTACTTTGCCCTGTTAAGAAAATGAAAGAAGTTAATTATTATGAACATGCAAACAAAAATGCCGTTGGAGTCCTGCTCTTACGATCTCTAAGGTGATTCTCTTTATTTGCTTCTTGTTGACCGATCCAAGTACGAAACCACAACCCGTAGCTGGACTCAAAAGGTTGAGTAAATAGTTTGGGCTTGGAAATATTGAAATTTAATCCTAGAGGAAGGAGGTACAGCTGTGTTGTTTGAAGTGTATTGCTTGGTATGTAATGTTGATTATGGGTAAAATTGTTGTTCTCCAATTATAATATCATAATTAAATATGAGTACAGAATCAAAGGAAGTTAAAATTGATTTCTCTGTTATCAATATCAACATAAAGTTGAATGTCAAATAAATAAAAAAAATAAAAAATTGCTAGTTGCTTCACAAATGCCAGGGATTATCCCATGTACTAAACTGCAAGCTATTTTTAAAATTACCATATGTACTAACCTGCATACTTTCTCAGTTCCTCAAATAAAACCTCATGAAAATGCTTAAAGTGGCCTTGGATTTTACGATGGTCATAAAAATGCTTAAAGTGGTCTTGGATTTTACGACGATCGAAGGGTTCGCCGTGAGGACCGAAGTCGAGAGTGGTCATATCGGGCAAATGCTACATGTTAGATAGGAGGAGAGTAGGGATAATGTTGGACTTGGTCGAGGGGCTGGCCCTCAGATATCTTGAACGCAAAAAATATAATGTAAAATAAATTAATAACCTGAACAACTTCTTTTAAAGAATGATAAAATAAATAAACATAGAGAGAGTGATATATATACCAGCGGGAAGGAGGGCTATATCATTTCTTCACCAGTGTCTCAATCATCGAACAACAACGTTCTTCACTTTGTGATTGACCCGATTTGGTTCATTATTTGAGCCGTGGCACACATAAACTATAACAAACCAAACAGATGCTCACACATCTGAACCTAAGGCTATGAAGCCATCCACGGTTCTTCCAAGAGCATCTCCAGGAATAACAAAGTCGGAGAGAGTTTTTAGTGCCAATGTTCACCCGTAGATGAATTCTTTCTTCATGTCAGCTGAAAGCATCTCAGCAATTTCCACTATTTTCTGTAAAACAAATGCCTTAATAGTTTTCCACCATAGAGTATGTGCAATAGACAGTAGTGACATGCCAGCAAGAAGTTTTTATTTTATATTTTACACATAACATGATGAATGAAATATAGAATCAATTCCTATTATTTTTCTTATTCATCAAACATGCATTTTCTATTAAATCTCCTTTTCGTCATACTCACCCAAAATAATAAATTAATTCCGTTTTCCATCGGATACATTTATCTGAAAAGCTAAGTTTCCTTCAAAAGTCAAGACCTTTCTATAATTGATTCTCAACAAACTCAAAATCACATATCACCAAAAAAAAATCTCAATGCTAGTGATCCATAGCAGGTGTGAAGGGCCAATAAGACCTTATATCTAGATATTTTATAATGTGTGTAAACAACCCTATAAATTTTTGCACTTTATCCGTGGCATCTCAAACAGGACATTTGTGTGTATTCAAATTTCAGAGTTTGCTTCTTTTCAAGTTTAAAAACTTTGATAGCATGAACAATCCTATTAATTTTTACTTTATGTAGTAGCTTATTAAAAATATGTCTAGATCAGAGAAAACTATCAAAAACTTGACATGAGTAACACTATCAGTCCTACTTTATCCGAAAAAAAAGGGATCAATTCAATATATGCCTAACCTTATCAATCTGGACTTTCTCAATTCATAACAAATGCAACACACGATTGATAAATTTTAAAATATACAACTTTGGTGACTTATAAGGGTGTCTCTGACATATATGAGTACTTTCAAATGCACACAACCTGATTTTAGGGTTAATCTTACGGATATTTCATGTCATTTGAAGAAAATCATGAATGTGACTTGGCACAATGCTATGTACTTACGAAAAATCCTAAATGTGCTAATCCTACATGTATTTAGTAGATTAACAAAGGAAAAAAACAACAAACACTTTCGTTTTGCACTTTTGTAATACAACATGTAAAGTAATGTAGTATGGAATCTCATCACATTAAAAACAAAGGCAAGTCATCACATTAAAAAAGTAGGGCATTAAATGATTTCCTACACATAAAACCAAAATTCCTGGAAAATTATTTATAGAAGCATAAAAATAGCTCTTTGGGATTGACTACTATTAAATGCGATAGCTTAAAAATATTAACAATGCCTCAAAACTTCAAACCAACGTGAACTGTACGATTTACAAAAATAGGGAAAATAGAAAGCACGTACATCAAATATGCATAGGTTGCCAACATTATAGAGATAATCAACTTATTTTCATTTACAGACTCACCTTGAGAAATGTGAAACTTAACTTGAGATCCAAACTTATCTTGGATGCATATATTTTGTTAGGATGCATAAGTGAGTTGAGAGATCTCAAATCCAAAGAATAAAATAGTAGGAGCCAAAGTAGGGTAAATAGAATAGTAGAAATAAACAATTCAGAGCATTAAATAACATATTTATTGGGGAGGGGAGGGAGTAATAGAGAGATATGACATGTGAAACACCTAATCTTGATTAGTCACATTTTTGTAATTTAAAATACAGGGTAAGGATGGTTCACCCCCACTTCATCTTGCTCAAAATTTCCATAGCTACGTAAATATTCATACTAAGAAATATCATGGTAAATCCAAAAAAACTAATATAGCCAAGAAAATCACATTTCAAGGTCGATATATCAGTTGATAGATACCAAAAACAAAACTGAGTATACTTGATTTCACCCGAAGTTATGTTAAGATATACAAATTTGATTTGAGTCTGCCTCCAAGATTTGTTACCATCATGTGTATACTACAGTGAATCACAACACCGATGTGTGTTCTTCATAGGCGTTGAATCTGTGGTGAAAAATTCCAAAAATCTTAATATTAAACATCAATAAATGTAGATTAGACTCAAAATAAAAAAGGTGAGAAAGTAATACTACTTCATTCGCACCATGAAGATATTTTATCTAGTGTCTCTCATATCCTAAATTCCACCTTTTCTTCCTAACCTGTTCCATGAAAATACTGATGATAAAATATGCATATACACATGTTATGTAGAGCCTAATCTAAAATATGCGTAACAAAAAGTGTTTGTTTTTTTGAATGATTAAGAGGTTAACGACTATATTTGGCTCTTAATAGTTTAGAGGTAAAATTACATCTGAAGTCTTAATCTGAAGTGTCAATCAGTCTAAATACATTCATTCAGAGGTACATTCAGGCATAAAAACAAACATATTTTTCAGATTCATATTTCAGACTTCTAATTTAGATGAAATAACAAACGCATCCTAAGTGTTGTATGCATATTAAAACAACTTCCGCATTAACAGGCATTAGCTTAAAAAGATTATTTGGCTTGGAACCATTATAAAGCTTGTGAACACAAAAGTTAAAAGCATTATTCAGTAGGTAATACGGCCCTTTGAAATATTGACACAAAAGTTCGGTCATTCAGATCTTAACCTAAATAAAATAATTACAAAAGGATTGCAATAAAAGTTCATTTCAACTATCTTTCACATACCATTAGTGCCTATAGCAAGGTAATGTAACGCTTTCACCATCTTGCACATACCATTAAAGCCTATCCACTATTTGCAACCAATATAAACCATCTAAAAAATATAAACCACAATAGCATTTTAAGCTCAACCCATGTTATTTCCCTTTTTCAAGGTCTTTTCCATTGTTCCCTTTGGGTTGTGAGAGTATAAACCTTGACATCAATTATGTAAACCCTAAATATGAATGTAAAAAACACATACCCTTGCTTGTTAAAGTTATGGCGCATGTTCACACTTCCAAATCACAAATCGATTTTCTATTACCCAAAAACATTAGATCTGTAAACAAAACATTATAAATGTGAAAAAATTAAGAACCCGAATCGGTGTGTGTGTTTGTGTGTGCGATTGAACTCTCAAATCTGCGTGTGCATGTTTGTGTGCGAGTGTGTGCATGTGTAAGAGGGTGATAGAGATACTACTTGAAGTTGGCAGAGGTGGATGCGTAGGGCAGCGGTGGAGGGCGTCGACAGATAGGGTTAGTGTTGGGAGGGTTTGTGTTGAAAGAGGGAGAGCAGAAATCAACGTGAATTTGAGAGACGTGATGGGTTTGAGGTTCAAGTTATAGGAAAGTTGTGTTAGTTTGAGAACCAAAGAATTGATGAAGTGGTTATGACCAAAATGCCCCAAATTTTGAATTAAAGAGAGAGTTTAATAAGAAGGAATAAGGGGGAAACCAAAAAAATCAAGGGCAAAATAGGCATTGCAGGATAAAATCATATTGATGACATCATATTTCCATCTTATAACATACATAAGTTTCCTACTTTATTATATATATATATATATATATATATACATACATATATACATTCATAAATAAATTAATGATTCAATGAAGATCACAATAAAATATTTCACTTAGACACCACTGAAATGTGCATACATCCAAATAACTCATTTGAATGTGCATAGGTAAATATAGTCTATTAACTGGTCATTTTGAAGTGTGTGACCAAACTTGAAAACGCTAGAAATTATAGGAAAAAGACCTTAAATGTTCTTAAATGGGTTCTTCGGGAGTTTGAACGAAATGGGGAAAGAGAATAGATGTTAGATTGATATTTGTTAATTAAAGAGCAATGACTTGAGCTAGATTATATTCGGACCATACCCAATTTGGGATCAAAGTGGTTGTAGCACATACCAGTTCATTATTAGCATAAAAAACATCAATAAGGTTTATAATTGTCAAAATAAGCAATATATATAAAATGGGTTCTTCATAAAAAATAAAAATAAAAACTGAAATCAGAAAATACTCGATCTTAATTTTAAAGCTAACAAAAATTCAAAAATAATTAGTAGGTAGGGAGGGAGATTATGGCTCAAAGAGATTATTATGAAATGCATATTAGCCCTTGAAATACTTACCAGTAATGTGACTATGATCCATTTTCATATGACCATTTGATTAAGATACGGATTGAGTACCTAGGATATGGGAGGCTCGAAAGAGAAACATTAGAGAGATTACCCCACCATCACCGTCAATGAAAACATTAAAAGACGTAGGACACAAATAGTGTTTTAGAACAAATTTCAAATTGTATCCAAAATAGATTAGATTGATAAAAGACAGAGGATCATTCAAACATCTATTAGATACAACATTACCAACATGAGAAATGAAACATAATAACTTCATAAACTATATATGAACATACTAATTTCACAAACTATACTAAATATGAACATACTAATTTCACAAACTATACTCAATATGTAAATATGAACAAAATATGTAAATATGAGCATACTAATTTCACCACATAACTGTAATTAAAAGTACTTGCAAGTCAACAACATGGGAAGTGAAATTACCTAAATTCACCATAACATGGACACATTTTCATCAATAATAACCTATTTCACAATATTCACAAATAAAAGACCGCTAAATACATTTTATCACCAACCAAATAACTTTATCCGAACCTTTTTATGTGCATGTGAGTCTTCCAGTTGCTGGAAACAAAAAAAATCTTAACTTTAATTAGTATGTTCAAACGACCTATGAAAATTTAATCTCCAAATACAGTTAAAAAATGTTAGTTTTTCAAAAAAATATCTATATGGGAGAGTGAAATACAACATAAACACGGTTTATTAACTTACAATATAGACATGCCTTGAACCCAAACTAGAGAGACAACAAACAACATCCAATATTCATAGATCTGGAAAAAAATATATAGACAGAAAATCATGAACACAGATTAATAGCCCCAAATAATCTTTGTCTCAAACCCAAATGTAAAACCACATGCCGATCATAGGGGGCAGAGTAAGGCGTCAGCGTGAGAGAGGGAACAAGGGGGGGAGGGATAGAGTGAAATACAACATAAACACAGTTTATTAACTTACAATATAGATATGCCTTGAACCCAAACTGGAGAGACAACAAACAACATCCATTATTCATAGATATGGAAAAATATATATATAGACAGAAAATCATGAACACACATTAATAACCCCAAATAATCTTTATCTCAAACCTAAATGTAAAAACACATGTTGATCGTAGGGGGCCAGAGCAAGACGTCAGCATGAGAGAGGGAACAACGGGGGGAGGAGGATGGGTGAGAGAGGCAAGCGGGGGTGGGGGGGTTAGGGTTTGTGTTTATGTGCTTCACTCATGTTTCGAACTGCTAGAAGAGTGAGAGGGAGAGAAAGACGGGGTCAAAAGGAGTGGAATAAATTTTGAGATCAAAATTTGTGTGCACACTTCCGGATTTACCCTTTGATTTGATTTAAAGAAAAATATGGAACCCATTAATAGTGTGATAAAAGAGCGGGAAACTACAAATAAAAGTGTAAAAGAGGAAAATGCATCAAAATAATTTCAACCCTTCCTTTCGTGCCTAGGTGGCTTCGATCTGAATCGTGAAGTGTCTTCCCAACTTATGAATAGAGAACACACCATTGTAACTTATTATTATTATATATATATATATATATATATATATATATATATATATATATATATATATATATATATATATAGGTTGTACCCGTGCCGACGGCACGGTGATAAATTTTCTCCCGTGACATTTTTTCTCTTAAAAAATATTGTAATGCCGCGTCTGGTATTATTCATCTCACACCTTTGTAATACTACATATGAACATTAATGTCACTTTAAGAAAGACTTAGAATTTCACACCTTAAGTTCATTAGTTACCCAAAATAAAAAAGTACTAAAACCGAGGAAGAAAACAAAATATTAATTTTAGACATAACATCATAACACGACACAAATGTCACCAAATGAATCCAAACGTTTTAATTGTTAAAGAGTAATTGATAATTTTATCCCATAAATGTATCAATTCAATGTCAAAACTTTTACTCACATAAATGGAGTTGTCATTGTTTCAGTTTTTGAAATAGACTAACATGGTAAACCATGACACCTTGAAATTATTTGTAAGTACTAAAAAGGATTTTAATAATTTTTTTTTATTTTATTGCTTAATATTTATCAAATTTACTTATAACTTTTAAATAATACTCAAAATTGACCAAAAGTGACAAAAAATTGACATAAAAGATCTTGATACCACAATTTGCATAATAGTCAATCTATGCTATAAATTGTTAACAATGGCTTCAACTCAAAGTTGACTTACAAATTTTATTAAGAAACTATTTGTAAAATATTTTCCCAATTGTAAATCAAATCGCCAATTTAAAAAAAAATTATTTAGCAATGAAACTTGTACCCAACAATAATTTTAGCTTTGTGCCCTGTTCTTTTTATTTAAGTCTACATATATCAGACTACGAACAGTGATGGATAGTACTACCAACCCCTTCATAAAGGATTCACATGAAACATTTTTTGTGGATAAGGAACATCTATTGTTTAGCATCTATTATTTCTTTTCTTTAACCGTTAGATATCCCATTAGATATAGGTCCAGACATCAAATTTCGTTTAGAGATGGTACATTATTAGGCCAACTGTGTTTTTTATATAATAAGGTACCTATTATAAGATCTGCTAGGATTCATGTCTAGCATAGATTTATTAGGAACTTTATCTTTTAGTACTTTTATTGATTTTAGAGATTTTGTACCTTTAGTTCTTTTATAGATGACCTGTTAGTAACCTTTCGTCAAGAGCTTTTTCATCAAGACCTTTTATAAAGTTATTTATTTAAAAAATTATTTACCAATGTACCTAGGTTGTAGAACCATTAAACCCTTAGATGTGGTTTCTTAGGTCCCATTTAGGAGGTGACTGGTTGAAACACTACAACTATATATTTAGTTCTTAATTGGTAGAGCCTTTGTCTAATTCAAAGTTTGCACCATTTTTTTAAAAGAACTAAAGCCGGAAGAAGTGGAAAGACCTTGCAATGCAAATATTTAAAAGTAAAAAATAAGTAAATCAACCAAATAAGTGAAAACTAAAAATAGAGTAAAATGTTCTTATTTGCAAAAAAAACTGAAGGGTCATATTCATGTTTGCAAACAAAAACAGGATGTCATATCCTGTCGCATCGCGTTCGTGCCAAATAAAATTATCGCGTCGTGTTCGTACATGATAAAACTGTCAAATCCATTCCATATAATTCAGATATACAAAAAAATGTAGAAGCAACATAAATGAAGGGTTTAAGTAGAACAATATATTAATTATAACACATTGAGGTCTGAATCTTAAGTAAAACAAAAAAAGAAAAATCAATCTCCAAAGAAAAATTTCAAACAATGGTGACTGCAGCCATTGACCACCAGTGGGTGGTCCGGCAATGAAATCCTTCCTTTATTCTTGACTACCATCTTGAACCTCGGATCCTTTTTATTCCTTTATTATTGCACGAACACCACTGGAGGTAAAATTTAAAGCTACCAACTATAATTACGCTGTGAAAAATATTCCTATTCAAAAAAATAAAGAATCTCATTTATTGAGGAATGCATTTTAAAATAAGGGGTGAAGTGTGTGAAATTCAAGAGAGGTAAACAAAACTCACCGCCAGGCTGAGTCCACTGTACACCCCACACCAACCACAAAATCAACGCATCTCCTCCTCCTCCTCCTCCTCCTCGGGCGACGTCGATCCCCAAAAGAAAGGTCCGTTCTACTTACATACAAAAATCCAATTTTAAAACCCATTTCAAATGCACTCACATGCTTAACTCTCAAACCCAAGATTCGGATCTATCAAAATCCCACCAATCAAACTCAAAACCTATTGCTTCCTACTCACAGCTCAAAAACCTCTAGTCGGATCTACTTACACTCAACATCAACTCAGGGACTCAAGATCAACACCGGATCTTCTTAAACCTCAAGTTCTCAACTCGAATCTGCTCAAAATCCCACTGACTGAACTAAACCACCGACCACTCTGCCACACACCAAAATGGTTAGCTCATTTTATGTATTTTCATAAGATGGAGAAATACCGTGAGATTAATGGCATGCCCAAATAGATAGAAGATGGGTGGCGGATCTGATTTGCAAGAATGATGAAAAAAACTTAAGATTGATGATGTGGTTATTGTGCCACTCACAGATCTCCAACAAGTGAGTACCTTATAAGATGAAAGATCAACCCACACCTAGGCATCCCAAAAGTTAAGCAGTTGCCAACTTATAAGACATGGGCACTGGGCAGAACCTCAACAATCATACACCATTATTAAAATGGACCGCCCTATGACACTCATCAGAAATTAGGAAAGAATAATGGGGGTGCCACCGTTTGAACTGATCTCGTCTATAAAATTTATAAGAGATTCCACATCAAAGTCATCAGCTAGAGCTCTAAACGATTCCATTTCAGTAGCATAACTTTTTTTTGAATGACCTGATATCATTATTTCTCTCTTCTACAACCTGATTTTTCAACAAAATGAGTAGATTCAATGTCATCAATGTATCAATTATAAATAAAGATAGTGTATCCGTTACATTTTAAGTACCTTTTTTCATGTACTGGCAAAGATAACTAATGATTCAGATGAAATGAGGTGGGCAGGAGAGGGATGATGATACTGGTGGCGGTGGTGGTGGACTGAATTAGAGTGAGAGGGAGAGGATGGGGGAGAGTGGTGGACTGAACTGGGTCTATTTTGTTGAGAGAGGAGGAAGGATGTAAAATAAGTTAAGGAAATAAATGTGAGATGAAAAAGTGAGAAAGGGAGTAGTTGTGTCCTCTCGAGGCTTGTGCTATGTCCATCATCATCATGAATATCTGAGTACATTTTTAAAATGTGTGCAGAGACTCTACATATTAGTTTATCAATTTCACGCAAACCAACAATCATGTGTATGTGCGTGTTTCCTCAACCACTCGATTTCTCCCATTTTCATCAGCTTGACCCATACAAACATTAAATTTGATCCGTTAGTTGATAAAGACCAAATTCACCGGATTTAATTTGGGTTGTTAGTTGGGAAAGACCAAAAGTTTCTCTTGCTTTATTTTATATATATATATCAAATCATTAGGTATACACACAACCCCATTTATCATATTTCATACATAGTATTTTTCTCTTGAATACTCACCGTACCATCAAGTTACAACTTATCTCGCTATCAGGTTAATTTGAGTATTACTCTCTACTCTAAGGGTCCCAGTTACTCGTTTAATGAAATTCAGTATCTAGCTCTATCACACACTATTGGTCTGTAACATATGTTTACTTAAATTTCTGGTAATTGATTCTCCTTCTCTCGAATTAATTAAACCTTAATTTAACTATATTAAATATCTCCTTAATCCTATCATTAACACCAAGTCATAATCCCATTGCAAGCCTACTATAATATAACAAACCTCTCATTATATTTTAACATGGTCCCAGAAGTTTTGCCGACCAAATTTTAGGAGTTCTTGGCTTAATAAGGAAATTTCACATTTTCTGGGAAAATAAATCGACTCGCCAGGAATCCGAAACGATTATCTTTAGGATCGAATCTATTCGAAAATATGCAGATCGTCTTCCTCAATACGCAAATGCATTTTTCCACATTTTTCTCATTCAATTCTCCATGGTTCTTTCCTAAACTTCAAACCAACTATCCTAACCATTATCTACATATGTTAAAATGATTTCCCATATGATATTATCATTAAAAATTAAGCTTCTTAATCAAACATGGATTATCACATCATTCATCAAAACCCTAAATTTCATGTTCTTCATTTATAGACAACATAAAACCCAGATTTCTCTCATATAGATTATGACTTGTGATTTGATTTCATAACCACTACATGCATATAATCAGTCTACATGAAATCCTACCCATAACATGGATTTAAATTATTCTTTTCTTCCAAGAACATAACTTTAATCAACATATTTCAAAAAACTATCAACATGGGTATTATAACTTCAAAAAATATATAAATAAAAACTTGCCACATGTTCGAGGATCTGATTTCATGGGTTTGATGTTGGATGGTGTGCCTTCTCTTCCAATCATCACTCCAAGATTGATAATGGTACAAGATCACTCTCCAATTTCTCAAAAACTCCCTCTTTGGCTTCAAAAATGATCTCTCTTCTTCTCCAATGGCTTCTCTGAGTTTTCTAACCTCTAAACCCTAGCCTTTTCCATCTATATGCTGATAAACAAGTTGGGAAATTTGTAGGTCTCTTATCCCATAATTACCAAACCACTAAAATGTCCCCATACGGTGTCGGTTTAGTCTAAAATCTCCCTGGGACCCAAACAACACCCCCTGAGTACACTATTGTGACTATTTTGACCCTTCTAGAGTCATTTGTGACCTCCAAATCATCATCCAAGAAACTTAAACAATTATCCTATCTTGACCTCAATTTAGCCTACATGCAACTCCCGATTGAGATAAATTCAATTACGCCAATCTCACTGGTTATGATGCATAATAATTTCGATAAATCATTTACTATTCACTTAGAAATTTAACACATAATATTAATCATTATTTCTTTCTCTTGATTAATATTTCAAAAAAATATTTATTTAATTATATTAAATTATTTTACTCGTGTAATTTAAAATAAAATGAATAATTTTCCGAATTAATTAAATTCCAAATACTGCGAAATACGGGATATCACACAACTCAAGTTTATCCCAAGGGCTGGAGGGATATCTTGGGAGCCTGGGTGGTTTGGAAAAAAAATTGAAAGCTATATTACGGTTATGGAGCTCTTAGATTTTTATAGGCCAAAAGGGATCTCCATAGAAAATCCATGATATTACTACATGGAACTACGTAATGGTGGTAGGTATGTTATGAGGGGATGTTCTTGTAATTCTAAAAATTGGAAAGATAAATACCTTTTTGTTTTTGGCAAAAAGTGGGATATACACGTCTAGGAGTCTGAGAGAGGGATAGAGCTCATAGGCTTTCATGATCCTGAAGACATCGCCTATGGAAGGTAGAAAAAAATGGATAACATGTCTGTGGAATTCGTATTTCATGATTGCAATAATATTGACCTCATTTATTTTTTGCAGTATCTGCAGGTTCAACCCCCAACAAGCATCAAAGGAAGATGATTGAGGTCGTAGTTTTGATTCCTGACACGAAATAAAAAAAATTTGCGATGGTGACTCTTAGAGATTTGTATGATCTTGGGTACTATACTACCCACATTGCACCTATGAGGCAAGAATTGGAAGGTAACCATCAACTTTGTAAGTTATGGCCTATATTTCTATTTCAATTTTGATCTTTTCATTATTTTCGAACTCGTGCATAGGTACATCTATGTATGTGCAACGAATGATGGAGATTAAAATGGAATTTCTTATTTACTAGTTGGATGAGATGGAGGGTGGTGTCCAAAATATAAATCAAGCTCCGCAGAGGGGCAAGGCCAAAAAGGGGAAGAAGGAAGCGAACAAGGATGTTGGTCCTAAAAATTTACATCCCCCTTAAGATCCAAACTGAGGCCGTGGTTGGTGATTAAAATATGCCAATTTGTGATGATGTCGCGATATATGTGTCCAATTATAGGTTAGTTTCCCCCACTTTCGGGAAGAAAAATAAAGGATCGGCAAACTCTGGCCATATCTCTATTACAAAATCTCTACCACAGACGGCTATTCTCGTTAATACAAATTTCCCAACTCCATAGAATAGGGTTGTTCCCTCTTGTCTATGGCCTCATTTAAAGTCAGCGAACCTAAAGTCTCCATGGTACACCACTTCTGTTGTAGTGCCCTTGATGAAAGGGATTGCAAACCCTAACAACCTTAAATGTTTTTTTTATGAAAATGATGAGGATTTGGAAGAATACGCAGTCCACTATCTCCTTAGGATAATTTTTATACCATGTACCTCTACGAATGTTTCAAATGGTAGTGACTAACTTTTATTTCTTTATTCAAAGCTACTATGGCTAACATCAGACAAAAGGAAAAATAAGAAAGATTTTTAACCTTCACAATGTTACAGAGGGTTCCGATTAAGATGAGGGGGAAAATAATATGGATTACTCTTTTGAAGTGGAAAAAATTTCTTTATTGATGCCTTCTAGGCTGAGAATCTTAATGCAACGACCAATCTTAATGATGCGAAGAAGGCCAAAATTTATGAGAAAGATAATTTTAATCACGGCACGAATGTTGTTAAGGTTTTTGAGGCAAAGATCCTAAAGACTAAGAGATAAGCCACAACCAATAAATAAAATATTGGCCAACTTTATGTTAAGATCCAGGCCCTAACCCAAAACCATGTCACGTACATGAAAGAGATGGACGATGATC
Organism: Sambucus nigra; assembly: GCA_949130495.1. Taxonomy (NCBI): domain Eukaryota; kingdom Viridiplantae; phylum Streptophyta; class Magnoliopsida; order Dipsacales; family Adoxaceae; genus Sambucus; species Sambucus nigra. Next base: position 305,398,362 of record OX422217.1, on the reverse strand, counting down.
ACGCAACAACCTTAAAGATGGTTACTCAGGACGTAATGGCTAATTTAAGACTTACATGGACTTCTTCATGATCCAGAACAAAGCATACATTCGTGGATATAAGGAGATGATTCATAGGATTGCGAAAAACTATCTAGAGGCCAAGTAAAACATCTTTGATCAGAGGTTTACTGACATCGAGCACACATAGTTTGTGGAGGAGCTGCAGGTTGTTGATGAGTTGGCTAGGAAACAAAATGAGGAAGCCATTCCTGCAGCTCTTAAGATTGCAGCCCTTGAGACTGAAGAAACTTAGACTGCCTTGGAAGATAAGGATGTTGGTGATGAGAATGAGGACGCGGAGTCCTAGGATTATCTATTCTCTTTCTTTTAACCATTTTTATTATGAAAATGCTTGTATTAAACTTTTTATTGCAATGATTATTTTATTCTGTAGCCTTGTATGTCTTTTGTGCCTTATTGCTTTGCACATTTCATCTTTACACTTCAATGTATGGTAGACTTGCTTGCTTGTAGCTTTAGTCTTATACTTTGAATGAAATTTAGTTTTAACCACTTGTATTGATTTTGGTCACAATCTTAGTAGTGGAATGACTACTTTAGATATTGTTGTCTTCATGCTCAACGATATTATATTACTACTACAGTCTTTTACCCTTAAACGGATAAGATTTAAATTAAACTCTACAGACCTTAGAGTTCATGGCCCTACTTTCTTTAGATTGTATTCTGCGGACCTAAGGGGTACATTGTCCACTTAAGGATTTGAAGCATGAATTATCGTTGCAAGTGTTATGTTGATTTCGATTATGGTTCCGACCTTAGTAATGCAACCTTGTCTGAAAGCTTCAGTTGACATACCACGAACATGGAGGGTATATTCCCACTTTTATTTAGAGAATGTTTCGTCGACTTGAAGGGTGCAACCCCCCCCCCCCCCTCCCCCCCCACACACACACAAGGATTTGTTCATGATGTTTTTTTATATTTACGAATGTTATGATGATGTTATAACTTCTTTGGTCTTCCATTGCTTCCATTTTCCTAAATACTTTCAAATCTTCCAATCTTTTGGGTTTGTATTAGCAACCATCTAAGTATATATGGGGTATTAAGATCCACCCGAAGCTATATGGGGTATAAGAAGCCACCCAAAGCTCTGTGGGGCATAAGAAGCCACCAAAGTCTGTGTGGGGTATAAGAAGCCACCCAAGTATATGTGGTGTATAAGAATCCATCAAAGGCTATGCGGTGTTATTCAAAAGTTATCCCCGAGTCTTTGATTAAAGACTCATTTCAATCAGGGAACCTCCATCGTAGAAGATCTGACCAAAACCACTAACACGAAATTATTTCCAGTTAGGATCTCAGTCCAGACTGAGTTTGATTTGTTATGACTTATGTTTTGTTATTTTTTAGCTCGCATTTAAATTCTCTTCCTTAGAAGTCTACTAGACGTTTTCTGTTAAATGCTAAGTTCTATTCCTTAGAAGTCTATTAGGCTTTTTTTTGGCTAGAGGATAAGTTATCTTCCTTAGAAATCCACTAGGCCTTCTGCCTCCATGGTTATGGCCTTATTTGTGACTAAGGATTATGGGCGCTTCAACTTCCATAACCGTTGACATAGTTATTGGGAATTTTTGCCTCCCTAGCTACAGTGTTTTATGACAGGTTTGATTATTTATAGGTTTCTCATTTAACTTGTTGAACAAGAATTTAAAACGACACTAAAGTAAAATGTAAATTTTCAATGATATAAATGTGTGTGTGTGTGTATATACACACACACACACTAGGGTATGCCCGTGCCTGAAGGCACGAAAATAATTTTGAAATGCATAAAGTCGTGTATCATGTAAATAATAAATGTTTAACATATTATAAATGTAAATAATTTATTGAAAATTTATGCAAAATTGCTTATGTTTGTAACATTATCACCCTATTAAAGAAAAAAAATACTCTAACAACACTAATAGTTAATCGTGTACCTCGTATAAACAACATCGATTTAACCCAAGGCACGATATATCGAGTACATTTTTTTTATTAACAATATATCGAGTAGGTTAAGCCACGGAATTTAACTAATAAAGATAGTTATAATCGAAAATAACCTCCTAAGCACATTTATTAGCACAATAAATAATAACCAAAATCCATGACAACAATTCTCGCTTATGTTCAAATTCCAACAAAATTGTAGTCAAAATAAATATTCATTATTTAAATCCTAATGTTTATTTTACAACATAAATATTGAAAAAAATTAGAAAAATTGGACAAAATTTCCTTTGGAGAATTATGCAACCAATTTAAAAAATTAAAAATTCTCAATAACAATACTAAGAATGCTAATAGTCCATCCTGAACCTCATATAAACCACATCATGTCTTAATTATCCATAAAATACACGTCAATATGAAAACATTACCACATTAGTACTCTTCTTATGTCGATATTCCTATCGACAGCATTGACACATTAGTCATGAGTTGTGTAAAACAGGTTGTGTATTATTCTAACATTTCATGAATATGGCATATCTAGTTGCCTATAATGCACGAATGAGGCGATAGGATTATCTCCCTTAAATGGATTGGAATAATTTTTTTGATTCAAACCATTAGGGTTTATAGTTATGAGTAATAAGAAATAAGAAATCGTGTATTGGAAATTGAAATTCTAAAATAAAATCAAAAGTACAACATCCACTAACAACTACCGAAATAACTAACTAATTATTGACTATGATGAAATATTAACATAAATGAAAGAAAATCATCCAATTACACTGAAAAGGGACTAATTGGATTCAATATGAATTCATTAGTAATCAATTTGCATATACAAACTTAAAATCATTTATAAAAAAAGGTAAGGATATACGAATTTTTAAATTCACGCAAATAAATCTTTAGAGTAAAAAAATTGAACCATTCTATTCAAAATAAGATTTTCGGTAGTATGGTAGATAAGAGTATTTCAACGGACATATAATGGAAGGCTTAGAAAGGCATTCAGTTAATTGATAGTCCAGAGGTCGGAGTTGTATTCCTCATGCTCAACGTAAAATTCAACCACTAAATACTCTTCGATGAGGACTATGACTCTTCTACAATCCATCAATATTGGACATTTCGGCAGATGATGACTCCAAAACCTCTTCAACACCATTAGTGGGTTGCAATTAACTCAATCCTCTATTTACAATCTTCCATCTCAACTCCAACAAAAATGGAACAAATAAAAAAGAGAAAGGAGTCCTTGTACATAAATTATTGAAATATATAAACTGTGTTCGAACTATTTATAAAACCAAGTTAGTCAGATTTGACATAGTGCATAAAATAATTAAGTTTGTAAATAATAAATAATATATTTGAGCAAGTTGGATGCACAATTAATTTGTTGAAATGATGTATAAATCCTCATAAAAATCATATAGACCTTATGTGTCCTCACCAATTATCTAACTCGATATTCACATCTTATGTACTATCTAAAGGGGTAAATGGATGGAGACTCCACGAAGACCTAGAAATCAGAGGACATTGTTAGATTATGAAACAGGGAGTAGAATAGAAAGATAATTTTCATGGGACTAACCACAGTATTAGATAATACATAGTTGTGGAAAAAACGTAAATAAAGGCAAAAATAACAAACTTATTTATGATAAAATTTTGTTCTAAAACTACAATAATACAAAGAACGTTTCTTTTTGTTTAACCGCAATACCTGACATGCACATAGACTTTTCTTTCTGCTTTTTCACAAAACAAAGCACATTTTGAAACTAAAACTACAATAATGCTATCAAATTTAATAAACTTGCAGTTATACGACATCAAAGTTGTTAAACCTATCAAAAAATCCCAATTAGAAAACTTGTAGAAAAATGACATCTTAATAAAAAACAACATTGTCAATCAAAGAACTGGACTGAACTGAAGAATTGAGCTAAACAACTAAAATTTGCTACTAATCAAACTTACCGTTAGCATATCAAACTTATTGGATCCGTTGGCATGTATAATCAAACTTATCTAACAATTGGTTTAGATAATCAAACTTACCATTAGTTTAACTTATAAAACTTAGCTGCTAATCAAACATACAAAACTTAGCTTCTATCAAACTTACCATTGGTTTAGATAATCAAACTTATCTAAACCGTTGGAATATCTAATCAAACGTAGTTGCTAAGAACTGAACTAAAGAAAGGGCCAAAATCAATTAAATGAGGGCCAAAAAGCAGATCATCTAATAAAGTCACGCACACACAGCACACCTGATGTATTTTAAGGATTATAAAACTTTAAAAAGTGCACTAACAATTGAACTTGAAAACTAACTACTAAAGGGGCTATAATTGAAATTCTAAAGCAAAAAAACGTTAGATATGAAAATAACATAATGAAGCACAAATGATAATCCAAGGATGAATGGAGCATAAGTCAATGTTAAGATAATAGATCCCATCCATTAATTACTCCAAAGTAAGAAGCTCAAACACTGAACTAATCCATTTAAAAGAAGACCAGAGAGTCAAGATCACACATATTCATCAAAAACTACCAAGTTAAGAACTTTATATTCCAAAGAGATTTATAAACAGGACAAAATAAGCTGAGGCATTTCACCTGCAATCAATAAATTATTTGATCCACCTGTAAATTATTATAATTGTGATCTCTATTCAGATCATTACGCCCCAAAGAAACTTTCATCAAGCCCCCAAAATAAATCCAAGTAACTTGATAAAAACATATGTGAATAAAAGTTCATGTTTATTAATTTAGAAATACATGGGAAAAGAATATAAAACTTATCACTAATTCATCCCTAATGTTTTATTTAGAGAGATAAAGAGGATACCAAAGATGTTTTGAACACTTAAAGATAGTATATACGTCTTGGAACCTTTATTACCTTTGCTCTGCAAATGTAGTAACTGCACATTCCAAAATTTTAATTTAAGGAAGCATAAGTTACAAACTTTTCAATCACACCACTTTAACTCGAATTGAGAACATAAAGAAAAAAGCTCAGTAACTAATCAATTAATCGACATAAACAAAATAAAAAACATTACCGGGGTCACATGTTTTCGGTCAAAAACATGAAGACGTCTTGAAGTATTAAACATAAGAGTACCATACCTTAAACAAAACAATTTGTTAAGGAAAGGCTATTAAAGCGTTCACTATATAAATAAATATCTACATAAAACATAATATCAACATGAATGGATAATCTAGGTACTTCTCTATCTATATATGTCTCTTTCAAGTAAGAAAATGGCAATCCATATCATTGTATTTATAGAACATATATATCATAGAACATTCACATCCTATTTAGGGAAATGGCGTGCCCAAGAAATTTTACCGACCATGGACATTATATATATCATAGAGCATATAAACAAACAAACTAAATAACAAACAATTGAACTAAATCATATACAAACATGCACGGATGTTTAAGAAATCATACAAAGGAAATTATTAACATTTTTGAGTCTTCAATGATCATCCTTAATTCGAAAAATCACGTAGACAACATGATTTTATAATCACCATTCATAGAAATAAATAAGTGTACCTATTTTTTCAATCACCATTCGTAGATGAAATTTCTCTGTATAAAATTATAAATAAGAGTACATCTTGTAATCATAGAATACAAAACTGAACAATCATATTTTCTAAACACATGCTATGTATGTGATTCAGTTGACTGAACAAATAGAGGAACAACATACACATAAATAATTCAAAACAAAGAGATGTAAGTAAAAGTATGAAAAAATGTAAGTGAAACATCAAATATAAGTGTGTTTATTTCAAAACAAAGGCCTTGTTCCTTAAACTTGTACAAAGGCAACTATAACGTTTTTTGTACTATTCTATCATGGATTTGACAAACATGTCACGTAAAAGTCAGAAATCAAACCCCACATATTTTGAACAACCCTATAAATTAAACCCCTCAAACCCCTAGAGAGATAGGGTACCTGGGCATCAGTCTATTGAGCACTAAAAACCATGGCCATCCTCTTGGTGGGAATCAATGGGAGATGAGAGGAATCCTTGTACCCTTTCTCAGCTCTCTGCATCACCGTCTTAGTCTGATTGTACTTGTCAGAGTAGTAATCTGCTATGGGAACAACCGCCTGAGCAATTCGAGGAAATAGTGGCCGCTGGTTGAGGGAGCGTCAAGCCGAAGCAGCGTACTATGTGGCTAGTGGCTCGTACTTTGAATAGAGATCCTTGGTAGTGGGGCCGTATTTAAAGTAGGAACTTTTTTTCGTATCAGTGGCACCCTTGACTTCGGAGTAAAAACTGAGAAAAAACTAGTAATGTAAAACATTAATTAGGAGTGCACTAACAACACAGTAATGTTAAGTAAAAAATTACTTGCATAACTTAAAAACGATTGCCTTGTACCTCATTTAAGGTGAGAATGCACCAAAATACAAAGATTTCCTTGGATCCTAGGCACAAAGTGTGGTGCTTCACTGATTGTAATTTTGGTTTGTGATATACTATTTACAAACAAAGATTGCATCTATAGGCAGACCGTAGTATTAGTGTATTACTAATAAAACAATGGGAATTTTTTTTAATAAAACAATGTGTCAATGAAAATAATCCTCCTCGTGAAAAAGAATGGAGCTAACGGATAACGTGGTGTGCTCGTGACCTGGATCGTCAAGTACAATGATCCTATTTTGTACACAACATCCTAGTTTATAAATGGGGTCCTCATTTACAAAATAAGACTTTGTGTATAAAATTATATGAATTTTGTTGCATTTAAAATGAAACTTTAGTTGAAACAAAAATCAAACTATTTATTATCATCTATTTAAAACATGGGATGAAATTTTGATAAAAAAACAAATCATTACCAATGGTAGAACCACCCCTTTATTGTAAGGAGGGTCGTTAACCTTTTGTAGGTTAAGCACGGTCGGTGAGCCATCTAGGGAAAAATTCCAGGACCTCTATAAACAAAAAATAAGCATAAATAATTAATACTAAAAAATAATTAACATTAGAAGTAAAGCATCAAGAAATCAATGGTATACAAACAAGAAGACCTGAATCAGTGTTATGCAAAATCACATAAAGAAATCAATTTGTCAAAAAACCAAAACTCGAATCAATGTTATAAGCCTCAAACTGACCTAAAAAACATAACCTAAACAACAAATAAGCACCAAAATCCAAATCAAACTTACCAAAACCCGAATCAATCTTATGCAAAAAAGCCCCCAAACCCAAATGAGTGGAGATCTAACACTGATTCGTTGAAGATTTAACAGATCTAAGTCATAAAAAAGAAAAGACAATAAGATTTGTAACAAATTTGAAACTTCTTAAGAGTTGAACACTAATTATAGTTGATTTGTTGATTTTTTGGTTTGTTGTTGGCCTTCCATCAGAACGGATTTTTATATAAACCTAGGGTTTCCACGAATAGTTGGTGTGACAACCCATAAAAAACTAAAAATAGTAAATTTAAACACTATATTGAAAAGTTGGTACACTAAACCCTGATTGAAAAGTTGGTACACTAAAACCTAGACTGAAAACCCAAAACTTTAACCACTGTTGGAAACCCTAGGTTTATAGAAAAATCCCTTTTGATGGAAGACCAACAATAAACCAAAAAATCAACAAACCAACAACCTAATTCTGATATGTTAGATTCAAAATCAATAAAAGTAAATCCAATATATGTGTTTCTAGCAATGATGGTGGGTAAACCCAGAGAGAGGGGGGAGGAATGTGTGTAAGAAATATGAAAAAGAGGCGGAGGAAAGAAGTGTACGGTGGTGAGGAGGAGGGCCTGAGGGCATAGATGAGTATGGGGAAGTGGATTAGAGAGAGGCAGAGAACAGGTTGAACTTTGTGGTAGTTTTTTTTTTTGGGGGTTAGTGATGAGAGAACGGGAGAAAAGAAGGGAATGGGAGGAATGTGTGACACCTCTCCTAATTAAATATCGGGTGATCAGTTCTTTATTCAATTAAAGCAACGTATCCGGTTGGTTCATTCTTAGCATCACTGTCGAAAAATAATTTCTTTATTTATCACCTAATAAATAATTAAGCTAAGTGTCAAAATATTTAATTTTATTAAATCAATTCCAACAATCATAGTAGATAAAACATTCACCATTCTAAAGAACACAATAGTAATAGGTGCTAACCATCCATCTGAATTAAATAAACTGGAGTAAACATTCCAGCGAAAAAAATCTCAAACCAAGAATAATTAATAATCACAAACCTAATTCAACTAAATGCTGAAACCAAAAGAGTACAATATCTCTCTAAATAAAATAAAAGATGGAAATGGGACACATTTTCCCTACATGAAGTGACTAAGAATGAGACTGAGATGATCAAGATGAAGCATCTAAATGCGAGAACCTACAACTCCCATACCAGGTACAGTACATCAATCAATCCGACGATCAAAGCCTGGCATCCCAAAGGTTGGACAACTCATAATATATATATATATATAGAGAGAGAGAGAGAGAGAGAGAGAGAAAGACATAAGAGGGAGAGAAGAGATGACAATAAACGAATCAGAGCCCGATAGTTATAATTTTAAAAGAAGTTTAGCAAGTATTTAAATGTTTACTAGAAGATACCCATATGTGTTAGTTGTGTTACCCTCACTTGGGAATTCTCACCTCTCGACTAGTGTACACGCCTAACGCACTACTATCCATTCTAGTTAATGCTAACCCAGTTAACTATTCTACACCCAATCTCCTCTCATCAACCCTTATTCATGTTTTCGCATAATTATAATTTATATAAGGTCAAATTTCTGAATTTAACAAGTCAGGTATATATATATATATATATTATATATATCAATACGGCCTTAAGTTCTCGAACACATAAGTCATTAAATATTATTATTCATTTCCTTTCTTCTTACAAATACAGTAGATGAATCCCAACTATATGTATTTATCAATAAGGATATATATACTAATATGGCACCCCAAACTAAATTATGGTTCAGGCATACTCTTCTATCAAGTCCCTATACCTCTCGTACAAATAAGGGAAATACTATTTAGGATCCACCCTCGAACTGTACTAACACGAAATACACATATTAGAGGCGAAGCATAGTTCCAAGTCACTAAGAGGTCAGCACATACCCTCACCTCTCTTAGGACCATTTGTACTATAATTCCCAGATATCCTGTACCAAGGATTATACGTTCTAGTGTACAAGTCAATAGTCCCCCAACGGGCACGCAGAATAAGACTATCCCGACATGAAAACCTCCATGATAGCAAGTAGCGTGGGTATGATTCAACACATATATTAATATAATAAATATACATACACTCATACATATATATTTACATTATTCAGATAGGTACACCCACGACCCATAACATAGTCTAACCATACATAACACGTAACACCCGCATTCTACGTATAATTAGTTCATCCTTTTTTTCTCATTTATTGCAAGTTCCCAAGTACTTCTCGACCCTCGAAGTATATCTCTTTTATATGTATAATACTAGTAACTGTACTCTCTATATCCCACTGTCCTAAGTCGTTATTAACTTGCACATCGCCCAATTTATCACATACACGATCATAACCCATTTTATACCCTCGTGACCCTACCATTAATTCTTACATAAATTTGCACTACCCGGATCCTAACCATAACCCTATTGGGCCTTCCTAAGTCCCATTATGGTAAATAAATTATGTATAAGGGTTCCCACAAAGTGGCATTAGGTTAATCATAAAAAAGGGAACAAGTTTCAAATTCCAAGCGGGGTCGATCGATCGAACGGAAGGATCGATGGATTAACTTAGTCGATTGATCGACATTCAAGGTCGATCGATCGATCAGGTATTGCCCAGATTCTACATATTTAAGCCTATGGGTTTCAACCAAATTTATCCTCAAAACCTCTATTAAATCAACCCAATCTCCCAACCAAACATAAAAAACATTATAGTAATAGGCATGGACTATTTCTAACGTAAAAACTACAATAAATCCTTAAAGAATCATCATTCAATGGGTAAATTACAGATTTTTAACTCAAACCCTAATTCTGCATGATTTTTCAAGAACTTCAATATTTTCCAGATTTATTCCTCTAATATCATTAAAAATTCATGGTTTATACTCTACACCTAACAAGGAATTCAACCTACATATATTCTCTTTCAATATGCGAATTATTCTTCCAAAACATAAAAAATCTTCATGGAAACATGCAATTATTCTTCCTACTATAATATGGATGTATTATCAACTCAAGACTAGCAAGATAGATACTTTCCTTAGAGTTGCATGTTTGATCCAGTGAATTTAAGTAGTACGGGAACGATCATCTTCTTTCGATCTATGCTTTGGTGGTGGAGGAGGTGCAAAATGGGTGGTTCTTGGCCTCGAACACCTTGGAAAGCTCTCTCATTCTTCTTCCTATAGCCTCCCTCACTTTTTAATTACGATAACCCTAATTCCATCGACACACCATCTGATATAGCCTTAATAATTTCATAATTAATTAAGGCCCTAAAATAAAAATTACTAAATTGCCCTCCCGGGATGCCGGTTAGGCATAAAATAGTCCTGAGACCCAAACTAAACCCCCGGGTACACTTTTCGGACTATCTCGACCCTTCTAGACACATAGGCACTCTATAAATGACCATACGAGTGATCTAGAATTAATTTACTTTTTATATGATTAAATTAGTACCGACACGACTGATATGCGTGTCCCGACTTAATTTCCATAAATTGTCGTATTCATCACTCGCGATAATTTTATAAAAGCATAATCATTTATAAAGTCATAATCATATATACTACTTTTAATCACCAAGTAATATTCAACATAAATTACATATTACTTTACTCATGACTAATATTTAAATCTCTATTAATTTTCAATTATCTCTTAATTAATTCGAAGTAATCCCATTTTAAAAGTCTTTAAAATATGGGGTGTTACATACTTACCCCCTTAAAATGGAATTTCATCCCGAAATTTGGAAAAAGATATACCAGATAAGAATAACTCTGGCTATGTATTGTGCATCGCATCCTCGTGCTCACGAGTAAACTACTCTGTATCGCCCATACAATACGCTATTAAGTACCCTTAATAATGAACGCCTCACGTATGTTCATTTTAAATTCCAGGTTTCCCTGCCATGTAGGTTCTTGTCCAAACCTTATTGTTAAGTTTCACTACTTCAAATTATTTAGATATTCACTATCTAGCCTTTTACTATTCGCACCTTAGTAGATTAATCGTTCTTTAGATACATACAATATTGTCTCGTGACAATCGCACACAAGTAGATTATTTTTACAATATATATTTTACACACATTATATACTCTAAGTATCAACCCATATTTTATTTTCACAATAGGACTTGGTCCCCCACATTTAGCTAACAAACAGGAAAACAACGAGGCTTACCGTGCCATATCTTAACTGACATTATGCCCAAAAGTAAACGTATATGAGCTACTGTACATAAACTCGAGTTGTGGAAAGGATTTCTCTCATCCAGCCTTGAGATTCAAGGGTACACATATAATTTATTTTCCCAATATCTGATTAGTCTGCTTGTTCTGCCCAGTCATTTTCGTATAATAATTCGTACTCAATCACAACTCGGTCCTATGGCCTCACGAATACTCTTATGAAATCAAAAGACAAAGATCTTGTCCTAGTCGGACACAATATTAAACTGTACCCTATATAACCTTACCATCTTAGTTATAAAGATCTGATATACTGTCCTTTAATATGATCAGTCCTAACTTACATAACGTGAGCTACTTTGGTCAAGTGATCCACTATCACCATATAATATCGTGACCCCCTCCGCGATAAAATCATTAGGAACTGTTTCCCATTACTACTTAGGAATCCCTAATGTTTGAAGGAAACCCAGCTGGTTTCAGATGGTCCACCCTTTACCAATAGACAGTTAACCCATTGTAAAACAAATTTAGCAATATTTCTCTTCATTAATTTCCATCACCACTATCATTTATAACATGATACATCTTATATTCTTTCAAATGTACCTCAAACCTTTATCCATGTGACTTTTCTTCACCGCGTGTCACAAATCCTTCTCCTTGCTATAAAAATAGTTGCTCATAGAACGTAAGCCTCTGATAAATCTTAGGGAATAAGCTTCAACTTCCTTATATAAATTTTGTAATTGACAGTTGTCATCTATTGTCTGATACAAAACCATCCTCGTGGACATTTGGGTAAAGATGATCCTAACTGATATAAATGGTCGAATAATGAAAAGAGATACACGGCGTGCTACTACGATAAAAACTAAACTAAAATTGTCAATAATGACTATAAAGCATATAATTTCCATTATTTAAACACAACATGTCCATAATCCTTCTATTTCCCCAATACTGGTTACAATAAAGTTTCTCTCAAAAATAAAATTCTCCAACTAAAATTACATCCCTAAATTGTACAACAAAATATCTTCCAAAACCGTGCTCTAAAATAATTCTCCAAAATAGTCCATAGCATCCCAATCCACACTCACCTGCCAACTAAAAGAAAATACGGGAAAGTAAACAATATGACAGGAATATATGCTCAAAGATAATTAGCACGGTGAATAAATCTCAACAATAGGAATCGCATAAACAAATAAAATGCATAACTTAAGCGTTATATCAATATTAATTTCTCAACCTCTATATTTACCTTATCCCAAAATTTCCAAATGTGGAAAAAATCTAGATTTAGTCACCTAGGGCGTCCATACACCCTATGTCTCATGCATTAATGCAAAAATAAAATATAATCAACTTGAATCAATCTTCACATCAGTATTAGGAGACTCTACTGGCCTTAAGTCATAATAGAATTATCAACTTTGATTATATTCTCATATATGTACATTAACCAAAGTACGAAACCCAAGTACTATTATCCAAACTCCTTTCAAACTCTCGATGTTTTTTAGTTTCATGCATGGGGTGTCTCATAAAGAGAAATCTAAACAAGGAACCCCCACCCCTGATACACTACTACCTAACTTAGTCGATTGTCTAGATCCATAAAGCCCTCAGTCCATAATATATACCTTTCTACCATCTCCGTGTGTTGCTAAAAGTCTAGTCGTCCACTCTTATGTCCTAAAAATCATAATATGAAACTTGGCGCTCTCACTATCCCAAGTTCTCGGTGCTATATATATAACACAATGTATCCTGAGTCACATTAGTAAATAAATCCCTATGCATCGGGACAACATACTCACTGAAGTCTACGATATTATGAAGTTTTCATATAAATGTTTATGTATAGGCTCAACCCTATTTCAGTTGGAACATTTCTAAAGTAAAATTGCTCACTGGGAGTATTCAGAATGATAGTCTTATCACTCTATCTACTATCATTCAAACATTCGATAATTAGTCACTACACTTTACCATAATAAACCCTACTCTGCTAATTCCATGCAATAGTGAATTGTAACAACAAAATAAGCTCCTAGGGCCTACTCGGTTCACCCATGGGTGACATTAAGAATTCTTGTTACTAATGAGAAATACATTTGTAGCCAGACTGTTAACATTGACGTACCCGCCAAACATGACTCGCACGCGAATTTTAGTGTAAACAGTTCTTATACAAATTGTGACATCCCCACGACACTAGGGTTAATCCTTTACTCACAAGGATGAAACAAAACTTCACCAGTCTTCACCTAATCTTAAAGTCCTAGCATGTAACTATCAACCTGACCCATGAGCATTTGCAATCATTATGCATCTAGGATTCCATCTAATAGTTGCCCTCTCTATGTAGTGGGAAAATTATTCTACTCTGCGATTCACACGCCCATCACTAAAATGTTAGCTCAAAATCTCTAGGCCTCAATTACGGCCTTACTAAACTCCTTTTTACTTCTTGGGCCCCATCGAGCCTAAAATACAACTTGATACTATTATCGAGGGCTCCATTGGTCCTGCCTAAACCCACTACTCTCGGGTTGTAAATTCCTAGGCCCAACTCTCTTGACCCAATTCCTCCGCTGAAAATCTCACTCCTCTAATTATTATGCCTAACTACCATGGTTACTATTCTCAAACTTATCAGTCTCACTTATCAACGTGGACACATTCAACACTAGTAGTCCCACTCTCTACACGTAGGGAATTTTTTTATCCATTTCCCCGTCACTGGTCCTACTGACCATTTAGGAATGTCCTTCCCTCAGACTTGGTAGTCTTAACTCCCAATTGCTATTTTTGTCATTCCATTGGCTCCACTGGTCCCATGGAACACGTTGATGATCCCGATTGTCTTGACTGAATTCATCATTGATTAATAAGGACTTAAATAGATTACCCTACTGGGTATACGTGTCGGTAATGTCTCAATATCACCGTTGATTTAAATCTTATCCTTTAGCTAGGTTTTCCCAACCCTCTGGACTTCCCTTCTTTTCGAAGCGGTTATAAATTCCTTGAGGACATGACCCTAGTCATCTTTGTCATATATCTCACCTATATTTGAGTATTTAACTCATGAGTCCTTTCACAATAAGTAAATCTTCTTATCTACTATATACCCCTTAGTCGGAGGGTAAGGCATTCGTTAATCAAGTTAACTACTCCCTCACGTTGGGCTTTCTTTCTACCTCATGTAAATAAGTTTCAAAATTCCCTTCATACCCTAATCACATGGACGATTTCAAGATCAAACCATACCCAAATTTCTCATTTAGCTTCATACATACTTCTTTATATAAGATTCCTTACTCTCATCACTTTAGAATTCCCAAATGAGCATAATTTCGTTTAAAATCTTCAAGTCCTGGGTGTTACTACACTTCACCCTACATAATGGCCGTTGGATTTCTTCCTTAAAATAAACCCTTCCGGCTCCCTCACCCTTCACTGAAAGTGTCAAGTGAGTTTGGAATAACAAAAACATCATCTACGACGATGTTTAGGAAACTACAACTCTCGAGCAACACCTTTATTGTCCTCATCCTGAACAACAATTTTAGTGAGTTCTATCTCAATCACCATTTTCCCCAAACCACTCTATATCTTTGGCTGAGTCCACCTCCTGTTGTTATTCTAACGACCTTCACTAGTCATCAGTTCTCGAATGAGCTCGAATAAGAATTACATCACTTATATTTCCTGGTAGGAGCACGTCAGTCGTAATACACAGAGGAATACAACATCCTAATAATGGGGCTCTATATCAAAGAACGCTATGCTGAAACGTAAAAGGTCATACAGATCCTAAGGACACTAGAACCTATTGCTCTGATACCACCTATGACACCTCGCCTAATTAAATACTAGGTGATCAGTCCTTTATTAAATAAAAGCAAAGTATCCGGTTGGTTCATTCTTAGCATCACTGTCGAAAAAAAATTGTATTTATCTCCTAATAAATAATTAAGCTAAGTGTCAAAATATTTAATTTTATTAATTCAATTCCAACGATCATACTGGATAAAACATTCACCATTCTAAAGAACACAATATTAATAGATGATAACCATCCAAATGAATTAAATAAACTGGAGTAAACATTCCAGTGAAAATATCTCAACCAATAATAAATAATAATCACAAATGCAAATCCACTAAATGTTGAAACCAAAGATTACAATATCTCTCTGAATAAAAAAAAGATGGAAATGGGAGACACGTTCCCTATATGAAGTTACTGAAAATGAGACTGAGATGAACAAGATGAAGCATCTAAATGCGAGGAATTGCAACTCGCACACGAGCTGTACGTCAATCAGTCTGACGCTCTAAGCATGGCGTCCCTGTGGATGCAAACCATGAATATATATATATATATATATATATATATATATATATATATATATATATATATATATACAAGAGGGAGAAAAGAAATGACAATAAATAGGTTGTAACAACCCTCGCTTATGAGAACCTATTTTATATTTACTTACTATATGAAGTAATTACATATAAAATATTAGAAGGTGGAGTAAATATTAATTTAATGAAGAAAAGTTAATATTTACTAACTTGTTGTATGTTTACTATATGAGTACGTAAATATCCTCATGTTGATTTTTATAGTGTCATTAGATTTAAAATGACCCTATGGTTTAAAATGGAACCGTACTTAAAATGAGTTATAAAATATCCAAATGATAATTTGGAGGTCGTAGTTGATTCTGGAACGTACGAGATAGTCAAATTATGTGCCATAATGTATTTTGAGATTTTGGGCACTTTTGACTGGTTTTAACATATATGTGTAGTTGCGAACCACTTAATGTGGTATTTACCACTTAAGTTGTAAATTGTATACAAAAGGCACAATTTATGTCTTGATTAAGTCACTATTCTCTTAAGAGAAACTTTTGACCTAGAGAGAAAGAGAGAGGAACAGAAAGAGTAGAGAAAGGAGAAGAGATTGAAGATTGAGGATTGGATTCTTGCTACTACACAAGGAAAATCTGAATTTGCAAGATTGAGGAAAGTTTTCTACTTGCTATATGTGGTTTAAGATAAATGATTAGTTGTGATAATTGTGTATTAATCATGGTTTAACTAATTTAGGGTTTTTGGGTATTTGTGGGTCTTGACTCATTCAAGAATGATTTGGATGATTAATGAGGTTTATTGTAGTAATTAATGGTATTTATGTTGTATTGGTGAAAATAAATGATATTGGTTTGAAAGGATTTGAGTTGGGGTAAATTTGGAGTCCAAGACTCCATAGCCAAAATTGGCAAAATTCGCAGGGGCGAATCGATTTGGCCAGGCCGAATCGATTCGCATGGGGACAGTTTCTCGGTCTTAGTGAACCGAATCGATTTGGCCGGTTCGAATCGATTCGACAATTATGCAGAACCCCATATTTTTTGGCTGAATTGATTCGGCTAGGGCGAATCGATTCGAAAATCTTGAATTTTTAAGTTGTTTTTATTTTTCAATTTTAAGCCTTTTTCTCTAAACTTAGGACTTAGGAACCTTCTTGTATGAAGTCAAATTAGAGTCCTAGAGTTCTAGGTGAGTTAGTTCACTACCCTAGTTTAGAACTGGTATAATTGGGATTTACTTCGAGGGGGTGTGAAGTGATGCTCAGGCATTACTTTCTTTTCATAACTAGTAGGGGTATAGGAAATTACTAAGTTGTGTTTGGAGATTTTAGAAGTTAAATTGAGGTATTATGGTTTATTATAAAGCCAAAAAGGAGACTTGGGAAAATAACTTCGGAGTTTATATATTCATCAAGGCTTTCATGATGATACGAAGCACTTATAGTTCCGGTTAACCATAATGCATTTGATAAATTATAAATGGATAAAGTAAATGATAATTTACTAAATTATGTTATGATAATTAATAAAATGGTTGGAAAACACCCTCTCTAAATACCATCTTAAGGGAAGTTCGTTCGTAAGGTGAAGCCCCCTGGCTAATGAATGCAGGGTGGATATAGTCCTAGGCCATATGAGCGCTTCTTTCATATTTTCTACGATGGGTAGGTGATTCCGGGTGTGGTTATGACTACCCCGCAGGCATATGGACGCTTCCCGACGTTTCGATAGGTTCCCAGGTTGTCTTGATGATAGGCTCTGGAAGATGATGGTTATTTAGGGGCGCGCACAGTGGGGAAACCCGGACGGGCGGTCTTAGAATCGTTATATATATACTTATAACTATTCTATCATCAAGTGGGACTTGATGGATATTAATGCCATAAAGATCATAACACAATGCCATAAAGAGCATAATACATGCCACAAAGAGCATACAATTGAGATACGTGCCACAAAGAGCACATGATGAAATTTGTATTCCTGATAAGGAATGGAAAGATAAAATGAAAAGGTGGATAATGATAAAGAATTGAGATTAATGATGATTATACATATCCTCTTGCATAATTGAATATCATTTCATAATAATTAAATTGTCTTAGTTTATTTCATGATGTCAACATATTAGATTATCATCTATGATTAACTGTTCATTATTGTCATACTATTTGTTTATCTGATGATCATATAAAACCGGGCCCTGACCCATTCTTCTTCCTTGTTGTGCATATATACATTGTAACCGCTCAGGTGCTCCACCGCAAGGACGCCCGTATTGACCTCCCCATTCCAGTATCTTTTTAGTATCCGTGACATTTTCGCGGATTTCACGGGATATTTTGTGTAGACGCCTTCATTGTTGTTTCCTAGTTATGATCGGGTGTTTATTCGGGCGTGTGGCCCAAACAATTGTAATTGTATAATGGATGTAAAATGTAATGTATTGAACTGATCATGCATTATATGAATTCTGTTGACTGACATTTCATTCGATCCTTTTATTATTGTTGTTGTTATCATTGTTACAAATATACTTTCGGGGTTTCCACTTGTTTTCAATTATGGGTTGTTGACAATGCTTTCTTTAAATTACAAAACAAAATTTTTTGACAACCCGTTTTCTGAAATATTGTGGGGTTATCCCGTATAATCTTTATGTTGTTACGGTGATGAGAATGATTCCATCCATGATTCCTGTATTATTGGAGTATCGGGTTGGCCACCCCTTATTTCGGATAGCCGGGTTGTCACAGATGGTATCAGAGCATCAGGTTCTAGAGTATTTAGGATCTATGCGGACTTGTCACGTTCTACCGTAGCGTTCTTTGATACAGAGCCTAATGTTAGGACTGTTTTATTGCTTATGTTTGCGATCTTCTGCAAGATAGATTGTTTTATATAGTATCCTAACTCTATTGTTTCTCCATCTCAGATGCCACCTAAGAGAGGTCTCCCAGCGATACGTAATAGAGTTGTGGAAGAGGAGGTTGGTCCTCCACCGCCGCTACCGGGGAGTATAAATGCTGCCTATGTAGCAAACATAGTGGCCCAAGCAGTCAATGTAGCTATGACTGCAGTGGTACAACAAATTCCACAAGCTCAACCAAGGGCACAAGATGCACAAGCTCCCGCGGGACCTTTTCCTTGGGAAAGAGTTAGGGAGTCCTTTCTAAAGGGCCATCCCCCGGAATTCGATGGAGGCTCGAATGTTATAAGGGAAAATCAGTGGAAGAAAGACATGCAATGCCATCTTCGAATGTTAGAATGTAGTGAGGAGAAAAATCAAATCCTTGTTACTTTCAAGCTCGTCGGATCGGCATTGCATTGGTGGTAGTCGATGACTACACCAGAACAGAGGGATACGATGACAATCGCTGATTTTTGGGCCTTATTTGACCAAAAGTACTTCCCTCCCACAGTTCAAAGGGAGATGCGAAGGAAGCTCCAAGATTTAGTATAGGGAGAGAGATCTATGGAAGAGTATGAAGAGGAGTTCATCCGGTTGGCTAGTTTCATACCGGATGAGGTGACTCCAGAAGATAGGAGAATCTCCACGTTTGTGGGAGGTTTACATTGGTGGATAAAACAACATTTGTTGGGAAATTCGGATTTACAAAACTTTAGGGATGTGATGAATGTGGCACTACTTCATTGCCAAGAGCATTGATTGTTTGTGCAAAATAGCAAGAAGGCTATCACGATGGGGCAGGTGGGAAAAACTGGAGGTAATGGGATCGGGGGAGGAGCATCTCCTTCATCCCAATCTTCGAGGAGTAAGCAAAGAGAGAGGGACCCCCAGCAAGGGTATTTGTCAAAACTCCAACGCTTTGGTGGATTTAATGCGAGTAGTAACAACAATAGGCCGGGTCAAGGTGGACCGCCACAACAGCAAGCAACTAGAGGTGGGAATGGAGGTAAAGGCCAGCAGGGCCGAGGTTTTGGGCAATTCCGAAATAATCAGGGACGAAACCAGGAAAATGTAACGAATAAATGTTTTCAGTGTGGAGAGTTGAGCCATTATAAGAGGTCGTGTCCTCAGTTGATTGGAGGACAGCTTCCTAGGGCTCCACAGCAGCCATATGTACAATTTCCACCCCAGGCACCCAATCCGGTTGTTCCTCCACAGCAGGGGCAACTGCAGTATGGACGAGTTTATCACATTCAGGAGGCTATGCATCCTCCAACCCCTACAGCACCGCCAGCGATCGAGGGTAAGTTTCTCATCCAAGGGAATTTGGGTCGGGTATTATTTGATATGGGTGCGACACATTCTTTCATTTCTAGGAGTTTTTTCTTAGACTACAGAGTTGATAAAATCGGCTGAGAGTACTTTCACTAGTGTAGAATCTTCCATGGGTGATGGTTCATTGATTTTCCTTATTTGTAAAAACATTGGAATTAATCTTGGTAACTTGTGTTTTGAGGCGGATTTGCTTGTCCTTGACATGGTCGGGTATGACGTGATTTTGGGCATGGATTGGTTAGTGAAATATCATGCGATAGTGAATTGTTACGAGAAGAGTATAGTCTTCGCCGTATCGGGACAAGAAATGTTCTTGGCAGTTATGCCTAGTTTGGAAGGAGGTACGAGTACCTATTTATATTGTATTGCAGAGGAGACCTCTAGGGATGTAGTTGTTCCCCTGGATTCTCTTCTGATTGTTAGAGATTTTGAAGATGTTTTCTGGGAGATACCGGGATTGCCTCTGAGCCGAAAGATTGAGTTTGTGATCGATTTAGCACTAGGAACTCGACCTATTGCGAAAGCTCCATATCGCATGGCTCTTGTGGAAATGAGGGAGTTAAGGGATCAAATCCAGCAGTTATTGGAGCAGGGATTTATTAGGCGCAGTACGTCGCCATGGGGTGCTCTGGTGTTGTTTGTAAAGAAAAGAGACGGATCTCTCCGGTTATGTGTGGACTATAGAGAGTTGAATAAAGTCACCATCCGGAATAAATACCCTTTGCCTCGTATTGATGATTTTTTTGATCAACTTAGGGGAGCATCGTACTTCTCTAAGATCAATTTGAGGACAGGGTATCATCAATTGAGGATACGGGAACAGGATGTATCCAAGACCGCATTTCTGACCAGATATGGATCCTATGAATTCTTGGTCATGCCCTTTGGACTAACCAATGCCCCCGTTGTATTAATGGATCTCATGAATAGGGTGTTTCGGGATTTCCTTGACCAATTTATCATTGTATTCATCGATGAAATCTTAGTCTATTCTCAGACAGAATCTGACCATGCTACTCACTTAGGGTTTGTCCTACAAAGATTGAGGGATCACCAATTGTATGCAAAGTTTGAGAAGTGTGGCTTTTGGTTGAAGGAAGTTCAATTTTTGGGTCATGTGGTGTCATCCCAGGGTATATCGGTGGATCCTAGTAAGGTGGTTGCAGTGAGGGAGTGGGGTCAACCCACGACACCTACCAAGATTCGTAGTTTTCTCGGTTTGGCGGGTTATTACCGTCGGTTTATCAAAGGTTTCTTAAAGATCTCTAGCCCTTTGATAAATTTGACCCGAAAAGGGGTGAGATTTGTTTGGGATAAGTCTTGCCAGGCTGCTTTTGATAATCTCAAAGATAGATTGACTTCAGCTCCAGTCCTTGCTTTGCCAAAGCCAGGATTGGAATATCAAGTCTTCACCGATGCATCTCTTCAAGGATTAGGAGGTGTGCTTCAACAAGAGAGACGGGCTATTTCTTATGCTTCCCACAAGCTAAATCCTCATGAAACAAACTATTCGGTGCATGACTTAGAACTCGTTGCGATCGTCTTTGCCTTGAAGATTTGGAGGCATTATCTCTTAGGGGAGAAATTCAATCTTTTCACGGACCATAAATCGCTGCAATATTTATTTTCACAGAAAGATTTGAATATGCGTCAGCGCCGATGGTTGGAGTTCGTGAAATATTATCAATTTGATATCCATTATCATCCGGGCAAGGCGAACGTAGTGGCGGATGCCTTGAGTAGGAGGCCCAAGGGAGAGTTAGTTGATGTATGGAAAGCTAAGTGGAAAGAGCTCAGTCAGGAGGATGCGGTGGTGAGAGCATTCATGTCAGTGATGACCGTTACTCCTACCATTGTGGCGAGGGTTGTATAAGCCCAAGGAAGGGATAAGGGCTTCCAGGACCATATATACCGATTACTGTCCGAGGGAGCAGAATCCTACTCGATAGGTTCAGAGGGTGGATTACGCTTCCATGGAAGACTTATTGTTCCAGAAGAGGGGGATTTGAGACGGGCGGTGATGGCAGAATCTCGAGGTTCAAAATTTACGGTACATCCTGGTGGGGACAAGATGTATCAAGACATATGCCGCCAGTATGGGTGGCCCGACATGAAGCGGGATATTTCTGAATTTGTGTCCCAATGCACTACATATCAATTGGTCAAGATCGATCATCAGCGACCGACAGGTTTGTTGCAACCGTTGGAGATTCCAGTATGGAAATGGGAGATCATATCGATGGACTTTATTTTGGGCTTGCCAAGGTCGCAGAGGGGTTATGATTCGATTTGGGTGATTGTCGACCGCTTGACTAAGTCGGAATACTTCTTACCCATGCGTACGGGTTTTGATACTGCTCGCTATGCCCAGTTGTTCATCGAGGAGGTCGTTAGACTTCATGGGATTCCTTTAAATATAGTTTCCGACCGGGACAAGATCTTTGTTTCCCACTTCTGGCAAAGTTTCCAAGAGGCCATGGGGACCGAATTGAGGTTAAGCACTTCTTATCATCCTCAAACAGATGGTCAGACTGAAAGAGTAAACCAAATGTTAGAGGATATGCTCCGTATGTGAATGCTTGATTTCAAAGGTGGTTGGGAACAATACCTCCCATTGGTTGAGTTTGCTTATAATAACTCATACCAATTTACTATTAGTAGGCACCCTATGAGGCTCTTTATGGCCGGCCATGTAGATCGCTCGCTTGTCGGTTGGAAGTGGGTGATAATAAATTTCTTAGACCTTAAATGATCCAAGATACTTCTTCTAAAATTGAACTCATTCGGAATCTCATTCGGATAGCCCAAGACCGTCAAAAGATCTATGCCGATGCGGGTAGAAGACACATGGAGTTGGAGATTGGGGACCAAGTCTTGGTGCGAGTGTCACCAATGAAGGGCATTAAGCGTTTCGAGAAGAAAGGAAAGCTTGTGCCGCATTTTATTGGACCTTTTCCAGTTATTGTGAAAGTCGGTCCAGTGGCGTATCAACTTGCCTTACCGGAACCTTTGAAACAAATTCATGATGTATTCCATATTTCATCTCTGAAGAATTATAAGAGATTTGAAGGCGCTCTTTGGCATATCCCTTTCGAGGATATTGACTTGCAACTCGACATTTCATATGAAGAACAACCGGTTGCTATTCTTGAGCATGGGGAGCGTAAGTTGAGGTCTCGTGTGGTGCCCTTGGTGAGATTCCAATGGAGTCATCAAAATGCTAAAGAATCGACGTGGGAACGCAAGGATGACATGCGGGAAAAGTATCCGCATCTCTTCTTACAAGGTACGGTTGAATTTTGGGGGCAAAATTCCCTCATAAGGGGGGGAGTATGTAACAACCCTCGCTTAGGAGAACCTATTTTATATTTACTTACTATATGAAGTAATTACATATAAAATGTTGGAAGGTGGAGTAAATATTAATTTAATGAAGAAAAGTTAATATTTACTAACTTGTTATATGTTTACTGTATGAGTACGTAAATATCCTCATGTTGAGTTTTATAGTGTCATAAGATTTAAAATGACCCTATGGTTTAAAATGGAACCGGGACTTAGAATGCGTTATAAAATATCCAAATCATAATTTGGAGGCTATAGTTGATTCTGGAATGAGCGAGATAGTCAAATTATGTGCCATATTGAATTTTGAGGTTTTGGTCACTTTTGACTGGTTTTAACATATATGTGTAGTTACGAACCACTTAATGTGGTATTTACCACTTAAGTTGTAAATTGTAGAAAAAAGGCATGATTTATGTCTTCATTAAGTCACTATTCTCTTAAGAGAAACTTTTGACATAAAGAGAAAGAGAGAGGAAGAGAAAGAGTAGAGAAAGGAGAAGAGATTGAAGATTGAAGATTGGTTTCTTGCTACTACTCAAGGAAAAACTGAATTTGCAAGATTGAGGCAAGTTTTCTACTTGATATATGGGGTTTAAGATAAATGATTAGTTGTGATAATTGTGTATTAATCATGGTTTAACTAATTTAGGCTTTTTGGGTATTTGTGTGTCTTGAATCATTCAAGAATGATTTGGATGATTAATGATGTTTATGGTAGTAGTTAATGGTATTTATGTTGTATTGGTGACAATAAATGATATTTGTTTGAAAGCATTTGAGTTGGGGTAAATTTGGAGTCCAAGATTCCATAGCCAAAATTGGCAAAATTCGCAAGGGCGAATAGATTCGGCCAGGACGAATCGATTCGCATGGGGACAGTTCCAGGTCTTAGTGAACCGAATTGATTTGGGTGGTCCGAATCGATTCGGCAATTATGCAGAACCCCATAGTTTCTGGCCGAATCGATTCGTCTAGGGCGAATCGATTCGGAAATACTGCATTTTTAAGTTATTTTTCTTTTTCAATTTTAACCCTTTTTCTCTAAACTTAGGACTTAGGAACCTTCTTGTATGAAGTCAACTTAGAGTCCTAGAGTTCTAGGTGAGTTGGTTCACTACCCTAGTTTAGAATTGGTATAATTGGAATTTATTTCGAGGGTGTGTGAAGTGATGATCAGACATTACTTTCTTTTCATAACTAGTAGGGGTCTAGGAAATTACTAAGTTGTGTTTGGAGATTTTGAAGTTAAATTGAGGTATGATGGTGTATTATAAACACCTAAAGGAGACTTGGGAAAATAACGTGGGAGTTTATATATTCATTGAGGTTTTCATGATGATACGAAGCACTTATAGTTCTGGTTAACCTTAATGCATTTGATAACATGTAAATGGATAAAGTAAATGATAATTTACTAAATCATGTTATGATAATTAATAAAATGGTTGGAACACACCCTCTCTAAATACCATCTTAAGGGAAGTTCGTGCGTAAGGTGAAACCCCCTGGCTAATGAATGCAGGGTGGATATAGTCCTAGGCCACATGAGCGCTTCTTTTATGTTTTCTGCGATGGGTAGGTAATTCCGGGTGTGGTTATGACTACCCCGCAGGCATATGGCCGCTTCCCGACGTTTCGATAGGTTCCCAGGTTGTCTTGATGATAGGCCCTGGAAGATGATGCTTATTTAGGGGCGCACACAGTGGGGAAACCCGGACGGGCGGTCTTAGAATCGTTATATATATACTTATAACTATTCTATCATCAAGTGGGACTTGATGGATATTAATGCCATTAAGAGCATAACGCAATGCCATAAAGAGCATAATACATGCCACAAAGAGCATACAATTGAGATACGTGCCACAAAGAGCACATGATAAAATTTGTATTCCGGATAAGGAATGGAAAGATAAAATGAAAAGGTGGATAATGATAAAGAATTGAGATTAATGATGATTATGCATATCCTCTTGCATAATTGAATATCATTTCATAATCATTAAATTGTCTTAGTTTATTTCATGATGTCAACATATTAGATTATCATCCATGATTACCTATTCATTATTGTCATACTATTTGTTTATCTGGTGATCATATAAAACTAGGCCCTGACCCATTCTTCTTCCTTGTTGTGCATATATACATTGTAACCTCTCAGGTGCTCCACCGCAAGGACGCCCATATTGACCTCCCCATTCCAGTGTCTTTTGAGGAGCCGTGACATTTTTGCGGATTTCACGGGATATTTTGTGTAGACGCCTTCATTGTTGTTTCCTAGTTATGATCGGGTCTTTATTCGGGCGTGTGGCCCAAACAGTTGTAATTGTATAATGGATGTAAAATGTAATGTATTGAACTTATCGTACATTGTATGAATTCTGTTGACCGACATTTCATTCGGTCCTTTTATTGTTGTTGTTGTTGTTGTTATCGTTGTTACATACATACTTTCGGAGTTTCCACTTGTTTTCAATTATGAGTTGTTGACATTGCTTTCTTTAAATTACAAAACCAAATTTTTTGACAACCCATTTTCTGAAATATTGTGGGGTTATCCCGTATACTCTTTATGTTATTACGGTGCTGAGAATGATTCCATACATGATTCTTGTATTATTGGAGTATCGGGCTGGCCACCCCTTATTTCGAATAGCCGGGTTGTCACATAGGTCAGAGCCCGATAGTTATAATTTTAAAAGTAGTTTACGCAGTAATTAAATTCTTTCGAGAAGATACTCCATACATGTTAGTTGCGTTACCCTCACTTGGGAATTCTCATGTCTCAACTAGTGTGCACACCTAACACACTACTAACAATTATAATTAATGCTAACCCGTTTAACTATTCTACATACAGTCTCCTCTCATCAACCGTTATTCATGTTTTCGCATAATTATAATTTATACACGATCAAATTTTTGAATTTAATATGTCAGATATATATATATATATATATATATATATATATATATATCAAATGTATCTATGTATACATGTACATATAGTTAACTCCATTCATCCATGTATCCAACCATTTCACCAATAGTAGAACTTGCAACGGTGAATTCTTTAGCCAATAACTAACTCTCTAAACATATCTTATCTTTGCAAGTATCATCCATGTTCATCACATTCATTTTATTGGCATGTTCTTCTTCATTATCATCTGAACATAAATTAGCACCATGAGGAAATGAAGTTGTAGTGGCTCTTTGTGACACCCCGACTAATTAAATACCGGGTAGCTACTCCTTTATTAAATTAAATCAAAATGCCAAGTTGGCTCAGTTAATAGCATCACTGTCGAAAACATTTTATTATTACTAACCACCTAGTATTTAAAAAGTAAGTTGTCAAATTTTAATTAAAGTCTGATTAACATGCAGTAAAAGATTTAAAGCAAGAATAGTATCACCATTCACCATAACGAAATAATAGAATAACCATCACATGATATAAATAAATCCGGAGGAAAAACTCCTCACAACAAATCCCACAACTGAAATAAGTAACGAAATACTGAATACTGAATTAATACATGCCAAAGTCTGAAAAACTGAAATGGAAATGTATCTCTGGAACTGGGCAACATGCCCTAAAACTGAGGAATACTGAATATGGGATCCAAATGATAGAAGCGTCTAAAAGCAAATCCCTATAGCTTCCACAAACAGCTACAGCTCGTCATCTGAGTGAGAACCCTATGCATGGTGTCCTTGTGGCTGGGCATCTAAAATGGTTTTACAAGAAAAATAGATTTGAAAGCAAACGGGTTAGAGCCCGAATGTGGAGATATTTTAAAAACCTTCAAGTGCTTTAAAAACCTTTAAAACATTAATGCAAAGTACATGTTAGGACGTGCACTCACATGAAATTCTCACCTCTCGACTAAATGTGCACTCCTAACGTAAGTACCCATCTAAAATGACACTAATCCCTAGCTAAGTGACATCATATCTAGCTAGACTGTCATAGGTTCTACCCTTATTACTCGGTTCCAATTAACATTATAACGATCGCAATTAAATAGGGGATTTAACGTAAATTCAGGTTCTCATATAAAAGTAATACAACTCATTATAGATTATCCCTTTTATGTTATTCCATAGTTATACACACGATACCATATGAAAGTTCCCATTTTATTAAGTGTATATTTTCCACAACATAAATATACAATATAAGCACCCCGAGACTAAGCTGCGATGCACACATACTCTGCTATCCATCCCGGTACATCATGTACATAAGGAATCACGTATTCCGAATCTCTCAGGAATAGTTCAGATAACACAAATCACAAACAGTGGAGGCGAACACAGTCACATCACATGGGTCACGCACATACCTACGCTCCCACGATCAGCAGACTTATTAACATCCCAATAAGTCCTTCTCTGACCTATGTTCTCGAGGTACCAGTCTAAATCCGGGCAACACAAGGATTAGAGGGCCCTAAGCGAACGCAAACCTCCCGTGATAGCAAGTATGGTAGTTATGTCATACACACAAATCATATATCAATACTAAGTAAACACGCATCTTAGTAATCACCGTAGTTTAATTGTAGTACTTATCGCATTCTCGTACCATTTTATAATTTATACAATTTATATAATCCCGGTTCATAATCATACACGCCATAATTTATTCTCACGTCGTAGTAGGCACTCACGTCTCTACTCAAAATGTCTATTTGATTCGTTCCACAATTTTATAATTTACTCCTCATTATATCCCAAATGTCCCAAGTATACCAATACATCATCAAAGGAATGTTATCTCTATCATCGAACAAGTTTACGGGACTCCCAAAATCAAAACAGGCCAAAAAGTCCTAACTGCCAGCTCGTTAGAAGTCTCGTTCGAACGAGACTGTTCGAACGAGATTCAGTTCGTTCGAACGAACTGAGCCTTCTAACGACATCTCGTTCGAACGAAGGTATCGAACGAATTCCCCCTCGTTAGAAGCAACTGGTCAACTCGTTAGAAGCTCGTTCGAACGAGCTCGTTCGAACGACCTGGGGAGGCCTTCTAACGAACGACCAGTTTCATGCCCAGAATTTCTACTTTCGTTTTTCACCAATTTCTACTCCTCAATTCTCCTCTAAAATTCGTCCCAACAACGTTGTAAGGTCTCTAATCAATCCTAAACATATCAAGGTCACATACTAACGTGTTTTAAGGGAATAATTCATCCTAAACATCACCAAATCAAAGGTCTTATCACTTTTCCCCAATTTTTCAAGAACATAAACCCTAAGATTTTAAATCATCAATTTCCAGAAATAAATCCGTTTTTATAACACATAAACTTATAATTCTCTTAATTCGATCTTCCAATAACACTTCTACATGCAAACCTATCTCCAAAATTTATTAACAACTCCAGTTTCATGGGTTTTCAATTATCTCCCAATTAATTATGATTATTGAATAGTCTAAGCATGGAAGAAGCATTTACTGCATAAAAACGTAAATTAAACCACTTGCCTTGATTCAATCTCATATTTTGATGACGATTTGATGAAGCTCTCTCTCTCTCCACGCTTTTCTCCTCTATCTCTCTCTTTCCAAGCTTTCTTCTCCAATAGCTATGGTGGCTAGGGTTTGTTTTGGGAAAAATTAGAAACCTAAATTCTAATAACCTACGTAGCCTATTGGGTTAACATTGGTTGGTTAGTGGTTTAGTGGGTCAAATCCACATCAGATATAATTTACTAATTTTCGTCACTTTTAATTCCCAAAAATACAAAATTACCAAAATACCCTTTATGTTGCCGGTATGGCCTAAAAATACCCCGGGACCCAAACTAAACCCCCGGCTAGTGTTTTCTGACTATCTCGACCCTTCCGGACGCGTTGGCGCACTCAAAACGACCATACAATTAATATAATTTAATTTCACTTTTATAATTAAAATAATTATATCCTGACGCGACTGTCTCACGCGTCCCAATAAAATGTCCAAATTGCCGTATATAAATCTCACGACAAATTTCATAATTCAATATTCATATATCATCATATATACTCAATATAGTCAAATACCAACTCACATCTCGCTAGTATTTTATCTGGATTAATTCCCAATTAATTCTCATTTAATTAATTAATCCCAAAAATAAATATCGCCAAAAATACGGGGTATTACACTCTTCTAACATGGAAAAAGAGCCCCGACAATCAAAGCCAATTGATGTTGCGGTTATAGGTTGAAACCAGTCCCTCTAGTGATTGAGTTGAGATAGGTATTCTCTTACTACAACTACGTGATAAATTTGTTTGATTGAAGAAATCGACATTACATTTAATTATTTATATGTTAGCTTTGAATATTGTTTATGCTAGAGTCCATATTCTCACCACAAAGCGGCATATGCCCATTTTTTGAATTATAAAACCATGGAAAACTCCAAATTGGAATTTACTTGGGCATGGATTAAAAGGGAGTTTGGAAAACATGCTTCAATCTTCCGAGCCCATTGAAAATTTACTAGAATTCAAAAATTCTCTGAACTAGGTTGAAGCATAATCTGTCATTTGTTCATTAAAATAGTACATTGTTCCATTAGTCTTGATAGAGAAATGGGGAAAGGCCACTGACATTGTCCATCCTCATTCAAAGCGTTGTTGCTATTATACAAAAGGTTATTATCAATATGTAAATGGAGACCTTAGGTCAATTATCCTAGTTAGTGTTCTTATTCATTTTGAAATATTACGCTTTTTAGTATAATGAATCTCCATATTAGATTTAATGATTCCAGTTCTTGTAATTGCACTTAGAAGTTGATTTTTAGTTAATTTGCACCATTGATTGGTCTATAGTGAAGGGCAATTTTGGGTAATTTTCACCATAGATTTGTTTACAGTTAATGTATTTTATATTTTTCTTTCTATCACTAATCAAATTCAAAACATACTGAGCAACTAGTTCTGTTATTCAAGTTGTAATTTTGGAACATATGAGGTTTTATTTCGGTTTTGATGTATGTTAAGAGGTTATGTTTTTTAATTAATTAACATTTAGTTTGTGACCATGCTAGACAACCACAATGAAATGAAGCATAAGACTCAACGGCCTCATATCAATGGTTGATCTGATTGGAAGGGTAACTATGCTAAACAACCACACCAAAAATGTTTAAAGGTATTTATTGACTCAACAATATTAAAATTGGTAGTTATTTGTTGTTTTTCTATATTACACTATTCATTTGCTAACTGTGAAATTTTTATTTTCTATGTTGAATAGCATATGATGTCTCTATGTTGGTTCACTAAAGGGCATAGTTTCTTATTGCCCGAGAAAGATTATTCATTCACATCGGATGTCAATTTAATATCTAATGTCTATTGATGTTTTGTATTGTTGGCATGCATTTTTATATGATAAAAAGATATTTAGATGATAAAGCTAATTTCTATATATCTTTTATTAGTCCGAGATATTGTTTGGTCGTAGGACATAACATGGATTGAACTATATAACAATCTATATGAGTGACAGTTTCTTATATTACTTTAATGTCTGTGTGCTCATTAAAGCATTAGAAAACGGGTAGCTCTACTATTTTGTAGACTACAATTTGTAGTTAAAATTTTCTTTTTTTTCATATTCGTTCAACTTCATTCATTGCCTTTCTCTAAAATTGTAATAAGCTTTGAGGACTATAATACATATCAATAATGTTGTAGATGTCTAATAGTTCGTATTCATATTGGGGAGTAATTTTCTGGATATTTGTAAATAGTTTTTAAAATTGTGTTGCAGAAGAGACTATACGAGGAGTTTATCTATGCAGAGAGAGGTTTACTTATCTTTGTCCATATAAAGAGCGATTGTCATGAATTGGATGAAATGAGTAACGAATGTTGCCTCTTTACTGATCTTTTATATACAGACCCACTCGACTAACATCCTCCAATTTGTTGGCCCCTATATTATTTGATACTACGTTTAGTTTTTGTGATCTGATCCAAGGTTGCTAACTGTTTAAATTTTAAATATATAATCCTCATTTGTATGATCATAGGCAGAAAATTAGTAGCACATTTTGCTGAAATAATAGTATAACTTAATTTTGTACTAAATAGGGAATTGAGTTAATTTTTGAATAACAAAAGGACATTTACATTATCCTTAAATACCTGATTGTGTAGTATATGGTGGGATTTCATTAAGCTTTGATTTTTACAGTCGGTGGTATTTAATCAGGTATTCAATTAGTTGATGTAGTATATGGTGGTATTCAATTAGGTATTTGAGCTCAAAGATTGAATATAAGGTAAATTTCATCGCAATTAAGTATTCAATCAGGTGTTTTGAGGCTTTGATATGGTGCATTTGTATATTGAATTTAGGTATTCTCTTTCCTACCTGATCTATTTTCATTCAAAGTTAGGTTGTGGTTTTGCGATTACATATATGTTCTAAAGTAATTCCTTCTCTTTACCGATAAGGTATAACTATTGTTGTTGATTTTAAATCAAATAAATCTTAGAGTTTTGTGCTCTTAAATCTTGAACTTAAAGCTCTTCAGTTTTGTGTTTTGTTGTAAACCTTTTGTTCTTCCTATTAATGTTTATTATTTTCTATTATTGTGATATTACCTTTTAGTGTACGCATGACTATCCAGCGTGTGTTCTTAAGCCATCCCAATAAACGATTTATGATTATTTATTAGGTTACGATTGTTCTTCAGTCTTCCACACAAAATGGTCCTGGTGATCTTATGGTCACTCTCAAGGATGTAATAATTATGAAGTTTTGTTGTTATTGATTATTATTGACTGTTATTTATTAGTGATTGTTATTGATTTATGGTTTTTTAATTTATGATCTGACAAGTACAATTGGTTGTAGAATTCATTAACATATCCTTACTGAGATCGACTATTGAAAAGACATGTATGTTGGCACACTTTACAATTTTGTATGGATTTTTATGTTTATTAATATTTTTGTGGATAATTAATTTTTTGTTTGATTTTTCAAGTACGTACTCATTTATAAAGATAATTGAATGTTAAGTTGCTAACTACTTCAGTTTGTATAATGATTAGTCATTATGTGTTTTTCCTTTTATCTTATAAGTTAAGAATCATCCATGTCTAATGATTTTAAATTTGCAGGTAAATGAGCAGAACATAACTCAAGATTATATATGGTTGAATGCGTGTTATCATGGCATGACATATATCTGCTATACAAAAATTTAATTTCATCGTTGGGATCAATGATGGGAAAGTTGTGGAGCAAGGGTCTCACTCTAATCTCCTCTACACACTCGGTGTATCAGTCATCCCATTTTTGCATGTTTTATTGTTAAAATAGATGTTGGTTGCATGTCCTTTAAACATTTACATTTTTTCTTTCTCATTTTATATATGATAATTCATTTCAAACTTTGAAAATCACTTAATGGCCATAATAATTAATAGTATTGATGCTCGATTTGCAAATGCATGAGTTTTATGTTCAATGTATTTCTTTTCTTCTTCTTTCGATGCTAGAAGGTTCTATTCTTGATATTATCTTTTATCTCAAATATCTCTTAGTAGTCTCTCTATATATATCTTAAATTTGGGTTTAAAATGTTATTTGTTTTTGAGAGATTACTTTTCGGGGAAATTTCAAAATCCCTAACCAATTATTGCATATGTTTCACAGATTGACATTAGTCCGGTTCTTTAAATTCCATTTTATATTCAGTAATTAGTCTGGTTCTATTTGTGTAACATCAACAACTTTTTGATCACGAATCTTTAATTGCTCCATCAAAGTGTTCATCTTCTCATAAATTTCGAGAGTGTCAACTAGTGCTAGATAAAAAAAAATCATCTTTAGTCTCTTTATTAGCTTCTTCAGGTTCTGTGGCACTACTGCTTGAAGGCTATAATCTGTTGTTGGTTAGTTTATCATCACAACTTTAGTTACCTTTGACATATGTAATAATTTCTTCAAGTTGTTTGGAAGTTCTTGACAGATCTGACGTGCTCGCTCTTGATGAATTAGTGACTTGATCCAAGTTGTTCCCATTCAAAATATAATGGGTGATGTGAGTAAATTCACATGCTTTTTGGGTAACGTGTTACTGAATTAGTTGATGGTGGTAGTGGATAATCTTGGTTGTTGAGAGTCGAGAATCATTGATTGAATGGTTCTTCAAAGAAAGTGTAATTTGTTCTTTCATTGTTGTTCAATAATAGAATATTTCTACCATTTCTAATAGATATTGAATCATTTTGTGCAATATGTGCAATATCTGTTAGAAAAGGTAGAAATCTTCTATAATTGAACAACCATGAAAGCACAAATTATACTTTCTTAGAAAAAACCGTTCAATCAATGATTCAAGACTTTCAACAACTAAGCTTATCCACCACCATCATCAACTAATGTAGTAACACCTTACCCAAGAAGCTTGTGAACTTACTGACAGCACCCATTTATTATGAATGGGCGCAACTTGGATCAAGTCACTGACGCAGCAAGAGCGAGCAACTCAAATCTATTAATCACTTCCAAACAACTTGAAGAAATTAATACATATGTTAAAGGTAACATAACTTGTGATGGTAAAATCACTACCATAAGATCGAAGGCTTCAAGAAGTAGTGCCACGAAAACTAAAGAAGCTAATAAATAAACTAAAGATGAAATTTATGATCCATCACTGGTTGACACTCTTGAAATTTATGAGAAGCTGAACACTTTGATGGAGAAATTAGAGACTTCTGACTAAAAAGTTGTTGATGTTACACAAGTGGAACCAGACTAATGACTGAATATAAAATGCAATTTAAAGAAAATGACTAATGTCAATCTGCAAAACGTACGGAATAATTGGTTAAGGATTTTGAATTTTCCCCGGGATGCAATCTCCCAAAAACAAACAACATTTTAAACCCAAATTTAAGATATATAGAGAGAGACTAGTGAGAGAAATTTCAGATAAAAGATGATATCAAGAATAGAACCTTGTAGCATCGAAAGAAGAAAAAAGAGAACATTGAACATAAAAATCGTGCATTCATAAGTCGAGCATGAATACTAGTAATTATAATGGCCATGAAGTGATTTTCAAAGTTTAAAACGAATGATCATATACATAACGAAAAAGAGAAAATTATAAATGTTGAGTAGGCATGCAGCCAACCTCTGTTTTAACAGTAAAGCGTATAAACATGGGGAGTTCGATACACCGAGTGTGGATAGAAGATTAGATTGAGACCCTTGCTCCACAACTTTCCCATCATTGATCACAGTGATGAAATAATATTTTTGTACCGCGGATAGATGTCATGCCACCATAACACACATTCTTCCATACATAATCTCGAGTTATGACCTGCAAATTTAAAATCAATAGTGATGATGCTGGAAATAGCACCACCCAGGAAAGGTGTTGACAGGCTCAAGCAAGTGATAACAATGGCAGCACGGGAGAAAATATATATATATATATATATATATATATATATATATATATATATATATATGTAGAAGGAGGTGAGGATAAGAGGATGAACACTTGAATATAAGTGGTTCAGCCAATTTGGCCTACATCCACTGTGAGTGTGTGTGAGTAATATCACTGAATGAAGGCACTAATGTCCATGGATACAATCTCTCAAGCTTTCTCTCTCTACTGTGTAAAATGACAGAGTTTTAGCTAGGGTTTTACTTATCGATCCTTTACAATGTTGAGGATGACCTCAATATATAGTGCTTGGGGGTGTAATGTACCCCTAAAGCACGCAATGTGCATGTGCATGGAGACCCAACTAATGTCACGATGACATCTGCCTTATCTCAACTAAATAATGATGACCTCAATATTCCCTCACATGGAGGGAATGATTCAGTTATAACGAATTTGTCCATGTATTCCAAGCCATATATCTGCGTGTAGATGCTCGGCTGTCTTTGCTTAGTACCAACCTCGGCCTGGATGAGTACGAGGTTGGTGAAGTATGACCCTGCCTTGGCTTGGGATTGTATGATGACCTTGGTTGGGATGCCAGTCGAGGTTAGATATCGAGAACGTCGGTCAGGGCTCGATGTTGTCTTGACACTTGATGTTGAGCCAACATGGCCCTGCTGATCTTAGGTGAAACTTGTAACGTTGGTTATGGCTGATGTTGATGGTGATGATGGTGGATAACCCATATCCATACTTACATCGAATGATTCCCTCACCGAGGTGATACTTGTAATGTATGTTGTGATCGACCTGATGGATAACTGACCCCTTGAGTCATGTAAACCTCGGTTGATGCCCAACCATGGTGGTACTTGCAACGTCGGTTAAGGCCGACCTGGTGAAGGATGACATCACTGATGGGTAATCCTAAGATATTATTACCTGGGTCATCATACAGTCCGAGGTTAATGCCTTTGAGGTGGCAGGTGAACTTTGGGCATATTAATCACCCCTAGCACTTAGTTACCTATGTAAGTAGGTGACTAAGGGGTATGTATGTCCGAGGCTGTATTTCATTATATACCAATATCTCCTTGACAGGTATCCACTTTTGAAGTGGGTAGCATGCCTGACAGTGTAATGATGTTATTTGTATGTTGGTCTCCCAAGGTAATGATGGGCCTTGGGATGCGTGCAATCAGATTTGAGGGTTTAAACCATTTCCTTTCTATTGCTTCTTCATTTATCTCTTTTTCTCCCACCTGAGCCGTCTGTGTTTTTTGTCTCTCATAAAGAACTTCATCGAGGCTATTTGTGGATTTCCTTGCTCAATCTTCCTACTCTTCATCTCGTACTCTATCAGGTATTGATTGTTACCTTTCCTTTATCATTTTTAGCCCTTCATTCCCATTTCTTGCATTTTCTGGTGTAGTTTAAGTTTTTCGGTGATTCCTTGAGTTTTCTAGTGAACCTGTTGTTGACAGTTCTTGGTTTGAAATTTTTCAAAAACCAAGTTTGATCCTTAGTTTAAGTTATGCCCAGTTATTTATTTGTGGTTTAGAGTCCCATGTGTAGGGTCGTCTGACTTATGCTCTAGCCTCTATACAATCTTATAGAAGATTTACCTTCTCTTAGAGAGAAGACCTTTGCAAAAATTAATCAGATAGTGCTAGCCCAAGAGAAAGCTCGAAGGGCTGAGGCCTTCCTCCTCAAACCTATCTTCCCTCCACCTCTGAAGGTGATATACCCTAAGTCTGTTGAGCTTGTTGAGCTAGCAGAGGATCTAATTGACCCTTCTCAAATATCTGAGTCTGAGTCATCTACCTCAGACCCTATGTCTGTAGAATGATTCCAAGAGGCTATGGACTTCTCTATTAGGAAAGATCAGGTCCCTGATCAGGACGAGGTCCAAAGTGGTGCATTGTCCCACAATGGTGCTAGCACCTCACAGACTTCTTCTAATATCAAAATTGTGGGGATGAGCGTGGCTATTCCCCCAACCATCAATGCTATCCCTTTTTCGACCTCTACTAGGGATGAGTTCACTCAAAGATTTCCCGATGGTGTCCCTTCATCTACCCAAGCTGACGTTACCAGGGATGAGGATGGTGGTCATGAGAGTGACGTTAATACCTTAGAGGATGCCAAGATAGAGAGTACTATTACTGATTATGACCTCTTAGCCTTTAGGCAACTCTATTCTATAGGTCCTTCCATTAAGCTCAGGAGACCTCTCAGAGATGAGAGGGCCTTTGGTGGCCGAGAAGGGGAGATCTGTGTCTATGAGCAAATGTTCAAGTTGGGCTTCCGTCTCCCCATCCATTCTTCAATTAGAGAAATATTGTCTCATATTAACCTAGCCCCTTTGCCATTATCCCCAAATGCTTAGACGGCATTCCATCACTCAAACCTTCTAATTAGGGTCTTCACAGGATGCTATGTCCCATCCTCTGCCAAAAACCACCCCAACTACTATCACTTCCTAACTAGGTACTCAGATAAAAAGATGTTACTGGTTACCCAGACCTCCAATCACAACTGGAAACCACGGTATTTCTTTCCCTCAGGGGCATTGGAATTTGGTCCTTTTGCCACCTCTTCATCGTTGGAGCCGGCGATACCTCTGAGGTGGGGAAAGGTGTCACTTGCTGCCAAGGCCGACCCCGGGATTAGCCAGGATAACTTACAAAAGGTTAAGGATATTCAAGATCAAGGGGAGCACGGTTGGTTAGTCAAGTACGAACATCTGGTGACCCCCTATTACCTCTTTGAGACTGGCCTGGAGGGAAGTCCTCTAACTGAGCTTCGTAAGTATTATATTTTTACAAGTTGCACCTCTGAGTTTTCATACCTATGATTTATTAACTCAGATGTTTCTCTTTGCACAACGCCCATAAGGTATCTCTGATGAGCTCTGGGAGATGTCATCCCCAAGACTTGTTAAGCTGATGAAGAAAGTAGGGCATAATGCAGCCCCTCCTCCACCGAAGCAAAACGTCGGTACATCCAAGGCCGACGCTACAAAGAAGAGGAAATCCACCGTTGTTGTCTTGGAGGATCAGAGGCCGATTAAAACCCAAAAGTGGGATCGTGCCATCCTAATCTCCTCTGATAATGCACTGGCTGCTCGTCTGGAGCAACTGAAGATTAGTGACAACCTAATAGGTCATGGTCTGAAGGTAATGGATGCCATCGGCTTTGTAATAACCGATGCACCCCTCTGCTTGCCAAGTTTAGCCTTCATAGGTCTATCTAGGTAAAAACTTTTGCTTTTTTATTTCAAGTGTAACCTCGGCTTTAAATCAATTAAGGCTTAAACTTATACATCTGACTTTGTTTTGCAGGGTATTCTATCTATGCACCAATTCATTGATTGGACCTTGAGGAAGTTGCCCCTTATTGAGAAGGGAAAAAAGGCCCAGAAGGTGCAAGCCTCTTTAAATGCAGAGGTTGAACATCTGAAGACAACTTTGGAGGAGTCTGAAAATAAGGTGAAGCAGAAGGATAGGGACATAACTAAGCTTAAGATGGACCACACCTCTTCTTTATAGGCTAAAGATGACGTCCTTCAGGCAAAGGTTGATGGTGCAGTAAAAGTTGCCCTTGAGGATGCCTCTGAAAAGATCTTGGCCGATTACAAAGTCTCTGACCAATTTATAAGCTTCGACTTTGAATATTTCAAAATAGGTATTAAGGAAAATAGGAAGTGGGCAGCTTCAAAGGAGAAAGAATTGGGGAGCGTATCTGCCTCAGACGGTCTAGGTTTTGGCGATCCTCGCTTTGCTTAGGCCTTGAAAGAGGTTGAGGAGGAAATGGAAGGTGCTACTCCTGCAGAGACTGCACCATTGGAAGATATAGATACGGAGGATGTTAACCCTCGAGATGACGGAGCCGAGGTTACCAATGTCGGCCAAGGGGACACCACTATGGCTGCAGACCCTTAAACCTTAATTTGTGAAGGTTTTAACTTGTAATTTTTTTTATCTCAATACTTTGTAAACTCTGATAACATATTTTGAGGCATATCTGACTTGTAATTCTGACTACATGTTATACCATCTTATTTAGAGGATTTTACTAATTTCAATGAATGCTCTCTCTTGAATGTTGTTTGTCATATAATGAACTTCTCTTAAATGTCTGAGGTCACCAATTTATGATGTTTACCCTCATATTTTTTCACCAAATTAATGATGTTTAAGGTCTGAGGTCACCAAAATATGATGTTTCACCTCTTAAATTTCACCAAATTAATGATGTTTAAGGTCTGAGGTCATCATACTATGATGTTTTACCTCATAAATTAATGATGTTTAAGGTCTGAGGTCACCAAATTATGATGTTACTCCTCATAAATTTCACAAAATTAATGATGTTTAAGGTCTGAGGTCACCAAATTATGATGTTTCACCACATAAATTTCACCAAATTAATGATGTTTAAGGTCTAAGTTCGTCATACTATGATGTTTCACCTCATAAATTTCACTGAATTAATGATGTTTAAGGTCTGAGGTCATCATACTATGATGTTTCACCTCATACTTTCCACCAAATTAATGATGTTTAAGGTCTAAGGTCACCAAATTATGATGTTTCTCCTCGTAAATTTCACCAAATTAATGATGTTTAAAGTCTGAGGTCATCATACTATGATTTTTCACCTCATACTTTTCACCAAATTAATGATGTTTAAGGTCTGAGGTCACCAAATTATGATGTTTGACCTCATAAATTTCGCCATATTAATGATGTTTAAGGTACGAGGTCACCAAAATATGATGTTTCACCTAATAAATTTCACCAAAGTAATGATGTTTAAGGTCTGAGATCATCATACTATGATGTTTCACCTCATAAATTTTACCAAATTAACACTACACCAAATCCTGCGAATGGTCACGCCCAATGGGTCACGGTCCAAGTCCACGACCAGCTGGTCGCGGACTTGGGCCGTGACCAACTCAATAATGTGACACCCCGACTAATTAAACACCGGGTAGCTACTCCTTTATAAAATTAATTCAAAATGCCAAGTTGGCTCAGTTAATAGCATCACTGTCGAAAACGTTTTATTTTTACTAACCACCTAGTATTTATAAAGTAAGTGCCAAATTTTATTAAATCTGATTAACATGCAACAGAAGTAATGAATAACTAAATAACACCATTCACTATACTGAAGTAAAACGGATAACCATCACAATATGTAAATAAAACCTGGAGGAAAAACTCCTCAATACGAATCCCACAACTGATAAGTAAACTGAAATAAATAACTAAAACTGAATACTGAGCAATACATGCTAGAGTCTGAAAACTGAAATGTAAAAATGATGTCTCTAAATAGAAATGGGCAACATGCCCTACAACGGATAGATGGTGACTCTGGAATCCAAAAGATAGAAGCGTCTACATGCAAATCCCTGTAGCTTCCACAAGCAGCTACAGCTCGTCACCTGAATGAGAATCCTATGCTTGGTGTCCTTGTGGCTGGGCACCTAAAATGGTTTTACAAGAAAATATATTTGAAAGCAAATGGGTCAGAGCCCGAAAGTGGAAATCATTTTAAAAACCTGCAAGTGCTTTAAAAACATTTAAAACATTAAATGCAAAGTACATGTTAGGACGTGCACTCACATTAAATTCTCACCTCTCGACTAACTGTGCACTCCTAACGTAAGTACCCATCTATAACTACCCTTTCCACTAGCTAAGTGACAACGTAACTAGCTAGACTACCAAAGGTTCTACCCATTTTACTCAGTTAATTTAACATAACAACGCTCGTAATTTAATAGAGGTTTAACGTAAACTCAGTTACTAACTATGCCATTGATATAACTATCAGCTAACTCATTATATATCTCGAAACAATACCGTAATATTTTTACAACATTAACATGAGGATTTCCATAATTTAATGTATATTATTCACATCATAAATATACGATACAAGCACCCCGCAATCTAAGCTATGGTGCACACATACTCTGCTATCCATCCCGGTACATCACGTACATAAGGATCACATATTCCGAATCTCTCAGGAATAGTTCAGATAACACAAATCACAAATAGTGGAGGCGAACACAGTCACCATCACATGGGTCACGCACATACCTACGCTCCCATGGTCAGCGGACTTATTAATATCACAATAAGTCTTTCTATGACCTATGTTCATCAAGGTACCAGTCTATATCCCCCCCGTAGGCACACAAGGAATAGAGGGTCCTAAGCGAACGCAACCTCCCGTGATAGCAAGTATGGTAGGTATGTCATACACACAATCCATATACTAATACTAAGTAACCACACATCTTAGTAATACCGTATTTTAATCGTAGTATATATTCTCATACTAACTATAATTAACACAATTCATACTATTCCGGTTTATAATATTATGCGCCATAACTATCTCACGTCGTAGTAGATACTCACGTCTCAACCCAAATCCGTCCATGCAATAACACTCTCGTATGTAAATTCCTCCTCAATAACCCAAAAGTCCCAAATCTATCCTTACATCATTAAAGAATGTTAACTCTACCCTCGAACCAGTTTCCGGGACTCCAAAAATCAAGACAGTCCAAAAAGGACAAAACTGTCAACTCGTTAGAAGTCTCGTTCGAACGAGGCTTCGAACGAGTTTGGACTGTCAGGTCGTTAGAAGTCTCGTTCGAACGAGACTGTTCGAACGAGATCCTAGTTCGTTCGAACGAACTGACCATTCTAACGATATCTCGTTCGAACGAGATATCGAACGAAAATCCCTACTCGTTAATAACGACTGGTCAACTCGTTAGAAGCTCGTTCGAACGAGCTCGTTCGAACGACCTGGGGCTGCTTCTAACGAGTGGCCAGTTTCGGCCCAGATTTTTCCCCAATTCGTTTTTTCACCATTTTTACTCCTCAAACCTTTTCTAAAATTCGTTCCAACAACATATTGAGTTCTCTAATCGTCCTCAAACATGTTAAGGGGCTATACTAACATCATTAAAGGGTTTAATATCTTCTAAACATCATTAAATCAAAATTTCTACAGTAATTCCCAATTTTCTTCAAGAACATAAACCCTAGGTTCTTCTCATCAAAATTTCCCAGATTTTAATCCGTTAAAACATCACATAGATATGAAATCTCCCAATTTAAATCTTCAAACAAGGGTTCTACATGCGAACCTATCCCAAAATTTAATAACAATCTTCCAATTTCATGGGTTTTCTTTTTAACTCTTATATAAGATTGATTCACAAGGTTTCTAACATGGAAAAAGCATTCACTGCATAAGGAATGTAATTTAAATCACTTGCCTTGGTTTGATTCCGGATTTGGTGTTGGTTTGATGAAGTTTCTGCAGAGTTTCCTCTCTCTCTCTCTTCTTCTCCAAGCTTTCTTCTCCAAAAGGCTATGGTGGCTAGGGTTTGCTTTGGGGAAACTTATGAAAACCTAATTTAATAAACCTCCGTAGCTTGTTGGGTTAATAAGGGTTGGTTGGGGTCAATCCTTATCAGATTACAACTCTCAATTTTCGTCACTTTTAATTACCCAAAAATACCAAATTACTAAAATACCCTTTAAGTTACCGGTATGGTCTAAAAATACCCCGGGACCCAAACTATACCCCCGGCTAGTGTTTTCTGACTATCTCGACCCTTCCGGACGCGTTGGCGCACTCAAAACGACCATATGGATTATAGATTTTAAATTCACTTTCATTAACAAAATATTATACCGTGACGCGGCGGTCCCACGCGTCTCAACAAAATTTCTAAAATGCCGTATATAAATCTCACGACAAATTTTATAATACCAAATTCATATATAATTATATATGCACATAATCAAATACCAATTCGCATCTCATTAGTATTTATAACCCGGATTAATTTCCAATTAATACGCAATTTAATTAATTAATCCCAAAATAGATATAGTCAAAAATACGGGGTATTACATACTTCCCCCCTAATAACTGAATTTCGTCCCGAAATTCGAAACTAGAAAGTACCTGCTAAAAACAGCTCTGGATAACGCTCGCGCATCTCATCCTCGCGCTCCCATGTGGATTCTTCGACATTGTGATGTCGCCACTGAACACGTACTAACGGAACTATCTTTGACCGCAGTTTCCTCTCGCTTTGGTCCAAAATAGCAATTGGCCCCTCCTCGTAGGAGCTATCCGGTTGGAGATCGATGTCCTCCACAGCAATGTGAGAATGAGCCAAATTATCTCTAAGGTATTTCCTCAGCGAGGAGATATGGAACACGTCGTGAATCCGGTGCAAGTGCTCCGGTAATCCAAGTCTATACGCAACGG
Organism: Sambucus nigra; assembly: GCA_949130495.1. Classification (NCBI taxonomy): domain Eukaryota; kingdom Viridiplantae; phylum Streptophyta; class Magnoliopsida; order Dipsacales; family Adoxaceae; genus Sambucus; species Sambucus nigra. The sequence continues at coordinate 305,355,081 of OX422217.1, read as the reverse complement.
GTCCGATCCGCTCAATAATAGGAAACGGCCCCACATACCTCGGTGCCAACTTTCCCTTCTTCCCGAATCGCATAATCCCCTTCATCGGAGAAACCCTGAGCAAAACCTGGTCCCCCACTTGGAACTCCCTGAAAAATCTCTTCGCATCAGCATAACTCTTCTGCCTGTCTTGAGCTACCCATATGCGATTCCGAATCAACTCAATCCTTGCCGAAGTATCCTGAATCACTTCCGGCCCAAGTAATTTGTTGTCCCCCACCTCCAACCAACATGCTGGGGAACGACAAGGCCTGCCGTACAATGCCTCAAACGGAGCCATGCCAATAGTGAACTGATAGGAGTTGTTGTAAGCAAACTCCACCAGTGGAAGGTACTGCTCCCATCCACCCCCGAAGTCAATAATCCACATGCGTAGAATGTCCTCCAACATATGGTTGGTGCGCTCTGTCTGCCCATCGGTCTGCGGGTGATAAGCCGTACTCAACCGCAATTCCGTGCCCATGGCCTCCTGGAAACTCTCCCAAAACCTCGAAACAAATATCTTGTCTCTGTCAGACACGATATTCAGGGGCACACCGTGAAGTATCACAATCTCTGAAATGAAAAGCTGGGCATACTGTCCCGTAGTGTAGTCAGTCCTTACGGGTAAGAAGTGAGCGACCTTGGACAACCTGTCCACAATTACCCAAACGGAGTCGTGACCCCTCTGCGACGTTGGCAACCCCGTGACAAAATCCATGGATATGCTCTCCCACATCCACACCGGAACCTCCAACGGCTGTAGCAATCATGCTGGTCTCTGATGATCCACTTTTACAAGCTGACAAGTGGTGCATTTCGAGACAAACTCAGCGATATCTTTCTTCATACCGCTCCACCAATATTGCCGTCTCATGTCTTGGTACATTTTGTCCCCTCCGGGATGTACCGCGAACCGTGAGCCGTGCGACTCAGCCATAACATCGTGCCGCAATTCTTCCCCTCCCGGAACTACCAACCTCCCATTGAAGCGCAATCCCCCGTCTGAGCTAACGGTATAGGACTCTGCTCCCTCTGCTAGCAATCGGACTATCTGTTCCTGACAGAACGTGTCATTAGCCTGTGCCCGTACTACCTTTGTGACAATCTGCGGGGTAACGGTCATCACAGACATGAAAGATCGGGCCACTGCATCTTGGTGTCCCAATTCCTTCCACTTAGCTTTCCACAGCTCTGCCACCTCATCTGCTGGCCTACGGCTCAACGCGTCTGCTACTACGTTAGCCTTACCCGGGTGGTACTGGATGTCGAACTGGTAGTCCTTCACAAATTCAAGCCACCTACGCTGCCGCATATTCAATTCCTTTTGCGTGAACAGGTACTGTAGTGACTTGTGGTCCGTGAACAGCTGAAACTTCTCCCCCAAAAGATAGTGCCTCCAAATCCGTAAGGCAAATACCACTGCCGCCAATTCCAAATCATGTGTGGGGTAATTCTTCTCATGAGGCTTAAGCTTACGGGAAGCATAAGCTATGGCCTGTCTCTCCTGCTGCAAAACACCTCCAAGCCCTTGCAAAGACGCATCGGTGTAAACCAAATACTCAACTCCCGGTCTCGGCAATGCTAACACAGGTGCTGAGGTCAATTTGTCCTTCAACTCATCGAATGCCAACTGACAGGCATCACTCTAGATATATGGCACACCCTTACGAGTAAGATGTGTCAAAGGACCTGCTATCTCCGAGAAACCCCGAATAAATCTCCTGTAGTATCCTGCTAAGCCCAAGAAACTACGAATCTCCGTTGGTGTCGTGGGCTGTCCCCACTCCCTCACCGCTGACACCTTCCCCGGATCGACATATATTCCCTGGTCGGAAATAATGTGACCCAAGAACTGGACCTCCTTCAGCCAAAGCCTACACTTCTCATATTTTGCATACAGCTCGTTCTGACGAAGTGTCTGCAAAACCTGCCTCAAATGCTCGGCGTGCTCCTCCTCTGTCTGAGAGTAGACCAGAATGTCATCAATGAAAACAATGACAAACTGATCGAGGAAATCTCTGAACACCCTGTTCATCAAGTCCATAAACACTGCTGGAGCGTTGGTCAAGCCGAAAGGCATAACCCGAAACTCATAAGAACCATATCTCGACAAGAACGCAGTCTTCGAGACATCCTCCTCCCTGATACGCAACTGATGGTATCCCGACCTCAAGTCAATCTTCGAGAAGAAAGAAGCTCCTCTCAACTGGTCGAATAAGTCATCGATTCGAGGCAACGGATACTTATTCCGTATCGTGACCTTATTCAACTCTCAGTAGTCCACGCACAATCTCAGTGAACCATCCCTCTTCTTCACAAACAAAACTGGAGCGCCCCAAGGTGAGGTACTCCTGCGAATAAAGCCTTTCCCTAACAGCTGCTCTATCTGATCCCGTAGCTCTCGCATCTCAGCTGGAGCCATACGGTACGGTGAACGTGCTATAGGTCTCGTACCTGGTAGCAAATCAATAACGAAATCTATCTCTCGACTGGGTGGTAAGCCTGGTATCTCCTGAAACACATCTGAATACTCCCTGACAACCGGGATCGAATCCAAAGGAATCACAACCTCCTTAGAGGTATCCTCCTCTATGTAATACAGATGAGCGGTCGATCCTCCCTCTGGGCGAGGCATCGCCACTATAAACATCTCCTGCCCCGGAATGGCAAAAATAATGATCCCGCTGAAGTAATCAATCATGGCCCTATATGCTACGAGCCAATCCATACCGATGATCACATCGTGAACATGCATGTCTAACACTAACATGTCCGCAGGTAATACCAAACCACCAACCTCTACCCCCACTCCCCGGCATATAAAGAAAATAAGTGACCCACTCCCTAATGGTGAGTCGACACACGTCACTGTGCTCTCTGCCGTAGCTAACAATCCTAAAGCTTTCGCGAAGTGTGTAGCAATAAAATAGTGTGTAGCACCCGTATCAAATAACACCCGACCCATAGTGCCATGGATAGGAAACGTACCCTCGATCGCGGGCGGTGCCTGCGGAACTGCAGCGTGGTGGACGTTGTAGACACGTCCATACTGTAGCTGCCCCTGCTGAGCTGGGACTGCTGGAATGGGTGGCAATGCTTCCATCTGTGGCGGTGCAGGAAGAGCGTCGGGAAACATAGGTCTCTGTGGCTCCTGGCGAGCACCCTGCTGCTGCTGCTGTGGGGCCCTGCCCCTATCAGGACAATCCTGCTTCTTATGGCCAGTCTTGCCACAAGTAAAGCACTTCCCTGGGAAATTCCCTCCCCTCTGCCCCTGCTGTCCCCGGCCCTGGTGGCCGTTACCATTCCTCCCTTGGCCCTGCTGGCCCTGATGGAACTGCTGCCCATTCTGCCCCTGTTGGCCCTGATGGCCGTTTGGACCCTGATGGCCCTGGCGGAAACCTCCCTGTCCCTGCCTATAGTTCCCTGACCGGAACCTCTTGTTATCCCCCTGCTGGGAGCCCTGCTCAGTCTGTCTCTGCCCCTGACCCGATTGTGCCCCGCTGGCACCATGTCCTCCGGTCCTGCCCTGATGGCTAGACTCTCCCGACCGCTTGCCCTCGGCCATGTGAAAACGGTGGTCCTGGCAGTGCAATAACGCAGCGTTAACCACATCAGAATACGTGGCCAACGATAGGTTCCCTAGCAGATGCTGACGGATCCTCCAATTCAACCCGTCGGTGAACTTCTCTATTTTCTTCTTCTCTGTTGGAATCTCGTCTGGTACGATATTCAACAGGTTAGTGAACTCGGCCTCATACTCGGCCACTATCTTGCCCTCCTGCTTCAAGCTCATCAGCTTCCTCCTCATCTCTGTATGAACTGCGGACGGAAAGTATTTGCGGTCGAACCGCACCCAGAACTCCTGAATCGTGAGGGTATCCCTCTCCTCCGCAGTAGTGATAGACTCCCACCACTGTAGTGCAGATCCCACTAGCTTGAAAGTAGCTAGCACCTATTTCTGAACGTCAGTGCACTCATGCATCCTCAAATGCCTATGTATGTCCTTCCTCCATTGGCTCAAGACTACCACGTCTGAGCTACCTGCAAACTCTGGCGGATGCGCTTTCTGAAAAGCATCACGTACACGCTCCCAAGCATACGGGAATGCATTAACCTGTGCTGGCGCGGCAACCGGCGCCTGTGGTGGTGCCTGCTGAATAACGACAATTGCGGCATTCACCGCTTGAGCTACTATAGCTGCAACCTCAGCGGCGCTCAACATGCCCTGAACTGGAGCGGGTTGGGGTTCGGGCACTGCATTCCTGGGAACTCGTCGTGCACGTCGTGGAGGCATCTGAAACAAGAACAAAGTTTATAAGTTCACGGTTTATAAACTTAAAATAGCTGAAGAACGAAGCATACACAATAAGAGTACAACAGTCCTAAAATATAGGGCTCTATATCAAAGAAAACGTAGCGGAAACATAATAGCCGTACAGATCCTAAAGGACACTAGAACCTGATGCTCTGATACCACCTGTGACACCCCGACTAATTAAACACCGGGTAGCTACTCCTTTATAAAATTAATTCAAAATGCCAAGTTGGCTCAGTTAATAGCATCACTGTCGAAAACGTTTTATTTTTACTAACCACCTAGTATTTATAAAGTAAGTGCCAAATTTTATTAAATCTGATTAACATGCAACAGAAGTAATGAATAACTAAATAACACCATTCACCATACTGAAGTAAAACGGATAACCATCACAATATGTAAATAAAACCTGGAGGAAAAAATCCTCAATACGAATCCCACAACTGATAAGTAAACTGAAATAAATAACTAAAACTGAATACTGAGCAATACATGCTAGAGTCTGAAAACTGAAATGTAAAAATGATGTCTCTAAATAGAAATGGGCAACATGCCCTACAACGGATAGATGGTGACTCTGGAATCCAAAAGATAGAAGCGTCTACATGCAAATCCCTGTAGCTTCCACAAGCAGCTACAGCTCGTCACCTGAATGAGAATCCTATGCTTGGTGTCCTTGTGGCTGGGCACCTAAAATGGTTTTACAAGAAAATATATTTGAAAGCAAATGGGTCAGAGCCCGAAAGTGGAAATCATTTTAAAAACCTGCAAGTGCTTTAAAAACATTTAAAACATTAAATGCAAAGTACATGTTAGGACGTGCTCTCACATTAAATTCTCACCTCTCGACTAACTGTGCACTCCTAACGTAAGTACCCATCTATAACTACCCTTTCCACTAGCTAAGTGACAACGTAACTAGCTAGACTACCAAAGGTTCTACCCATTTTACTCAGTTAATTTAACATAACAACGCTCGTAATTTAATAGAGGTTTAACGTAAACTCAGTTACTAACTATGCCATTGATATAACTATCAGCTAACTCATTATATATCTCGAAACAATACCATAATATTTTTACAACATTAACATGAGGATTTCCATAATTTAATGTATATTATTCACATCATAAATATACGATACAAGCACCCCGCAATCTAAGCTATGGTGCACACATACTCTGCTATCCATCCCGGTACATCACGTACATAAGGATCACATATTGTGAATCTCTCAGGAATAGTTCAGATAACACAAATCACAAATAGTGGAGGCGAACACAGTCACCATCACATGGGTTACGCACATACCTACGCTCCCATGGTCAGCGGACTTATTAATATCACAATAAGTCTTTCTATGACCTATGTTCATCAAGGTACCAGTCTATATCCCCCCCGTAGGCACACAAGGAATAGAGGGTCCTAAGCGAACGCAACCTCCCGTGATAGCAAGTATGGTAGGTATGTCATACACACAATCCATATACTAATACTAAGTAACCACACATCTTAGTAATACCGTATTTTAATCGTAGTATATATTCTCATACTAACTATAATTAACACAATTCATACTATTCCGATTTATAATATTATGCGCCATAACTATCTCACGTCGTAGTAGATACTCACGTCTCAACCCAAATCCGTCCATGCAATAACACTCTCGTATGTAAATTCCTCCTCAATAACCCAAAAGTCCCAAATCTATCCTTACATCATTAAAGAATGTTAACTCTACCCTCGAACCAGTTTCCGGGACTCCAAAAATCAAGACAGTCCAAAAAGGACAAAACTGTCAACTCGTTAGAAGTCTCGTTCGAACGAGGCTTCGAACGAGTTTGGACTGTCAGGTCGTTAGAAGTCTCGTTCGAACGAGATCCCAGTTCGTTCGAACGAACTGACCCTTCTAACGATATCTCGTTCGAACGAGATATCGAACGAAAATCCCTACTCGTTAATAACGACTGGTCAACTCGTTAGAAGCTCGTTCGAACGAGCTCGTTCGAACAACCTGGGGCTGCTTCTAACGAGTGGCCAGTTTCGGCCCAGATTTTTCCCCAATTCGTTTTTTCACCATTTTTACTCCTCAAACCTTTTCTAAAATTCGTTCCAACAATATATTGAGTTCTCTAATCGTCCTCAAACATGTTAAGGGGCTATACTAACATCATTAAAGGGTTTAATATCTTCTAAACATCATTAAATCAAAATTTCTACAGTAATTCCCAATTTTCTTCAAGAACATAAACCCTAGGTTCTTCTCATCAAAATTTCCCAGATTTTAATCCGTTAAAACATCACATAGATATGAAATCTCCCAATTTAAATCTTCAAACAAGGGTTCTACATGCAAACCTATCCCAAAATTTAATAACAATCTTCCAATTTCATGGGTTTTCTTTTTAACTCTTATATAAGATTGATTCACAAGGTTTCTAACATGGAAAAAGCATTCACTGCATAAGGAATGTAATTTAAATCACTTGCCTTGGTTTGATTCCGGATTTGGTGTTGGTTTGATGAAGTTTCTGCAGAGTTTCCTCTCTCTCTCTCTTCTTCTCCAAGCTTTCTTCTCCAAAAGGCTATGGTGGCTAGGGTTTGCTTTGGGGAAACTTATGAAAACCTAATTTAATAAACCTCCGTAGCTTGTTGGGTTAATAAGGGTTGGTTGGGGTCAATCCTTATCAGATTACAACTCTCAATTTTCGTCACTTTTAATTACCCAAACATACCAAATTACTAAAATACCCTTTAAGTTACCGGTATGGTCTAAAAATACCCCGGGACCCAAACTATACCCCCGGCTAGTGTTTTCTGACTATCTCGACCCTTCCGGACGCGTTGGCGCACTCAAATCGACCATACGGATTATAGATTTTAAATTCACTTTCATTAACAAAATATTATACCGTGACGCGGCGGTCCCACGCGTCTCAACAAAATTTCTAAAATGCCGTATATAAATCTCACGACAAATTTTATAATACCAAATTCATATATAATTATATATGCACATAATCAAATACCAATTCGCATCTCATTAGTATTTATAACCCGGATTAATTTCCAATTAATACGCAATTTAATTAATTAATCCCAAAATAGATATAGTCAAAAATACGGGGTATTACATACTTCCCCCCTAATAACTGAATTTCGTCCCGAAATTCGAAACTAGAAAGTACCTGCTAAAAACAGCTCTGGATAACGCTCGCGCATCTCATCCTCGCGCTCCCATGTGGATTCTTCGACATTGTGATGTCGCCACTGAACACGTACTAACGGAACTATCTTTGACCGCAGTTTCCTCTCGCTTTGGTCCAAAATAGCAATTGGCCCCTCCTCGTAGGAGCTATCCGGTTGGAGATCGATGTCCTCCACAGCAATGTGAGAATGAGCCAAATTATCTCTAAGGTATTTCCTCAGCGAGGAGATATGGAACACGTCGTGAATCCGGTGCAAGTGCTCCGGTAATCCAAGTCTATACGCAACGGGTCCGATCCGCTCAATAATAGGAAACGACCCCACATACCTCGGTGCCAACTTTCCCTTCTTCCCGAATCGCATAATCCCCTTCATCGGAGAAACCCTGAGCAAAACCTGGTCCCCCACTTGGAACTCCCTGAAAAATCTCTTCGCATCAGCATAACTCTTCTGCCTGTCTTGAGCTACCCGTATGCGATTCCGAATCAACTAAATCCTTGCCGAAGTATCCTGAATCACTTCCGGCCCAAGTAATTTGTTGTCCCCCACCTCCAACCAACATGCTGGGGAACGACAAGGCCTGCCGTACAATGCCTCAAACGGAGCCATGCCAATAGTGAACTGATAGGAGTTGTTGTAAGCAAACTCCACCAGTGGAAGGTACTGCTCCCATCCACCCCCGAAGTCAATAATGCACATGCGTAGAATGTCCTCCAACATATGGTTGGTGCGCTCTGTCTGCCCATCGGTCTGCGGGTGATAAGCCGTACTCAACCGCAATTCCGTGCCCATGGCCTCCTGGAAACTCTCCCAAAACCTCGAAACAAATATCTTGTCTCTATCAGACACGATATTCAGGGGCACACCGTGAAGTCTCACAATCTCTGAAATGAAAAGCTGGGCATACTGTCCCGTAGTGTAGTCAGTCCTTACGGGTAAGAAGTGAGCGACCTTGGACAACCTGTCCACAATTACCCAAACGGAGTCGTGACCCCTCTGCGACGTAGGCAACCCCGTGACAAAATCCATGGATATGCTCTCCCACATCCACACCGAAACCTCCAACGGCTGTAGCAATCATGCTGGTCTCTGATGATCCACTTTTACAAGCTGACAAGTGGTGCATTTCGAGACAAACTCAGCGATATCTTTCTTCATACCGCTCCACCAATATTGCCGTCTCATGTCTTGGTACATTTTGTCCCCTCCGGGATGTACCGCGAACCGTGAGCCGTGCGACTCAGCCATAACATCGTGCCGCAATTCTTCCCCTCCCGGAACTACCAACCTCCCATTGAAGCGCAATCCCCTGTCTGAGCTAACGGTATAGGACTCTGCTCCCTCTGCTAGCAATCGGACTATCTGTTCCTGACAGAACGTGTCATTAGCCTGTGCCCGTACTACCTTTGTGACAATCTGCGGGGTAACGGTCATCACAGACATGAAAGATCGGGCCACTGCATCTTGGTGTCCCAATTCCTTCCACTTAGCTTTCCACACCTCTGCCACCTCATCTGCTGGCCTACGGCTCAATGCGTCTGCTACTACGTTAGCCTTACCCGGGTGGTACTGGATGTCGAACTGGTAGTCCTTCACAAATTCAAGCCACCTACGCTGCCGCATATTCAATTCCTTTTGCGTGAACAGGTACTGTAGTGACTTGTGGTCCGTGAACAGCTGAAACTTCTCCCCCAAAAGATAGTGCCTCCAAATCCGTAAGGCAAATACCACTGCCGCCAATTCCAAATCATGTGTGGGGTAATTCTTCTCATGAGGCTTAAGCTTACGGGAAGCATAAGCTATGGCCTGTCTCTCCTGCTGCAAAACACCTCCAAGCCCTTGCAAAGACGCATCGGTGTAAACCAAATACTCAACTCCCGGTCTCGGCAATGCTAACACAGGTGCTGAGGTCAATTTGTCCTTCAACTCATCAAATGCCAACTGACAGGCATCACTCCAGATATATGGCACACCCTTACGAGTAAGATGTGTCAAAGGACCTGCTATCTCCGAGAAACCCCGAATAAATCTCCTGTAGTATCCTGCTAAGCCCAAGAAACTACGAATCTCCGTTGGTGTCGTGGGCTGTCCCCACTCCCTCACCTCTGACACCTTCCCCGGATCGACATATATTCCCTGGTCGGAAATAATGTGACCCAAGAACTGGACCTCCTTCAACCAAAACCCACACTTCTCATATTTTGCATACAGCTCGTTCTGACAAAGTGTCTGCAAAACCTGCCTCAAATGCTCGGCGTGCTCCTCCTCTGTCTGAGAGTAGACCAGAATGTCATCAATGAAAACAATGACAAACTGATCGAGGAAATCTCTGAACACCCTGTTCATCAAGTCCATAAACACTGCTGGAGCGTTGGTCAAGCCGAAAGGCATAACCCGAAACTCATAAGAACCATATCTCGACAAGAACGCAGTCTTCGAGACATCCTCCTCCCTGATACGCAACTGATGGTATCCCGACCTCAATTCAATCTTCGAGAAGAAAGAAGCTCCTCTCAACTGGTCGAATAAGTCATCGATTCGAGGCAACGGATACTTATTCCGTATCGTGACCTTATTCAACTCTCAGTAGTCCACGCACAATCTCAGTGAACCATCCCTCTTCTTCACAAACAAAACTGGAGCGCCCCAAGGTGAGGTACTCCTGCGAATAAACCCTTGCCCTAACAGCTGCTCTATCTGATCCCGTAGCTCTCGCATCTCAGCTGGAGCCATACGGTACGGTGAACGTGCTATAGGTCTCGTACCTGGTAGCAAATCAATAACGAAATCTATCTCTCGACTGGGTGGTAAGCCTGGTATCTCCTGAAACACATCTGAATACTCCCTGACAACCGGGATCGAATCCAAAGGAATCACAACCTCCTTAGAGGTATCCTCCTCTATGTAATACAGATGAGCGGTCGATCCTCCCTCTGGGCGAGGCATCGCCACTATAAACATCTCCTGCCCCGGAATGGCAAAAATAATGATCCCGCTGAAGCAATCAATCATGGCCCTATATGCTACGAGCCAATCCATACCGATGATCACATCGTGAACATGCATGTCTAACACTAACATGTCCGCAGGTAATACCAAACCACCAACCTCTACCCCCACTCCCCGGCATATAAAGAAAATAAGTGACCCACTCCCTAATGGTGAGTCGACACACGTCACTGTGCTCTCTGCCGTAGCTAACAATCCTAAAGCTTTCGCGAAGTGTGTAGCAATAAAATAGTGTGTAGCACCCGTATCAAATAACACCCGACCCATAGTGCCATGGATAGGAAACGTACCCTCGATCGCGGGCGGTGCCTGCGGAACTGCAGCGTGGTGGACGTTGTAGACACGTCCATACTGTAGCTGCCCCTGCTGAGCTGGGACTGCTGGAATGGGTGGCAATGCTTCCATCTGTGGTGGTGCAGGAAGAGCGGCGGGAAACATAGGTCTCTGTGGCTCCTGGCGAGCACCCTGCTGCTGCTGCTGTGGGGCCCTGCCCCAATCAGGACAATCCTGCTTCTTATGGCCAGTCTTGCCACAAGTAAAGCACTTCCCTGGGAAATTCCCTCCCCTCTGCCCCTGCTGTCCCCGGCCCTGGTGGCCATTACCATTCCTCCCTTGGCCCTGCTGGCCCTGATGGAACTGCTGCCCATTCTGCCCCTGTTGGCCCTGATGGCCGTTTGGACCCTGATGGCCCTGGCGGAAACCTCCCTGTCCCTGCCTATAGTTCCCTGACGGGAACCTCTTGTTATCCCCCTGCTGGGAGCCCTGCTCAGTCTGTCTCTGCCCCTGACCCGATTGTGCCCCGCTGGCACCATGTCCTCCGGTCCTGCCCTGATGGCTAGACTCTCCCGACCGCTTGCCCTCGGCCATGTGAAAACGGTGGTCCTGGCAGTGCAATAACGCAGCGTTAACCACATCAGAATACGTGGCCAACGATAGGTTCCCTAGCAGATGCTGACGGATCCTCCAATTCAACCCGTCGGTGAACTTCTCTATTTTCTTCTTCTCTGTTGGAATCTCGTCTGGTACGATATTCAACAGGTTAGTGAACTCGGCCTCATACTCGGCCACTATCTTGCCCTCCTGCTTCAAGCTCATCAGCTTCCTCCTCATCTCTGTATGAACTGCGGACGGAAAGTATTTGCGGTCGAACCGCACCCAGAACTCCTGAATCGTGAGGGTATCCCTCTCCTCCGCAGTAGTGATAGACTCCCACCACTGTAGTGCAGATCCCACTAGCTTGAAAGTAGCTAGCACCTGTTTCTGAACGTCAGTGCACTCATGCATCCTCAAATGCCTCTGTATGTCCTTCCTCCATTGGCTCAAGACTACCACGTCTGAGCTACCTGCAAACTCTGGCGGATGCGCTTTCTGAAAAGCGTCACGTACACGCTCCCAAGCAGACGGGAATGCATTAACCTGTGCTGGCGCGGCAACCGGCGCCTGTGGTGGTGCCTGCTGAACAACGGCAATTGCGGCATTCACCGCTTGAGCTACTATAGCTGCAACCTCAGCGGCGCTCAACATGCCCTGAACTGGAGCGGGCTGGGGTTCGGGCACTGCATTCCTGGGAACTCGTCGTGCACGTCGTGGAGGCATCTGAAACAAGAACAAAGTTTATAAGTTCACGGTTTATAAACTTAAAATAGCTGAAGAACGAGGCATACACAATAAGAGTACAACAGTCCTAAAATATAGGGCTTTATATCAAAGAAAACGTAGCGGAAACATAATAGCCGTACAGATCCTAAAGGACACTAGAACCTGATGCTCTGATACCACCTGTGACACCCCGACTAATTAAACACCGGGTAGCTACTCCTTTATAAAATTAATTCAAAATGCCAAGTTGGCTCAGTTAATAGCATCACTGTCGAAAACGTTTTATTTTTACTAACCACCTAGTATTTATAAAGTAAGTGCCAAATTTTATTAAATCTGATTAACATGCAACAGAAGTAATGAATAACTAAATAACACCATTCACCATACTGAAGTAAAACGGATAACCATCACAATATGTAAATAAAACCTGGAGGAAAAAATCCTCAATACGAATCCCACAACTGATAAGTAAACTGAAATAAATAACTAAAACTGAATACTGAGCAATACATGCTAGAGTCTGAAAACTGAAATGTAAAAATGATGTCTCTAAATAGAAATGGGCAACATGCCCTACAACGGATAGATGGTGACTCTGGAATCCAAAAGATAGAAGCGTCTACATGCAAATCCCTGTAGCTTCCACAAGCAGCTACAGCTCGTCACCTGAATGAGAATCCTATGCTTGGTGTCCTTGTGGCTGGGCACCTAAAATGGTTTTACAAGAAAATATATTTGAAAGCAAATGGGTCAGAGCCCGAAAGTGGAAATCATTTTAAAAACCTGCAAGTGCTTTAAAAACATTTAAAACATTAAATGCAAAGTACATGTTAGGACGTGCACTCACATTAAATTCTCACCTCTCGACTAACTGTGCACTCCTAACGTAAGTACCCATCTATAACTACCCTTTCCACTAGCTAAGTGACAACGTAACTAGCTAGACTACCAAAGGTTCTACCCATTTTACTCAGTTAATTTAACATAACAACGCTCGTAATTTAATAGAGGTTTAACGTAAACTCAGTTACTAACTATGCCATTGATATAACTATCAGCTAACTCATTATATATCTCGAAACAATACCGTAATATTTTTACAACATTAACATGAGGATTTCCATAATTTAATGTATATTATTCACATCATAAATATACGATACAAGCACCCCGCAATCTAAGCTATGGTGCACACATACTCTGCTATCCATCCCGGTACATCACGTACATAAGGATCACATATTCCGAATCTCTCAGGAATAGTTCAGATAACACAAATCACAAATAGTGGAGGCGAACACAGTCACCATCACATGGGTCACGCACATACCTACGCTCCCATGGTCAGCGGACTTATTAATATCACAATAAGTCTTTCTATGACCTATGTTCATCAAGGTACCAGTCTATATCCCCCCCGTAGGCACACAAGGAATAGAGGGTCCTAAGCGAACGCAACCTCCCGTGATAGCAAGTATGGTAGGTATGTCATACACACAATCCATATACTAATACTAAGTAACCACACATCTTAGTAATACCGTATTTTAATCGTAGTATATATTCTCATACTAACTATAATTAACACAATTCATACTATTCCGATTTATAATATTATGCGCCATAACTATCTCACGTCGTAGTAGATACTCACGTCTCAATCCAAATCCGTCCATGCAATAACACTCTCGTATGTAAATTCCTCCTCAATAACCCAAAAGTCCCAAATCTATCCTTACATCATTAAAGAATGTTAACTCTACCCTCGAACCAGTTTCCGGGACTCCAAAAATCAAGACAGTCCAAAAAGGACAAAACTGTCAACTCGTTAGAAGTCTCGTTCGAACGAGGCTTCGAACGAGTTTGGACTGTCAGGTCGTTAGAAGTCTCGTTCGAACGAGATCCCAGTTCGTTCGAACGAACTGACCCTTCTAACGATATCTCGTTCGAACGAGATATCGAACGAAAATCCCTACTCGTTAATAACGACTGGTCAACTCGTTAGAAGCTCATTCGAACGAGCTCGTTCGAACGACCTGGGGCTGCTTCTAACGAGTGGCCAGTTTCGGCCCAGATTTTTCCCCAATTCGTTTTTTCACCATTTTTACTCCTCAAACCTTTTCTAAAATTCGTTCCAACAATATATTGAGTTCTCTAATCGTCCTCAAACATGTTAAGGGGCTATACTAACATCATTAAAGGGTTTAATATCTTCTAAACATCATTAAATCAAAATTTCTACAGTAATTCCCAATTTTCTTCAAGAACATAAACCCTAGGTTCTTCTCATCAAAATTTCCCAGATTTTAATCCGTTAAAACATCACATAGATATGAAATCTCCCAATTTAAATCTTCAAACAAGGGTTCTACATGCAAACCTATCCCAAAATTTAATAACAATCTTCCAATTTCATGGGTTTTCTTTTTAACTCTTATATAAGATTGATTCACAAGGTTTCTAACATGGAAAAAGCATTCACTGCATAAGGAATGTAATTTAAATCACTTGCCTTGGTTTGATTCCGGATTTGGTGTTGGTTTGATGAAGTTTCTGCAGAGTTTCCTCTCTCTCTCTCTTCTTCTCCAAGCTTTCTTCTCCAAAAGGCTATGGTGGCTAGGGTTTGCTTTGGGGAAACTTATGAAAACCTAATTTAATAAACCTCCGTAGCTTGTTGGGTTAATAAGGGTTGGTTGGGGTCAATCCTTATCAGATTACAACTCTCAATTTTCGTCACTTTTAATTACCCAAAAATACCAAATTACTAAAATACCCTTTAAGTTACCGGTATGGTCTAAAAATATCCCGGGACCCAAACTATACCCCCGGCTAGTGTTTTCTGACTATCTCGACCCTTACGGACGTGTTGGCACACTCAAAACTACCATACGGATTATAGATTTTAAATTCACTTTCATTAACAAAATATTATACCGTGACGCGGCGGTCACACGCGTCTCAACAAAATTTCTAAAATGCCGTATATAAATCTCACGACAAATTTTATAATACCAAATACATATATAATTATATATGCACATAATCAAATACCAATTCGCATCTCATTAGTATTTATAACCCGGATTAATTTCCAATTAATACGCAATTTAATTAATTAATCCCAAAATAGATATAGTCAAAAATACGGGGTATTACAAATAATTAGCGCGACCATATTTATTACCACACTAAATTATCGATGCTCTGAAAGTGGTCACGGCCCAAGTCCCTGACCACTATGGGTCACGGCCTTGGATCGTGACCAGACCGTCACCACTTTGGCGCTAAATTCGCAGCAAAATTCCCTCCAAGCTTGGTCACGAAAGGGTCACGGACTTGGGCCATGACCATAGGCATGACAAAGCATAAAACACACACATTGGGTGTCATAGCTGGGGGCCGTGACCATTTCTTAGAGTGGGTCACGGCTATGGGTCATGACCATATGCAGTTTGATGGGTCTTTTAGTTTCGTTGGTGTTTTTTTTGGTAGGTCACAACTGAGAGCCGTAACCAGGTTCAATCTTAAAAAATAAAATGCTTCCTTCGTTTCCTCATTCAGTAACCTTCATTTCTTTCATTTCTCCCCAATGAAATTACCGCGCTCAAAGCTCCATGATGGGACTATGGATTTTTCGGCAAACCGAAGGTCGAGACCGCCGTCGGTAAGTTGGTTAAATGGCGAACGAGGTCCAACTAAAGATGGCAGTGGTGGACTGTAGGGTTTCTTTCATTTTGATTATTGTAAACAGTCTCAGAAATAGAAAGGAGACTATAGGGTTCTTTCACCCATTCACCAACGACGGCGGTGGAGGAGAGAGAGTTCTTTGGTGTGAAGTGAAAGCCATACAAGAAGAAAGTCTGATTTGGTGCCATACAGGAAGAGTTCTTAAATAATAGGATCTCTATTGCGTTGTGTACATAGGTAATGGCTCGAGCACTCGATCACTTTGCGATAAATTTACCCTCCTCAGGTACCCCCATCTCTCTTAACAAACACGTATCAATTTCTTTTGTTTTTTTAATTTAATAGTTATATAAACTGGTAATATAACTATTTATGACTATAATTTTAAAAATTGACACTCGTACACTTTAATATTAGGAGGGCTCCTGCGAATTAAAGAATTTTTCTCAGTTTTTTAACTTTATGTTGCGATTGATTATATACGTATAAAGTGTGAATGCAACCTCAAGTATGATAGCCTAAAGGTTAAGTGGAGGAGCCAAGATTTTTGGTAGGGGGCCAAAGTTTTGAGTGTTGTTGGTTTAATTCCAATTTTATACAAATGATACCTTTTTTATGATTTATTACAATTAGTTCCCAAGTGTTTGAGTAAATGCCTCAAAGTTTGAAGGTCTTCAACATTGCTCACTTACATATTTCTTATCATTGAAGCATTGTGCCTATTCGCAAAGATAAGTGATGTTCTCTACTTTTGTAGAGTAAAATTTCACTAATTTATTTTTGAAAGTGGGCATATATACGCATATATCCAATGTTCTGCATTTTTGTAATTCATGTCCTGCAATATCAAATGTGTATTTGCTCGGTTTAGATTTATTAAAGTGGGAGACTGACTAGGCACTCTTGCTTTGCTGATATGACTTGGGTTTAATCAGGTATTGTTCGAGGCGTATTTATTCGTGAAGGTAAATAGAAAGTATAACTTTAAGTTTTTTAAAGCAAGTAAATGACTTTTATTTTTATTTTTTATGTACTATATGAGTATTTAGGCTTTCGGTAGTTATATATTCTCATCTTTTATATTTGATTTTGTCCCACTTTGTAGGCTGTCAATTTGACTATGTGTTTGATTGGACTATATTGAAGTATCCTCAGATTGGTGTCAGTTCTAGGGGACGAGTCGGTGTTTGTATAATTTACCTTCTTATTTTTTTCTTTTCAAGAATGTTACTTATTTAATGCTTTTGTTTTCAAAACCCCAATGGAAATGCAGGTTTAAATGCAGGACCATCTGCGAAAAGGTCAGGAAGGACCTTAGGTACTCTCTCTAAGCATATTCAGATTCGTTCGCGAAATGTCAAGTCTTTTTATAATTATTCTTCTAATTATTCGATTTAGTGTTGTGAGTCTAATTTGAACTTTGCGGAATGGCTATGTTCCTACTTCAACCAAGATTGTAGTTTTACTGGAATGGCTTTTTTGGATTTCGTTAGATTTTTTTTAATAAAGCTACCTATGCTTTTGGGAATATATTGTATATTTTGTTGGGACTCATTTTAGTATCAGTGTGCTATAGCTCCCATTTATATTTCTAAAAAATATTGTGTTATGAATGCTAGACGGACAGTAAAAAACATTCCCAAGTATGCTCCAGCACAGTTCTACATTGACAGTGTGTTGTCTCGGATCAAGGAGAAGAACATTCCATATTTCTATTGTTGTAGGTTAGATCTACTATGCTTTACTTTAACAAAATTAGTTATATAATTGATATGCATTATCTATTAAATCTTTTAGATGATAGAAGGAGTACGGGATAATTATTGGTTTTGTTTGGTTTGGGTGTTGGATAATTATTGGTTGTTGTTTGTTGTTGGATAATATGTTAGAAGGAGTATGGGATAATTAGAAGAAGTATGAGATAATTATTAGATAATATGTTGAAAATATTTTCGACTCTCGATTTGATAATACCACGATAATTTGAAAATGTGTAGACTTAAGCATAAAAGCATGGCGTTAGAGGGGAGAAACCAAAAACATCCCCCAAATGGTCCCGTTAGAGGTATCAACACCTTGCACAGAACCAATGTAACTCGTACGAATAAGCCACATGATAACGGAACTCCCGATTTGAGAATACGAGGATAATTTTGCATATATTAGGACTTAGGCTTAAAAACATGGCGTTAGAGGGTGAAAACCCGAAACAACCCCCAAACGGTCCTGTGAGAGGCACCGACACCTCGCACGGGACCAATGTAACTCGTAGGAACTGACCGTGCGATCACGGGACACCCGATTTTCGAATACGAGGATAATTTGAAAATATCAGGACTTGGCTTAAAAATTTGGCGTTAGTGGTGAAAACTCGAAACAGGCCCCGAACGGCCCCGTGAGTGGCCTCAACACATCGCACGGGACCAATGTAACTCTTCGGAGTTGACTGCACGATCATAGCACCCCCAGTTTGAGAATACGATGTTAATTTGCATATTTTCAGAATTAGGCTTAAAAACATGACATCAGTAGGTGCAAAGCCGAAATAACCCCTAAACAGCCCCATGGGTGGCACTAACACCTCGCACGGGACCAATGTAACTCGTACGAACTGACCGCGCGACGACAGGACCCTCGATTTGAGAATACGACAATAATTTGCATATTTTTAGACTTCGGCTAAAAAACATGGCGTAAGTGGGTGAAAACCCGAACAGCTCCCGAACGGCCCCGTGAGTGGCACCAACACCTCGCACGGGACGAATGTAACTCGTACGACCTGACCGTGCGATCTCAGGACCCTCGATTTGACAATACGACGATAATTTACATATTTATAAACTTAGGCTTAAAAACATGGCGTTAGAGGGTGAAACCCCAAAAAAGCCCCCAAACGGCACCGTGGGAGGCACCAACACGTCCCACGATACCAATGTAACTCATAGGAACTGACCGCACATCCATGGGACTCCAAGTTTGAGAATACCATGGTAATTTGAATATTTCTAGACTTAGGCTTAAAAACATGGCATTAGTGGGTGAAAACCAGAACGGCCCCGTGGGTGGCACCAACACCTCCCATGGGACCAATGTAACTCGTAGGAACTGACACCGTAGCCACGGGACTCCCGGTTTGATAATGTAATAATAATTTACATATTACTAAACTTAGCTTAAAAACATGGCGTTAGTGGGTGAAAAACAAAAACAGCCCCATGAATGTCCCCGTGGGAGGCACCAACACCTCCCGCGGGACCAATGTAACTCGTAGGAACTGACCGCACAGCCACGGGACTCCCGATTTGAGAATACGAGGGTAATTTGAATATTTATACACTTAGAGTTACAAAAATGGTGATAGTTGGGGAAAACCTGAAACAACCACCGAACGGCCCCGTGGGTGGCACCAACACCTCCCATGGGACCAATGTAACTCGTAGGAACTGACCACGCAGCCACGGGACTCTCGGTTTGAGAATACGATAATAAGGCTTAGGCTTAAAAACATGGCGTTAGTGGGTGAAAAGTTGAAACAACCCTCCAACGGCCCCGTGAGTGACACCAACACCTCTCGCGGGACCAATGTAACTCGTACGAACTGACCGCGCGGTCACAGGGTCCCTGGTTTGAGAATACGAAGGTAATTTAAATATTTCTAAACTTAGGTTTAAAAACATAGCGTTAGTGGGTGAAAACCTGAAACAGCCCCCGAACGACCCCGTGGGTGGCACCAACACCTCCCAGGGGACCAATCAAACTCGTAAGAACTGACCACGCAGCCACGGGACTCTCGATTTGATAATACAACGATAATTTATATATTTCTAGACTTAAGCTTAAAAATATGGCGTTAGTGGGTGAAAAGCCGAAACTGCCCCCGAATGGCCTCGTGAGTGGCACTAACACCTCGCACGGGACCAATGTAACTCGTAGGAACTGATCGTGCGGTCACGAGATCCCTGGTTTGAGAATACGAAGATAATTTGCATATTTTTAGACTTTGGCAAAACCTGGCATTAGTGGGGGGAAACCCAAAACAACCCCCGAACGGCCCCATCAGAGGAACCAACACCTCCCACGGAACCAATGTAACTCGTAGGAACTGACCGAACGATCACCGGACTCCTAATTTGAGAATACGATGATAATTGAAAAATATGAGGACTTGGGCTTAAAAACATGGCGTTAAAGGGTGAAAGCCCAAAACAGCCCCCGAACGGCCCCGTGGCAGGCACCAATACCTCCCACGGGACAAATGTAACTCGTAGGAATTGACCGCGCAGCCACGAGACTCCCAGTTTGAGAATACGATGATAATATGTATATTTCTAGACTTAGGCTTGAAAACATGGCGTTAGAGGGTCAAAGCCAAAAACATCCCCCGAACGGCCCTGTGGGAAGCACCAACACCTCCCATGGGACCAATGTAACTCATAGCACTGACCCCGCAGCCATGGGACTCCCGGTTTGAGAATACGATGATAAGACGTAGGCTTAAAAATACGGCATTAGTGGGTGGAAAGCCGAAATAGCCCTCGAACGGCCCCGTTAGTGGCATTAACACCTTACACGGGGCCAATGTAACTCGTAGGAACTGACCGCGCGATCACAGGATCCCCGATTTGAGAATATGACGATAATTTGAATACTTCTAGACTTAGGCTTTAAAACATGACGTTAGAGGGTGAAAACCCGAAAGAGCCCCCGAACGACCCCGTGGGTGGCACCAAAACCTCCCGTGGGACCAGTGTAACTCGTAGGAACAGACAACACACCCACAGGACTCTCGGTTTGAGAATACGATAATAAGGCTTAGGCTTAAAAACATGGCGTTACTGGGTGAAAAGTTAAAACATCCCTCCAACGGCAACGTGAGTGACACCAACACCTCGCGCGGGACCAATGTAACTCGTACGAACTGACCGCACAGTCAGAGGGTCCCTGGTTTGAGAATACGACGATATTTTAAATATTTCTAGAGTTAGGTTTAAAAACATAGCGTTAGTGGGTGAAAACCTGAAACCGCCCCCGAACGACCCCGTGGGTGGTACCAACACCTCCCAGGGGACCAATCTAACTCGTAAGAACTGAACACGCAACCACGGGACTCCCGGTTTGAGAATACGATGATAATTTATATATTTCTAGAATTAAGCTTAAAAATATGTCGTTAGTGGGAGAAAAGTAGAATTTGCCTCCGAACGGCCTCGTGAATGGCACTAACACCTCGCACGGGACCAATGTAACTCGTAGGAACTGACCGTGCGGTCACGAGATCCCTGGTTTGAGAATACGTAGATAATTTTCATATTTTTAGACTTAGGAAAAACATGGCATTAGTGGGGGGAAACCCAAAACAACCCCCGCAGGGCCCCATCAGAGGAACCAACACCTCCCACGGGACCAATGTAACTCGTAGGAACTGACTGCACGATCACGGGACTCCCAATTTAAGAATACGACGATAATTGAAAAATATGAGGACTTAGGCTTAAAAATATGGCGTTAGAGGGTGAAAGCCCAAAACAGCCCCCGAACGGCTCCGTGGTAGGCACCAACACCTCCCACGGGACCAATGTAACTCGTAGGAATTGACCGCGCAGCCACGGGACTCCCAGTTTGAGAATACGATGATAATATGTATATTTCTAGACTTCGTCTTGAAAACATGGCGTTAGAGGGTGAAAGCCCAAAACAGCCCCCGAACGGCCCCGTGGGAAGCACCAACACCTCCCATGGGACCAATGTAACTCATAGGACTGACCACGAAGCCATGGGACTCCCGGTTTGAGAATACAATGATAAGATTTAGTCTTAAAAACACGGCGTTAGTGGGTGGAAAGACGAAACAGACCTCAAACGGCCCCTTGAGTGGCACTAACACCTTACACGGGGCCATTGTAACTCGTACGAACTCACCGCGCGATCACAGGATCCCCGATTTGAGAATATGACGGTAATTTGAATACTTCTAGACTTAGGCTTAAAAACATGACGTTAGTGGGTTAAAACTCGAAAGATCCCCCGAACGACCACATGGGTGGTACCAACACCTCCCGTGGGACCAATGTAACTCATAGGAACTGACCACGCAGCCACAGGACTCTCGGTTTGAGAATACGATAATAAGGCTTAGGCTTAAAAACATGGCGTTACTGGGTGAAAAGCTAAAACATCCCTCCAACGGCAACGTGAGTGACACCAACACCTCGCGCGGGACCAATGTAACTCGTACGAACTGATCGCACAGTCAGAGGGTCCCTGGTTTGAGAATACGACGGTATTTTAAATATTTCTAGACTTAGGTTTAAAAACATAGCGTTAGTGGGTGAAAACCTGAAACCGCCCCCAAACGACCCCGTGGGTGGTACCAACACCTCCCAGGGGACCAATCTAACTCGTAAGAACTGAACACGCAGCCACGGGACTCCCGGTTTGAGAATACGACGATAATTTATATATTTCTAGACTTAAGCTTAAAAATATGGTGTTAGTGGGTGAAAAGACGAAATTTCCCCCGAACGGCCTCGTGAGTGGCACTAACACCTCGCACGGGACCAATGTAACTCGTAGGAACTAACCGTGCGGTCACGAGATCCCTGGTTTGAGAATACGAAGATAATTTTCATATTTTTAGACTTAGGCAAAACATGGCATTAGTGGGGGGAAACCCAAAACAACCCCCGCAGGGCCCCATCAGAGGAACCAACACCTCCCACGGGACCAATGTAACTCGTAGGAACTGACTGCACGATCACGGGACTCCCAATTTAAGAATACGACGATAATTGAAAAATATGAGGACTTAGGCTTAAAAATATGGCGTTAGAGGGTGAAAGCCCAAAACAGCCCCCGAACGGCTCCGTGGTAGGCACCAACACCTCCCACGGGACCAATGTAACTCGTAGGAATCGACCGCGCAGCCACGGGACTCCCACTTTGAGAATACGATGATAATATGTATATTTCTAGACTTCGGCTTGAAAGCATGGCGTTAGAGGGTGAAAGCCCAAAACAGCCTCCGAACGGCCCCGTGGGAAGCACCAACACCTCCCATGGGACCAATGTAACTCATAGGACTGACAACGCAGCCATGGGACTCCCGGTTTGAGAATACAATGATAAGATTTAGGCTTAAAAACACGGCGTTAGTGGGTGGAAAGACGAAACAGACCTCGAACGGCCCCTTGAGTGGCACTAACACCTTACACGGGGCCATTGTAACTCGTACGAACTCACCGCGCGATCACAGGATCCCCGATTTGAGAATATGACGGTAATTTGAATACTTCTAGACTTAGGCTTAAAAACATGACGTTAGTGGGTTAAAACCTGAAAGAGCCCCCGAACGACCACGTGGGTGGTACCAACACCTCCCGTGGGACCAATGTAACTCATAGGAACTGACCACGCAGCCACAGGACTCTCGGTTTGAGAATACGATAATAAGGCTTTGGCTTAAAAACTTGGCGTTAGTGGCTGAAAAGTTGAAACAGCCCTCCAAAGGCCCCGTGAGTGACACCAACACCTCGCACGGGACCAATGTAACTCGTATGAACTGACCGCATGGTCACAGGGTCCCTGGTTTGAGAATACGACGGTAATTTAAATATTTCTAGACTTTGATTTAAAAACATAGCGTTAGTGGGTGAAAACCTAAAACAGCCCCCGAACGACCCCGTGGGTGGCACCAACACCTCCCAGGGGACCAATCTAACTCGTAAGAACTGACCACGCAGCCACGGGACTCCCGGTTTGAGAATACGACGATAATTTATATATTTCTAGACTTAAGCTTAAAACTATGGCGTTAGTGGGTGAAAAACCAAAACTGCCCCCGAACGGGCTCGTGAGTGGCACTAACACCTCGCACGGGACCAATGTAACTCGTAGGAACTGACCGTGCGGTCACGAGATCCCTGGTTTGAGAATACGATGATAATTTGCATATTTTTAGACCTAGGGAAAACATGGCGTTAGGGGGGGAACCCAAAACAACCCCCGAAGGGCCCTATCAGAGGAACCAACACCTCCCACGGGACCAATGTAACTCGTAGGAACTGACCGCACGATCACGGGACTCCCAATTTGAGAATATGGCGATAATTGAAAAATATGAGGACTTAGGCTTAAAAACATGGCGTTAGAGGGTGAAAGCCCAAAACATCCCCTGAACGGCCCCGTGGGAGGCACCAACACCTCCCACGGGACCAATCTAACTCATAGGACTGACCACGCAGCCATGGGACTCCCGGTTTGAGAATACAATGATAAGACTTAGGCTTAAAAACACGGCATTAGTGGGTGGAAAGCCGAAACAGACCTAGAACGACCCCGTTAGTGGCACTAAAACCTTAGACGGGGCCAATGTAACTCGTAGGACCTGACCGCGCGATCACAGGATCCTCGGTTTGAGAATATGACGGTAATATGAATACATCTAGACATAGGCTTAAAAACATGACGTTAGTGGGTGAAAACCCGAAAGAGCCCCAGAATGACCCCCTGGATGGCACCAACACCTCCCATGGGACCAATGTAACTCGTAGGAACTGATCACGTAGCCACAGGACTCACGGTTTGAGAATATGATAATAAGGCTTAGGCTTAAAAATATGGCGTTAGAGGGTGAAAAGTTGAAACAGCCCTCCAACGGCCCCGTGAGTGACACCAACACCTCGCGCGGGACCAATGTAACTCGTATGAACTGGCCGCACGGTCATAGGGTCCCTGGTTTGAGAACACGACGGTAATTTAAATATTTCTATGGTTCAAAAACATAGCGTTAGTGGGTGAAAACCTGAAACAGCCCCCGAACGACCCCGTGGGTGGCACCTACACCTCCCAGGGGACCAATCTAAATCGTAAGAACTGACCACGCAGCCACGGGACTCTCGATTTGAGAATACAACGATAATTTATATATTTCTAGACTTAAGCTTAAAAATATGGTGTTAGTGGGTGAAAAAACGAAACTGCCCCCGAACGGCCTCGTGAGTGGCACTGACACCTCGCACAGGACCAATGTAACTCGTAGGAACTGATCGTGCGGTCACGAGATCCCTGGTTTGAGAATACGATGATAATTTGCATATTTTTAGACTTAGGCAAAACATGGCGTTAGTGGGGGGAAATCCAAAATAACCCCCGAAGGTCCCCATCAGAGGAACCAACACCTCCCACGGGACCAATGTAATTTGTAGGAATTGACCGCACGAACACGGGACTCCCAATTTGAGAATACGACGATAATTGAAAAATATGAGGACTTAGGCTTAAAAACATGGCGTTAGAGGGTGAAAGCCCAAAACAACCTTCGAACGGCCCCGTGGAAGGCACCAACACCTCCCACGGGACTAATGTAACTCGTAGGAACTGATCGCGCGATCACAGGATCCCCGATTTGAGAATATGACGGTAATTTGAATACTTCGAGACATGGGCTTAAAAACAAATAGTGAGTGGGTGAAAACCCGAAAGAGCCCCCGAACGACCCCGTGGGTTGCACCAACACCTCCCATGGGACCAATGTAACTCGTAAGAACTGACCACGTTGCCACAGGACTCTCGGTTTGAGAATACAATAATAAGGCTTAAGCTTAAAAACATGGCGTTAGTGGGTGAAAAGTTGAAACAGCCCTCCAACGGCCTTGTGAGTGGCATTAACACCTCGGTCGGGACTAATGTAACTCGTACGAACTGACCACGCGATCACAGGATCTTCGGTTTGAGAATATGACGATAATTTGAATACTTCTAGACTTAGGCTTAAAAACATGACGTTAGTGGGTGAAAACTCGAAAGAGCCCACGAATGACCCCATGGGTGGCACCAACACCTCCCTTGGGACCAATGTAACTCGTAGGAACTGATCACGCAGCCAGAGGACTCCCGGTTTGAGAATACGATAATAAGGCTTAGGCTTAAAAACATGGCGTTAGTGGGTGAAAAGTTGAAACAGCCCTCCAACGGCCCCGTGAGTGACACCTACACCTCGCGCGGGACCAATGTAACTCGTATGAACTGACCGCACGGTCACAGGGTCCCTGGTTTGAGAATACGACGGTAATTTAAATATTTTTAGACTTTGATTTAAAAACATAGCGTTAGTGGGTGAAAACCTGAAACAACCCTCGAACGACCCCGTGGGTGGCACCAACACCTCCCAGAGGACCAATCTAACTCGTAAGAACTGACCACGCAGCCACGGGACTCCCGGTTTGAGAATACGACGATAATTTATATATGTCTAGACTTAAGCTTAAAAATATGGCGTTAGTGGGTGATTAGACAAAATTGCCCCCGAACGGCCTCGTGAGTGGCACTACCACCTCGCACGGGACCAATGTAACTCATAGGAACTGACCGTACGGTCATGAGATCCTTGGTTTGAGAATACGATGATAATTTGCATATTTTTAGACCTAGGCAAAACATGGCGTTGGGGGGGAAACCCAAAACAACCCCCGAAGGGCCCTATCAGAGGGAACCAACACCTCCCACGGGACCAATGTAACTCGTAGGAATTGACCGCACGAACACGGGACTCCTAATTTGAGAATACGACGATAATTGAAAAATATGAGGACTTAGACTTAAAAACATTGCGTTAGAGGGTGAAAGCCCAAAATAGCCCCCGAAAGGCCCCGTGGGAGGCACCAACATCTCCCACGGGACCAATGTAACTCGTAGGAATTGACCGCGCAGCCACGGGACTCCCACTTTGAGAATACGATGATAATATGTATATTTCTAGACTTAGTCTTGAAAACATGGCGTTAGAGGGTGAAAGTCCAAAACAGCTCCCGAACGGCCCCGTGGGAAGCACCAACACCTCCCATTGGACCAATGTAACTCATGGGACTGACCACACAGCCATGGGACTCCCAGCTTGAGAATACAATGATAAGACTTAGGCTTAAAAACACGGCATTAGTGGGTGGAAAGCCGAAACAGCCCTCGAACGTCCCCGTTAGTGGCACTAAAACCTTAGACGGGGCCAATGTAACTCGTAGGACCTGACCGCACAATCACAGGATCCTCCGTTTGAGAATATGACGGTAATTTGAATACTTCTAGACTTAGGCTTAAAAACATGACGTCAGTGGGTGAAAACCCGAAGAGCCCCCGAACGACCCCGTGGGTGGCACCAAAACCTCCCATGGGACCAATGTAACTCGTAAGAACTGACCACGCAGCCACGGGACTCTCGATTTGAGAATACAATGATAATTTATATATTTCTAGACTTAAGCTTAAAAATATGGTGTTAGTGGGTGAGAAACCGAAACTGCCCCCGAACGCCCTCGTGAGTGGCACTAACACCTCGCACGGGACCAATGTAACTCGTAGGAACTGATCGTGCGATCACGAGATCCCTGGTTTGAGAATACGATGATAATTTGCATATTTTTAAACTTAGGCAAAACATGGCGTTAGTGGGGGGAAACCCAAAATAACCCCAGAAGGTCCCCATCAGAAGAACCAACACCTCCCACGGGAACAATGTAACTCGTAGGAATTGACCGCACGAACACGGGACTCCAAATTTGAGAATACGACGATAATTGAAAAATATGAGGACTTAGGCTTAAAAATATGGCGTTAGAGGGTGAAAGCCCAAAACAACCCCTAAACGGCGCCGTGGAAGGCACCAACACCTCCCACGGGACCAATGTAACTCGTAGGAACTGATCGCGCGATCACAGGATCCTCGATTTGAGAATATGACGGTAATTTGAATACTTCGAGACTTAGGCTTAAAAACAAATAGTGAGTGGGTGAAAACCCTAAAGAGCCCCCGAACGACCCCGTGGGTTGCACCAACACCTCCCATGGGACCAATGTAACTCGTAAGAAGTGACCACGCTGCCACAGGACTCTCAGTTTGAGAATACGATAATAAGGCTTAAGCTTAAAAACATGGCGTTAGTGAGTGAAAAGTTGAAACAGCCCTCCAACGGCCCCGTGAGTGGCATTAACACCTCAATCGAGACTAATGTAACTCGTACGAACAGACCGCGCGATCACAGGATCCCCGGTTTGACAATATGACGGTAATTTGAATACTTCTAGACTTAGGCTTAAAAACATGACGTTAGTGGGTGAAAACCCGAAAGAACCCCCGAAAGACCCCGTGGGTGGCACCAACACCTCCCATGGGACCAATGTAACTCGTAGGAACTGATCACGCAGTCAGAGGACTCCCGATTTGAGAATACGATAATAAGGCTTTGGCTTAAAAACATGGCGTTAGTGGGTGAAAAGTTGAAACAGCCCTCCAACGGCCCCCTGAGTGACACCAACACCTTGCGCGGGACCAATGTAACTCGTATGAACAGACCGCACGGTAACAGGGTCCCTGGTTTGAGAATACTACGGTAATTTAAATATTTCTAGACTTTGATTTAAAAACATAGCGTTAGTGGGTGAAAACCTGAAACAGCCCCCGAACGACCCCGTGGGTGGCACCAACACCTCCCAGGGGACCAATCTAACTCGTAAGAACTGACCACGCAGCCACGGGACTCCCGGTTTGAGAATACGACGATAATTTATATATTTCTAGACTTAAGCTTAAAACTATGGCGTTAGTGGGTGAAAAACCAAAACTGCCCCCGAACGGGCTCGTGAGTGGCACTAACACCTCGCACGGGACCAATGTAACTCGTAGGAACTGACCGTGCGGTCACGAGATCCCTGGTTTGAGAATACGATGATAATTTGCATATTTTTAGACCTAGGGAAAACATGGTGTTAGGGGGGGAACCCAAAACAACCCCCGAAGGGCCCTATCAGAGGAACCAACACCTCCCACGGGACCAATGTAACTCGTAGGAACTGACCGCACGATCACGGGACTCCCAATTTGAGAATATGGCGATAATTGAAAAATATGAGGACTTAGGCCTAAAAACATGGCGTTAGAGCGTGAAAGCCCAAAACAGCCCCTGAACGGCCCCGTGGGAGGCACCAACACCTCCCACGGGACCAATCTAACTCATAGGACTGACCACGCAGCCATGGGACTCCCGGTTTGAGAATACAATGATAAGACTTAGGCTTAAAAAAACGGCATTAGTGGGTGGAAAGCCGAAACAGACCTCGAACGGCCCCGTTAGTGGCACTAAAACCTTAGACGGGGCCAATGTAACTCGTAGGACCTGACCGCGCGATCACAGGATCCTCGGTTTGAGAATATGACGGTAATTTGAATACATCTAGACATAGGCTTAAAAACATGACGTTAGTGGGTGAAAACCCGAAAGAGCCCCCGAATGACCCCCTGGATGGCACCAACACCTCCTATGGGACCAATGTAACTCGTAGGAACTGATCACGTAGCCACAGGACTCACGGTTCGAGAATACGATAATAAGGCTTAGGCTTAAAAATATGGCGTTAGAGGGTGAAAAGTTGAAACAGCCCTCCAACGGCCCCGTGAGTGACACCAACACCTCGCGCGGGACCAATGTAACTCGTATGAACTGGTCGCACGGTCATAGGGTCCCTGGTTTGAGAACACGACGGTAATTTAAATATTTCTATGGTTCAAAAACATAGCGTTAGTGGGTGAAAACCTGAAACAGCCCCCGAACGACCCCGTGGGTGGCACCTACACCTCCCAGGGGACCAATCTAAATCGTAAGAACTGACCACGCAGCCACGGGACTCTCGATTTGAGAATACAACGATAATTTATATATTTCTAGACTTAAGCTTAAAAATATGGTGTTAGTGGGTGAAAAAACGAAACTGCCCCCGAACGGCCTCGTGAGTGGCACTAACACCTCGCACAGGACCAATGTAACTCGTAGGAACTGATCGTGCGGTCACGAGATCCCTGGTTTGAGAATACGATGATAATTTGCATATTTTTAGACTTAGGCAAAACATGGCGTTAGTGGGGGGAAACCCAAAATAACCCCCGAAGGTCCCCATCAGAGGAACCAACACCTCCCACGGGACCAATGTAATTTGTAGGAATTGACCGCACGAACACGGGACTCCCAATTTGAGAATACGACGATAATTGAAAAATATGAGGACTTAGGCTTAAAAACATGGCGTTAGAGGGTGAAAGCCCAAAACAACCTCCGAACGGCCCCGTGGAAGGCACCAACACCTCCCACGGGACTAATGTAACTCGTAGGAACTGATCGCGCGATCACAGGATCCCCGATTTGAGAATATGACGGTAATTTGAATACTTCGAGACTTGGTCTTAAAAACAAATAGTGAGTGGGTGAAAACCCGAAAGAGCCCCCGAACGACCCCGTGGGTTGCACCAACACCTCCCATGGGATCAATGTAACTCGTAAGAACTGACCACGTTGCCACAGGACTCTCGGTTTGAGAATACAATAATAAGGCTTAAGCTTAAAAACATGGCGTTAGTGGGTGAAAAGTTGAAACAGCCCTCCAACGGCCCCGTGAGTGGCATTAACACCTCGGTCGGGACTAATGTAACTCGTACGAACTGACCACGCGATCACAGGATCTTCGGTTTGAGAATATGACGATAATTTGAATACTTCTAGACTTAGGCTTAAAAACATGACGTTAGTGGGTGAAAACCCGAAAGAGCCCCCGAATGACCCCATGGGTGGCACCAACACCTCCCTTGGGACCAATGTAACTCGTAG
Source organism: Sambucus nigra (assembly GCA_949130495.1). Taxonomy (NCBI): domain Eukaryota; kingdom Viridiplantae; phylum Streptophyta; class Magnoliopsida; order Dipsacales; family Adoxaceae; genus Sambucus; species Sambucus nigra. The sequence goes on along the minus strand of OX422217.1, from coordinate 305,324,588 downwards.
GAACTGATCACGCAGCCAGAGGACTCCCGGTTTGAGAATACGATAATAAGGCTTAGGCTTAAAAACATGGCGTTAGTGGGTGAAAAGTTGAAACAGCCCTCCAACGGCCCCGTGAGTGACACCTACACCTCGCGCGGGACCAATGTAACTCGTATGAACTGACCGCACGGTCACAGGGTCCCTGGTTTGAGAATACGACGGTAATTTAAATATTTTTAGACTTTGATTTAAAAACATAGCGTTAGTGGGTGAAAACCTGAAACAACCCCCGAACGACCCCGTGGGTGGCACCAACACCTCCTAGGGGACCAATCTAACTCGTAAGAACTGACCACACATCCACGGGACTCCCGGTTTGAGAATACGACGATAATTTATATATGTCTAGACTTAAGCTTAAAAATATGGCGTTAGTGGGTGAAAAGACAAAATTGCCCCCGAACGGCCTCGTGAGTGGCACTACCACCTCGCACGGGACCAATGTAACTCATAGGAACTGACCGTACGGTCATGAGATCCTTGGTTTGAGAATACGATGATAATTTGCATATTTTTAGACCTAGGCAAAACATGGCGTTGGAGGGGAAACCCAAAACAACCCCCGAAGGGCCCTATCAGAGGGAACCAACACCTCCCACGGGACCAATGTAACTCGTAGGAATTGACCGCACGAACACGGGACTCCTAATTTGAGAATACGACGATAATTGAAAAATATGAGGACTTAGACTTAAAAACATGGCGTTAGAGGGTGAAAGCCCAAAATAGCCCCCGAAAGGCCCCGTGGGAGGCACCAACACCTCCCACGGGACCAATGTAACTCGTAGGAATTGACCGCGCAGCCACGGGACTCCCACTTTGAGAATACGATGATAATATGTATATTTCTAGACTTAGTCTTGAAAACATGGCGTTAGAGGGTGAAAGTCCAAAACAGCTCCCGAACGGCCCCGTGGGAAGCACCAACACCTCCCATTGGACCAATGTAACTCATGGGACTGACCACACAGCCATGGGACTCCCAGCTTGAGAATACAATGATAAGACTTAGGCTTAAAAACACGGCATTAGTGGGTGGAAAGCCGAAACAGCCCTCGAACGTCCCCGTTAGTGGCACTAAAACCTTAGACGGGGCCAATGTAACTCGTAGGACCTGACCGCGCAATCACAGGATCCTCCGTTTGAGAATATGACGGTAATTTGAATACTTCTAGACTTAGGCTTAAAAACATGACGTCAGTGGGTGAAAACCCGAAGAGCCCCCGAACGACCCCGTGGGTGGCACCAAAACCTCCCATGGGACCAATGTAACTCGTAAGAACTGACCACGCAGCCACGGGACTCTCGATTTGAGAATACAATGATAATTTATTTATTTCTAGACTTAAGCTTAAAAATATGGTGTTAGTGGGTGAAAAACCGAAACTGCCCCCGAACGCCCTCGTGAGTGGCACTAACACCTCGCACGGGACCAATGTAACTCGTAGGAACTGATCGTGCGATCACGAGATCCCTGGTTTGAGAATACGATGATAATTTGCATATTTTTAGACTTAGGCAAAACATGGCGTTAGTGGGGGGAAACCCAAAATAACCCCAGAAGGTCCCCATCAGAAGAACCAACACCTCCCACGGGACCAATGTAACTCGTAGGAATTGACCGCACGAACACGGGACTCCAAATTTGAGAATACGACGATAATTGAAAAATATGAGGACTTAGGCTTAAAAACATGGCGTTAGAGGGTGAAAGCCCAAAACAACCCCTAAACGGCGCCGTGGAAGGCACCAACACCTCCCACGGGACCAATGTAACTCGTAGGAACTGATCGCGCGATCACAGGATCCTCGATTTGAGAATATGACGGTAATTTGAATACTTCGAGACTTAGGCTTAAAAACAAATAGTGAGTGGGTGAAAACCCTAAAGAGCCCCCGAACGACCCCGTGGGTTGCACCAACACCTCCCATGGGACCAATGTAACTCGTAAGAAGTGACCACGCTGCCACAGGACTCTCAGTTTGAGAATACGATAATAAGGCTTAAGCTTAAAAACATGGCGTTAGTGAGTGAAAAGTTGAAACAGCCCTCCAACGGCCCCGTGAGTGGCATTAACACCTCGATCGAGACTAATGTAACTCGTACGAACTGACCGCGCGATCACAGGATCCCCGGTTTGAGAATATGACGGTAATTTGAATACTTCTAGACTTAGGCTTAAAAACATGACGTTAGTGGGTGAAAACCCGAAAGAGCCCCCGAAAGACCCCGTGGGTGGCACCAACACCTCCCATGGGACCAATGTAACTCGTAGGAACTGATCACGCAGTCAGAGGACTCCCGGTTTGAGAATACAATAATAAGGCTTTGGCTTAAAAACATGGCGTTAGTGGGTGAAAAGTTGAAACACCCCTCCAACGGCCCCGTGAGTGACACCAACACCTTGCGCGGGACCAATGTAACTCGTATGAACAGACCGCACGGTAACAGGGTCCCTGGTTTGAGAATACGACGATAATTTAAATATTTCTAGACTTTGATTTAAAAACATAGCGTTAGTGGGTGAAAACCTGAAATAGCCCCCGAACGACCCCGTGGGTGGCACCAACACCTCCCAGGGGACCAATCTAACTCGTCAGAACTGACCACGCTGCCACGGGACTCCCGGTTTGAGAATACGACGATAATTTATATATTTCTAGACTTAAGCTTAAAAATATGGCGTTAGTGGGTGAAAAGACAAAATTGCCCCCGAACGACCTCGTAAGTGGCACTAACACCTCGCACGGGACCAATGTAACTCGTAGGAGCTGACCGTACGGTCACGAGATCCCTGGTTTGAGAATACGATGATAATTTGCATATTTTTAGACCTAGGCAAAACATGGCGTTAGGGGGGAAACCCAAAACAACCCCCGAAGGGCCCTATCAGAGGAACCAACACCTCCCACGGGACCAATGTAACTCGTAGGAATTGACCGCACGAACACAGGACTCCTAATTTGAGAATATGACGATAATTGAAAAATATGAGGACATAGATTTGAAAACATGGCGTTAGAGGGTGAAAGCCCAAAATAGCCCCCGAACGGCCCCGTGGGAGGCACCAACACCTCCCACGAGACAAATGTAACTCGTAGGAATTGACCGCGCAGCCACGGGACTCCCACTTTGAGAATACGATGATAATATGTATATTTCTAGACTTAGGCTTGAAAACATGGCGTTAGAGGGTGAAGGCCCAAAACAGCCCCCGAACGGCCCCGTGGGAAGCACCAACACCTCCCATGGGACCAATGTAACTCATAGGACTGACCACGCAACCATGGGACTCCCGGTTTGAGAATACAATGATAAGACTTAGGCTTAAAAACACGGCGTTAGTGATTGGAAAGCCGAAACAGCCCTCGAACGGCCCCTTGAGTGGCACTAACACCTTACACGGGGCCATTGTAACTCGTACGAACTCACCGCGCGATCACAAGATCCCTGATTTGAGAATATGACGGTAATTTGAATACTTCTAGACTTAGACTTAAAAACATGACGTCAGTGGGTGAAAACCCGAAAGAGCCCCCGAATGACCCCGTGGGTGGCACCAACACCTCCCATGGGACCAATGTAGCTCATAGGAACTGATCACGCAGCCACAGGACTCTCGGTTTGAGAATACGATAATAAGGCTTAGGCTTAAAAACATGGCATTAGTGGGTGAAAAGTTGAAACAGCCCTCCAACGGCCCCATGAGTGATACCAACACCTCGCGCGGGACCAATGTAACTCGTACGAACTGACCGCACGGTCACAGGGTCCCTGGTTTGGGAATACGAAGGTAATTTAAATATTTCTAGACTTAGGTTTAAAAACATAGCATTAGTGGAGGAAAACCTGAAACCGCCCCCGAACGACCCCGTGGGTCGCATCAGCACCTCCCAGGGGACAAATCCAACTCGTAAGAACTGACCACGCAGCCACGGGACTCCCGGTTTGAGAATACGATGATAATTTATATATTTCTAGACTTAAGCTTAAAAATATGGCGTTAGTGGGTGAAAAGCCGAAACTTCCTCCGAACGGCCTCGTGAGTGACATTAACCCCTCGCACGGGACCAATGTAACTCATAGGAACTGACCGTGCGGTCACAAGATCCCTGGTTTTAGAATACGAATATAATTTGCATACTTTTAGACTTAGGCAAAACATGGCGTTAGTGGGGGGAACCCAAAACAACCCCCAAACGGCCCCATCAGAGGAACCAACACCTCCCACGGGACCAATGTAACTCCTAGAAACTGACCGCACGATCACGGGACTCCAAATTTGAGAATAGGATGATAATTGAAAAATATGAGGACTTACGCTTAAAAATATGGCGTTAGAGGGTGAAAGCCCAAAACAGCCCCCGAACGGCCCCGTGGGAGGCACCAACACCTCCCACGGGACCAATGTGACTCCTAGGAATTGACCGCCCAGCCACGAGACTACCAGTTTGAGAATACGATGATAATATGTATATTTCTAGACTTAGGCTTGAAAACATGGCGTTAGAGGGTGAAAGCCCAAACGAGCCCCCGAACGGCGTCGTGGGAAGCACCAACACCTCCCATGGGGCCAATGTAACTCATAGGACTGACCACGCAGCCATGGGACTTAATTTTTGAGAATACAATGATAAGACTTAGCCTTAAAAACACAGCGTTAGTGGGTGGAAAGCCAAAACATCCCTCGAACGGCCCCTTGAGTGGCACTAACACCTTACACGGGGTCATTGTAACTCGTAGGAATTGACCGCGCGATCACAGGATCCCCGATTTGAGAATATGACGGTAATTTGAATACTTCTAGACTTAGGCTTAAAACATGACGTTAGTGGGTGAAAACCCGAAAGATCCCCCAAACGACCCCGTGGGTGGCACCAACACCTCCCATGGGACCAATGTAACTCGTAGGAACTGACCACGCAGCCACAGGACTCTCGATTTAAGAATACGATAATAAGGGTTAGGCATAAAAACATGGCGTTACTAGTTGAAAAGTTGAAACAGCCCGCCAACGGCCCCGTGAGTGACACCAACACCTCGCGCGGGACCAATGTAACTCGTATGAACTGACCGCACGGTCACAGGGTCCCTGGTTTGAGAATACGACGATAATTTAAATATTTCTATGGTTTAAAAATATAGTGTTAGTGGGTGAAAACCTGAAACATCCCCCGAACGACCACATGGGTGGCACCAACACCTCCCAGGGGACCAATCTAACTCGTAAGAACTAACCACGCAGCCACGGGACTCCCGGTTTGAGAATACAACGATAATTTATATATTTCTAGACTTAAGCTTAAAAATATGGCGTTAGTGGGTGAAAACCCGAAACTTCCCCCGAACGGCCTCGTGAGTGGCACTAACACCTCGCACGGGACCAATGTAACTCATAGGAACTGACCGTGCGGTCACGAGATCCCTGGTTTGAGAATACGATGATAATTTTCTTATTTTTAGACTTAGGCAAACATGGTGTTAGTGGGGGGAAACCCAAAACAACCCCCGAAGGTCCCCATCAGAGGAGCCAACACCTCCCACGGGACCAATGTAACTCGTAGGAATTGATCGCACGAACACGGGACTCCCAATTTGAGAATACGATGATAATTGAAAAATATGAGGACTTAGGCTTCAAAACATGGCGTTAGAGGGTGAAAGCCCAAAACAGCCCCTGAACGGCCCCGTGGGAGGCACCAACACCTCCCACGGGACCAATGTAACTCGTAGGAACTGATCGCGCGATCACAGGATCCCCGATTTGAGAATATGACGGTAATTTGAATACTTCTAGACTTAGGCTTAAAAACAAATAGTGAGTGGGTGAAAACCCGAAAGAGCCCCCGAACGACGCCGTGGGTTGCACCAACCCCTCCCATGGGACCAATGTAACTCGTAAGAACTGACCACGCTGCCAAAGGACTCTCGGTTTGAGAATACGATAATAAGGCTTAAGCTTAAAAACATGGCGTTAGTGGGTGAAAAGTTGAAACAGCCCTCCAACGGCCCCGTGAGTGACACCAACACCTCGGTCGGGACCAATATAACTCGTACGAACTGACAGCGCGATCACAGGATCCCCGGTTTGAGAATATGACGATAACTTGAATACTTCCAGACTTACGCTTAAAAACATGACGTTAGTGGGTGAAAACCCGAAAGAGCCCCTGAATGACCCCGTGGGTGGCACCAACACCTCCCATGGGACTAATGTAACTCATAGGAACTGATCACGCAACCCGAGGACTCCCGGTTTGAGAATACGATAATAAGGCTTAAGCTTAAAAACATAGCGTTAGTGGGTGGAAAGTTGAAACAGCCCTCCAACGGCCCCGTGAGTGACACCAACACCTCGCGCGGGACCAATGTAACTCGTACGAACTGACTGCACGGTCATAGGGTCCCTGCTTTGAGAATACGATGGTAATTTAAATATATCTAGACTTAAGTTTAAAAACATAGCGTTAGTGGGTGAAAACCTGAAACAGCCCCCGAACGACCCCGTGGGTGGCACCAACACCTCCCAAGGGACCAATCTAACTCGTATGAACTGAATACGCATCCACGGGACTCCCGGTTTTAGAATACGATGATAATTTATATATTTCTAGACTTAAGCTTAAAAATATGGCGTTAGTGGGTGAAAAGTCGAAATTGCCCCCGAACGGCCTTGCGAGTGGCACTAACACCTCGCACGGGACCAATGTAACTCGTAGGAACTAACCGTGCGGTCACGAGATCCCTGGTTTGAGAATATGAAGATAATTTGCATATTTTTAGACTTAGGCAAAACATGGCATTAGTGGTGGGAAACCCAAAACAACCCCCAAATGGCCCCATCAGAGGAATCAACACCTCCCACGGAACCAATGTAACTCGTAGGAATTCACCGCACGAACACGGGTCTCCCAATTTGAGAATACGACGATAATTGAAAAATATGAGGACTTAGGCTTAAAAACATGGCATTAGAGGGTGCAAGCCCAAAACAGCCCCCGAACGGCCCCGTGGAAGGCACCAACACCTCCCACGGGACTAATGTAACTCGTAGGAACTGATCGCGCGATCATAGGATCCCCGATTTGAGAATATGACGGTAATTTGAATACTTCGAGACTTAGGCTTAAAAACAAATAGTGAGTGGGTGAAAACCCGAAAGAGCCCCCGAACAACCCCGTGGGTTGCACCAACACCTCCCATGGGACCAATGTAACTCGTAAGAACTGACCACGCTGCCACACGACTCTCGGTTTGAGAATACGATAATAAGGCTTAAGCTTAAAAACATGGCGTTAGTGGGTGAAAAGTTGAAACATCCCTCCAACGGCCCCGTGAGTGGCATTAACACCTCGGTCGGGACCAATGTAACTCGTACGAACTGACCGCGTGATCACAGGATCTCCGGTTTGAGAATATGATGGTAATTTGAATACTTCTAGACTTAGGCTTAAAAACATGACGTTAGTGGGTGAAAACCCGAAAGAGCCCCCGAATGACCCCGTGGGTGGCACCAACACCTCCCATGGGACCAATGTAACTCGTAGTAACTGATCACGCAACCAGAGGACTCCCGGTTTGAGAATACGATAATAAGGCTTAGGCGTAAAAACATGGCGTTAGTGCGTGAAAAGTTGAAACAGCCCTCCAACGGCCCCGTGAGTGACACATACACCTCGCGCGGGACCAATGTAACTCGTATGAACTGACCGCACGATCACAGGGTCCTTGGTTTGAGAATACGACGATAATTTAAATATTTCTAGACTTTGATTTAAAAACATAGCGTTAGTGGGTGAAAACCTGAAACAGCCCCCGAACGACCCCATGGGTGGCACCAACACCTCCCAGGGGACCAATCTAACTCGTAAGAACTGACCACGCTGCCACGGGACTCCCGGTTTGAGAATACGATGATAATTTATATATTTCTAGACTTAATCTTAAAAATATGGCGTTAGTGGGTGAAAAGACAAAATTGCCCCCGAACGACCTCGTAAGTGGCACTAACACCTCGCACGGGACCAATGTAACTCGTAGGAACTGACCGTACGGTCACGAGATCCCTGGTTTGAGAATACGATGATAATTTGCATATTTTTAGACCTAGGCAAAACATGGCGTTAGGGGGGAAACCCAAAACAACCCCTGAAGGGCCCTATTAGAGGAACCAACACCTCCCACGGGACCAATGTAACTCGTAGGAATTGACCGCACGAACACAGGACTCCTAATTTGAGAATACGACGATAATTGAAAAATATGAGGACTTAGACTTAAAAACATGGCGTTAGAGGGTGAAAGCCCAAAACAGCCCCCGAACGGCCCCGTGGGAGGCACCAACACCTCCCACGGGACCAATGTAACTCGTAGTAATTGACTGCGCAGCCACGGGACTCCCACTTTGAGAATACAATGATAATATGTATATTTCTAGACTTAGGCTTGAAAACATGGCGTTAGAGGGTGAAAGTCCAAAACAGCCCCCGAACGACCCCTTGGGAAGCACCAACACCTCCCATTGGACCAATGTAACTCATAGGACTGACCACGCAGCCATGGGACTCCCGGCTTGAGAATACAATGATAAGACTTAGGCTTTAAAACACGTCATTAGTGGGTGGAAAGCCGAAACAGCCCTCGAACGGCCCCGTTAGTTGCACTAAAACCTTAGAAGGGGCCAATGTAACTCGTAGGACCTGACCGCGCGATCACAGGATCCTCTGTTTGAGAATATGATGGTAATTTGAATACTTCTAGACTTAGGCTTAAAAACATGACGTCAGTGGGTGAAAACCCGAAAGAGCCCCCGAACGACCCCGTGGGTGGCACCAACACCTCCCATGGGACCAATGTAACTCGTAAGAACTGACCACGCAGCCACGGGACTCTCGGTTTGAGAATACAATGATAATTTATATATTTCTAGACTTAAGCTTAAAAATATGGTGTTAGTGGGTGAAAAACCGAAACTGCCCCCGAACGCCCTCGTGAGTGGCACTAACACCTCGCACGGGACCAATGTAGTTCGTAGGAACTGACCATGCAGTCACGAGATCCCAGGTTTGAGAATACGAAGATAATTTGCATATTTTTAGACTTAGGCAAAACATGGCGTTAGTGGGGGGAAACCCAAAACAACCCCCGAACGGCCCCATCAGAGGAACCAACACCACCCACGGGACCAATGTAACTCGTAGGAACTAACCGCACGATCACGGGACTCCCAATTTGAGAATACGATGATAATTGAAAAATATGAAGACTTAGGCTTAAAAACATGGCGTTAGAGGGTGAAAGCCCAAAACAGCCCCGAACGGCCCCGTGGGAGGCACCAACACCTCCCATGGGACCATTGTAACTCGTAGGAATTGACCGTGCAGCCACGGGACTCCCAGTTTGAGAATATGATGATAATATGTATATTTGTAGACTTAGGCTTGAAAACATGGCGTTAGAGGGTGAAAGCCCAAAACAGCCCACGAACGGCCCCGTGGGAAGCAACAACACCTCCCATGGGACCAATGTAACTCATAGGACTGACCACGCAGCCATGGGACTCCTGGTTTGAGAATACGATGATAAGGCTTAGGCTTAAAAACATGGCGTTAGTGGGTGGAAAGCCGAAACAGCCCTCGAAGCCCGTGAGTGGCACTAACACCTTACACGGGGCCAATGTAACACGTTAGAACTGACCGCGCGATCACATGATCCCCAGTTTAAGAATATGACGATAATTTTAATACTTCTAGACTTAGGCTTAAAAACATGACGTTAGTGGGTGAAAACTCGAAAAAGCCCCCGAACGACCCCGTGGGTGGCACCAACACCTCCCACAGGAGCAATGTAACTGGTAGGAACTGACCGGGCAGCCACAGGACTCCCGGTTTAAGAATACGATGATAATTTGCATATTTATAGACTTAAGCTTAAAAACATGGCGTTAGTTGGTGAAAACCAGAAATAGCCACTGAACGGCCCCGTGGGTGGCACCAACACCTCCCAGGGGACCATTGTAACTCATAGGAACTGACCACGTAGCCCCGGGACTCCCGGTTTGCGAATATGATGATAATTTGCATATTTCTAGAATTAGGCTTAAAAACATGGCATTAGTAGATGAAATCCGTAAACAGCCCCTGAACGGCCCCGTGGGTGGCACCAACCCTCCCACGGGATCAATGTAACTCATAGGAACTGACCATGCAGCCACGGGACTCCCGGTTTGACAATATGATGATAATTTCTATATATCTAGACTTAGGCTTAAAAACATGGAATTAGAGGGTGAAAACAAAAAATATCCCCCAAATGGCCCCGTGGGAGGCACGTACACCACCCACAGGAGTAATGTAAATTGTAGGAACTCACCGCAGTCCCGGTTATAGAATACGATGATAATTTGAATATTTCTAGACTTAGGCTTAAAAACATGGTGTTAGTGTGTGAAAACTCGAAACAGTCCCTGAACGGCTCCGTGGGTTGCACCAACACCTCCCAGGGGACCATTATAACTCGTAGGAACTAACCACGTAGCCACGGGACTCTCGGTTTAAGAATACGATGATAATTTGTATATTTCTAGACTTAGGCTTAAAAACACGGCGTTAGTGGGAGAAAAGCTGAAACAGACCCCAAATGGCCCCGTGAGTGGCACCAACACCTCGCACGGGACCAATTTAACTTGCAGGAACTGATCGCGCGATCACGGGATCCCCGATTTGAGACTACGGTGATAATTTTCATATTTTTTACTTTAGCAAAATATGGCGTTAGTGGGGGAAAACCCAAAACAGCCCCCGAATAGCCCCGTGGGAGGCACCAACACCTCCCACAAGATGAATGTAACTCGTAGGAAGCGACTGCACGATCATGGGACTCCTTATTTGAGAATACGACGATAATTGAAAATTTTGAGGACTTGGGCTTAAAAACATGGCGTTAGAGGGTGAAAACTCAAAACATCCCCCGAACGGCCCCGTGGGAGGCACCATCACCTCTCACGGGACCAAAGTAAATCATAGCAATTGATCTCACAGCCACGGGCCTCTCGATTTGTGAATACGATGATAATTTGCATATTTCTAGACTTAGGCTTAAAAACATGGTGTTAGGGGGTGAAAACCCAAAATAGCCCCCGAACGGCCGAATAGGTGGCACCAACACCTCCCATGGGACCAATGTAACTCGTAGGAACTTACCACGCAGCCACGGGACTCCCAGTTTGAGAATATGATGATAGGACTTAGGCTCAAAAACATGGCGTTAGTGGGTGAAAACCCAAAACAACCCCCGAACGGCCCCGTGGGTGGCACCAACACCTCCCAAGGGACCAATGTAACTTGTAGTAACTGACCGCGCCGCCACGGAACTCCCGATTTGAGAATACGACGATAATTTGTATATTTCTAGACTTAGACTTAAAAACGTGGCGTTAGTGGGTGAAAACCCAAAACAGCCATCGAATGGCCCCGTGGGAGGCACTAACATCTCCCATGGGACCAATGTAACTCGTAAGAACTGACCACGCAGCTATGGGACTCCCGGTTTTAGAATACGATGATAATTGAGAAATATCAGAACTTAGGCTTAAAAACATGGCGTTAGAGAGTGAAAACCCAAAATAGCCCCCGAACGGCCCTGTGGGAGGCACCAACACCTCCCACGGGACCAATGTAACTCATAGGAAATAAGCACGCAACCACGGAACTCCCGGTTTGAGAATACAACGATAATTTCTATATATCTAGAATTAGGCTTAAAAACATAGCGTTAGTGGGTGAAAAGCCGAAATAGCCCCCGAACGGCCTTGTGAGTGGCCCCAACACCTCGCACAGGACCAATGTAACTCGTAGGGAATGATCGAGAAATCACGGGATCCTAGGTTTGAGAATACGAAGATAATTTGAATATTTCAAGACTTAGGCTCAAAAACATGGCGTTAGTGGTTGGAAACTGGCAGCCCCTGAACGGCCCCGTGGGTAGCACCAACAACTCCCATGGGACCAATGTAACTTGTTGGAACTGACCTCGGAGCCATGGGACTCCTGGTTGGAGAATACGACGATAATTTTAATATTTCTAGACTTAGGCATAAAAACATGGTGTTAGAGGATGGAAACCTGAAAAGTCACCGAACTGCCCCGTGGGAGGCACCAACACCACCCACGGTACCAATGTAACTCGCAGGAACTGATCGCGCAGCCACGGGGGTCTCGGTTTGAGAATACGACTGTAATTTGAATATTTCTAGACTTAGGCTTAAAAATATGGCGTTAGTTGGGGAAAACCTGAAATAACCACCGAACGGCCCCGTGGGTGGCACCAACACCTCCCATGGGACAAATGTAACTCATAGGAACTGACCACGCAACCACAAGACTCTCGGTTTGAGAATACGATAATAAGGCTTAGGCTTAAAAACATGGCGTTAGTGGGTGAAAAGTTGAAACAACCCACCAACGGCCCCGTGAGTGACACCAACACCTCACGCGGGACCAATGTAACTCGTACGAACTGACCGCACGGTCACAGGGTCCCTCGTTTGAGAATACGATGGTAATATAAATATTTCTATACTTAGGTTTAAAAACATGGCTTTAGTGGGTGAAAACCTGAAATAGCCCCCAAACGACCCCGTGGTTGGCACCAACACCTCCCAGGGGACCAATCTAACATGTAAGAACTGACCACGCAGCCATGGGACTCTTGATTTGAGAATATGATGATAATTTATATATTTCTATAATTAAGCTTAAGAATATGGCGTTAGTGGGTGAAAAGTCGAAACTGCCCCCAAACGGCCTTGTGAGTGGCACTGACACCACGCACGGGACCAATGTAACTCGTAGGAACTGACCGTACGGTCATGAGATCCCTGGTTTCAGAATACGAAGATAATTTGCATATTTTTAGACTTAGGAAAAACATGGCGTTAGTGTGGGAAACCCAAAACAACCCCCAAACGGCCCAATCAGAAGAACCAACACCTCCCACGGGACCAATGTAACTCGTACGAACTGACCGCATGATCACGGGACTCCCAATTTGAGAATACAACGATAATTGAAAAATATGAGGACTTAGGCTTAAAAACATGGCGTTAGAGGGTGATAGCCCAAAACTGTGACACCCCGCCTAATAAAATACCGGGTGATCAGTCCTATACCAAATTAAAACAGGAATCCCAGTTGGATCATCCTTAGCATCACTGTCGAAAACTTTTTAAAACTTACTAACCACCTAGTATTCCAAAAACTGGTGCCAATTTTAACTTTTTGATTTAACAAAACAGTACATGCGGAATTAAAATATAAACCATTCACACAAGTGAATGAAAGTAAATAGAATAATAATTACACAACTTGCCGAATAAATCACCAGCCACCAAATAATTAATCCAAATACAAATATCCAACACCTGAATAAATTACACCTGAAAACTGTACCGAGAAGTCTGGGCTACAAGCCCTAAATAAAACTGAGACTGATAAAAGATTCCTACTCTAGGAATGAATGAATGATGCGTCTAATCCAAACTCCTGCTAGCATCCACATATGCCGCAGCTCCGTGTCCCTGGAATAGAATATCAATCTTGGCGTCCCTGTGGCTGGACACCTAAAAGGTTTTGAAAATAGTTTTATAGCAAGGGTTAGAACCCAAAACATTTTGAAAATATTTAGCAAGTGAATTAACTGCAGTAATTTAAAATGCATGAATGCGCTTCATATTTAAGTTAGTGTCGCACTCCCTTGTGGACATTCTCACCCCTCCACTATTGTGCACACCTACCGGTTACCTTAACCCCACCGAGTTGTGCTACCCCGTCCAACTAGTCCTGGTATAGCCTTCCCTTGCCATACTACTCTAACCCGAGTATAATGATTCTTGAATTATAAGTTATCTCACAATTAACTTAATTAATTTCTCTTAAATAGTAGCATATAACCGTCTCACAAGTTATATAAAGTAAATACATCACTTACTTGGCCCGTAACTTAATATTTCCCGAGTCTATGTTCCGACTCCAAATTAATTACTCTCTCTCAATAATTAATTTAATACTTTGGTGTCACATAACTAACATACCCGTACTCGCCCACTTGGTCCATAATTAAATATTCCCCTAGTCTATATCCCGACTCAAAATGATTTAGTTTATTTCTAAACTTAATCCTCTACCTTGGGTCGCTTTACCAATATACCCGGATTCACTCACTTGATCCGTACCTCACTATTTTGGAATGAAGTCTCTCAAATTTATCCATTAAATGCCCCGCATAAATTCATCCTAGTCCCAATTATTTTCTCCCATACTTGCTAGGAATATTTGTTTCATAATTATTTATCATTTATTAATGTATGAAACCCCCTTTTTATTAGATTTCCCTTTTATATAATAAACTGGGCGAACTACCCAGATTTCTGTATCTTCGATCGATCGAACCCCCTGGGTCGATCGATCGATCGTTCCAGTGTTCGTCCTGTCCCGCCGCTGTCAGCCATGGACGGAAATTTAAGCTTTGATTCTCCATTTAAGCTCTTACCCAAATACAATCAACATATCCTCCGAATAAGAAAAGGGTTTAAACATCACACAGACCTTAATTCATTGTCAATAATCATTTATTCCAACGTTTTTGATTTGGGTATTATCCGGGTTTCAAATCCCCCAATACGAATTTCATTCATCATATCAGCAATTAACCATTTGTTCTCACTAATTTTAACACACGATTCATTCCTCTACATCCTAGAATCATAAACACGATCAATCTCCCCCTAAATCTCATTGAGGTATATAAATTTACAAAAACCCAATTTAGATTTTGGTGACACACCCAAAATGAATTTTCATACACACATCACTATGATATGAATTGATTATCACACTTTAAGAATCAAAACAGTTAACCACTTGCCTGAAAGTGTTCGTATTGTCTGATTCCGTTGGCGTAGTCCCTCGATTTGGCTCCAAAATCCCCATATTGGCTTTTGCTAAGCTTTCCCCCAATTTCCCTCTCAAGCCCTAGGCTTAGATTTGTGATGGCTGCTGATTTCCTAATCCCTCACTTAGGTTAAAACTCTCAATCCCGTTTTTCACCTAATGGCCTTAATTAAAGTGGCCCAACTCACCCCGTGTGGGCCCGGCTATGCCCAAAAATACCCCGAGACCCAATTACTACCCCCGGGTACTCTTTTCTGACTATCTCGACCCATCCGGACTCAACCGCGCAGTCAGAATTGACATCCGAATTAATTTATAAAAATCCTTATCTCACACCCCATTTAGTCTATACCGACTCCCGGTTGGGATAAGTGTATACCTCGTCATTAATACTCGAAATGACGTACTTAAATTATTACTATTCACGTAGTAAATAAATTTCCCTAAACATTAACCATTCACTTCCCGATTAATATTTAAATAAATATATTATCATAATTAATTCAATTAAAATTACAACACACCAGTAATTTAAAAATCCCGAATTAATTAAATATTAAATGCACAAAAATACGGGGTGTTACAGAAACAGCCCCCGAACGGCCCCGTGGGAGGCACCAACACCACCCACGGGACCAATGTAACTAGTAGGAATTGACCGCGCAACCACGGGACTCCCAGTTTGAGAATACGATGATATTATGTATATTTCTAGACTTATGCTTTAAAACATGGCGTTAGAGGGTGAAAGCCCAAAACAGCCCCCGAACGGCCCCGTGGGAAGCACCAACACCTCCCATGGGACCAATGTAACTCATAGGACTGACCACGCAGCCATGGGACTCACGGTTTGAGAATACGATGATAAGACTTAGGCTTAAAATCATGGCGTTAGTGGGTGGAAAGCCGAAACAGCCCTCGAACGGGCCTGTGAGTGGCACTAACACCTTACATGGGGCCAATGTAACTCGTAGGAATTGACCGCGCGATCACATGATCCCCAGTTTAAGAATATGACGATAATTTTAATACTTCTAGACTTAGTCTTAAAAACATGACGTTAGTGGGTGAAAACCCCAAAGAGCCCCTTAACGACCCCTTGGGTGGCACCAACACCTCCCACGGGAGCAATGTAACTCGTAGGAACTGACCGGGCAGCCACGGGACTCCCGGTTTGAGAATATGATGATAATATGCATATTTATAGACTTAGGCTAAAAAAACATGCCTTTAGTTGGTGAAAACCAGAAATAGCCCCTGAACGGCCCCGTAGGTGGCGCCAACACCTCCCACGGGACCATTATAACTCATAGGAACTGACCACGTTGCCCCGGGACTCCCGGTTTGCGAATACGATAATAATTTGCGTGTTTCTAGACTTAGGCTTAAAAGCATGGCGTTAGTAGGTGAAATCCGTAAACAGCCCCCGAACGGCCCCGTGGGTGGCACCAACACCTCCCACGGGATCAATGTAACTCATAGGAACTGACCACGCAGCCACGGGACTCCCGTTTGACAATACGATGATAATTTGTATATATCTAGACTTAGGCTTAAAAACATGGCATTATAGGGTGAAAATAAAAAATATCCCCCAAATACACCTCCCACGGGAGTAATGTAAATTGTAGGAACTCACCGCACAGCCACGGGACTCCCGATTATAGAATACGATGATAATTTGAATATTTCTAGACTTAGGCTTAAAAACATGGTGTTAGTGGGTGAAAACTCGAAACAGTCCCCGAACGGCTCCGTGGGTGGCATCAACACCTCCCACGGGACCATTGTAACTCGTAGGAACTAACCACGCAGCCACGGGACTCTCGGTTTAAGAATACGACGATAATTTGTATATTTCTAGACTTAGGCTTAAAATATGGTGTTAGTGGGAGAAATGTTGAAACAGCCCCCGAACGGCCCCGTGAGTGGCACCAACACCTCGCACGGGACCAATTTAACTTGCAGGAACTGACCGTGCAATTACGGGATCCCCAATTTGAGAATACGGTGATAATTTTCATATTTTTAACTTTGGCAAAATATGGCGTTAGTGGGGGAAAACCCAAAACAGCCCCCGAACAGCCCCGTCGGAGGCACCAACACCTCCCACAAGATGAATGTAACTCGTAGGAAGTGACCGCGCGATCATGGGACTCCCTATTTGAGAATACGACGATAAATGAAAAATTTTGAGGACTTAAGTTTAAAAATATGGCGTTAGAGGGTGAAAACTCAAAACATCCCCCGAACGGCCCTGTGGGAGGCACCATCACCTCTCACGGGACCAAAATAACTCATAGGAACTGACCATGCAGAGACGGGACTCTCGATATGAGAATACGATGATAATTTGCATATTTCTAGACTTAGGCTTAAAAACATTGTGTTAGGGGGTGAAAACCCAAAACATCCCCCGAACGGCCAAATAGGTGTCACCAACACCTCCCACGGGACGAATGTAACTCGTAAGAACTTACCACGCAGCCACGGAACTCCCTGTTTGAGAATACGATGATAAGACTTAGGCTTAAAAACATGTCGTTAGTGGGTGAAAACCCAAAACAACCCCCGAACGGCCCCGTGGGTGGCACCAACACCTCCCAAGGGACCAATCTAACTCGTAGGAACTGACCGCGCCGCCACGGAACTCCCGATTTGAGAATACGACGATAATTTGCATATTTTTAGACTTAGGCTTAAAAACGTGGCGTTAGTGGGTGAAAACCCAAAACAGCCTTCGAATGGCCCCGTGGGAGGCACTAACATCTCCCATTGGACCAATGTAACTCGTAAGAACTGACCACGCAGCTATGGGACTCTCGGTTTTAGAATACGATGATAATTGAGAAATATCAGAACTTAGGCTTAAAAACATGGCGTTAGAGGGTGAAAACCCAAAATAGCCCCCGAACGGCCCTGTGGGAGGCACCAACACCTCCCACGGGACCAATGTAACTCATAGGAAATAAGCACGCAACCACGGAACTCTCGGTTTGAGAATACGACGATAATTTCTATATATCTAGACTTAGTCTTAAAAACATAGCGTTAGTGGGTGAAAAGTCGAAATAGCCCCCGAATGGCCTTGTGAGTGGCACCAACACCTCGCACAGGACCAATGTAACTCGTAGGGATTGACCGAGCAATCACGGGATCCTAGGTTTGAGAATACGAAGATAATTTGAATATTTCGAGACTTAGGCTCAAACACATGGCGTTAGTGGTTGGAAACTGGCAGCCCCCGAACGGCCCCGTGGGTAGCACCAAAAACTCCCACGGGACCAATGTAACTTGTTGGAACTGACCTCGTAGCCATGGGACTCCTGGTTGGATAATACGACGATAATTTCCATATTTCTAGACTTAGCCATAAAAACATGGTGTTAGAGGATGGAAACCTGAAAAGTCACTGAACGGCCCCGTGGGAGGCACCAACACCTCCCACGGTACCAATGTAACTCGTAGGAACTGATCGTGCAGCCACGGGGGTCTCGGTTTGAGAATACGACTGTAATTTGAATATTTCTAGACTTAGGCTTAAAAATATGGCGTTAGTTGGGGAAAACCTGAAACAAGCACCGAACGTCCCCGTGGGTGGCACCAACACCTCCCATGGGACAAATGTAACTCATAGGAACTGACCACGCAGCCACAAGACTTTCGGTTTGAGAATACGATAATAAGGTTTAGGCTTAAAAACATGGCGTTAGTGGGTGAAAAGTTGAAACAACCCTCCAACGGCCCCGTGAGTGACACCAACACCTCACGCGGGACCAATGTAACTCGTATGAACTGACCGCACGGTCACAGGGTCCCTCATTTGAGAATACGATGGTAATATAAATATTTCTATACTTAGGTTTAAAAACATGGCTTTAGTGGGTGAAAACCTGAAATAGCCCCCAAACGACCCCGTGGTTGGCACCAACACCTCCCAGGGGACCAATCTAACATGTAAGAACTGACCACGCAGCCATGGGACTCTCGATTTGAGAATATGATGATAATTTATATATTTCTATACTTAAGCTTAAGAATATGGCGTTAGTGGGTGAAAAGCCGAAACTACCCCCAAACGGCCTTGTGAGTGGCACTGACACCACGCACGGGACCAATGTAACTCATAGGAACTGACCATACGGTCACGAAATCCCTGGTTTGAGAATACGAAGATAATTTTCATATTTTTAGACTTAGGAAAAACATGGCGTTAGTGTGGGAAACCCAAAACAACCCCCAAACGGCCCAATCAGAAGAACCAACACCTCCCACGGGACCAATGTAACTCGTAGGAACTAACCGCATGATCACGGGACTCCCAATTTGAGAATACAACGATAATTGAAAAATATGAGGACTTAGGCTTAAAAACATGGCGTTAGAGGGTGATAGCCCAAAACTGTGACACCCCGCCTAATAAAATACCGGGTGATCAGTCCTATACCAAATTAAAACAGGAATCCCAGTTGGATCATCCTTAGCATCACTGTCGAAAACTTTTTAAAACTTACTAACCACCTAGTATTCCAAAAACTGGTGCTAATTTTAACTTTTTGATTTAACAAAACAGTACATGAGGAATTAAAATATAAACCATTCACACAACTGAATGAAAGTAAATAGAATAATAATTACACAACTAGCCGAATAAATCACCGGCCACCAAATAAATAATCCAAATACAAATATCCAACACCTGAATAAATTACACCTGAAAACTGTACCGAGAAGTCTGGGCTACAAGCCCTAAATAAAACTGAGACTGATAAAAGATTCCTACTCTAGGAATGAATGAATGATGCGTCTAATCCAAACTCCTGCTAGCATCCACATATGCCGCAGCTCCGTGTCCCTGGAATAGAATATCAATCTTGGCGTCCCTGTGGATGGACACCTAAAAGGTTTTGAAAATAGTTTTATAGAAAGGGTTAGAACCCAAAACATTTTGAAAATATTTAGCAAGTGAATTAACTGCAGTAATTTAAAATGCATGAATGCGCTTCATATTTAAGTTAGTGTCGCACTCCCTTGTGGACATTCTCACCCCTCCACTATTGTGCACACCTACCGGTTACCTTAACCCCACCTAGTTGTGCTACCCCATCCAACTAGTCCTGGTATAACCTTCCCTTGCCATACTACTCAAACCCGAGTATAATGATTCTTGAATTACAAGTTATCTCACAATTAACTTAATTAATTTCTCTTAAATAGTAGCATATAACTGTCTCACAAGTTATATAATGTAAATACATCACACACTGTATTATTCCCCCAAATGAATACTTAATTAATTTCTCATTAATTAACAGCATATAACTGTAACCCGAGTTATATAAGGTAAATACATCACACACTGTATTATCACATACATATAATATTTACTACCATATTATACGTACCGTTACTAACATCCACGCATATATCATACGCGTATCCATCCTTCCGAGTATACCCTCACCGGATGATTCCCTCTAAAATGCTATCTCACTAGGTGTGCTCACAAAACCTAGTTTCCCCAAGTTAGAATCGCTCACCAACTTGGACCAAAATATAAACGAAGTGGAGGCGGTCATATTCCTTCCCTGAAAGTGAGATAAATCCCTCACCCATGTATACCGGACGCTATGACCTGGGGATATACTCGCCTTACTCCTCAAGCTAGGGGATTCACCCACATCGTGCAACCTCCCTTGATAGCATTAGAGTATATAAATTTAATAAATATCTAATCACTGATATTTAGTATCACGCACAATAAATACACGTATATATATACTATCATGACACCGTATATATATAACATAAACCCAAGTTTTACCGTTTACTCAAAATCCCGTACACTGCCTGTAATTTAATATCACACACAATATGTACACGTATATATATATACTATCAGTACACCGTATATATATAATATAACCCTCGGCTCTACCGTGTACTCCAAGTCCCGTACACTGCCTGAAATTTCCTGAGTCTGTCACCCGACTCGATGTAGTTAATTTTCTCACTTAATAATTTATCGTCTTCCCGAGTCTATGGTCTGACTCTAATATATTTAACTCACTCTTTAATTTATATAATACTTTCCCCGAGTCTATGGTCCGACTCCAATTAAATTAATTAACACACTTATTATTTTAATACCTTCCCGAGTCTATCGTCCGACTCTAATTAAATTAATTAACACCCATATTAATTTCAGACTTACCCGAGTCTACGATTGGACTCTTATTTAATTAATTTACACATTAATTAATCAACACAAATCCTACATGATTCTACAATCTGACTCTAATTAAATTAATTATCACATTTATTAATTTAATCCTACCCGAGTCTATAATCCGACACTAATTAAATTAATTATCACACCCATTAATTTAATTCTACCCGAGTCTATAATCCGACTCTAATTAAATTAATTATCACATTTATTAATATAATAACTTGGTGTCACCCAACCATTATCCCTGGACTCACTTACTTGGCCCATAACATAATATTTCCCGAGTCTATGTTCCGACTCCAAATTAATTACTCTCTCTCAATAATTAATTTAATACTTTGGTGTCACATAACTAGCATACCCGGACTCGCCCACTTGGTCCATAATTAAATATTCCCCTAGTCTATATCCCGACTCAAAATGATTTAGTTTATTTCTAAACTTAATCCTCTACCTTGGGTCGCTTTACCAATATACCCGGATTCACTCACTTGATCCGTACCTCACTATTTTGGAATAAAGTCTCTCAAATTTATCCATTAAATGCCCCACATAAATTCATCCTAGTCCCAATTATTTTCTCCCATGATTTCTAGGAATATTTGTTTCATAATTATTTATCATTTATTAATGTATGAAACCCCCTTTTTAATAGATTTCCCTTTTATATAAAAAACTGGGCGAACTGCCCAGATTTCTGTACCTTCGATCGACCGAACCCCCTGGGTCGATCGATCGATCGTTCCAGTGTTCGTCATGTCCCAGCGCTGTCAGCCATGGACGGAAATTTAAACTTTGATTCTCCATTTAAGCTCTTACCCAAATACAATCAACATATCCTCCGAATAAGAAAAGGGTCTAAACATCCCACAGACCTTAATTCATTGTCAATAACCATTTATTCCAACGTTTTTGATTTGGGTATTATCCGGGTTTCAAATCCCCTAATACGAATTTCATTCATTATATCAGCAATTAACCATTTTTTCTCACTAATTTTAACACACGATTCATTCCTCTACATCCTAGAATCATAAACACGATCAATCTCCCCCTAAATCTCATTAAGGTATATAAATTTACAAAAACTCAATTTAGATTTTGGTGACACACCCAAAAGGAATTTTCATACACACATCACTATGATATGAAATGATTATCACACTTTAAGAATCAAAACAGTTAACCACTTGCCTGAAATTGTTCGTAGTGTATGATTCCGTTGGCGTAGTCCCTCGATTTGGCTCCGAAATCCCCAAATTGGCTTTTGCTAAGCTTTCCCCCAATTTCCCTCTCAAGCCCTAGGCTTAGATTTGTGATGGCTGCTGATTTCCTAATCCCTCACTCAGGTTAAAACTCTCAATCCCGTTTTTCACCTAATGGTCTTAATTAAAGTGGCCCAACTCACCCCGTGTGGGCCCGGCTATGCCCAAAAATACCCCGAGACCCAATTACTACCCCCGGGTACTCTTTTCTGACTATCTCGACCCATCCGGACTCAACCGCGCAGTCAGAATTGACATTCGAATTAATTTATAAAAATCCTTATCTCACACCCCATTTAGTCTATACCGACTCCCGGTTGGGAAAACTGTATACCTCATCATTAATACTCGAAATGACGTACTTAAATTATTACTATTTACTTAGTAAATAAATTTTCCTAAACATTAACCATTCACTTCCCGATTAATATTTAAATAAATATATTGTCATAATTAATTCAATTAAAATTACAACACACCAGTAATTTAAAAATCCTGAATTAATTAAATATTAAATGCACAAAAATACGGGGTGTTACAGAAACAGCCCCCGAACGGCCCCGTGGGAGGCACCAACACCACCCACGGGACCAATGTAACTAGTAGGAATTGACCGCGCAGCCACGGGACTCCCAGTTTGAGAATACGATGATATTATGTATATTTCTAGACTTAAGCTTTAAAACATGGCGTTAGAGGGTGAAAGCCCAAAACAGCCCCCGAACGACCCCGTGGGAAGCACCACCACCTCCCATGGGACCAATGTAACTCATAGGACTGACCACGCAGCCATGGGACTCACGGTTTGAGAATACGATGATAAGACTTAGGCTTAAAAACATGGCGTTAGTGAGTGGAAAGCCGAAACAGCCCTCGAACGGCCCCGTGAGTGGCTCTAACACCTTACACGGGGCCAATGTAACTCGTAGGAACTGACCGCGCGATCACATGATCCCCAGTTTAAGAATATGACGATAATTTTAATACTTCTAGACTTAGTCTTAAAAACATGACGTTAGTGGGTGAAAACCCCAAAGAGGCCCTTAACGACCCCTTGGGTGGCACCAACACCTCCCACAGGAGCAATGTAACTCGTAGGAACGGACCGGGCAGCCATGGGATTCCCGGTTTGAGAATACGATGATAATATGCATATTCATAGACTTAGGCTAAAAAAACATGCCGTTAGTTGGTGAAAACCAGAAATAGCCCCTGAACGGCCCCGTGGGTGGCGCCAACACCTCCCACGGGACCATTTTAACTCACAGGAACTGACCACGTAGCCCCGGGAGTCCCGGTTTGCGAATTTGACGATAATTTGCGTATTTCTAGACTTAGGCTTAAAAGCATGGCGTTAGTAGGTGAAATCCGTAAACAGCCCCCGAACGGCCCCGTGGGTGGCACCAACACCTCCCACGGGATCAATGTAACTCATAGGAACTGACCACGCAGCCACGGGACTCCCGTTTGACAATACGATGATAATTTGTATATATCCAGACTTAGGCTTAAACACATGGCATTATAGGGTGAAAATAAAAAATATCCCCCAAATGGCCCTGTGGGAGGCACGTACACCTCCCCCGGGAGTAATGTAAATTATAGGAACTCACCGCACAGCCACGGGACTCCCGATTATAGAATACGATGATAATTTGAATATTTCTAGACTTAGGCTTAAAAACATGGCGTTAGTGGGTGAAAACTCGAAACAATCCCCAAACGGCTCCGTGGGTGGCATCAACACCTCCCACGGGACCATTGTAACTCGTAGGAACTAACCACGCAGCCACGGGACTCTCGGTTTAAGAATACGATGATAATTTGTATATTTCTAGACTTAGGCTTAAAAACATGGCGTTAGTGGGAGAAAAGTTGAAACAGCCCCCGAACGGCCCCGTGAGTGGCACCAACACCTCGCACGGGACCAATTTAACTTGCAGGAACTGACCGTGCAATCACGAGATCCGCAATTTGATAGTGCGGTGATAATTTTCCTATTTTTAACTTGGGCAAAATATGGCGTTAGTGGGGGAAAACCCAAAACAGCCCCCGAACAGCCCCGTCGGAGGCACCAACACCTCCCACAAGATGAATGTAACTCGTAGGAAGTGACCGCGCGATCATGGGACTCCCTATTTGAGAATACGATGATAAATGAAAATTTTGAGGACTTAGGTTTAAAAATATGGCGTTAGAGGGTGAAAACTCAAAACATCCCCCGAACGGCCCCGTGGGAGGCACCATCACCTCTCACGGGACCAAAGTATCTCGTAGGAACTGACCACGCAGAGACGGGACTCTCGATATGAAAATACGATGATAATTTGCATATTTCTAGACTTAGGCTTAAAAACATGGTGTTAGGGGGTGAAAACCCAAAACAGCCCCCGAACGGCCAAATAGGTGTCACCAACACCTCCCACGGGACGAATGTAACTCGTAGGAACTTACCACGCAGCCACGGAACTCCCAGTTTGAGAATACGATGATAAGACTTAGGCTTAAAAACATGTCGTTAGTGGGTGAAAACCCAAAATAACCCCCGAATGGCCCCGTGGGTGGCACCAACACCTCCCAAGGGACCAATGTAACTCGTAGGAACTGATCGCGCCGCCACGGAACTCCCGATTTGAGAATACGACGATAATTTGCATATTTCTAGACTTAGGCTTAAAAACATGGCGTTAGTGGGTGAAAACCCAAAACAGCCATCGAATGGCCCCGTGGGAGGCACAAACACCTCTCACAGGACCAATGTAACTCGTAGGAAATGAGCACGCAACCAAGAAACTCCCGGTTTGAGAATACGATGATAATTTGTATATATCTAGACTTAGGCATAAAAACATAGCGTTAGTGGGTGAAAAGCTGAAATAGCCCCCGAACGGCTCCGTGAGTAGCACCAATACCTCGCATAGAACCAATGTAACTCGTAGGGACTGATCGAGCAATCACGGGATCCTAGGTTTGAGAATACAACGATAATTTGAATATTTCTAGACTTAGGCTCAAAAACATGGCTTTAGTTGTTCAAAACCGGAAATAGCCCCCGAACGGCCCCGTGGGTGGCACCAACAACTCCCAGGGGACCAATGTAACTCGTTGGAACTGACCTCGCAGCCACGAGACCCCTGGTTAGAGAATATGACGATAATTTGCATATTTCTAGATTTAGGATTAAAAACATGGTGTTAGAGGTGGAAACCCAAAAAGTCATCGAACGGACTCGTGGGAGGCACCAACACCTCCCACGGTACCAATGTAACTCGAAGGAACTGACCGCGCAGCCACGGGGGTCCCGATTTGAGAATACAACTGTAATTTGAATATTTCTAGACTTAGGCTTAAAAACATGGCGTTAGTGGGTGAAAACCAGAAATAGCCCTCGAACGGCCCCGTGAGTGGCACCAACACCTCCCACGGGACCAATGTAACTCGTAGGAACTCACCACGCAGCCACGGGACTCCCGGTTTGAGAATACGATGATAATTTGTATATTTCTAGACTTAGGCTTAAAAACATGGCGTTAGTGGGTAAAAAGCCGAAACAACCCCCGAACGGCCCCGTGAGTGGTACCAACACCTCGCACGAGACCAATGTAACTTATTGGAACTGACCGTGCAATCACGGGATCCCCAGTTTTAGAATACGATGAAAATTTGTATATTTTTAGACTTAGGCAAAAAATGGCGTCCGTGGGGGAAAACCCGAAATAGCCCTCGAACGGCCCTGTGGGTGGCACCAACACCTCCACGGGATCAATGTAACTCTTAGGAACTGACCACGCAGCCACCGGACTCCCGGTTTGAGAATATGACAATAATTTGCATATTTAGATACTTAGGCTTCAAAACATGGCATTAGAGGGTAAAAACCCAAAACAGCCCCCGAACGGCCCCGTAGGAGGCACCTACACCTCCCACGGGAGCAATATAAAT
This sequence comes from Sambucus nigra, assembly GCA_949130495.1. Lineage (NCBI taxonomy): Eukaryota > Viridiplantae > Streptophyta > Magnoliopsida > Dipsacales > Adoxaceae > Sambucus > Sambucus nigra. Next base: position 305,298,161 of record OX422217.1, on the reverse strand, counting down.
CGTAGGAACTGACCGCGTAGCCACGGGACTCCCGATCTGAGAATACGACGATAATTTGAATATTTTTAGAGTTAGGCTTAAAAACATGGCGTTAGTGGGTGAAAACTCGAAACAGCCCCCGAACGACTCTGTAGGTAGCACCAACACAGGACCAATGTAACTCGTAGAAACTAACCACACACCCACAGGACTCTCGGTTTGAGAATTCGATGATAATTTGTATATTTCTAGATTTAGGCTTAAAAACATGGCGTTAGTGAGTGAAAAGTCGAAACAGCCCCCGAACGTCCCCGTGAGTGGCACCAACACCTCGCACGGGACCAATTTAACTCGTAGAAACTGACCGCGCGATCACGGGATCCCCGGTTTGAGAATACGATGATAATTTGTATATTTCTAGAATTTGGCAAAACATGGCGTTAGTGGGGGAAAACCCGAAACAGCCCCCGAACGGCCCCGTGGAAGGCACCAACACCTCCCACGGGATGAATGTAACTCGTACGAACTGACCGCGCGATCACTGGACTCCCAATTTGATAATACGACAATAATTGAAAAATATGAGGACTTAGGCTTAAAAACATGGCGTTAAAGGGTGAAAACCAAAATAGCACCCCGAACGGCCCCGTGGGAGGTACCATCACCTCCCACGGGACCAATGTAACTCCTAGGAACTAATGGGGAACCCACGGGACTCCCAGTTTGAGTATACAGCAATAATTTGCATATTTCTATACTTAGGCTTAAAACATGGCGTTAGTGTGTGAAAACCCGAAACATACCACGAACGGGCCCGCAGGTGGCACCAACACCTCCCACGGGACCATGTAACTCATACGAACTTACCACGCAGCCACGGAACTCCCGGTTTGAGAATACGATGATAAGACTTAGGTTTAAAAATATGGCGTTAGTGGGTGAAAACCCGAAATAGCCCCCGAACGGCCCCGTGGGTGGTACCATCACCAACCACGGGACCAATGTAACTCGTAGGAACTCACCGTGCCGCCACGGGACTCCCGGCTTCAGAATACGGCGGTAATTTCCACACTTCTAGACTTTGGCTTAAAAACATGGCGTTAGTGGGTGAAAACCCGAAATAGTCCCTGAACGGCCCCGTGGGTGTCACCAACACCTCCCACGGAACCAATGTAACTCTTAGGAACTGACTGCGCAGCCACGGGACTCCCGGTTTGAGAATATGATGATAATTTGAATATTTCTAGACATAGGCTTAAAAATTAGCATTAGTGGATGAAAACCCAATACAGCCCCCGAACGGCCCCGTAGGTGGCACCAACACCTCCCACGGGACCAATGTAACTCGTAGGAACTTATAGCGCAATTACGGGATTCCCCGTTTAAGAATACGATGATAATTTGTATTTTCTAGACTAAGGACTAACAACATGGCATTAGAGGGTGAAAACCCAAACTAGCCACCGAACGGCCCTCTGGGAGGCACTAACACCTTCCACGGGACCAATATAACTCGTAGGAACTCACCACGCAGTCACGGGACGATATTTTGAATATTTCTAGACTTTGGCTAAAAAGCATGGCGTCAGTGGGTGAAAACTCAAAATAGCCCCCGAACGACTCTTTGGGTGGCACCCACACCTCCCACGGGATCAATGTAACTCGTAGGAACTAACCATGCAGCCACGGGACTCTCGGTTTGAGAATTCGATGATAATTTGTATATTTCTGGACTTAGGATTAGAAACATGGCGTTAGTGGGTGAAAACCCAAAACAGCCCCCGAAATGCCCCATAAGTGGCACCAACACCTCGCACGGGACCAATTTAACTCGTAGGAACTGACCGCGCGATTACGGGATCCCGAGTTTGATATTACGACGATGATTTGTATATTTTTAGACTTAGGCAAAACATGGCGTTAGTGGGGGAAAACTCGAAATAGCCCCCGAACGGCCCTATTGCAGGCACCAACACCTCCTGCGGGACGAATGTAACTCGTAGGAACTGATCGCGCGATCATGGGACTCCTAATTTGAGAATACGACGATAATCGAAAAATACGAGGACTTAGGCTTAAAAACATGGCGTTAGTGGGTGAAAACCGAAAATAGCCCCCGTACGGCCCCGCGGGAGGCACCAACACCTCCCACGGGACCAATGTAACTCGTAGGAACTGACCGCGCAGCCACGGAACTCCCGCTTTGAAAATACGACGATAATTTGCATATTTCTAAACTTAGGCTTAAAAACATGGCGTTAGTGGGTGAAAATCGATAACAGCCCCCGACGGCCCCGTGGGTGGCACCAACACCTCCCACGTGACCAATGTAACTTGTAAGAACTGGTCACACAGCCACGGGACTCCCGATTTCAAAATACGATGATAATTTGCATATTTCTAGACTTAGGCTTAAAAACATGGCATTAGAGGGTGAAAACCCAAAATAGCCCCACCGAACGGCCCCGTGGGAGGCACCAACACCTCCCATGGGACCAATGTAACTCATTGGAACTAACCACACAGCCACGGTACTCCCGGTTTGAGAATACGGTGATAAGACTTAGGCTTAAAAATATGGCGTTAGAGGGTGCAAACCCAAAATAACCCCCGAACGGCCCCGTGGGAGGCACCAACACCTCGCATGGGACCAATGTAACTAGTAGGGACTGACTGCGCGATCACGAGATCATGAGTTTGAGAATACGACAATAATTTAAATATTTTTAGTCTTAGACTTAAAAATATGGCATTAGTGGGTGAAAATCCGAAACAACCTCTGAGCGGCCCCGTGGGTGGCACCAACACCCCCCACGGGAGCAATCTAACTCGTAAGAAGTGACCGCGCAGCCACGGGACTCCCGATTTGAGAATATGATGATAATTTGTTTATTTCTAGACTTAGGTTTAAAAACATCGCGTTAGTGGGTGAAAATCAAAAACTGCCCCCGAACGGCCCCGTGGGTTGCACCAACACATCCCACGAGACCAATGTAACTCGTAGGAACTCACCATGCAGCCAAGGGACTCCCGATTTCAGAATACGATGATATTTTGAATATAACTAGACTTAGGCTTAAAAACATAGCGTTAGTGGGTGAAAAGCAGAAACAACCCTCGAACGTCCCCGTGAGTGGCACTAACACCTTATACGGGGCCAATGTAACTCGTAGGAACTGACCGCGCGATCACAGGATCCTCGGTTTGATAATATGATGTTAATTTGAATACTTATAGACTTAGGCTTAAAAACATGACGTTAGTGGGTGAAAACCCGAAAGAGCCCCCGAACGTCCCCGTGGGTGGCACCAACACCTCCCACAGGAGCAATGTAACTCGTAGGAACTGACCGGACAGCCACGGGACTCCCGCTTTGAGAATAGGAAGATAATTTGAATACTTTTGGACTTAGGCAAAACACAGCGTTAGTGGGGGGAAACCCAAAACAACCCCCGAACGGCCCCATCAGAGGAACCAACACCTCGCACGGGACCAATGTAACTCGTAGGGACTCACCACCCCATCACGGGATCCCCAGTTTGAGAATACGACAATAATTGAATATTTCTAGACTTAGAGTCAAAAACATGGCGTTAGTGGTAGAAAACCCAAAATAGCCCCCTAACGGCCCTGTGGGTGGCACCTACACCTCCCACGGAACAAATGTAACTCGTAGAAACTTACCTCGCAGCCACGGGACTCCCGGTTTGAGAATACAATGATAATTTGTAGCTTTCTAGACTTAGGCTTAAAAACATAGCGTTAATGGGTGAAAAGCCAAAACAGCCCCCGAGCGGCCCCGTGAGTGGCACCAAGACCTCCCACGCGACCAACGTAACTCGTAGGAACTAACCACGCAGCCATGGGACTCCCAGTTTGAGAATACGACGATAATTTGTATATTTCTAGAATTAGGCTTAAAAAAGGGCGTTACTGGGTGAAAAGTCGAAACACCCCCCGAACGGCCCCATGAGTGGCTCCAACACCTCGCATGGGACCAATGTAACTCGTAGGAACTGACCGCAAGATCACGGGATGCCCAGTTTGAGAATATGAAGATAATTTTCATATTTCTAGACTTAGGCAAAACATGGCGTTAGGGGGGAAACTCGAAAACGACGCCGAACAGCCCCGTTGGAGGCACCAACACCTCCCACGGGACCAAAGTAACTCGTAGGAACTGACCCGGTTTGACAATATGATGATAATTAAAAAATATGACGACTGAGGCTTCAAAACATGGCGTTAGAGGGTGAAAACTCAAACCAGCCCCCGAAAGGCCCCGTGGGAGGCACTAACACCTCCCACGGGACCAATGTAACTCGTAAGAACTGACCGCGCCGCTACGGGACTCCCGATTTGAGAATACGATGATAATTTTCATATTTCTAGACTTATGCTTAAAAACATGGCGTTAGTGGGTGCAAACCCGAAACAGCCCCCGAACGGCCCTGCAGGTGGCACCAACACCTCCCACGGGACCAATGTAACTCATACGAACTTACCACGCAGCCACGGAACTCTCGGTTTGAGAATACGATGATAAGACATTGGTTTAAAAATATGGCGTTAGTGGGTGAAAACCCAAAACAGCCCCCGAATGGCCCTATGGATGGTACCAACACCACCCACGGGACCAATGTAACTCGTAGGAACTCACCGTGCCGCCACGGGACTCCCGATTTGAGAATACGGCGGTAATTTGAACACTTCTAGACTTTGGCTTAAAAACGTGGCGTTAGTGGGTGAAAACCCGAAACACCCCCTCAACGGCCCCGTGGGTGTCATCAATACCTCCCACCGGACCAATGTAACTCGTAGGAACTGATTGCGCAGCCACGGGACTCTCAGTTTGAGAATATGATGATAATTTGCATATTTCTAGACATAGGCTTAAAAATTGGCGTTAGTGGATGAAAACACGATACAGCCCCCGAACGGCCCCGTAGGTGGCACCAATACCTCCCGCGGGACCAATGTAACTCTTAAGGACTGACCACGCAGCCACGGGAGTCCCGATTTGCGAATACGATGATAATACTTAGGCTTTAAAACATGGCATTAGTGGGTGAAAGGCCGAAACATCCCTCGAACGGCCCCATGAGTGGCACCAACACCTCGCATGGGACGAATGTAACTCGTAGGAACTGACCGCAGGATCACAGGATCCCTGGTTTGAGAATACGACGGTAATTTGAATATTTCTAGACTTAGGTTTAAAAACATGGCGTTAGTGGGTGAAAACTCGAAACAGTCCCTGAATGGCCCTGAGGGTGGCACTAATATCTCCCACGAGACTGATGTAACTAGTAGGAACTGACCACGCAACCACGGGACTCCCGGATTGAGAATACGATAATAATTTGTATATTTCTGGACTTAGGCTTAAAAACTTGACGTTAGTGGTTGAAAAGTCGAAACAGCCCTTGAACGGCCCCGTGACTGGCACCAACACCTCGCACGGGACCAATGTAACTTGTAGGAACTGACCGCGCGATCACGGGATCCCGATTTTGAGAATACGATGATAATTTGAATATTTCTAGACTTAGGCTTAAAAACATGGCGTTACTGGGTGAAAACCCAAAAGGGCCCCCAAACAGCCCCGTGGGAGGCACCAACACCTCCCACGGGACCAATGTAACTCGTTGGAACTAACCGCGCAGCCACGAGACTCCCGATATGAGAATACAATGATAATTTGAATATTTCTTGACCTAAGCTTAAAAACATGGCGTTAGAGGGTGAAAACCCAAAACAACCCCCGAACGGCCATGTGGGAGGCACTAACACCTCCCAGGGACAAATGTAACTCGTAGGAACTGGTCGCGCAGCTACGGGACTCCCGGTTTTAGAATACGATGATAATTAAAAATATCAGGACTTAGGCTTAGAAACATGGCTTTAGAGGGTGAAAACCCAAAATAACCCCCGAATGGCCCCGTGGGAGGCACCAACACCTCCCACGGGACCAATGTAACTCGTAGGAATTGATTGCGCAGACACGGAACTCCTGATTTGAGAATACGATGATAATTTGCATATTTCTAGACTTAAGCTTAAAAGCATAGCGTTAGTGGGTGAAAACCCAAAAGAGCCGTCGAACGGCCCCGTGTGTGGCCCCAACACCTCCCACTTTACCAATGTTACTCGTAGGATCTTATCACACATCCATGGGACTCCCGATTTGAGAATATGATGATAATTTGCATATTTCTAGTCTTAGACTTAAAAACATGGCGTTATAGGGTGAAAAGCAAAAATAGCCCCCGAACGGCCCGGTGGGAGGCACCAACACCGCCCACGGGACCAATGTAACTCATAGGAACTGACCATGCAGCCACGGGACTCCCGGTTTGAGAATACTATGATAAGACTTAGGCATAAAACATGGCATTAGTGGGTGAAAAGATGAAACAGTCCTCGAACGGCCCCGTGAGTGGCACCACCTCCTCGCACGGGACCAATGTAACTTGTAGGAACTAAACCCATGATCACGGGATCCCAAGTTTGAGAATACGAGGATAATTTGAATATTTTTAGACTTGGGCTTGAAAATATGGCATTAGTGGGTGAAAACCCGAAACAACCTCCGAGCGGCACCGTGGGCTTCACCAACACCTCCCACGGGACCAATCCAACTCGTAGGAACTGACCGCGCCGCCACGGGACTCCCGATTTGAGAATACGGCGGTAATTTGCATACTTCTAGACTTTTGCTTAAAAACATGGTGTTAGTTGGTGAAAACTAAAAATAGTCCCCGAGCAGCCCTGTGGGTGGCACCAACACCTCCCACAGGACCAATGTCACTCGTAGGAACTGACCGCGCAGCCACGGGACTCTCGATTTGAGAATACAATGATAATTTGCATATTTCTAGACTTAGTCTATAAAACGTGGCGTTAGTGGGTGAAAACCCGAAACAACCCCCGAACGGCCCCGTAGGTGGCACCAACACCTCCCACGGGACCCATGTAACTCGTAAGAACTGATCGCGTGATCACAGGATTTTGGGTTTGAGAATACGATCATAATTAGCATATTTCTAGACTTAGGATTAAAAACATGGCGTTATAGGGTGAAAACCCAAAATAGCCACCGAATGGCCCTGTGGGAGGCACTAAGACCTTCCACGGGACCAATATAACTCGTAGGAACTGACCACACGACCACGGGACTCCCAGTTTGAGAATACGACAATAATTTGCAAATTTCTAGACTTAGGCTTAAAAACATGGCGTTAGAGGGTGAAAACCCGAAACCGCCTCCAAACGGCCCCGTGGGAGGCACCAACACCTCGTACGGGACCAATGTAACTCGTTGGACTGACCGCGCGATCACGGAATCCCCGGTTTCATAATACAACGGTAATTTGAATATTTCTAGACTTAGGCTTAAAAACATCGCGTTAGTGGGTGAAAACCCAAAAGGGCCCCCAAACAGCCCCGTGGGAGGCACGAACACCTCCCACGGGACCAATGTAACTCGTAGGAACTAACCGCGTAGCCACGGGACTCCCGATTTGAGAATACAATGATAATTTGCATATTTCTTGACTTAAGCTTAAAAACATGGTGTTAGAGGTTGAAAACCCAAAACAACCCCCGAACGGCCACGTGGGAGGCACCAACACCTCCCAGGGACCAATGTAACTCGTAGGAACTGGTCGCGCAGCTACGGGACTCTCGGTTTCAGAATACGACGATAATTGAAAAATATCAGGACTTAGGCTTAAAAACATGGCTTTAGAGGGTGAAAACCCAAAACAGCCCCTGAATGTCCCCGTGGGAGGCACCAACACCTCCCACGGGACCACTGTAACTTGTAGGAACTGATCGTGCAGACACGGAACTCCCGGTTTGAGAATACGATGATAATTTGTAAATTTCTAGACTTAGGCTTAAAAACATGGCGTTAGTGGGTGAAACCCAAAAGAGCCCCTGAACGGCCCCGTGAGTGTCCCCAACACCTCCCACCATACCATTGTAACTCGTAGGAACTGATCACACAGCCCCGTGAGTGGCACCACCTCCTCGCACGGGACCAATGTAACTAGTAGGAACTAACCGCACGATCACGGGATCCCAAGTTTGAGAAAATGATGATAATTTGAATATTTTTAGACTTAGGCTTAAAAATATGGCATTAGTGGGTGAAAACCCGAAACAACCTCCGAGCGGCACCGTGGGTTGCACCAACACCTCCCACGGGACGAATCTAACTCGTAGGAATTGACCGCGCCGCCACGAGACTCCCGGTTTGAGAATACGGCGGTAATTTGCATACTTCTAGACTTTTTCTTAAAAACATGGTGTTTGTGGGTGAAAACTCGAAATAGTCCCCGAACAGCCCTATGGGTGGCACCAACACCTCCCATAGGACCAATGCAACCTGTAGGAACTGACCGCGGAGCCACAGGACTCTCGATTTGAGAATACGATGACAATTTGCATATTTCTAGACTTAGGCTTTAAAACATGGCGTTAGCGGGTGAAAACCCGAAACAACCCCCGAACGGCCCCATAGGTGGCACCAACACCTCCCACGGGACCAATGTAACTCGTAAGAACTGACCACGTGATCACGGTATTCCGGTTTTGAGAATACGATGATAATTTGCATATTTCTAGACTTAGGATTAAAAACATGGCGTTAGAGGGTGAAAACCCAAAATAGACACCGAACGGCCCTGTGGAGGCACTAAGACCTTCCACGGGGCCAATGTAACTCGTAGGAACTGACCACACATCCACGGGACTCTCAGTTTGAGAATACGACGATAATTTTTAAATTTCTAGAGTTAGGCTTAAAAACATGGTGTTAGTGGGTGAAAACCCGAAACAGTCCCCAAACGTCCCCGTGGGAGGCACCAACACCTCGTACGGGACCAATGTAACTCATGGGAACTGACCGCGTGATCACGGGATCCCTGGTTTGAGAATACCACGGTAATTTGAATATTTTTGGACTTAGGCTTAAAAACATTACGTTAGTGGTTGAAAACCCAAAAGAGCCCTCGAATGGCCCTGTGGGAGGCACCAACATCTCCCACGGGACCAATGCAACTAGTAGGAACTGATCGTGCAGCCACGGAACTCCCGGTTTGAGAATACAATGATAATTTGCATATTTCTAGACTCTTAAAAACATGGCGTTAGTGGGTGAAAATCCAAAAGAGCCCCCGAACGGCCCCGTTGGTGGCACCAACACCTCCCACCTTACCAATTTAAGTCGTAGGAACTTATCACACAGCCACGGGACTCCCGATTTGAGAATACGATGATAATTTACATATTTCTAGACTTAAGCTTAAAAACGTGGCGTTATAGGGTGAAAACCCAAAGTAGCCCCCGAACGTCCCCGTGGGAGGCGCCAACACCTCCCACGGGACCAATGTAACTCATAGGAACTGATCATGCAGCCACGGGACTCCCGATTTGAGAATACAATGATAATACTTAGGCTTAAAAACATGGCATTACAGGGTGAAAACCCAAAACAACCCTCGAACGGCCTCGTGGGAGGCCCCAACACCTCCCACGGGACCAATAATACTCGTAGGAACCGACCACGTACCCACGGGACTCTCGATTTGAGAATACGATGATCAGACTTAGAGTTAAAACATGGAATTAGTGGGTGAAAATCCGATACAACCCTCGAACGGCCCCGTGAGTGGCACCAACACCTCGTATGGGACCAATGTAACTAGTAGGAACTAACTGCGCGATCACGGGATCCCGAGTTTGAGAATACGATGACGATTTAAATATTTTTAGACTTAGGATTAAAAATGTGGCATTGGTGGGTGAAAACCCGAAACAAACTCCGAGCGGCCCCATGGGTGGTACCAACACCTCCCGCGGGACCAATCTAACTCGTAGGAACTGACCGCACCGCCACGGGACTCCCGGTTTGAGAATACGGCGGTAATTTGCATACTTTTAGACTTTTGCATAAAAACATGGGGTTAGTGGGTGAAAACTTGAAATAGTCTCCGAACAGCCCTGTGGGTGGCACCCACACCTCCCACGGGACCAATGTAACTCGTAGGAATTGACCGCGCAGCCACGGGACTTTCGGTTTGAGAATACGATGATAATTTCCATGTTTCTATACTTAGGCTTAAAAATGTGGCGTTAGTGGGTGAAAACTCGAAACATCCCCCGAACGGCCCCGTAGGTGGGACTAACACCTCCCACGGGACCAATGTAACTCGTAAGAACTGCCCGCGCGATCACGGGATTCCCGATTTGAGAATACGATGATAATTTGCATATTTCTAAAAACATCGCGTTACAGGGTGAAAAACCAAAACATCCACCGAACGACCCTCTGGGAGGCACTAAGACCTTCCACGGGACAAATGTAACTCGTAGAAACTGACCACGCAGCCACGAGACTCCCAGTTTGAGAGTACGACGATAATTGAAAAATATCAAGACTTAGGCTTAAAAACATGGCGTTGGAGGGTGAAAACCGAAAACAGCCCCCGAAAGACCCCACGGGAGGCACCAACACCTCCCACAGGACCAATGTAACTCATAGGAACTGATCGCGCAACCTCGGAACTCCCGATTTCAGAATACGATGATAATTGGCATATTTCTAGACTTAGGCTTAAAAACATGGGGTTAGTTGATGAAAACCAAAAACAACCCCCGACGGCCCCATGGGTGGCACCACCACCTCTCACGTGACCAATGTAACTCGTAGGAACTGGTCACACAGCCACGGGACTCTCGATTTGAAAATACGATGATAATTTGCATATTTCTAAACTTAGGCTTAAAAATATGGCGTTAGAGGGTGAAAACCCGAAATATCCCCACCGAACGGCCCCGTGGGTGGCACCAACACCTCCCATGGGACCAATGTAACTCATTGGAACTGACCACACAACCTTGGGACTCCCGGTTTGAGAATACGATGATAAGACTTAGGCTTAAAAAAATGGCGTTAGAGGGTGAAAACCCAAAATAACCCCCGAACGGCCCCGTGGGAGGCACCAACACCTCCCACCGGACCAATAAAATTCGTAAGATCTGACCACGCATCCACGGGACTCCCGGTTTGAGAATACGATGATAAGACTTAGGCTTAAAACATGGAATTAGTGGGTGAAAAGCCGAAACAACCCTCGAACGGCCCGGTGAGTGGCACCAACACGTAGCACGGGACCAATTTAACTAGTAGGCAATGACCGCACGATCACGGGATCCCGAGTTTGAGAATACCACGATAATTTTGATATTTTTAGTCTTAGGCTTAAAAATATGGCATTTGTGGGTGAAAACCCGAAACAACCATCGAACGGCCCCGTGGGTGGCACCAGTACCTCCCACGGGACCAATCTAACTCGTAGGAACTAACCGCGCAGCCACGGGACTCCCGGTATGAGAATGTGACGATAATTTGCATATTTCTAGAGTTAGGTTTAAAAACATCGCGTTAGTGGGTTAAAATCCAAAACAGCCCCCCGAACGGCCCCGTGAGTGGCAACAATACCTCCCACGGGACCAATGTAACTCGTAGGAACCGACCACGCTGCCATGGGACTCCCAATTTGAGAATACGACGATAATTTGTATATTTCTAGACTTAGGCATAAAATTGGGGCGTTAGTGGGTCAAAAGCCGAAATAGCCCCCGAATGGCCCCGTGAGTGGCACCAACACCTCGTAGGGGACCAATGTAACTCGTAGCAACTGACCGCGTGATCACGGGATCCCCAGTTTAAGAAGATGATGATAGTTTTCATATTTCTAGACTTAGGCAAAACAGGCGTTTGTGGGGGGAAACCCGAAACAGCCACCAAACGGCCCCGTTGGAGGCACCAACACCTCCCACGGGACCAATGTAACTCGTAGGAATTGACCGCGTGATCACGGGACACCCGGTTTGAGTATTCAATGATAATTAAAAAATATGAGGACTGAGGCTTAAAAATATGGCGTTATAGGGTGAAAATCCAAACCAGCCCCCGAACGGCTCCCACAGGACCAATGTAACTCATAAGAACTGACCGCGCAGCTACGGGACTCCCGATTTGAGAATACGATGATAATTTTCATATTTCTAGACTTATGCTTAAAAACATGGCGTTAGTGGGTGAAAACTCGAAACAGCATCCGAACGGCCCCGTAAGTGGCACCAACACCTCCCACGGGACAAATGTATCTTGTGGGAACTGACCACGCAGCCACGGGACTCGCGATTTGAGAATACGATGATAATACTTAGGCTTAAAAACATGGTGTTAGTGGGTGAAAGGCCGAAACAGCCCTCAAACGGCCCCGTGAGTGGCACCAACACCTCGCACGGGACCAATGTAACTCGTAGGAACTGACCGCGTGATCACAGGATCCCTGGTTTGAGAATACGATGATAATTTGCATATTTCTAGACTTAGGCTTAAAAACATGGCGTTAGTGTGCGAAAACCCAAAACAGCCCCCGACGGCCCCGTGGGAGGCACCAACACCTCCCATGGGACCAATGTAACTCATTGGACCTGACCACACAACCACGGGACTCCCAGTTTGAGAATATGATGATAAGACTTAGGCTTAAAAACATGGCTATAGAGGGTGAAAACCCAAAATCACCCACGAACGGCCCCGTGGGAGGAACCAACACCTCCCACAGGACCAATGAAACTCTTAGGAACTGACCACACATCCTAGGGACTCCCGGTTTGAGAATACGATGATAAGACTTCGGCTTAAAATGTGGCATTAGTTGGTGAAAAGTCGAAACACCCCTCAAACGGCCCCGTAAGTGGCACCAACACCTCGCACGGGACCAATGTAACTAATAGGAACTGATCGCACGATCACGGGATCCCGAGTTTGGGAATACGACGATAATTAGAATATTTTTAGTCTTAGGCTTAAAAATTTGGCATTAGTGGGTGAAAAACCAAAACAACCAACGAGCGGCCCCGTGGGTGGAACCAACACCTCCCACGGGACCAATATAACTCGTAGGAACTAACCGCGCAGCCATGGGACTCCCGATTTGAGAATACGACGATGATTTGCATATTTCTAGAGTTAGGTTTAAAAGCATCGCGTTAGTGGGTGAAAATCCAAAACACCCCCCGAACGGCCTCGTGAGTGGCACCAACACCTCCCACGAGACCAATGTAACTCGTAGGAACTGACCAAGAAGCCATGGGACTCTTGGTTTGAGAATACGATGATAATTTGTATATTTCTATACATAGGCTTAAAAATAGGGCGTTTCTAGGTTGAAAAGCCGAAACATCCCCCGAACGGCCCCATGAGTGGCACCAACACCTCACACGGGACCAATGTAACTCCTAGGAACTGACTGTGAGAACATGGGATCCCTGGTTTGAGAATATGACGATAATTTTCATTTTTCTAGACTTAGAAAAAACTTGGCGTTAGTTGGGGAAAACCCGAAACAGCCACTGAACGGCCCCGTTGGAGGCACCAACACCTCCCAATATAACTCGTAGGAACTGATCGCGCGATCACGGGACACCCAATTTGAGAATACGATGAAAATTAAAAAATATGAGGACTGAGGCTTAAAAACATGGCGTTAGAGGGTGAAAACCCAAACCAAACCCCCGAACGGCCCCGTGGGTGGCACCAACACCTCCCACGGGACCAATGTGAATCGTAAAGACTGACTTCGCAGCCACGGAACTCTCGATTTGAGAATACGATAATAATTTGCATATTTCTAGACTTATGCTTAAAAATATGGAGTTTGTGGGTGAAAACCCGAAATCGCCCCCGAACGGCCCCGTGAGTGGCACCTACACCTCCCACGGATCATTGTAACTCGTAGGAACTAACCACGCAGCCATGGCACTCCCGATTTAAGAATACGACGATAATTTGTATATTTCTAAACTTAGGCTTAAAAACGGGACGTTAGTGGGTCAAAAGTCGAAACAGCCCCCGAACGGCCCCATGAGTGGCACCAACACCTCGCACAAGATCAATGTAAATCATAGGAACTGACCGAGCGATAACGGGATTCTCGGTTTGAGAATATGATGATAATTTTCATATTTCTAGACTTAGGCAAAACATGGCGTTATTGGGGGAAAACCCAAAACAGCCACCGAACGGCCCCGTTGGGGGCACCAACACCTCCCACGGGATCAATGTAACTCGTAGAAACTGACTGCGGGATCACGGGACACGGAGTTTACTTTAAAAACATCACGTTAGTGGGTGAAAATCCAAAACAACCCTCGAACGGCCCCGTGAGTGGCACCAACACCTCCCACGGGACCAATGTAACTCGTAGGAACTGACCACGCAGCCATGGGTCTCCCGATTTGAGGATACGACGATAATTTATGTATTTTTAGACTTAGGCTTAAAAACGAGGCATTTTTGGGTCAAAAGCCGAAACAGAACCCCTAACGGCACCGTGAGTGGCACCAACACCTCGCACGGACCAATGTAAATCATAGGAACTGACCGCGCGATCACGGGATTCCCGGTTTAAGAATATGATGATAATTTTCATATTTCTAGACTTAGGCAAAACACGGCGTTATTGGGGGAAAACCCGAAACAGCCACCGAACGGCCCCGTTGGTGGCACCAACACCTCCCACGGGACCAATGTAACTCGTAGAAACTGACTGCGTGATCATGGGACACCCGATTTGAGAATACGACGATAATTAAAAAATATGAGAACTGAGGCCTAAAAACATGGCGTTAGAGGGTGAAAACACAAACCAGCCCCCGAACGTCCTCGTGGAAGGCACCAACACCTCCCACGGGACCAATGTAACTCGTAAGAACTGACCGCGCAGCTACAAGACTCCCGATTTGAGAATACGATGATAATTTGCATATTTCTAGACTTATGCTTAAAAACATGGCGTTAGTGGGTGAAAACTCGAAACAGCACCCAAACGGCCCCGTAGGTGGCACCAACACCTCCCACGGGACAAATGTAACTTGTAGGAACTGACCACGCTGCCACGGGACTGGCGATTTGAGAAAACGATGATAATACTTAGGCTTAAAAACATGGTGTTTGTGGGTGAAAGGACGAAACAACCCTCGAACATCCCCGTGAGTGGCGCCAACACCTCGCACGGGACCAATGTAACTCGTAGGAACTCACCGTATGATCACAAGATCCCTGGTTTGAGAATACGATGATACTTTGCATATTTCTAGACTTAGGCTTAAAAACATGGCGTTAGTGGGTGAAAACCCAAAACAGCTCCCGACGGCCCCATGGGTGGCACCAACACATCCCACGTGACCAACGTAACTCGTAGCAACTGGTCACATAGCCATGGGACTCTTGATTAGAAAATACGATGATAATTTGCATATTTCTAGACTTAGGCTTAAAAACATCGCGTTCGGGGGAGAAAACCCAAAATAGCCCCACCGAACGGCCCTGTGGGAGGCACCAACACCTCCCATGGGACCAATGTAACTCATTGGAACTGACCACACAGCCACGGGACTCTCGGTTTCAGAATACGATGATAAGACTTAGGCTTAAAAACATGGCGTATGAGGGTGAAAACCAAAAATAATCCCCGAACGGCCCCGTGGGAGGCACCAACACCTCCCACAGGACCAATGAAACTCGTAGGAACTGACAACGCATCCACGGGACTCCCTGTTTGAGAATACGATGATAAGACTTAGGCTTAAAATGTGGCATTAGTGGGTGAAAAGCCGAAACAGCCCTCGAACGACCCCGTGAGTGGCACCAACACCTCGCACGGGACCAATATAACTAGTAGAAACTGGCCGCGCGATCACGGGATCCCGAGTTTGAGAATATGACGATAATTTGAATATTTTTAGTCTTAGATTTAAAAATATGGTATTAGTGGGTGAAAACCCAAAACAACCATCAAGCGGCCCCGTGGGTGGCACCAACACCTCCCACGGGACCAATCTAACTTGTAGGAACTGATCGCATAGCCATGGGACTCCCGATTTGAGAATACGACGATAATTTGCAGATTTCTATACTTAGGTTTAAAAACATCGCGTTAGGGGGTGAAAATCCAAAACAGACCCCGAACATTTCCGTGAGTGGCATCAACACCTCCCACGGGACCAGTGTAACTCGTAGGAACTGACCACGCAGCCATGGGTCTCCCGGTTTGAGAATACGATAATAATTTGTATATTTCTAGACTTAGGCATAAAAACTGGGCGTTACTGGGTGAAAATCGGAAACAGCCCCCGAACGTCCCCATGAGTGGCACCAACACCTCGCACGGGACCAATGTATATCGTAGGAATTGACCGCGTGATCACAGGATCCCCGGTTTAAGAATATGACGATAATTTTCATTTTTCTAGACTTAGGCAAAACATGGCGTTAGTGGGGGAAAACGTGAAACTGCCACTGAACGGCCCCGTTGGAGGCACCAACATCTCACCACGGGACCAATGTAACTCGTAGGAACTGACCGTGCGATCACGGGACAAACGGTTTGAGAATACGACGATAATTAAAAAATATGAGGAGTGAGGCTTAAAAACATGGCGTTGGAGGGTGAAAACCCAAACCAGCCCCCGAACGTCCCCGTGGGAGGCACCAACACCTCCCAATAGACCAATTTAACTCGTAAGAACTGACCGCGCAGCTACGGGACTCCCGATTTGCGAATACGTTGATAATTTGCATATTTCTAGACTTATGCTTAAAACATTGTGTTAGTGGGAGAAAACTCGAAACAGCCCCCAAACGGCCCCGTAGGTGGCACCAACACCTCCCACGGGACAAATATAACTTGTAGGAACTGACCACGCTACCACGGGACCCGTAATTTGAGAATACGATGATAATACTTAGGCTTAAAAACATGGTGTTAGTGGGTGAAAGGCCGAAACAGCCCTCGAACATCCCCGTGAGTGGCCCCAACACCTCGCACGGGATCAATGTAACTGGTAGGAACTGATCGCGTGATCACAGGATTCCTAGTTTGAGAATACGACGATAATTTGCATATTTCTAGACTTAGGCTTAAAAACATGGCGTTAGTGGATGAAAACCCAAAACAGCTCCTGACGGCCCCGTGGGTGGCACCAACACCTCCCACGTGACCAACGTAACTCGTAGCAACTGGTCACATAGCCACGGGACTCTCGATTTGAAAATACGATGATAATTTGCATATTTTTAGACTTAGGTTTAAAAACATGGCGTTAGAGGGTGAAAACCCAAAATAGCCCCACCGAACGGCCCCGTGGGAAGCACCAACACCTCCCATGGGACCAATGTAACTCATTGGAACTGACCAAACAGCCACGGAATTCTCGGTTTGAGAATAAGATGATAAGACTTAGGCTTAAAGACATGGCATAAGAGGGTGGAAACCCAAAATAAACCCCGAACGTCCCCGTGGGAGGCACCAACACCTCCCACAGGACCAATGAAACTCATAGGAACTGACCACGCATCCACGGGACTCCCGATTTGAGAATACGATGATAAGACTTAGGCTTAAAATGTGGCATTAGTGGGTTAAAAGTCAAAACAGCCCTCGAACGGTTGCGTGAAGGGCACCAACACCTTGCACGGGACTAATGTAACTAATAGGAACTGATCGCGCGATCATGGGATCCCGAGTTTGAGAATACGATGTTACTTGAATTTTTTTAGTCTTAGGCTTAAAAATATGGTATTAGTGGGTGAAAACCCAAAACATCCTCCGATCGGCCCCGTGGGTGGCACCAACCCCTCCCACGGGACCAATCTAACTCGTAGGAAATGACTGCACAGCCACGGGACTCCCGATTTGAGAATTTGACGATAATTTGCATATTTTTATATTTAGGTTTAAAAATATCGCGTTAGGGGGTGAAAATCAAAAACAAACCCCGAATGTTTTCGTGAGTGGCACCAACACCTCCCACGGGACCAATGTAACTCGTAGGAACTGACCACGCAACCATGGTACTCCCAGTTTGAGAATTCGATGATAATTTGTATATTTCTAGACTTAGACTTAAAAACAGGGCGTTATTGGGTGATAAGCCGAAACAGACCCCGAATGGCCCCGTGAGTGGCACCAACACCTCGCACGGGGTCAATGTAAATCGTAGGAACTGACCGCGCAATCACGGGATCCCCGGTATAAGAATATGACGATAATTTTCATTTTTTTAGACTTAGGCAAAACATAGCGTTAGTGGGTGAAAACCCGAAACCGCCCCCGAACGGTCCCGTAAGTGGCACCAACACCTCGCACGGGACGAATGTAACTCGTAGGAACTGACCGCGCGATCACGGAATCCCCGGTTTGATAATATGATGGTAATTTGAATATTTCTCGACTTAGGCTAAAAAACATGGCGTTAGTGGGTGAAAACCCAAAAGATCCCCCAGACGGCCCCGTGGGAGGCACCAACACCTCCCACGGGACCAATGTAAGTCATTGGAACTACCCACACAGCCACAGGACTCCCGATTTGAGAATACGATGATAAGACTTAGGATTAAAAACATGGCGTTAGAGGGTGAAAACCCAAAATAACCCCCGAACGGCCCTGTGAGAGGCACCAAACCTCCCACCGGACCAATGAAACTCGTAGAAACTGACCATGCATCCATGGGACTCCCGGTTTGAGAATACGATGATAAGACTTAGGCTTAAAACATGGCATTAGTGGGTGAAAATGTGAAACAGCCCTCGAACGGCCCCGTGAGTGGCACCAAAACCTCGCACGGGACCAATGTAACTAGTAGGAACTGACCGCGCGATCATGGGATCCCGAGCTTGAAAATATGATGATAATTTGAATATTTTTAGTCTTAGGCTTAAAAATATGGCATTAGTGGGTGAAAACCCGAAACAACCTCCGAGCGGCCCCGTGGGTGGCACCAACACCTCCCACGGGACCAATCTAACTCGTTGGAACTCACCGCGTAGCCACGGGACCCGATTTGAGAATACGACGATAATTTGCATATTTCTAGACTTAGGTTTAAAAACATGGCGTTAATGGATGAAAGTCCAAAACAGCCCCCGAACGGCCCCATGACTGGCACCTACATCGCCCACGGGACCATTGTAACTCGTAGGAAATGACCACGCAGCCATGGGTCTCCCGGTTGGAGAATACGACGATAATTTTTATATTTGTAGACTTAGGCTTAAAAACAGGGCGTTACTGGGTGAAAAGCCAAAACAGCCCCCGAACGGCCCCGTGAGTGGCACGAACACCTCGCACGGGACTGATGTAACTCATAGGAACTGGTCGCGCAATCACATGATCCCCGATTTGAGAATATGACTATAATTTTCATATTTATAGACTTAGGCAAAACATGGCATTAGTGGGGGAAAACTCGAAACAGCCACCGAACGGCCCCACTGGAGGTACCAACACCTCCCGCGGCACCAATGTAACTTATAGGAATTGACCGCGCGATCACGGGACACCCGGTTTGAGAATACGATGATAATTAAAAAATATGAGGACTGAGGCTTAAAAACATTGTCTTAGAGGGTGAAAACCCAAACCATCCCCCGAACGGCTGCGTGGGAGGCACCAACACCTCCCACTGGACCAATGTAACTCGTAAGGACTGACCGCAAATCCACGGGACTCCCGAATTGAGAATACGATGATAATTTCCATATTTCTAAACTTATTCTTAAAAATATTGCGTTAGTGGGTGAAAACCCGAACAGCCCACGAATGGCCCCGTAGGTGGCACCAACACCTCTCACGGGACCAATGTAACTTGTAGGAATTGACCACGCAACCACAGGACTCCCGATTTGAGAATACAATGATAATACTTAGGCTTAAAAACATGGTTTTAGTGGGTGAAAGGCCGAAACAACCCTCGAACGTCCCCGTCAGTGGCACCAACACCTCGCACGGGGCCAATGTAACTCGTTGGAACTGACCGCACGATCGCAGGATCCCTGGTTTTAGAATACGATGAAAATTTGAATATTTCTAGACTTAGGCTGAAAAACATGGTGTTAGTGGGTGAAAACTCGAAACAGTCCCAGAACGGCCCTGTGGGTGGCACCAACACCTCCCACGGGACTGATGTAACTCTTAGGAACTGACCACGCAGCAACGAGACTCCCGATTTAAGAATATGACAATAATTTGCATATTTCTAGACTTAGGCTTAAAAACATGGCGTTGGTTGGTGAAAACCCGAAACATCCCCCAAATAGCCCCGTGGGAGGCACCAACACCTCGCACGGGAACAATATAAATCGTAGGAACTGACCGCGCGATCACGGGATCCCCGGTTTGAGAATACGACGGTTATTTGAATATTTCAAGACTTAAGATTAAAAACATGGAGTTAGTGGGTGAAAACCCTAAAGATCACCCAAACGGCCCCGTGGGAGGCACCAATACCTCCCACGGGACCAATGTAACTCGTAGGAACAGACCGCGCAGCCACGGGACTCCCAGTTTGAGAATACGATGATAATTTGCCTATTTCTTGACTTAAGCTTAAAAAATGGCATTAGAGGGTGAAAAACAAAACAACCCCCGAACGGCCACGTGGGACGCACCAACACCTCCCACGGGATCAATGTAACTCGTAGGAACTGACCGCGCAGACACGGGACCCTCAGTTTGAGAATACAACGATAATTGAAAAATATCAAGACTTAGGCATAAAAACATGGCGTTAGAGTGTGAAAACCCAAAATAGCCCCCGAATGGCCCCGTGGGAGGCACCAACACCACCCACAGGACCAATGTAACTCGTAGGAACTGATCGCATAGCCACGGAACTCCCGGTTTGAGAATACGATGATAATTTGCATATTTCTAGACTTAGGCTTAAAAACATGGCGTTAGTGGGTGAAAACCCAAAAGAGCCCCCGAACGGCCCCGTGGGTGGCCCCAACACCTCCCACCTTACCAATTTAACTCGTAGGAACTGATCACACAGAGACGAGACTCCCGATATGGGAATATGATGATAATTTGCATATTTCTAGACTTAGGCTTAAAAACATGGTGTTATGGGGTGAAAACCCAAAATAGCCCCCGAACGTCCCCGTGGGAGGCACCAACACCTCCCATTGGACCAATGTAACTCATAGGAACTGACCATGCAGCCACGGGACTCCCGGTTTGAGAATACAAGGATAAGACTTAGGCTTAAAAACATGGTGTTAGAGGGTGAAAACCCAAAACAACCCCCGAACGGACCGGGGGAGGCACCAACACCTCCCACGAGACCAATGTAACTCGTTGGAGCTCACCACGCAGCCACGGGACTCCCGATTTGAGAATACGATGATATTTTGTATATATCTAGACTTGGCATTAGTGGGTGAAGAGCAAAAACAGCCCTCGAACGGCCCTGTGAGTGGCACCAACACTCGCACGGGAGCAATGTAACTCGTAGGGACTCACCACGCGATCACGGGATCCCCAGTTTGAGAATACGACAGTAATTTGAATATTTCTAGACTTAGGGTCAAAAACATTGCGTTAGTGATTGAAAACCCAAAACAACCCCCGAACGGCCCCGTGGGTGGCACCTACACCTCCCCTGGACCAATGTAACTCGTAGAAACTGACCTCGCGGCCACGGGACTCTCGGTTTGAGAATACGATGATAATTTGTAGATTTCTAGACTTAGGCTTAAAAATATGGCGTTAGTGGGTGAAAGGTCGAAACAACCCTCGAACGGCCTCGTGAGTGGCACCAACAGCTCGCACGGGACCAATGTAACTCGTAGGAACTGATCATGCAGCCATGGGACTCCCAGTTTGAGAATACGATGATAATTTGTATATTTCTAGACTTAGCCTTCAAAACAGGGCGTTAGTGGGTGCAGAGCCGAAACAACCCCCGAACGACCCTGTGAGTGGCATCAATACCTCGCACGGGACAAATGAAACTCGTAGGCACTGACCACGCGATCATGGGATCCCCGGTTTGAGAATATGACGATAATTTTCATATTTATAGACTTAGGCAAAATATGGCGTTAGTGGGGGAAAACTCGAAACAGCCGCCGAACGGCCCCGTTGGAGGCACCAACACCTCCCATGGGACCATTGTAACTCGTAGGAACTGATCGCGCGATCACGGGACACCCGGTTTGAGAATACGATGATAATTTAAAAAATATGAGGACTAAGGCTTAAAAACAAGGCGTTAGAGGGTGAAAACTCAAACCAGCCCCCGAACGTCCCCGTGGGAGGCAACAACACCTCCCACAGGACACATGTAACTCGTAAGAACTGATCACTCAGCCACGGGACTCCCGATTTGAGAATAGGATGATAATTTGCATATTTCTAGACTTATGTTTAAAAACATGGCATTAGTGGGTGAAAACCCGAAATAACCCCCGAACGGCCCCGTTGGTGGCACCAACACCTCCCACGGGACCAATGTAACTCGTAAGAACTGACTATGACGCCACGGGACTCCCGATTTGAGAATATGATGATAACACATAGGCTTAAAAACATGGCGTTAGTGGGTGAAAACTCGAAACAGCCCCTGAACGGCCCTGTGGGTGGCATCAACACCTCCCACGGGACCAATGTAACTCGTAGGAACTGACCACGCAACCAAGGGACTCCAAGTTTGAGAATACGACGATAATTTGCATATTTCTTGACTTAAGCTTAAAAACAAGGATTTAGAGGGTGAAAACCCAAAACAACCCCCGAACGGCCACGTAGGAGGCACCAACACCTCCCACGGGACCAATGTAACTCGTAGGAACTGACCGCGTACCCACGGGACTCCCGGTTTGAGAATACAACGATAATTGAAAAATATAAGGACTTAGGCTTAAAAACATGGCGTTAGAGGGTGAAAATTTAAAACAGCCCCCGAATGGCCCCGTGGGAGGAACCAACACCTCCCACGGGACCAATGTAACTCGTAGGAACTGATCGCACAGCCACGGAACTCCCGGTTTGACAATATGATGATAATTTGCATTTTTCTAGACATAAGCTTAAAAACATGGCGTTAGTGGGTGAAAGCCCAAAAGAGCCCCCGAACGGCCCCGTGGGTGGCACCAACAGCTCCCACCTTACCAACGTAACTCGTAAGAACTGATCACACAGCCACGGGACTCCCGATTAGAGAATACGATGATAATTCGCATATTTATAGACATAGGCTTAAAAACATGGCATTATAGGGTGAAAACCAAAAATAGCCCCCGAACGGCCCCGTGGGAGGCACTAACACCTCCCTCGGGATCAATGTTACTCATAGGAACTGACCATGCAGCCATGAGACTCCTGGTTTGAGAATACGATGATAAGCCTTAGGTTTTAAAACATGGCGTTAGAGGTTGAAAACCCAAAACAACCCCCGAACGGCCTCGTGGGAGGCACCAACACCTCCCACGGGACCAATGAAACTCTTAGTAACCGACCACGCATCCACGGGACTCCCAGTTTGAGAATACGATGATAAGACTTAGGCTTGAAACATGGCAATAGTGGGTGAATAGCCGAAACCACCCTCAAACGGCCTCGTGAGTGGCACCAACACATCGCACGGGACCAATGTAAGTAGGAGGAATTGACCGCGTGATCACGGGATCCTGAGTTTCAGAATACGACGATAATATAAATATTTTTAGACTTAGGCTTAAAAATATGGCATTAGTGGGTGAAAACCCGAAACAACCTCTGAGCGGCCCCGTGGGTGGCACCAACACCTCCCACGGGACCAATCTAACTCGTAGGAACTAATCGCGCAGCCACGGGACTCCCGATTTGAGAATACGACGATAATTTGCATATTTCTAAACTTAGGTTTAAAAACATGTCGTTAGTGGGTGAAAATCCAAAACAGACCACGAACTGCCCCGTGGGTGGCACCAACACATCCCACGGGACGAATGTAATTCGTAGGAACTCACCACGCAGCCACAGGACTCCCGGTTTGAGAATACGATGATATTTTGCTTATATCTAGAATTAGGCTTCAAAACATAGTGTTAGCGGGTGAAAAGCCGAAACAGCCCTCGAACGGCCCCGTGAGTGGCACCAACACCTCGTGCGGGACCAATGTAACTTGTAGGGACTCACCACGCAATCACGGGATCCCCGATTGGAGAATACGATAATAATTTGAATATTTCTATACTTAGGGAAAAAAACATGGCGTTAGTGGTTGAAAACCCGAAACAGCCCGGTAACGGCCCCGTGGGTGGCACCAACACCTCCCACGGGATGAATGTAACTCGTAGAAACTGACCTTGCAGCCACAGGACTCCCGATTTGAGAATACGATGATAATTTGAAAATTTCTAGACTTAGACATAAAAACATGGCGTTAGTGGGTGAAAAGCTGAAACAACCCTCGAACGGCCCCGTGATTGGTACCAACACCTCCCACGGGACCAATGTGACTCGTACGAACTGACCACGCAGCCACGGGACTCCCAGTTTGAGAATACAATGATAATTTGTATATTTCTAGACTTAGGCTTAAAAAGACGGCGTTAGTGGGTGAAAAGTTGAACGGTCTCGTGAGTGGCACCAACACCTCGCACGGGACCAATGTAACTCGTAGGAACTGACCGCGTGATCACGGGATCCCCGTTTTGAGAATACGATAATAATTTGCATATTTCTAGACTTAGGCAAAATATGGCGTTAGTGGGGGAAAAGACGAAATAGCCATCGAACGGCCCCGTTGGAGGCACCCACACCTCCCATGGGGTGAATGTAACTCGTTGGAACTAACCGTGCGGTCATGGGACACCCGGTTTGAGAATACGATGATAAATAAAAAAATATGAGGACTTAGGCTTAAAAACATGGCGTCAGAGGGTGAAAACTCAAACCAGCCCCCGAACGGCCCCGTGGGAGGTACCAACACCTCCCACGGGACCAATGTACCTCGTAGGAACTGATCACACAGTCACGGGACTCTCGGTTTGAGAATACGATGATAATTCCCATATTTCTAGACATAGGTTTAAAAACATGGCGTTATAGGGTGAAAACCCAAAATAGCCCCCGAACGGCCCCATAGGAGGCACCAACACCTCCCACGTGATCAATGTAACTCATAGGAACTAACCATGTAGCCACGAGGCTCCTAGTTTGAGAATAAAATGATAAGACTTGGGTTTAAAAACAGGGAGTTAGAGGGTGAAAACCCAAAATAACCCTCGAACGGCCCCGTGGGAGGCACCAACACCTCCCACAGGACCAATGAACTCTTAGTAACAGACCACGCATCCACGAGACTCCCAGTTTGAAAATACGATGATAAGACTTAGGCTTAAAATATGGCAATAGTGGGTGAAAAGCCAAAACAGCCCTCGAACGGCCTCGTGAGTGGCACCAACACCTTGCGCGGGACCAATGTAAGTAGGAGGAACTAACCGCGTGATCACGGGATCCTGAGTTTGAGAATACAATGATAATTCAAATATTTTTAGACTTAGTCTTAAAAATATGGTATTAGTGGGTGAAAACCCGAAACAACCTCCGAGCGGCCCCGTGGGTGGTACCAACACCTCCCAGGGGACCAATCTAACTCGTAGGAACTGATTGCGCAGCCACGGGACTCTCGGTTTGAGAATACGATGATAATTTGTATATTTCTAGACTTAGGTTTAAAAACATGGAGTTAGTGGGTGAAAATCCAAAACAGCCCCCGAACTGCCCCGTGGGTGGCACCAACACATCCCACGGGACGAATGTAATTGGTAGGAACTCACCACGCAGCCACAAGACTCCCGATTTGAGAATACGATGATATTTTGCATATATCTAGACTTAGGCTTATAAACATAGCGTTAGTGGGTGAAATTCCGGAATAGCCCTCGAACGCCCCGTGACTGGCACCAACACCTCGTACGGGGCCAATGTAACTCGAACGGACTCACCACGCGATCACGGGATCCCCGATTTGAGAATACGACAATAATTTGAATATTTCTATACTTAGGGTCAAAAACATGGCGAGTGGTAGAAAACCCGAAACAGCCCCCGAACGGCCCCGTGGGTGGCACCAACACCTTCTACGAGACCAATGTAACTCGTAGAAACTGACCTTGCAGCCATGGGACTCCCGGTTTGAGAATACGATGATAATTTGAATATTTCTAGTCTTAGACTTAAGAACATGGCGTTAGTGGGTGAAAAGCCGAAACAGCCCTCGAACGGCCCCGTGAATGGCACCAACACCTCCCTCGGGACCAATGTGACTCGTAGGAACTCACCACGCAGCCACGGGACTCCCGGTTTGAGAATATGATGATAATTTGTATATTTCTAGACTTGGGCTTAAAAACACGGCGTTAGTGGGTGAAAAGCTGAACGGTCTCGTGATTGGCGCCAACACCTCGCAGGAGGCCAATGTAACTCGTAAGAACTAACCGCGCGATCACGGCATCCCCATTTTGAGAATACGATGATAATTTGCATATTTCTAGACTTTGGCAAAACATGGCGTTAGTGGGGGAAAACCCGAAACATCCATCGAACGGCCCCGTTGGAGGCACCCACACCTCCTATGGGGCGAATGTAACTCGTAGGAACTAACCGCGCGATCATGGGACACGCGATTTGAGAATACGATGATAAATAAAAAATATGAGGACTTAGGCTTTAAAACATGGCGTTAGTGGGTGAAAACCCAAAACAGCCCCCGAACGGCCTCGTGGGTGGCACCAAAACCTCCCACGTGACCAATGTAAC
Organism: Sambucus nigra; assembly: GCA_949130495.1. NCBI lineage: Eukaryota > Viridiplantae > Streptophyta > Magnoliopsida > Dipsacales > Adoxaceae > Sambucus > Sambucus nigra. Next base: position 305,271,506 of record OX422217.1, on the reverse strand, counting down.
TTGTAGGAACTGATCACACAGTCACGGGACTCCCGATTTGAGAATACAATGATAATTCTCATATTTCTAGACATAAGCTTAAAAACATGGCGTTAGTGGGTGAAAACCCGAAACATCCCCCAAATGGCCCCGTGGGAGGCACCAACACCTCGCACGGGACCAATGTAACTCATAGGAATAGACCGCACGAACACGGGATCCCCGGTTTTAGAATACGACGGTAATTTGAATATTTCTAGACTTAGGCTTAAAAACATGGCGTTAGAGGGTGAAAACCCAAAAATAACCCCCGAACGGCCACGTGGAAGGCACCAACACCTGCCACGGGACCAATGTAACTCGTAGGAACTGACCGCGCATGACTCTTGGTTTGAAAATACGATGATAATTGAAAAATATCAGGACTTAGACGTAAAAACATGGCGTTAGAGGGTGAAAACCCAAAACATCCCCCGAATGGCCTCGTGGTAGGCACCATCACCTCCCACGGAACCAATGTAACTCGTAGGAACTGATAGCGCAACCACGGAACTCCCGATTTGAGAATATGATGATAATTTACATATTTCTAAACTTATGCTTAAAAACATGGTGTTAGTGTGTGAAAACCCAAAAGAGCCCCCGAATGGCCCTGTGGGTGGCACCAACACCTCCCACCTTACCAATGTAACTCGTAGGAACTGATCACACAGCGATGGGACTCCTAATTTGAGAAAACTTTGATAATTCGCATATTACTAGACTTAGGCTTAAAAACATGGCGCTATTAAGTGAAAACCCAAAATAGCCCCCGAACAGCCCCATGGGAGGCACCAACACCTCCCACGAGACCAATGTAACTCATTGGAGCTCACCACGCAGCCACGAGACTCCCGATTTGAGAATACGATGATATTTTGTATATATCTTGACTTAGGCTTAAAAATATAGCGTTAGTGGGTGAAAAGTAAAAACAGCCCTCGAACGGCCCCGTGAGTGGCACCAACACTCGCACAGGACCAATGTAACTCGTAGGGACTCACCACGCGATCATGGGATCCCCGATTTGAGAATATGACGATAATTTGAATATTTCTAGACTTAGGGTCAAAAACATGGCGTTAGTGACAGAAAACCCGAAATAACCCCCAACGGCCCCGTGGGTGGCACCTACACCTCCCACTGGCCCAATGTAACTCGTAGAAACTAACCTCACGGCCACGGGACTCCCTGTTTCAGAATACGATGATAATTTGTAGATTTCTAGACTTAGGCTTAAAAACATAGTGTTAGTGGGTGAAAAGCCAAAACATCCCCCGAACGGCCCCGTGAGTGGCACCAACACCTCCAACGGGACCAATGTAGCTCGTAGGAACTGACCATGCAGCCATGGGACTCCTGATTTGAGAATACAATGATAATTTATATATTTCTAGACTTAGGCTTAAAAATAGGACGTTAGTGGGTGAAAAGCCGAAACAGTCCCCGAACGGCCCCGTGAGTGGCACCAACACCCTGCACGGGACCAATGAAACTCGTAGGCCCTGACCAAGCGATCACGGGATCCCTCGTTTGAGAATATGATGATAATTTTCATATTTCTAGACTTAGGCAAAACATGGCATTAGTGGAGGAAAACCTGAAACAGCCACCGAACGACCCCGTTGGAGGAACCAACACCTCCCATGAGACCAATGTAACTCGTAGGAACTGACCGCGCGATCACGGGACACCCGGTTTGAAAATACGATGATAATTAAAAAAATATGAGGACTGAGGCTTAAAAACAAGGCGTTAGAGGGTAAAAACTCAAACCAGCCCTCGAACGGCCCCGTGGGAGGCACCAACACCTCCCACGGGACCAATGTAACTCGTAAGAACTGACCGCGCAGCCACGGGCCTCCCGATTTGAGAATACGATGATAATTTTCATATTTCTAGACTTATGCTTAAACACATGGCGTTAGTGGGTGAAAACCCAAAACATCCCCCGAACGGCCCCGTTGGTGGCACCAACACCTCCCACGGGCCAATGTAACTCGTAAGAACTGACTACGCAGCCATGGGACTCTCGATTTGAGAATATGATGATAATACTTAGGCTTAAAAATATGGCGTTAGTGGGTGAAAGGCCTAAATAACCCTCGAACGGCCTCGTGAGTGGCACCAACCGCTCGCATGGGACCAATGTAACTCGTAGGAACTGATCATGCAGCCATGGGACTCCCGATTTGAGAATACAATGATAATTTGTATATTTCTAGACTTAGGCTTCAAAACAGGGCGTTAGTGGGTGCAAAGCCGAAACAGCCCCCGAACGGCCCCGTGAGTGGCACCAATACCTCGCACGGGACCAATGAAACTCGCAGGCACTAACCACGCGATCATGGGATCCTCGGTTTGAAAATATGACGATAATTTTCATATTTCTAGACTTAGGCAAAACATGGCGTTAGTTGGGGAAAACCCGAAACAGCCGTCGAACGTCCCCGTTAGAGGCACCAACACCTCCCATGGGACCAATGTAACTCGTAGGAACTGACCACGCGATCACGAGACACCCGGTTTGAGAATACGATGATAATTAAAAAATATGAGGACTGAGGCTTAAACACAAGGCGTTAGAGGGTGAAAACTCAAACCATCCCCCGAACGGCCCCGTGGGAGGCACTAACACCTCCCACAGGACAATGTAACTCGTAAGATTTGATCACACAACCACGGGACTCCCGATTTGAGAATATGATGATAATTTGCATATTTCTAAACTTATGTTTAAAAACATGGCGTTAGTGGGTGAAAACCCGAAACAACCCCCGAACGGCCCCGTTGGTGGCACCAACACCTCCCACAGGACCAAGGTAACTTGTAAGAACTGACTACGCAGCCACGAGACTCCCGATTTGAGAATATGATGATAATAGATACTCTTAAAAACATGGCGTTAGTGGGTAAAAGGCCGAAACAACCCTCGAACGGCCCCGTGAGTGGTACCAACACCTCGCACGAGACCAATGTAACTCGTAGGAACTAACCGCGCGATCACAGGATCCCTGGTTTGAGAATACGACGATAATTTGAATATTTCTAGACTTAGGATTAAAAACATGGCGTTAGTGGGTGAAAACTCAAAACAGCCCCTGAACGGCCCTGTGGGTGGCATCAATACCTCCAACGGGACCAATGTAACTCTAGGAACTGACCGTGCATCCACGGGACTCCCAGTTTCAGAATCCGACGATAACTAGCATATTTCTTGACTTAAGCTCAAAAACATGGCTTTAGAGGGTGAAAACCCAAAACAACCCCCAAACGGGCACGTGGGAGGCACAAACACCTCCCACTGGACCAATGTAACTCGTAGGAACTGACCGCGTAGCCACGGGACTCCCGGTTTGAGAATACAACGATAATTGAAAAATATCAGGACTTAGGCTTAAAAACATGGCGTTAGAGGGTGAAAACCAAAAACAGCCCCCGAATGGCCTCGTGGGAGGCACCAACACCTCCCACGGGACCAATGTAACTCGTAGGAACTGATCGCGCAGCCACGGAACTCCCGGTTTGACAATACAATGATAATTTGCATATTTCTAGACATAAACTTGAAAACATGGCGTTAGTGGGTGAAAACCCAAAAGAATCCTCGAACGGCCCCGTGGGTGGCACCAACAGCTCCCACCATACCAATGTAACTCGTAAGAACTGATCACACATCCACGGGACTCCCGATTAGAGAATACGATGATAATTCGCATATTTCGAGACATAGGCATAAAAACATAGCGTTATAGGGTGAAAACCAAAAATAGCCCCCGAACGGCCCCGTGGGAGGCACCAACACCTCCCACGGGATCAATGTAACTCATAGGAACTGACCATGTAGCCACGGGACTCCCGGTTTGAGAATACGATGATAAGCCTTAGGTTTAAAAACGTGGCGTTAGAGGGTGAAAACCCAAAACAACCCCCAAACGGCCCCGTGGGAGGCACCAACACCTCCCACGGGACCAATGAAACTCTTAGTAACCGACCATGCATCCATAGGACTCCCAGTTTGAGAATACGATGATAAGACTTAGGCTTAAAACATGGCAATAGTGGGTGAATAGCCGAAACTGCCCTCGAACGGCCTCGTGAGTAGCACCAACACATCGCACGGGACCAATGTAAGTAGGAGGAACTGACCGCGTGATCACGGGATCCTGAGTTTGAGAATACAACGATAATATAAATATTTTTAGACTTAGGCTTAAACATAAGGCATTAGTGGGTGAAAACCCGAAACAACCTCTGAGCGGCCCCGTGGGTGGCACCAACACCTCCGACGGGACCAATCTAACTCGTACGAACTGATCGCGCAGCCACGGTACTCCCGGTTTGAGAATATGACGATAATTTTCATATTTCTCGACTTAGGTTTAAAAACATGGCGTTAGTGGGTGAAAATCCAAAACAGCCCCTGAACTGCCCCGTGGGTGGCACAACACATCCCACGGGACGAATGTAATTCGTAGGAACTCACCACGCAGCCATAGGACTCCCGGTTTGAGAATATGATGATATTTTGCATATATCTATAATTAGGCTTAAAAACATAGTGTTAGGGGGTGAAAACCCGAAACAGCCCTCGAACGGCCCCGTGAGTGGCACCAACACCTTCCACGGGACCAATGTGGCTCGTACGAACTGACCACACAGCCACGGGACTCTCGATTTGAGAATACGACGATAATTTGTATATTTCTAGAATTAAACTTAAAAAGACGGCGTTAGTGGCTGAAAATCCGAACGGTGTCGTGAGTGGCACCAACACCTCGCAGGAGACCAATGTAACTCGTAGGAACTGACCGTGCGATCACGGGATCCCCGTATTGAGAATACGATGATAATTTGCATTTTTCTAGACTTAGGCAAAACATGGCGTTAGTGGGGGAAAAACCAAAATAGCCATCGAACGGCCCCGTTGGAGCCACCCACACCTCCCATGGGGCGAATGTAACTCGTTGGAACTAACCGTGCGATCACGGGACACCCGGTTTGAGAATACGATGATAAATAAAAAATATGAGGACTTAGGCTTAAAAACATGGCGTCAGAGGGTGAAAACCCAAACCAACCCCGAACGGCCCCGTGGTAGGTATCAACACCTCCCATGGGACCAATGTAACTCGTAGGAACTGATCACAGAGTCACGGGACTCCCGATTTTAGAATACGATGATAATTCGCATATTTCTAGACATAGGCTTAAAAACATGGCATTATAGGGTGAAAACCCAAAATAGCCCCCGAACGGCCCCGTGGGAGGCACCAACACCTCCCACGGGATCAATGTAACTCATAGGAACTAACAATGCATCCACGAGGCTCCTGGTTTGAGAATAAAATGATAAGACTTAGGTTTAAAAACATGGCGTTAGAGGGTGAGAACCCAAAACAACCCCCGAACGGCTCCGTGGGAGGCTCCAACACCTCCCACGGGACCAATGAAACTCTTACTAACCGACCATGCATCCACGGGACCCCCAGTTTGAGAATATGATGATAAGACTTAGGCTTAAAACATGGCAATAGTGGGTGAATAGCCGAAACCGCCCTCGAACGGCCTCGTGAGTGGCACCAACACATCTCACGGGACCAATGTAAGTAGGAGGAACTGACCGCGTGATCACGGGATCCCGAGTTTGAGAATACGACGATAATATAAATATTTTTAGACTTAGGCTTAAAAATATGGCATTAGTGGGTGAAAACTCGAAACAACCTCTGAGCGGCCCCGTGGGTGGCACCAGCGCCTCCCACGGGACCAATCTAACTCGTAGGAACTGATTGCGCAGCCACGGGACTCTCGGTTTAAGAATACGATGATAATTTGCATATTTCTAGACTTAGGTTTAAAAACATGGCGTTAGTGGGTGAAAATCCAAAACAGCCCCCGAACTGCCCCGTGGGTGGCACCAACACATCCCACAGGACGAATGTAATGTGTAGGAACTCACAACGCAGCCACAGGACTCACGGTTTGAGAATACGATGATCTTTTGCATATATCTAGACTTAGGCTTATAAACATAGCGTTAGTGGATGAAAAGCAGAAATAGCCCTCGAACGGCCCCGTGAGTGGCACCAACACCTCGCATGTGACCAATGTAACTCGAAGGGACTCACCACGCGATCACGGGATCCCCAATTTGAGAATACGACAATAATTTGAATATTTCTATACTTAGGGTCAAAAACATGGCGAGTGGTAGAAAACCCGAAACAGCACCCGAACGGCCCCTTGGGTGGCACTAACACCTTTTATGGGACCAATGTATCTCGTAGAAACTGACCTTGCAGCCACGGGACTCCTGGTTTGAGAATACGACGATAATTTGTAGATTTCTAGTCTTAGACTTAAAAAACGGCATTAGTGGGAGAAAAGCCGAAACAGTCCCTGAACGGCCCCGTGAGTGGCACCAACACCTCGTAGGGGACCAATGTAACTCATAGGAACTGACCGCGCGATCACGGGATCCTCGGTTTGAGAATACGATGATAATTTACATATTTCTAGACTTAGGCAAAACATGGCGTTAGTGGGGAAAACCCGAAACAGCCATCGAACGGCCCCGTTGGAGGCACCCATACCTCCCACAGGACCAATGTAACTCGTAGGAACTGACCGCGCGATCATGGGACTCCCAGTTTGAGAATATGATGATAATTAAGAAATATGAGGACTTTGGCTTAAAAACATGGCGTTAGAGGGTGAAAAATCAAACCAGCCCCCGAACGACCCCGTGGGAGGCACCAACACCTCCAACGGGACCAATGTAACTCATAAGAACTGACCGCGCAGCCATGAGACTCTTGGTTTGGGAATACGATGATAATTTGCATATTTCTAGAGTTAGGCTTAAAAACATGGCGTTAGTGGGTGAAAACTCGAAAAAGCCCCTGAACGGCCCTGTGGGTGGCACCAACACCTCCCACGGGACCATTGTAACTCGTAGGAACTGACCACGGGGCCATGGGACTCCCATATTGAGAATACGATGATAATTGGTTTATTTCTGGACTTAGGTTTCAAAACATGGCGCTAGTGGGTGAAAAGCTGAAACAGTCCTTGAACCACCTCGTGAGTGGCACCAACACCTCGCACGGAACCAATGTAACTCGTAGTAACTGACCGCACGATCACGGGATCCCGAGTTTGAGAATACGATGATAATTTGAATATTTTTAGGCTTAGGCTTAAAAACATGGCGTTAGTGGGTGAAAACCCAAAAGAGCCCTCGAACGGCCCCGTGGGTGGCACCAACACCTCCCACTGGACCAATCTAACTCATAGGAAATTACCGCGCAGTCATTGGACTCCTGGTTTGAGAATACGATGATAATTTGCATATTTTTATACTTATGCCTAAAAACATGGCATTAGAGGGTGAAAACCCAAAATAAACCCCGAACGGCCCCGTGGGAGGCACCAACACCTCCCACAGGACCAATATAGCTCGTAGGAACTGACCGCGCAGCCACGGGACTCTCGGTTTGAGAATCGATGATAATTGAAAAATATCAGGACTTAGACGTAAAAACATGGAGTTAGAGGGTGAAAACCCAAAACATCCCCCGAATGGCCCCGTGGGAGGCACCATCACCTCCCACTGGACCAATGTAACTCGTAGGAACTGATCGCGCAGCCACGGATCTCCCGGTTTGATAATACGATGATAATTTACAAATTTCTAGACTTAGGCTTAAAAACAAGGTGTTAGTGGGTGAAAACTCAAAACAGCCCCCGAACCGACTCGTGGGTGGCACTAACACATCCCGCGTGACCAATGTAACTCATAGGAACTGATCACAAAGTCACGGGACTCCGGATTTGAGAATATGATGATAATTTGCATATTTCTAGACTTAGGGTTAAAAACATGGCGTTAGAGTGTGAAAACCCAAAATAGCCCCCGAACGGCCCCGTGGGAGCCACCAACAGCTCCCAAGGGACCAATGTAACTCATAAGAACTGACCGCGCAGCCACGGGACTCCCGATTTGAGAATACGATGATAAGACATAGGCTTAAAAACATGGCGTTAGAGGGTGAAAGCCCAAAACAACCCTTGAACGGCCCCGTGGGAGGCACCAACACGTCACACGGGACCAATAAAACTCGTAGGAACTTACCACGCATCCATGGGACTCTCGGTTTGAGAATACGATGATAAGACTTAGGCTTAAAACATGGCATTAGTGGGTGAAAAGACAAAACATCCCACGAATGGCCCCGTAAGTGGCACCAACACCTCGCATGAGACCAATGTAACTCGTAGGAACTGACCGCGCGATCACGGGATCCCGAGTTTGAGAATACGTTGATAATTTGAATATTTTTAGACTTAGGGTTAAAAATATGGCATTTGTGGGTGAAAAACCGAAACAACCTCCGAGCGGCCCCGTGGGTGGCACCAACACCTCCCGTGGGACCAATCTAACTCGTAGGAACTCACCGCGTAGCCACGGGACTTCCGGTTTGAAAATACGAAGATAATTTGCATATTTCTAGACTTAGGATTAAAAACATTGCGTTAGTGGGTGAAAATCCAAAACAGCCCCCGAACGGCCCTGTGGGTAGCACCAACACCTCCCACGGGACCAATCTAACTCGTACGAACTCACCGCGCAGCCACGGGACACCCACTGTTAGAATACGACGATAATTTGCATATTTTTAGACTTAAGATTAAAAACATGGCATTAGAGGGTGAAAACCCAAAATAACCCACGAACGGCCCCGTGGGAGGCACCAACCACTACACCAAAACACGCCATTAGTAACACAATTTTACCGTTACTAAAAATATTAGTAACACAATTTTTCCGTTAGAAAAAAGGCGTGGGGCACGAAGCTAGTAACGGTAAAATTATGTTACTAATAGTAACATTAAAATTCAGAATTAGTAACGGAAAATTTTGTTACTAATAGTAACGGTAAATTTCAGAATTAGTAACGGAAAATTCTGTTACTAATAGTAGCGGTAAATTTCAGAATAGATAACGGTAAAATTCTATTACTAATAGTAACGGTAAAACAAAATTTAGTAACGGTAAAGTTCTGTTACTAATAGTAACGATAAATTTCAGAATTAATAACGGTAAAATTCTGTTACTAATAGTAACGGTAAAATACAGAATTAGTAATGGTAAAGTTATGTTACTAATAGTAACGATAAAATTCAGAATTAGTAACGGTAAAATTCCGTTACTAATAGTAATACGTATTTACAAAAAATATTATTCAAGATCCAATATCCTGAATTTAAACAAATTCAATTATTCTTATCACAATATTTAAATCCTAAGAACATATACAAAAATAGTCCACAAAAATAAAGGCCTTAACCCGCAACGCTTGAAACGTGATGAAGATCCAAAAATGACATTCTATCAAACAAAATAAAATTATCATATTAGTTATAATATCAACATTTAGTCATATAAAATTAATTTAGTAAAAAAAAATAATTACTTAGATTCTCAAAATTGTAATATCGATACAAGACTTGATCTCAAAATTGCAATATATAAAAGAAACTCTTTCATTCAACTAATAACTGAAGTGTATACTCTTAAAAGAGTCCAATTGATGAATAGGAACTAGAACTAAGAGATATTAATACAAACTACTACTTAGAGAATATAACATAGCTGCAGCTGCAGCTGCATCAGATCTGAACAAAAAATTTGAATCAAAACCATAAAAACTAAATGAGAATAAAAGGAAACCTTGTCTTGGAGTTTACACTCACGAATTACGGAATTAGAATCAACATAGATGAGGAGAGTTCGAGTTTACCGAACGAGATCAATCGTGCTTCACATCAATATCTTTTGCTTGTTATGTGTAAAATCTTGTGTTATATGTAAAATCTTCCGATGAGTGAATAGTTTGTATCACCGTCGTTGGGAATCCAGGAGTCCAGTGCATAGCATGTCTTGGTATTGGGGCAAGAACCCTGGCAGTCAGAATCTGGATATTTTTTTCCAAATTGCATTCAGAAATGTGGCATTCATCTTACACCACCTGTTGGGTGCAACTTAATCTCAAACATGTCAATATTCCAGTTTCAATAGAAAAAGATACTGTACAAGAGCTTCCGAAGATGCTATCTCTCAAAAGTGGTGAGTATATCATCAATTATATCCTCCTAATTTTTAGTTGCTTCAATCTGCACATAACAATCATTCATGGATATCTTGTACAGGATACAATTGCTGAGAAAAAATCATGTATATCATTTAAATTAAACAATTATAAAGCGCAATAGAAGACGACCTCTTGGCACAAAATTAACATAAGTCGAGCTCCTATTGCCGCTTCCTCATAATTATCTTTTACTTCCAAGTTGATCACTAGCACAGGCTTCATAAGATCATGATCTCGATTGTGGAGATCTACACTTTTGTTATACAACAGTTGGATAAAATTCAAAGGAAAAAATAAACTCAGTTTTAAGAGGAGCAAAATAATGTAACTACCAATATCACGTGTAAAATTCTTTCCTATCTTTTATGTTAAGTCCAAACCAAACTAATTTTGCAACAAGTCGATGGGCCCATATTCATTGCGATGCAATAATTTTTCACGTTAAATTACATTCTCACTCCCCCTTACGTGGGGCGTGACGAGAGCCAAAAACGAGGATGGACTATAAGTAGTAACGTGCAGAGTGCCTAGGTTGTTGGGCCTAACCAGGCTTTGCTACAATGAAGTTACCATCTCACCTAAAATGGTTGAGCGGTAAAGTAATTGGTCGATCAATGTAGGTCAAGTTAGTTCTGTCTTGATTGGTTTAAAGAGTTTAAATACAAGTTCTCCCAAAAACTAGAGCTTTGATGTCAACATAAAATAGGGAGCATTTAACTCAAACTGCTATGCACTGCTGAAAAGAAAATACGATGAGAGATGATAGTATGAAATTCAAGGCATCAACATTGGGATTATCAGAATATAACTTATAAATTCAAGAGAAATAATGATGAATGAACAAAGAGAGCTATTAAATTAAATGAGCAAACCAATGCAAGAAGGATGAATCAGATAATGATGGTCCCATCAACTTTTGCATCCAGAATCTGAAAGTTTAACATGCTTGTATCAGTTAATTAATTTTATTACATAATACAATGCTCTAGACCTCAACAAAGGCACTAACAGATGACCGACAACATTCTTAAAGAATCCACCTGAGACACCTAACAGCATGGGTTCCCAAGGCCATCAGATAACTCAAGTTGGTGGTCCTCCTCGACTAACAAGGTTTACAAAGAGACGAGTGGGTGTGGGGGGGGGGGGGAAGGTAAGTGTTCGAATCCCGTCTGGTTGTTCCAAAATTACAATGATTTTAATTTTCAAATTGAGTTTAGATCAAGTATTACATGAATTATTTAACATTTTATAAGAGTAGACGATTCAGATAATCAATCATATTCGCTAATAATGAAATAAAGAAACAAATTCTAACGCACGACTTAAAAATGTACACTTTTCATACAAACTGACATGGATGACTAACATGTATGATAAACTAACATGGATGCTAATGAAAATGTACTTAATGATAAGAAGAATCCATTTGTTACTATTACAGGAACTTACACAATGCAATCACATAATAATACTCGAATTAGTCTAATGAAATTTAATTTCTTGTAGCTACTGGATTTTAATGAAATTTATGGTAAAAGATCAATACATATTCCTATCACAGAACTCAGTAAATTGATATATAAATGTGATTTGAAATTTGATACTTCCTACAAGAGAAATTACAATGTGACTTTTAGTTTTGTATAAAGGGAGTAAAAAACATGTATCTTTCTAACCTAAGTTCAATCAATCCTATTTTACATCATTCAGATTCTTACCAATGACTGCTAAGAATACATGTAAATCACATTACAAGCATCTACCAGTATATTTCTCAATCCCGAATGACCCTTAAAACTGTCACAAATCCATAAATAAGTCCACCCCTAAACCAAATATATCAACCAAGACTTTTTTAAGTGTCCTTTACTTTGGGATAATATATTTTCTTCTAGAAAAGTCAAATGGTAAACACCATTTTCACAGGTTGAACTTTGTTCACTGTTATATCGAAAACGACATAAATATAGTGTGTATATTTTAAATTTTTTCATATAATTCCATAAACTATGCATTTTGTTGTTGATTAACCCCTCCAAGGTACGTTTAAACATCACATGGGTGGACTTTTCATACATCTATTTGGCACTAATTTCATTCACGACTTTACCCAAGGTCACATGTGTATAATGTCGAAAGAGTAAGATTTTACTCATGAATTGAATTAAATTGGACACTCACAATGCAAGCACTTGATGGTGGCCTTTTTTCTAGATATCAAAGTCATTATTTTTTCCATAAGCAAGTTCTAATCTGTTTCTAGCCTTTGTAAGGCGTTGTTGTTGCATCATTAGCCAATCGATATCTTCGTTAATCAAATGGAACAAAATTATATCTATTTGTAGCCTTGGCATATCTCTAAGGGCCTGGAATACAGAAAAATATCAATAGGTCAAATAGCATGAAATAGCATCACACCATATATATTTCTAGCACTGACATTTTATCAATGCAAAAAAAAGGTCAAAAGACATAAGATTATATAATAATAGGGTCCAATTTGATTGACTATATCATGGAAAAATACACATTGCAACAAATTATTGTCAGATTTAATTAATACTTAACTTTTTATGTTTGTAAAATATGAATAATTTAGAACAAAGAATGGCTCATTCACCTCAGTGTGCTCAGGGCTGCATAGAGAGAAAGCATCCTACCGTAAAGAACAGAACCCATATGTTAATGAGTTTAGAAAATTAACAATTTTCTACTTTTACCGAAAATAAATTTATTTCCTAATAATTTTATACAATAGTCAAAGAAGTTTCACAAAAGATTTGCTATCCTAGAATTCTAGATAGAGTTATAATTGCAATTGTATCTACACTAATAAGTGTAATTATATCTACAATAATAACTACAGTTGTATCTGTTGTTTGGACATTTTTTAAAACGTCCAAAACATTGAGCAACAAAATGTATTTTGCCTAGGCAGTATACAATTTGGTCATCTGTATCCCACACCGAATCACTCCCTAACTTACCTTGCCCTCAATGAGAAACCAAGACAAATCATGCCCCTCTGCGTATTACCCAAGAAATAATTGCCATACATAGCTCTCTGATGACATGCACACATCAACCTATTAATAATTCCCAAGCCCACCAGACCCCTACCGGCACTTAACTAAAATGAACAAGAACTCCCATAACCTACAACTACTTACATCTCCCCTCGTCCTGTAATTCCAGAAACCTCCCACATCACCCTGCCTGTTACCTGTTACCTAATCCACACCCCCTATGCGCACCCAACACCTTCCCCACTTGCTTACCTACTACTCATTTTATTGTGGGTAGGTGGGCATCAACTTCTTTGACACAGATGGTGGAGTGGCTTAGGGAAATATTTTTAAGTTTAGGTTTTGATGAAATTACTATTCAAAATATTCTTTGCTCAGTGTATAAATATTTATACCCACACAACATTACTATTAAAAATACTCTCGTTTAGGTTTTGATTCCACCGGTGTATTTGGAGTAGAGGTACCAACTTTAGCACTTTAATGAGTAATGGATCCATAATATCTGTACCAAGCCCTAAATTTTTTTTATGTGATTGATAGAGAAAAACAGAGAGACGAATGAGTGTACTTGATTTTTTAAAAGGAATATACTTGCAAAACAAAATATAATATCAAAAAATGGCTTATCTATGTTATGAAATACAACCGCTAAAATACCGTCACATCTCTACCTTCTTCAAATGCTTCACGTCATTTGACAAACATATTTGTTGAAATGCAACTGCTTTCGTTAAGTGCATAAATGGCATGTATTCAACTCTGAGTTCATAAGCATGGTTATCGAACCAAATTATTATTGATATTTGAAAATAATATATTAAACCCATTAATATATGTGTGGTGTATAAATATATACAAATTTTATGTGGCAAGTTAGAATTCTTAGATAGCAAAATAACTCAACCAAAATAAAGTTGATATAAGAATTATGAAGCCTACCATTCAAGAATACATTGGAGATGATACTCGTGCTTGCAGTTGGTCACCTGACAAAGAATGACATCTCAAAATGTTACGACCAACTTGAGAATAATACCAATTAATTATAAAATATAGCCATCATCTTGGATTATACAACCTAAATGAGCAAATAACACCACTGGATGAGAAATAAAAAAAATAAAAACCGAAAAATCCCATATACAATCAAATTCAAAAAAAAGTTGAGAATCGTGGAATTCTTTATCAAAATACTACCATATCTTGAGAAACACGAAAAATAGCTTCAAAAGACAAACAATCAGCACCTTAGCCTAAGAATCAAGGAAATACATCCGTATAAATTGAGTAGATACTGTCAAGTGTAAAAAAATCTAATATTTAAATTGGAACAAATGAACAATTATAGATCATATCCTCACAAAGTCCTACTAATTTTCACCTAAAACACGAATAATCATATACAGATTTTTGTTCATTGAAAATCATACGAGTCCAAAGGTCATGCAGTGAGATATCAGATATCAATTTGACAACTATTAGGTATCTTTAAGGATCTATGTTATACTAGTTTAAAAACAATTCAAATGATGCATTCATAATAATTTTAACTCGCGAAGTCAATTCAAAAAACAAAAAGTCATTAAATGTAGCTAAATAAAAAAGAAACACACACACGTGTGCGCGCATACAGTAGGAGGATCTTGAGTGTTGAAAGAGTCGATACATATACTGCAGACATCTGCAGAGTTATCTTATCAATTTAATAAACTCAAAAGTTGGAGTGGTTTCGGCTAGGAAATTTCACAAACACGTAGTAGAAAAAGTTTACTATATCCACCATTCACACGTAGAATAAACCTAAAGCATAAAAATTAGCCGCATAGCAAGCTAGTACACTTTAGAACATATGGTTCTAACCCCACTAGAATCAATCAATTAGGTGTCAATTAAAAGGAAAAAAATAGAGATGGAATAAGTCCATGAACAAAAAACATAAAAATTACTATGATATCTTTGTTTTGGCGAGGAGATGAGGTATGTCGGTTTATTTATTCATCATCTTCAGTTGTAATATGAAGCTTTGTTATTTCCATTGTTTCTTCTTAAAGAGATAGATTAGGGTTAGTTTGGGAGATAAAATTAGAAGAATAAAATTATAAGATGAACGGAAGAGGTTACAAGTATTAGAAGATGATCGGAAGAGGTTACCTGTGAGGATTGAGAAGAAGAATGGTGGAAGAAGAAGAATGGCAGAAGGTGTGTGAAATTAGGTCTATTTTGTTAGAGGGAAAAATGGAGGGGGTGTTGAGTAAGGGAAAAATGTTTACGGGGTTATCTTTTTTTGGGGCAAAGCGTTAAAATAATTTATTCACCACTTAACCTTTTTTTTTTAATTTGTAAACTCAAATTACTATCACATAAATAAAATCAGTAATGGAAAATTATTCTTAGAATTAGTAACAGTAAAATACTGTTAGTAATAAAAAAAATTGGTCTGCTAATAAAAGCTTATTTTGGTGTAGTGAACACCTCCCACGGGAACAATGTAACTCGTAGGAACTGACCGCGCAACCACGGGACTCCCGGTTTGAGAATCTGACGATAATTGAAAAATATCAGGACTTAGGCTTAAAAACATGGCGTTAGAGGGTAAAAACCCAAAACAGCCCCCGAATGGCCACGTGGGAGGCACCAACCCTTCCCACGGGACAAATGTAACTCGTACGAACTGACCGCGCAGCCACGAAACTCCCAGTTTGAGAATACGATGATAATTTACAAATTTTTAGACTTAGGCTTAAAAGCAACGCGTTAGTGGATGAAAACCCAAAAAAGCCCCCGAACGGCCTCGTGGGTGGCACCAACAGCTCCCACGTGACCAATGTAACTCATAGGAACTGATCACACAGTCACGGGACTCCCGATTTGAGAATACGATGATAATTTGCATATTTCTAGACTTAGGCTTAAAAACATGGCGTTAGAGGGTGAAAACCCAAAATAGCCCCCGAACGGCCCCGTGGGACACACCAACACCTCCCAAGGGACCAATGTAACTCATAAGAACTGATAGCGCAGCCACGGGACTCCCGATTTAAGAATACGACGATAAAACTTATGCTTAAAAACATGGCGTTAGAGGGTGAAAACCCAAAATAACCCCCGAACGGCCCCGTGGGAGGCACTAATACGTCCCACGGGACCAATGAAACTCGTAGGAACTGACCACGCAGCCACGGGACTCCCGGTTTGAGAATACGATGATAAGACTTAGGCTTAAAACATGGAATTAGTGGGTGAAAAGCTGAAACAGCCCTCGAACGGCCCCGTGAGTGGCACCAACGCCTCTCATGGGACCAATGTAACTCGTAGGAACAGACCGCGCGATCACGGGATCCCGAGTTTGAGAATACGTTGATAATTTGAATATTTTTAGACTTAGGGTTAAAAATATGGCATTTGTGGGTGAAAACCGAAACAACCTTCGAGCGGCCCCGTGGGTGGCACCAACACCTCCCACGGGACCAATCTAACTCGTAGGAACTCACCGCGTAGCCACGGGACTTCCGGTTTGAAAATACGAAGATAATTTGCATATTTCTAGACTTAGGTTTAAAAACATGGCGTTAGTGGGTGAAAATCCAAAACAGCCCCCGAACGGCCCCGTGGGTGGCACCAACACCTCCCACGGGACCAATTTAACTCGTAGGAACTCACCGCACAACCATGGGACTCCCAGTTTGAGAATACGATGATATTTTGCATATATCTACACTTGGGCTTCGAAACATAGTGTTAGTTGGTGAAAAGCCAAAACAACCCTCGAATAGTCCAGTGAGTGGCACCAACACCTCGCGTGGGACTAATTTACCTCGTAGGGACTGACCCCGCAATCACGGGATCCCCAATTTGAGAATACGACGATAATTTGAATATTTCTAGACTTAGGCTCAAAAACATGACGTTAGTGGTAGAAAACTCGAAACAACCCCCGAACGGCCCCGTGGGTGGCACCATCATCTCCCACGAGACCAATTTAACGCGTAGGAACTGACCGCGCAGCCACGAGACTCCCGGTTTCAGAATATGATGATAATTTTTATATTTTTAGACTTAGGCTTAAAAACATGGCATTAGAGGGTGAGAAACCAAAACATCCCCCGAACGGCCCCGTGGGAGGCACCAATACCTCCCACGGGACCAATGTAACTCGTAGGAACTGACCACGCAGCCATGGGACTACCGGTTTGAGAATACGATGGTAATTTGAATATTTTTAGACTTACGCTTAAAAACATGGCGGTAGTGGGTGAAAACCCAAAACAACCCTCGAACGACCCCGTGGGTGGCACTTACACCTCGCACGTGACCAATGTAACTCGTAGGAACTGACCGCACGATCAAGGGATCCCCAAGTTAAGAATACGATGATAATTTGCATATTTCTAGACTTAGGCAAAACATGGCGTTAGGGGGGAAATCTGAAGCAGCCCACGAACCTCCTCGTGGGAGGCACTAACACCTCCCACGGGACCGATGTAACTCGTAGGAACTGATCGCGCGATCACGGGACTCCCGATTTCAGAATACAACGATAATTGAAAAATATCAGGACTTAGGCCTAAAAATATGGCGTTAGAGGGTGAAAACCCAAAACAGCCCCCGAACGGCATTATGGGAGGCACCAACACCTCCCACAGGACCAATATAACTCGTAGGAACTGATCGCGCAACCACCTAACTCCCAGTTTGATAATACGATGATAATTTGCATATTTATATACATAGCCTTAAAAACATGGCGTTAGTGGGTGAAAACCCAAAAGAGCCCCCGAACGGCCCCGTGGGTTGCACCAACACCTCCCACATTACCAATGTAACTCGTAGGAACTGATCACACAACCACGGGACTCCTGATTTGAGAATACGATGATAATTCATATATTTCTAGACATAGGCTTAAAAACATGACGTTATAGGGTGAAAACCCAAAATAGCCCCCGAACGGCCCCGTGGGAGGCACCAACACCTCCCACGGGACCAATATAACTCATAGGAACTGACCATGCAGCCATGGGACTCTCGATTTGAGAATACAATGATAATACTTAGGTTTAAAAACATTGCGTTAGTAGGTGAAAATCCAAAACAGCCCCCGAACGACCCCGTGGGTGGCACCAACACCTCCCACGGGACCAATCTAACTCGTACGAACTCACCGCGCAGCCACGGGACTCCCACTGTTAGAATACGACGATAATTTGCATATTTTTAGACTTAAGATTAAAAACATGGCATTAGAGGGTGAAAACCCAAAATAACCCCCGAACGGCCCCGTGGGAGGCACCAACCACTACACCAAAACACGCCATTAGTAAAACAATTTTACCGTTACTAAAAATATTAGTAACACAATTTTTCCGTTAGAAAAAAGGCGTGGGGCACGAAGCTAGTAACGGTAAAATTTTGTTACTAATAGTAACATTAAAATTCAGAATTAGTAACGGAAAATTTTGTTACTAATAGTAACGGTAAATTTCAGAATTAGTAACGAAAAATTCTGTTACTAATAGTAGCGGTAAATTTCATAATAGATAACGGTAAAATTCTATTACTAATAGTAACGGTAAAACAAAATTTAGTAACGGTAAAGTTCTGTTACTAATAGTAACGATAAATTTTAGAATTAATAACGGTAAAATTCTGTTACTAATAGTAACGGTAAAATACAGAATTAGTAATGGTAAAGTTATGTTACTAATAGTAACGATAAAATTCAGAATTAGTAACGGTAAAATTACGTTACTAATAGTAATACGTATTTACAAAAAATATTATTCAAGATCCAATATCCTGAATTTAAACAAATTCAATTATTCTTATCACAATATTTAAATCCTAAGAACATATACAAAAATAGTCCACAAAAATAAAGGCATTATATTCAAATTTTACATTTATATAAGCCTCCTCTTTATTTACAAAAGAAATTTACACCAAACAAATGAAATATCATAATACAATCGTCCCGAAAGTTACATTATTTTAATAAAAGCATCCAATATAACATCCTTATACAATCATCCCCAAATGAGATATTTTTAAATTATAACAAATCAAATGAAATATAAAAAAGAAGTCCGTTGTTGTCACATATCAACCTTCGTTCTATTATCATCGCCATCAATGCCTCAACCCGCAACGCTTGAAACGTGATGAAGATCCAAAAATGACATTCTATCAAACAAAATAAAATTATCATATTAGTTATAATATCAACATTTAGTCATATAAAATTAATTTAGTAAAAAAAATAATTACTTAGTTTCTCAAAATTGTAATATCGATACAAGACTTGATCTCAAAATTGCAATATATAAAAGAAACTCTTTCATTCAACTAATAACTGAAGTGTCTACTCTTAAAAGAGTCCAATTGATGAATAGGAACTAGAACTAAGAGATATTAATACAAACTACTACTTAGAGAATATAACATAGCTGCAGCTGCATCAGATCTGAACAAAAAATTTGAATCAAAACCATAAAAACTAAATGAGAATAAAAGGAAACCTTGTCTTGGAGTTTACACTCACGAATTACGGAATTAGAATCAACATAGATGAGGAGAGTTCGAGTTTACCGAACGAGATCAATCGTGCTTCACATCAATATATTTTGCTTGTTATGTGTAAAATCTTGTGTTATATGTAAAATCTTCCGATGAGTGAATAGTTTGTATCACCGTCGTTGGGAATCCAGGAGTCCAGTGCATAGCATGTCTTGGTATTGGGGCAAGAACCCTGGCAGTCAGAATCTCGACATTTTTTTCCAAATTGCATTCAGAAATGTGGCATTCATCTTACACCACCTGTTGGGTGCAACTTAATCTCAAACATGTCAATATTCCAGTTTCAATAGAAAGAGATATTGTACAAGAGCTTCCGAAGATGCTATCTCTCAAAAGTGGTGAGTATATCATCAATTATATCCTCCTAATTTTTAGTTGCTTCAATCTGCACATAACAATCATTCATGGATATCTTGTACAGGATACAATTGCTGAGAAAAAATCATGTATATCATTTAAATTAAACAATTATAAAGCGCAATAGAAGACGGACCTCTTGGCACAAAATTAACATAAGTCGAGCTCCTATTGCCGCTTCCTCATAATTATCTTTTACTTCCAAGTTGATCACTAGCACAGGCTTCATAAGATCATGATCTCGATTGTGGAGATCTACACTTTTGTTATACAACAGTTGGATAAAATTCAAAGGAAAAAATAAACTCAGTTTTAAGAGGAGCAAAATAATGTAACTACCAATATCACGTGTAAAATTCTTTCCTATCTTTTATGTTGAGTCCAAACCAAACTAATTTTGCAACAAGTCGATGGGCCCATATTCATTGCGATGCAATAATTTTTCACTTTAAATTACATTCTCACTCCCCCTTACGTGGGGCGTGACGAGAGCCAAAAACGAGGATGGACTATAAGTAGTAACGTGCAGAGTGCCTAGGTTGTTGGGCCTAACCAGGCTTTGCTACAATGAAGTTACCATCTCACCTAAAATGGTTGAGCGGTAAAGTAATTGGCCGATCAATGTAGGTCAAGTTAGTTCTGTCTTGATTGGTTTAAAGAGTTTAAATACAAGTTCTCCCAAAAACCAGAGCTTTGATGTCAACATAAAATAGGGAGCATTTAACTCAAACTGCTATGCACTGCTGAAAAGAAAATACGATGACAGATGATAGTATGAAATTCAAGGCATCAACATTGGGATTATCAGAATATAACTTATAAATTCAAGAGAAATAATGATGAATGAACAAAGAGAGCTATTAAATTAAATGAGGAAACCAATGCAAGAAGGATGAATCAGATAATGATGGTCCCATCCACTTTTGCATCCAGAATCTGAAAGTTTAACATGCTTGTATCAGTTAATTAATTTTATTACATAATACAATGCTCTAGACCTCAACAAAGGCACTAACAGATGACCGACAACATTCTTAAAGAATCCACCTGAGACACCTAACAGCATGGGTTCCCAAGGCCATCAGATAACTCAAGTTGGTGGTCCTCCTCGACTAACAAGGTTTACAAAGAGACGAGTGGGTGTGGGGGGGGGGGGAAGGTAAGTGTTCGAAGCCCGTCTGGCTGTTCCAAAATTACAATGATTTTAATTTTCAAATTGAGTTCATATCAAGTATTACATGAATTATTTAACATTTTATAAGAGTAGACGATTCAGATAGTCAATCATATTCGCTAATAATGAAATAAAGAAATAAATTCTAACGCACGACTTAAAAATGTACGCTTTTCATACAAACTGACATGGATGACTAACATGTTTGATAAACTAACATGGATGCTAATGAAAATGTACTTAATGATAAGAAGAATGCATTTGTTACTATTACAAGGAACTTACACAATGCAATCACATAATAATACTCGAATTAGTCAAATGAAATTTAATTTCTTGTAGCTACTGGATTTTAATGAAATTTATGGTAAATGATCAATACATATTCCTATCACAGAACTCAGTAAATTGATATATAAATGTGATTTGAAATTTGATACTTCCTACAAGAGAAATTACAATGTGACTTTTAGTTTTGTATAAAGGGAGTAAAAAACATGTATCTTTCTAACCTAAGTTCAATCAATCCTATTTTACATCATTCAGATTCTTACAAATGACTGCTAAGAATACATGTAAATCACATTACAAGCATCTACCAGTATATTTCTCAATCCCGAATGACCGTTAAAACTGTCACAAATCCATAAATAAGTCCACCCCTAAACCAAATATATCAACCAAGACTTTTTTAAGTGTCCTTTACTTTGGGATAATATATTTTCTCCTAGAAAAGTCAAATGGTAAACACCATTTTCTCAGGTTGAACTTTGTTCACTATTATATTGAAAACGACATAAATATAGTGTTTATATTTTAAATTTTTTCATATAATTCCATAAACTATGCATTTTGTTGTTGATTAACCCCTCCAAGGTCCGTTTAAACATCACATGGGTTGACTTTTCATACATCTATTTGGCACTAATTTCATTCACGACTTTACCCAAGGTCACATGTGTATAATGTCGAAAGAGTAAGATTTTACTCATGAATTGAAGTAAATTGGACACTCACAATGGAAGCACTTGATGGTGGCCTTTTTTCTGGATATCAAAGTCATTATTTTTTCCATAAGCAAGTTCTAATCTGTTTCTAGCCTTTGTAAGGCGTTGTTGTTGCATCATTAGCCAATCGATATCTTCGTTAATCAAATGGAAAAAAATTATATCTATTTGTAGCCTTGGCATATCTCTAAGGGCCTGGAATACAGAAAAATATCAATAGGTCAAATAGCATGAAATAGCATCACACCATATATATTTCTAGTACTAACATTTTATCAATGCAAAAAAAAGGTCAAAAGACATAAGATTATATAATAATAGGGTCCAATTTGATTGACTATATCATGGAAAAATACACATTGCAACAAATTATTGTCAGATTTAATTAATACTTAACTTTTTATGTTTGTAAAATACGAATAATTTAGAACAAAGAATGGCTCATTCACCTCAGTGTGCTCAGGGCTGCATAGAGAGAAAGCATTCTACAGTAAAGAACAGAACCCATATGTTAATGAGTTTAGAAAATTAACAGTTTTCTACTTTTACCAAAAACAAATTTATTTCCTAATAATTTTATACAATAGTCAAAGAAGTTTCACAAAAGATTTGCTATCCTAGAATTCTAGATAGAGTTATAATTGCAATTGTATCTACACTAATAAGTGTAATTATATCTACAATAATAACTACAGTTGTATCGGTTGTTTGGACATTTTTTAAAACATCCAAAACATTGATCAACAAAATGTATTTTGCCTAGGTAGTATACAATTTGGTCATCTGTATCCCACACCAAATCACTCCCTAACTTACCTTGCCCTCAATGAGAAACCAAAACAAATCATGCCCCTCTGCGTATTACCCAAGAAATAATTGCCACACATAGCTCTCTGATGACATGCACACATCAACCTATTAATAATTCCCAATCCCAACAGACCCCTACCGGCACTTAACTAAAATGCACAAGAACTCCCATAACCTACAACTACTTACATCTCCCCTCGTCCTGTAAATCCAGAAACCTCCAACATCACCATGCCCGTTACCTGTTACCTAATCCACACCCCCTATGCGCACCCAACACCTTCCCCACTTGCTTACCTACTACTCATTTTATTGTGGGTAGGTGGGCATCAACTTCTTTGACACAGATGGTGGAGTGGCTTAGGGAAATATTTTTAAGTTTAGGTTTTGATGAAATTACTATTCAAAATATTCTTTGCTCAGTGTATAAATATTTATACCCACACAACATTACTATTAAAAATACTCTCGTTTAGGTTTTGATTCCACCGGTGTATTTGGAGTAGAGGTACCAACTTTAGCACTTTAATGAGTAATGGATCCATAAAATCTGTACCAAGCCCTAAATTTTTTTTATGTGATTGATAGAGAAAAACAGAGAGACGAATGAGTGTACTTGATTTTTTAAAAGGAATATACTTTCAAAACAAAATATAATATCAAAAGATGGCTTATCTATGTTATGAAATACAACCACTAAAATACCGTCACATCTCTACCTTCTTCAAATGCTTCACGTCATTTGACAATCATAGTTGTTGAAATGCAACTGCATTCGTTAAGTGCATAAATGGCATGTGTTCAACCCTGAGTTCATAAGCATGGTTATCGAACCAAATTATTATTGATATTTGAAAATAATATATTAAACCCATTAATATATGTGTGGTGTATAAATATATACAAATTTTATGTGGCAAGTTAGAATTCTTGGATAGCAAAATAATTCAACCAAAATAAAGTTGATATAAGAATTATGAAGCCTACCATTCAAGAATACATTGGAGATGATACTCGTGCTTGCAGTTGGTCACCTGACAAAGAATGACATCTCAAAATGTTACGACCAAATTGAGAATAATACCAATTAATTATAAAATATAGCCATCATCTTGGATTATACAACCTAAATGAGCAAATAACACCACTGGATGAGAAATAAAAAAAATAAAAACAGAACAATCCCATATACAATCAAATTCAAAAAAAAGTTGAGAATCGTGGAATTCTTTATCAAAATACTACCATATCTTGAGAAACACGAAAAATAGCTTCGAAAGACAAACAATCAGCACCTTAGCCTAAGAATCAAGGAAATACATCCGTATAAATTGAGTAGATACTGTCAAGTGTAAAAAAATCTAATATTTAAATAGGAACAAATGAACAATTATAGATCATATCCTCATAAAGTCCTACTAATTTTCACCTAAAACACGAATAATCATATACAGATTTTTGTTCATTGAAAATCATACGAGTCCAAAGGTCATGAAGTGAGATATCAGATATCAATTTGACAACTATTAGGTATCTTTAAGGATCTATGTTATACTAGTTTAGAAACAATTCAAATGATGCATTCATAATAATTTTAACTCGCGAAGTCAATTCAAAAAACAAAAAGTCATTAAATGTAGCTAAATAAAAAAGCAACACACACACGTGTGCGCGCATACAGTAGGAGGATCTTAAGTGTTGAAAGAGTCGATACATATACTGCAGACATCTGCAGAGTTGTCTTATCAATTTAATAAACTCAAAAGTTGGAGTGGTTTGGGCTAGGAAATTTCACAAACACGTAGTAGAAAAAGTTTACTATATCCACCATTCACACGTAGAATAAACCTAAAGCATAAAAATTAGTCGCATATCAAGCTAGTACACTTTAGAACATATGGTTCTAACCCCATTAGAATCAATCAATTAGGTGTCAATTAAAAGGAAAAAAATAGAGATGGAATAAGTCCATGAACAAAAAACATAAAAATTACTATGATACCTTTGTTTTGGCGAGGAGATGAGGTATGTCGGTTTATTTATTCATCATCTTCAGTTGTAATATGAAGCTTTGTTATTTCCATTGTTTCTTCTTAAAGAGATAGATTAGGGTTAGTTTGGGAGATAAAATTAGAAGAAGAAAATTATAAGATGAACGGAAGAGGTTACAAGTATTAGAAGATGATCGGAAGAGGTTAATTGTGAGGATTGAGAAGAAGAATGGTGGAAGAAGAAGAATGGCAGAAGGTGTGTGAAATTAGGTCTATTTTGTTAGAGGGAAAAATGGAGGGGGTATTGAGTAAGGGAAAAATGTTTACGGGGTTCTCTTTTTTGGGGGGAAAGCGTTAAAATAATTTATTCACCACTTAACCTTTTTTTTTTAATTTGTACACTCAAATTAGTATCACATAAATAAAATCAGTAATGGAAAATTATTCTTAGAATTAGTAACAGTAAAATACTGTTAGTAATAAAAAAAATTGGTCTGCTACTAAAAGCTTATTTTGGTGTAGTGAACACCTCCCACGGGAACAATGTAACTCGTAGGAACTGACCGCGTAACCACGGGACTCCCGGTTTGAGAATCTGACGATAATTGAAAAATATCAGGACTTAGGCTTAAAAACATGGCGTTAGAGGGTGAAAACCCAAAACAGCCCCCGAATGGCCACGTGGGAGGCACCAACCCTTCCCACGGGACAAATGTAACTCGTACGAACTGACCGCGCAGCCACGAAACTCCCAGTTTGAGAATACGATGATAATTTACAAACTTCTAGACTTAGGCTTAAAAACAACGCGTTAGTGGATGAAAACCAAAAAAAGCCCCCGAACGGCCTCGTGGGTGGCACCAATAGCTCTCACGTGTCCAATGTAACTCATAGGAACTGATCACACAGTCACGGGACTACCGATTTGAGAATACGATGATAATTTGCATATTTCTAGACTTAGGCTTAAAAACATGGCGTTAGAGGGTGAAAACCCAAAATAGCCCCCGAACGGCCCCGTGGGACACACCAACACCTCCCAAGGGACCAATGTAACTCATAAGAACTGATAGCGCAGCCACGGGACTCCCGATTTAAGAATACGATGATAAGACTTAGGCTTAAAAACATGGCGTTAGAGGGTGAAAACCCAAAATAACCCCCGAACGGCCCCGTGGGAGGCACTAATACGTCCCACGGGACCAATGAAACTCGTAGGAACTGACCACGCAGCCACGGGACTCCCGGTTTGAGAATACGATGATAAGACTTAGGCTTAAAACATGGCATTAGTGGGTGAAAAGCTGAAACAGCCCTCGAACGGCCCCGTGAGTGGCACCAACACCTCTCATGGGACCAATGTAACTCGTAGGAACAGACCGCGCGATCACGGGATCCCGAGTTTGATAATACGTTGATAATTTGAATATTTTTAGACTTAGAGTTAAAAATAGGGCATTTGTGGGTGAAAAACTGAAACAACCTCCGAGCGGCCCCGTGGGTGGCACCAACACCTCCCACGGGACCAATCTAACTCGTAGGAACTCACCGCATAGCCACGGGACTTCCGGTTTGAAAATACGAAGATAATTTGCATATTTCTAGACTTAGGTTTAAAAACATGGCGTTAGTGGGTGAAAATCCAAAACAGCCCCCGAACGGCCCCGTGGGTGGCACCAACACCTCCCACGGGACCAATTTAACTCGTAGGAACTCACCGCACAACCATGGGACTCCCGGTTTGAGAATACGATGATATTTTGCATATATCTACACTTGGGCTTAGAAACATAGTGTTAGTTGGTGAAAAGCCAAAACAACCCTCGAATAGTCCAGTGAGTGGCATCAACACCTCGCGCGGTACTAATTTACCTCGTAGGGACTGACCCCGCAATCATGGGATCCCCAGTTTGAGAATACGACGATAATTTGAATATTTCTAGACTTAGGCTCAAAAACATGACGTTAGTGGTAGAAAACTCGAAACAACCCCCGAACGGCCCCGTGGGTGGCACCATCATCTCCCACGAGACCAATTTAACGCGTAGGAACTGACCGTGCAGCCACGAGACTCCCGGTTTCAGAATACGATGATAATTTTTATATTTTTAGACTTAGGCTTAAAAACATGGCGTTAGAGGGTGAGAAACCAAAACATCCCCCGAACGGCCCCGTGGGAGGCACCAATACCTCCCACGGGACCAATGTAACTCGTAGGAACTGACCACGCAGCCATGGGACTACCGGTTTGAGAATACGATGATAATTTGAATATTTTTAGACTTACGCTTAAAAACATGGCGTTAGTGGGTGAAAACCCAAAACAACCCCCGAACGACCCCGTGGGTGGCACTTACACCTCGCACGTGACCAATGTAACTCGTAGGAACTGACCGCACGATCAAGGGATCCCCAAGTTAAGAATACGATGATAATTTGCATATTTCTAGACTTAGGCAAAACATGGCGTTAGGGGGGAAATCTGAAACAGCCCACGAACCTCCTCGTGGGAGGCACTAACACCTCCCACGGGATCGATGTAACTCGTAGGAACTGATCGCGCGATCACGGGACTCCCGATTTGAGAATACAACGATAATTGAAAAATATCAGGACTTAGGCCTAAAAATATGGCGTTAGAGGGTGAAAACCCAAAACAGCCCCCGAACGGCATTATGGGAGGCACCAACACCTCCCACGGGACCAATATAACTCGTAGGAACTGATCGCGCAACCACCTAACTCCCAGTTTGATAATACGATGATAATTTTCATATTTATAGACATAGCCTTAAAAACATGGCGTTAGTGGGCGAAAACCCAAAAGAGCCCCCGAACGGCCCCGTGGGTTGCACCAACACCTCCCACATTACCAATGTAACTCATAGGAACTGATCACACAACCACGGGACTCCCGATTTGAGAATACGATGATAATTCATATATTTCTAGACATAGGCTTAAAAACATGACGTTATAGGGTAAAAACCCAAAATAGCCCCCGAACGGCCCCGTGGGAGGCACCAACACCTCCCACGGGACCAATATAACTCATAGGAACTGACCATGCAGCCATGGGACTCTCGATTTGAGAATACGATGATAATACTTAGGTTTAAAAACATTGCGTTAGTGGGTGAAAATCCAAAACAGCCCCCGAACGGCCCCGTGGGTGGCACCAACACCTCCCACGGGACCAATCTAACTCGTACGAACTCACCGCGCAGCCACGGGACTCCCACTATTAGAATACGACGATAATTTGCATATTTTTAGACTTAAGATTAAAAACATGGCATTAGAGGGTGAAAACCCAAACTAACCCCCGAACGGCCCCGTGGGAGGCACCAACCACTACACCAAAACACGCCATTAGTAACACAATTTTACCGTTACTAAAAATATTAGTAACACAATTTTTTCGTTAGAAAAAAAGGAAGGGGCACGAAGCTAGTAACGGTAAAATTATGTTACTAATAGTAACATTGAAATTCAGAATTAGTAACGGAAAATTTTGTTACTAATAGTAACGGTAAATTTCAGAATTAGTAACGAAAAATTCTGTTACTAATAGTAGCTGTAAATTTCATAATAGATAACGGTAAAATTCTATTACTAATAGTAACGGTAAAACAAAATTTAGTAACGGTAAAGTTTTGTTACTAATAGTAACGATAAATTTTAGAATTAATAACGGTAAAATTCTGTTACTAATAGTAACGGTAAAATACAGAATTAGTAATGGTAAAGTTATGTTACTAATAGTAACGATAAAATTCAGAATTAGTAACGGTAAAATTCCATTACTAATAGTAATACATATTTACAAAAAATATTATTCAAGATCCAATATCCTGAATTTAAACAAATTCAATTATTCTTATCACAATATTTAAATCCTAAGAACATATACAAAAATAGTCCACAAAAATAAAGGCATTATATTCAAATTTTACATTTATATAAGCCTCCTCTTTATTTACAAAAGAAATTTACACCAAACAAATGAAATATCATAATACAATCGTCCCGAAAGTTACATTATTTTAATAAAAGCATCCAATATAACATCCTTATACAATCATCCCCAAATGAGATATTTTTAAATTATAACAAATCAAATGAAATATAAAAAAGAAGTCCGTTGTTGTCAAATATCAACCTTCGTTCTATTATCATCGCCATCAATGCCTTAACCCGCAACGCTTGAAACGTGATGAAGATCCAAAAATGACATTCTATCAAACAAAAGAAAATTATCATATTAGTTATAATATCAACATTTAGTCATATAAAATTAATTTAGTAAAAAAAATAATTACTTAGATTCTCAAAATTGTAATATCGATACAAGACTTGATCTCAAAATTGCAATATATAAAAGAAACTCTTTCATTCAACTAATAACTGAAGTGTCTACTCTTAAAAGAGTCCAACTGATGAATAGTAACTAGAACTAAGAGATATTAATACAAACTACTACTTAGAGAATATAACATAGCTGCAGCTACAGCTGCATCAGATCTGAACAAAAAATTTGAATCAAAACCATAAAAACTAAATGAGAATAAAAGGAAACCTTGTCTTGGAGTTTACACTCACGAATTACGGAATTAGAATCAACATAGATGAGGAGAGTTCGAGTTTACCGAACGAGATCAATCGTGCTTCACATCAATATCTTTTGCTTGTTATGTGTAAAATCTTGTGTTATATGTAAAATCTTTCGATGAGTGAATAGTTTGTATCACCGTCGTTGGGAATCCAGGAGTCCAGTGCATAGCATGTCTTGGTATTGGGGCAAGAACCCTGGCAGTCAGAATCTGGACATTTTTTTCCAAATTGCATTCAGAAATGTGGCATTCATCTTACACCACCTGTTGGGTACAACTTAATATCAAACATGTCAATATTCCAGTTTCAATAGAAAGAGATACTGTACAAGATCTTCCGAAGATGCTATCTCTCAAAAGTGGTGAGTATATCATCAATTATATCCTCCTAATTTTTAGTTGCTTCAATCTGCACATAACAATCATTCATGGATATCTTGTACAGGATACAATTGCTGAGAAAAAATCATGTATATCATTTAAATTAAACAATTATAAAGCGCAATATAAGACGGACCTCTTGGCACAAAATTAACATAAGTCGAGCTCCTATTGCCGCTTCCTCATAATTATCTTTTACTTCCAAGTTGATCACTAGCACAGGCTTCATAAGATCATGATCTCGATTGTGGAGATCTACACTTTTGTTATACAACAGTTGGATAAAATTCAAAGGAAAAAATAAACTCAGTTTTAAGAGGAGCAAAATAATGTAACTACCAATATCACGTGTAAAATTCTTTCCTATCTTTTATGTTGAGTCCAAACCAAACTAATTTTGCAACAAGTCGATGGGCCCATATTCATTGCGATGCAATAATTTTTCACTTTAAATTACATTCTCACTCCCCCTTACGTGGGGCATGACGAGAGCCAAAAACGAGGATGGACTATAAGTAGTAACGTGCAGAGTGCCTAGGTTGTTGGGACTAACCAGGCTTTGCTACAATGAAGTTACCATCTCACCTAAAATGGTTGAGCGGTAAAGTAATTGGCCGATCAATGTAGGTCAAGTTAGTTCTGTCTTGATTGGTTTAAAGAGTTTAAATACAAGTTCTCCCAAAAACCAGAGCTTTGATGTCAACATAAAATAGGGAGCATTTAACTCAAACTGCTATGCACTGCTGAAAAGAAAATACGATGAGAGATGATAGTATGAAATTCAAGGCATCAACATTGGGATTATCAGAATATAACTTATAAATTCAAGAGAAATAATGATGAATGAACAAAGAGAGCTATTAAATTAAATGAGCAAACCAATGCAAGAAGGATGAATCAGATAATGATGGTCCCATCCACTTTTGCATCCAGAATCTGAAAGTTTAACATGCTTGTATCAGTTAATTAATTTTATTACATAATACAATGCTCTAGACCTCAACAAAGGCACTAACAGATGACCGACAACATTCTTAAAGAATCCACCTGAGACACCTAACCGCATGGGTTCCCAAGGCCATCAGATAACTCAAGTTGGTGCTCCTCCTCGACTAACAAGGTTTACAAAGAGACGAGTGGGTGGGGGGGGGGGGGGGGGAGGTAAGTGTTCGAAGCCCGTCTGGTTGTTCCAAAATTACAATGATTTTAATTTTCAAATTGAGTTTAGATCAAGTATTACATGAATTATTTAACATTTTATAAGAGTAGACGATTCAGATAATCAATCATATTCGCTAATAATGAAATAAAGAAACAAATTCTAACGCACGACTTAAAAATGTACGCTTTTCATACAAACTGACATGGATGACTAACATGTATGATAAACTAACATGGATGCTAATGAAAATGTACTTAATGATAAGAAGAATCCATTTGTTACTATTACAAGGAACTTACACAATGCAATCACATAATAATACTCGAATTAGTCTAATGAAATTTAATTTCTTGTAGCTACTGGATTTTAATGAAATTTATGGTAAAAGATCAAGACATATTCCTATCACAGAACTCAGTAAATTGATATATAAATGTGATTTGAAATTTGATACTTCCTACAAGAGAAATTACAATGTGACTTTTAGTTTTGTATAAAGGGAGTAAAAAACATGTATCTTTCTAACCTAAGTTCAATCAATCCTATTTTACATCATTCAGATTCTTACAAATGACTGCTAAGAATACATGTAAATCACATTACAAGCATCTACCAGTATATTTCTCAATCCCGAATGACCCTTAAAACTGTCACAAATCCATAAATAAGTCCACCCCTAAACCAAATATATCAACCAAGACTTTTTTAAGTGTCCTTTACTTTGGGATAATATATTTTCTCCTAGAAAAGTCAAATGGTAAACACCATTTTCTCAGGTTGAACTTTGTTCACTATTATATCGAAAACGACATAAATATAGTGTGTATATTTTAAATTTTTTCATATAATTCCATAAACTATGCATTTTGTTGTTGATTAACCCCTCCAAGGTACGTTTAAACATCACATGGGTGGACTTTTCATACATCTATTTGGCACTAATTTCATTCACGACTTTACCCAAGGTCACATGTGTATAATGTCGAAAGAGTAAGATTTTACGCATGAATTGAAGTAAATTGGACACTCACAATGGAAGCACTTGATGGTGGCCTTTTTTCTGGATATCAAAGTCATTATTTTTTCCATAAGCAAGTTCTAATCTGTTTCTAGCCTTTGTAAGGCGTTGTTGTTGCATCATTAGCCAATCGATATCTTCGTTAATCAAATGGAACAAAATTATATCTATTTGTAGCCTTGGCATATCTCTAAGGGCCTGGAATACAGAAAAATATCAATAGGTCAAATAGCATGAAATAGCATCACACCATATATATTTCTAGTACTGACATTTTATCAATGCAAAAAAAAGGTCAAAAGACATAAGATTATATAATAATAGGGTCCAATTTGATTGACTATATCATGGAAAAATACACATTGCAACAAATTATTGTCAGATTTAATTAATACTTAACTTTTTATGTTTGTAAAATATGAATAATTTAGAACAAAGAATGGCTCATTCACCTCAGTGTGCTCAGGGCTGCATAGAGAAAAAGTGTCCTATAGTAAAGAACAGAACCCATATGTTAATGAGTTTAGAAAATTAACAATGGTAATTCATATATTTCTAGACATAGGCTTAAAAACATGACGTTATAGGGTGAAAACCCAAAATAGCCCCCGAACGGCCCCGTGGGAGGCACCAACACCTCCCACGGGACCAATGTAACTCATAGGAACTGACCATGCAGCCATGGGACTCTCGATTTGAGAATACGATGATAATACTTAGGTTTAAAAACATGGCGTTAGAGGGTGAAAACCCAAAACAACCCCCGAACGGCTCTGTGGGAGGCACCAACACCTCCCACGGGACCAATGAAACTCTTAGGAACCGACCACGCAACCATGGGACTCCCGGTTAGAGAATACGATGAAAAGACTTACTCATAAAATATGGCATTAGTGGGTGAAAAGCCTAAACAACCTTTGAACGGCCCCGTGAGTGGCAGCAACACCTTGCACGGGACCAATTTAACTAGTAGGAACTGACCCCGCGATCACGGGATCCCGAGTTTGAGAATACGACGATAATTTAAATATTTCTAGACTTAGGCTTAAAAATATGGCATTAGTGGGTGAAAACCCAAAATAACCTCCGAGCAGCCCCGTGGGTGGCACCAACACCTCCCACGGGACCAATCTAACTCGTAGGAACCGACTGCGCAGCCACGGGACTCCCGATTTGAGAATACGATGGTAATTTGCATATTTCTAGACTTAGGTTTTAAAACATGGCGTTAGTGGGTGAAAATCCAAAACAGACCTCGAACTGCCTCATGGGTGGCACCAACACATCCCACAGGACGAATGTAATTCATAGGAACTCACCACGCAGCCACAGGACTCCCGGTTTGAAAATATGATGATATTTTACATATATCTAGACTTAGGCTTAAAAACATAGCGTTAGTGGGTGAAAAGTCAAAACAGACCTCGAACGGCCCCATGAGTGGCACCAACACCTCGCACGGGACCAATGTAACTCGTAGGGACTCACCACGCGATCACGGGATCCCTGGTTTGAGAATACGATGATAATTTGAATATTTATATACTTAGGAACAAAAACATGGCGTTAGTGGTAGAAAACTCGAAATAGCCCCCGAACGGCCCCGTGGGTGGCTCCAACACCTCCCACGGGACCAATGTAACTCGTAAAAACTGACCCTGCAGCCACGGGACTCCCGGTTTGAGAAAAAGATGATAATTTGTAGATTTCTAGACTTAGACTTAAAAACATGGCGTTAGTGAGTGAAAATCTGAAACAGCCTCCGAACGGCCCCGTGAGTGGCACCAACACCTCCCACGAGACCAATGTAACTCGTTGGAACTGACCACGCTTTCACGGGACTCGCGATTTGAAAATACGATGATAATTGGTATATTTCTAGACTTAGGCTAAAAAATACGGCGTTAGTGGGTGAAAAGCCGAAATAACCCACGAACGGTCCCGTGAGTGGCACTAACACCTCGCAGGAGACAAATATAACTCGTCGGATTTGACCGCGCGATCACAGGATCCCCGTTTTGAGAATACGATGATAATTTTCATATTTCTAGACCTAGGCAAAACTTGGCGTTAGTGGGGGAAAACTCGAAACAGCCATCGAACGGCCCCGTTGGAGGCACCCACACCTCCCACGGGACGAATGTAACTCGTAGGAACTGACCGCGTGATCATGGGACACCCGGTTTGAGAATACGATGATAAATAAAAAAATATGAGGACTTAGGCTTAAAAACATGGCGTTATAGGGTGAAAACCCAAACCATCCACCGAACGGCCCCGTGGGAGGTACCAACACCTCCCACGGGACCAATGTAACTCGTAAGAACTTACCACACAGCCACAGGAATCCCAGTTTGAGAATACGATGATAATTTGCATATTTTTAAACTTATGGTTAAAAACATGGCATTAGTGGGTGAAAACCCGAAATAGCCCCCGAACAGTCTCGTAGGTGGCACCGACACCTCCCACGGGACCAATGTAACTCGTAGGAACTGACCACGCAACCACGGGACTCCCGTTTTAATAATACGATGATAATTTGTATATTTCTAGACTTAGGCTTAAAAACACAGCGTTAGTGGGTGAAAAGCCGAAACAGCCCTGTGAGTGGCACCAACACCTCGCAGGGGACCAATGTAACTCGTAGGAACTAACCGCGCGATCACGAGATCCACGGTTTGAGAATACAATGATAATTTGTATATTTCTAGACTTAGGCAAAACATGGCGTTAGTGGGGGAAAACTCGAAACAACCATTTAACGGCCCCATTGGAGGCACCCATACCTCCCACAGAACCATTGTAACTCGTAAGAACTGACCGCGCGATCATGGCACACCCGATTTGAGAATACGACAATAATTAAGAAATATGAGGACTTTGTCTTAAAAACATGGCGTTAGAGGTTGAAAACCCAAACCAGCCCACGAACGGCCTCGTGGGAGGCACCATTACCTCCCACGGGACCAATGTAACTCGTAAGAACTGATCGCGCAGCCACGAGACTCCCGGTTTGAGAATACGATGATAATTTGCATATTTCTTGACTTATGCTTAAAAACATGGCGTTAGTGGATGAAAACTCGAGACAACACCCGAACGGCCCCGTAGGTGGCACCAACACCTCCCACGGGACCAATATAACTTGTATGAACTGACCACGCAGCCACATGACTCCCGATTTGAGAATATGATGATAAGACTTAGTCTTAAAAAGATGGAGTTCGTGGGTGAAAGGCCGAAACAGCCCTCGAACGGCCCCGTGAGTGGCACCAACACCTCGCACGGGACCAATGTAACTCGTAGGAACTGACCGCAAGATCACAGGATCCCTGGCTTGAGAATACGATGATAACTTGAATATTTTTAGACTTAGGCTGAAAAACATGGCGTTAGTGGGTGAAAACTCGAAACAGCCCCTGAACGGACCTGTGGGTGGCACCAACACCTCCCACGGGACCAATGTAACTCGTAGGAACTGACCACGCAGCCACGGGACTCCCGGTTTGAGAATATGACAATAATTTGCATATTTTAAGACTTAGGCTTAAAAACTGACATTAGTGGGGGGAAAACAAAAAATCCCCCAAACGGCCCCATGGGTGGCACCAACACCTCCCACGCGACCAATGTAACTCATAGGAACTGACCGCGTAGCCACGGGATTCCTGGTTGGATAATACGATGATAATTTGTATGTTTTTAGACTTAAGCTTAAAAACATGGCGTTAGAGGGTGAAAATCCAAAATAACCCTCGAACGGTCCCGTGGGAGGCACCAACACCTCCCACGGGACCATTGTAACTCGTAGGAACTGACCGCGCAACCACGGGACTCCCGGTTTGAGAATACGACGATAATTAAAAAATATCAGGACTTAGGCTTAAAAACATGGCGTTAGAGGGTGAAAACCCAAAATAGCCCCCGAATGACCCCGTGGGAGGCACCAACACCTCCCACGGGACCAATGTAACTCATAGGAACTGACTGCGCAGCCATGGAACTCTCGGTTTGAGAATACGATGATAATTTACATATTTCTAAACTTAGGCTTAAAAACAAGGCGTTAGTGGGCGAAAACCGAAAACAGCCCCGGAATGGCCCCGTTGGTGGCACCAACACCTCCCACATAACCAATGTAACTCGTAGGAACTGATCACACAGTCACGGGACTCCCTATTTGAGAATACGATGATAATTTGCATATTTCTAGACTTAGACTTAAAAACATGGCATTAGAGGGCGAAAACCCAAAATAGCCCCTGAACGGCCCCGTGGGTGGCACCAACACCTCCCAAGGGACCAATGTAACTCATCAGAACTAACCGCGCAGCCACGGGACTTCTGATTTGAGAATACGATGATAAGACTTAAGCTTAAAAACATGGCGTAAGAGGGTGAAAACCCAAAACAAGCCCCGAACGGCCCTGTGGGAGGCACCAACACTTTCCACGGGACCAATAAAACTCGTAGGAGCTGACCATGCAGCCACGAGACTCCTGGTTTGAGAATACGATGATAAGACTTAGCCTTAAAACATGGCATTAGTGGGTGAAACATCGAAACGGCACTCGAACGGCCCCGTGAGTGTCACCATCCCCTCGCACGGGACCAATGTAACTCGTAGGAACTGACCGCGCGATCGTGGGATCCCAAGTTTGAGAATACGATGAGAATTTGAATATTTTTAGACTTAGGGTTAAAAATATGGCATTAGAGGGTGAAAACCCAAAACAACCTCCGAGCGGCCCCGTAGGTGGCACCAACACCTCCCACGGGACCAATCTAACTCGTAGGAACTCATCACGCAGCCACGGGACTCCCGGTTTGAAAATACGACGATAATTTTCATATTTCTAGACTTAGGTTTAAAAACATGGTGTTAGTGGGTGAAAATCCAAAACAGCCCCCGAACGGCCCCGTGGGTGGCACCAACACCTCCCACGGGACCAATGTAACTTGTAGGAACTCATCACGCAACCACGGGACTCCTGATTTGAGAATACGATGATATTTTGCATATATCTACACATAGGCTTAAAAACATAATGTTAGTTGGTGAAATGCCAAAATAGCCCTCGAACAGTCCTGTGAGTGGCACCAACACCTCGCACGGGACAATGTAACTCGTAGGGACTGACCGCGCGATCACAGGATCCCTAGTTTGAGAATACGATGATAATTTGAATATTTCTAGACTTAGGCTCAAAAACATGACGTTAGTGGTAGAAAACCCGAAACAGCCCCCAAACGGTCCCGTGGGTGGCACCACCACCTCCCACGGGACCAATGCAACTCGTAGGGACTGACCGCGCAGCCAGAATACGATGATAATTTTCATATTTCTAGACTTAGGCTTAAAAACATGACGTTATAGGTTAAAAACCCAAAACAGCCCCCGAACGCCCCTGTGGGAGGTACCAACACCTCCCATGGGACCAATGTAACTCATAGGAATTGACCGCGCAGCCACGGGACTCTCGATTTGAGAATACGATGGTAATTTGAATATTTCTATACTTAGGCTTAAAAACATAGCGTTAGTGGTTGAAAACCCGAAACCGCCCCCGAACGGCCCCGTGGGTGGCACTTACACCTCGCAGGGGACCAATATAGCTCATAGGAACTAACCGCATAATCACGGGATCCCCAAGTTGAGAATACGACGATAATTTGCATATTTTTAGACTTTGGCAAAACATGGCGTTAGTGGGGGAAAATTCAAAACAATCCCTGAACCTCCTCGTGGGAGGCACCAACACTTCCCACGGGACCGATGTCACTCGTAGAAACTGATCTCGCAATCACGTGACTTTCGGTTTGAGAATACATCGATAATTGAAAAATATTAGGACTTAGGCTTAAAAATATGGCGTTAGAGGGTGAAAACCCAAAACATCCCCTGAACGGCATCATGGGAGGCACCAACACCTTCCACGGGACCAATGTAACTAATAGGAACTGATCGCGCAGCCACGGGGCTCCCGA
Source organism: Sambucus nigra (assembly GCA_949130495.1). Classification (NCBI taxonomy): domain Eukaryota; kingdom Viridiplantae; phylum Streptophyta; class Magnoliopsida; order Dipsacales; family Adoxaceae; genus Sambucus; species Sambucus nigra. Next base: position 305,233,222 of record OX422217.1, on the reverse strand, counting down.
TTTGAGAATACGACGGTAATTTGCATATTTCTTGACTTAGGCATAAAAACATTAATATGTTGATAATTTTAACTCATATATGCAATTTTTCGGCTTGATTAATTTTTTTTAAAACTACTTAGTTACTCATATTATTTTTTTTTTGTATCCTATCATTTGTAGGATTTTTGCACATGGAACAAATGAAGGAGGCAATGGTTTACAACATGAAGATTGTTTACATGCTGTGGACATTCAGGATTATGTTTTTTGTGTGTTACAACCGTGCGGGCTTTTATTGTTTAGTTTTATGGTCGTGCGGGCTTTTATAATTTGATTCTTCAATTTTATGGCTTTGCGGGCTTTATAATAATCAGGTTTTACATTTACAGGGTTTGGAATGTCAAGAAAATAGAGGAAACTCTGCCCCATTTTTTTTGGTCGGTGAATTATTAAGACGTGTAATATTTTTAGGTTTGTATATATATTAGTTTATTAACAACGTTCTCAATTCGCAATTTGTGAATTTTTTTATTGTTCTGCCAATATTAAATATTTGCAACACCTCATACGCGTCCAACGTTACACGTAGCAACCGACGGTGCACTCAAAGGACCCCCAATTTTAGGATTGGACCAAAAAAAATACATTTTTTTAAAAAATTATAGTTAAATATGGTCATGGACTTTGTCCATGATCATTTTTATTTTTTTCGTCGCGCATAAAAATGGTCGCGACCAAAGTCCGCGACCATTTTTTTCATTTTTTTTTGTCATGTCGCGGCCAAACTTCGCGTCCAATTTGTCACAGTTATGGGTCACGGACTTGGGCCGTAACCGTTTTTTTCCTTTTTTTGTCATGGTTATGGGTCGCGGACTTTGGCCGCGACCAATTTGTCACGGTTGTGGGTCACGGACTTGGGCCTCGACCATTATTTTTCATTTTGTTTGGTTGTGGGTCTCGAACTTTGGCCACGACCAATTTGTCACGGTTGTGGGTCATGGACTTGGGCCGCGACCATTTTTTTCATTTTTTTTGTCACGGTTGTGGGTCACGGACTTGGGCCTCGACCATTTTTTTCATTTTTTTCACGATTGTGGGTCGCGAACTTTGGCCACGACCATTTTGTCACGGTTGTGGGTCACGGATTTGGGCCACGACCATTTTTTTTCATTTTTTTTGTCACTGTTGTGGGTCGCGGACTTTGGCCACGACCAATTTGTCACGGTTGTGTGTCACGAACGAGGGCTGCGACCCGTCACGGCGTGGGACACGACCCAAGTCCACGACCATCTGCCATGACCCCCTCTGGGCCGTGACCATTTTTTGGTCACAAACTAGGGCCGCAACCCATGAAATTGGTCACGCCCGAAATGGTCACCTCCCAAGTCCGCGACCCATAGTTTTGGTCAGGGATTTTGGTCGTGACCAATCGCCAGTTTTGGTGTAGTGTAATGATGTTTAAGGTCTGAGGTCACCAAATTATGATGTTTCTCCTCATAAATATCACCAAATTAATGATGTTTCAGCTCATACTTTTCACCAAATTAATAATGTTTAAGGTCTCAAGTCACCAAATTATGATGTTTCACCTTAAAAATTTCACCAAATTAGTGATGTTTAGGGTTTGAGGTCATCATTCTATGATGTTTTACCACATAAATTTCACCAAATTAATGATGTTTAAGGTCTGAGGTCATCATACTATGATGTTTCACCTCATAATTTACCACTAAAGCGTGATGAAATAAAGTATTGACACTGAAACTTCTCTTTTCATTAACATTCTATTCATAAAATGATACATGTATTACAAGAAAATAACTTCAACCTCATATGTAATACTTCTTTAGGTGATCAGCGTTCCATGGATTGGAGAAAGGTTCCCCTTCGAGATTTTCTAGTCAGTAGGTGTCGGGTACAACCTTATCGACTACTTTTTAACGACCATACCCATTCGGGTGGAGCTTGTTTGTCTTCTGCAACATATTCTTCAGAACTAGGTCTCCTATAGCTATAGGTCTTGATTTCACCCTTTGATTGTAGAACTTTGTTGTTCTCTGCTGGTAGGCTACCTGTCTGATCTCAGCATCTTCCCTTCCTTCTTAATTAGATCTAAGTCGAGTCTTATTTCTTACCCAATCCTCTGAGGGTCATAGATCTGGACTCTGTGGGTGGGGAGTCCTACTTCTATAGGTATGATGACTTCTGAGCCATGGACCAGCATAAATGGGGTTTCTCCCATTGGCGTTCTTTTCGTTGTCCTGTAGGGCCATAGCACTGCATAAACCTCTTTTGTCCATCTCCCCTTTTATTCTTCCAACCTCTTCTTAATCCCATCAAGGATTGTTCGGTTCGTGGCGTCAGTTTGCCCATTTTCCTGGGGTCGGCCAGGAGAGGAGAAGAACTACTTAATCCCCACTCTTTCATAATATTTTTCTAAGGAAAAATTATCGAACTGGATTATGTTGTCTGAGATGAGGCTGTTCGAAAGGCCATGTCTGCATATGATGCTCTTTCAGATGAACTGGAAGGTCTTCTTCTCTGTAATCACGATCATCGGCTCAGCCTCTACCCACTTGGAGAAGTAATTAATTGCTACTATCAGGAATAGATAATTGTTAGAAGCTCTTAGCAATGCTCCCACCAAGTCAATCCCCCATACTGAAAATGGACAAGGAGAATAATTGATGTCATAGGTTGATGAGGTTGATGAGGGATAGTGGAGAATATTTGGCATTTGTCATACCTCTTCACGTTGGCAGCATCAGCTTTGGCCAAGGTCAGCCACTAGTAACCTTGCATAATTATCCTCTTAGCTAAAGGTCTTCCTCCTATGTGACTGGAGTAAGAACTCTCATGTACATCCTGAAGGATGTGGAGGACCTCTGTGGGATGGACAGATCTAAGGAGAGGTCATAGGAATCCTTTGTTATACAGGACATCTCCTAATAATGAGAACTTGGTAGCTCTGTACTTCAAGTTTATCCTTTCTAACTTCGATTCTGGAAGCTCTCCCTCCCTGATATATCTGATAGGGGGTCCATCCATGAGTCCCCTCGGTTCAACTTAAGGCAAGGTCTGGCAAAATCTTCTTCCTCAATGGTTGGTTTGAGCAGGATCTCGATTGGTACTGTCCTTCTGATGCTTGTCCTTATTACTGAAGACAACTTTGCTAGTACATCTGCACGACTGTTGTCTTGCCGAGGTACCCTCTTCATTTTCACCTCTTTGAAGCCTTCTAGCATCGTTCTTACCCTCTTCAAGTATTTGGCCATCCTTTCATCCTTGGCTTCATATACTCCAAGTACTTGGTTGTCAACTAACCTCGAGTCACTGTGTAGTAGGAGTCGGCCAACTCTAAGGGTGTTTGCCAAGGAGAGCCCCATTATCAGCGCCTCATACTCGGACTCGTTATTTGAAGCCTTGAAGTTGAACCTTAGCACATATTCAACGTCGGTACCATCCGGAGCTAACAGTATCAGCCCTGCACTTCTTCCACTTTCGCAAGAAGACCCATCAATAAAGAGGTTCCAAACATCTTCATTTGAAGAGAAGTTCCCCTCTAACAGGGTCCCTTGCTTGAAGAGTTACCTGCCTTCCTCATTCTCAGCTACTCCTTTCCTGGATTTACTGGACATAACCTCTTTCGAGTTTTGGAAGACGTTACTGTTTGATCTTTCTTTAATCTCTGGGTTATTCTCAATCTCGGCCTCTTCTCAGGTTAACTCTGCTACAAAGTTTGCGAGTTCCTGCCCTTTGATGGCCACCCTGGATTGATAAATAATTTCATACTCTCCCAACTCGATGGCCCATGTCATCAATCTGCCTGACTTCTTGGGCTTGTGGAGGACTTGACTTAGCGAGGAGTCACTTAGGATGACCATAGAATGGGCTTGGAAATATGGCTTCATCTTCCTGGAAGCGTTTATCAAGGCCTAGGCCAATTTCTCCATCCGAGGATAGTTCTATTCAGACCCTTGAAGGGCCTTACTATTGAAGTATACCGGCCTTTGTACCCCATCGTCTTCCCGTACTATGGATGCACTTACAGATGACTCTGAGACTGCTAGATAAACATACAACTTCTCCCCTAGAATGGGCAAGGTTAAGAGTAGGGGGATTCGAGGTAGGACTTGAGCAGCTTAAAGGTCTTATCACGCTCATTGTCCCACTCGAAGTCCTTTTTAAACACCTTGAAAAATGGAAGACACTTCTCCATAGCTCTAGAAACAAATCTTTTGATTGCAGCAACTCTTCCAGTGAGCCTCTGAAGGTCTTGTATACTTCTTGATGTCTTTATATCAAGCAAAGCCTTGATCTTCTCGGGGTTGGCCTTTATTCCCCTCTGATTGACGATGAATCCAAGAAACTTTCCATCTGCTACTCTGAAGACACACTTCGCAGGGTTGAGCTTCATCTTGTATAAGAGCATGGTGTCGAAAGTTCTTTCCAGGTCGGCCACGTGTTTTTGAGCCATCAAGATCTTCGTCAACATGTCATCTACATATACCTCCATGGTCCTGCCAATTTGATCTTCAAACATCTTATTTATAAGACGTTGATACGTAGCCCCTGCATTCTTTAATATGAAGGGCATGACCTTGTAGCAATAGGTCCCCTTATCGGTGATGAAGGTTGTCCTCTCCGAGTCTTCAACATCTATGAAGATCTAATTATACCCTGAATATGCGTCCATGAAGCTCATAAGTTCATTTCATGTCGTGGCATCTACCATGTGATCAATTCGAGGTAAGGGGAAGCTATCTTTAGGGCAAGACTTGATCAAATCAGTGAAGTCTACGCACATCCTCCATTTCTCATTAGCTTTGGGCACAATGATGGTGTTAGATAAATATTTTGGGTATATGACCTCCCTGATGAATTCTGCCTCTTCCAACTTTCTGACCTCTTCCCTGATGACATCATACTTTTCCCTGGAGTAAACTCTTCATTTTTGTTTGATTGGCTTAGCATCTTATTCCACATTGAGTTTGTAGCACATAACCCTCGGGTCAATGCCAGGCATATCTGCGTGGCTCCAAGCGAAGACACTCTGCCTCTTCTTCAAAAATCTTATCAGCTCTTCCTTGATCTCGGTTTTTAGTGCCTTCCCAATTTGGATAATTTTTTCTAGTTCGTCCTCATTGAGGATGATGGATTCTACCTCTTCCACGGCCTCTCCTTTCTTCAACTTTGTTTCATCCCAAGGATCAAGTGTATCAATGTTATATGTTGTTATTTCCCTCTTATGTGCCTCTCTCTCTTACGCCGAGTTGAAGTAGCATTCTCGTGCCGTGTTCTGGTCACCTTGCACTTCCCCTACCCTATAGGGGGCGGAAATTTTAGCATTTGGTGGACCGTTAATGGCACGGCCTCAGATTCCTTGAGGGCTACTCGTCTTATGATGATGTTGTAGGACAAAAAGACATTTTCATCCATTACAAAAAAATTGATCCTCCTGGTCAACCTCTTAGGACACTCGTCAGTAATTCGTACATCCATCTCATACATGCCCAAGGGATGGACCTTCTCTCCGCTGATGCCAATCAACGGATAATGATAGGGTACAAGCCTTGCTCTATTGAGGCCTAGGCTCTTGAATCAGGGACAGAACGTAACATTCGCGGAGCTTCTGCCATCAACAAAATCCTCTGAACCTCACACCCATGCGCCCTTGTGGTGATTACCAAAGGTCATCATGTGGAGCTAAGATACCTTTGAAATCAAGTCGGGAGAACCCAACTATAAGATTATCCATATCCACCTTCTTTCTCTTCTACTTAGCCTCTGAAGACACCAAATTCACAACTTCTACTTTGGTCACTGACCTAGCCTCTGCCACATGAGCTTTACAGTCGGCCACTTCTGAGCCACCCCCTGCTAGTCCTCCACAAGTGTTATTAACACCAAAAGAGACCATACCAACCCTCTTCATCGGGGCATTTTTATCTTTTGGTGGGAGGTTAGGATCGTCCTCATCATCACCATCTGAGTCATCATCTCTTATCGCTGGGGGACCATCTTGACATCTATCATTTTTCTTTTTTTTAGGGTCATCTCTTCCCCTCTTAGGAGCTTTATTGTCGACATACTTCATGAAATTTTTGGACTTCAACATCTTCTTGATTTCATCCTTCAAGGCAAAGAACTTTTCTGTCACATGGTCGTGGTCTTGGTGGAACTCACACCATAGGTTCTTGTTCATTTTATGCGGAGGAGCCTTCAGCTTCTCCATCCATCTCAGGGACCATTCATTTTTTATTTCGTTAAGGATGTGTTCACAGCTCACAGTTAGAGGAGTATAGTGTGCAAACTTGTCGTCTGTAGACCTCTTTTTTCCATCTTTCTTCCTTGGAACTTCCCCCTGCCATGTCCATTCTCATCCTCATACTTTGCGGCCATAGCCTCTTCAGCGTTCATGACCTTTCCTCCAGTTGCCAATAGCTCTTCCATGGAATTGGGAGGGTCTTCTGCAAGCTTCCACAGTAACCTTCATTTCTGGAGTCCTTCAATAAGGGCAGTCATAGCTATACTCTCTTAATAATCTTCAACCTCTAATTTTTCTTTGTTGAATCTATCAATGTAGTCTCTTAGGCTCTCATTCTTGCCTTGCTTGACATACAACAGATGGGTGTCTTCTTTTGAGGTCTCACCCCAAAATAGAAATTGTGAATGAACCGTTCAGCCAAGCCCTTAAAGTTTTCAATAGAGTTATTCGAAAGAGAGGTAAACCAGATGTGTGCAGCTCCCGTTAAAGTCCCAGAGAAGGCCCGGCACTTCATCTTATGTGGGATTGACTAAATGTCCACCGTAGACTGGTACATCTCAATTTGATGCACAGTGTTGGTACTACCATCATACTTGGGAGACACCGCAGGTGATTTCAATTTTGCAGGGGTTTGGAAGTTCACTACCCTTACTACGAAAGGGGAACCCTCCGAGAACCCTCTTAGAAGTGGGTCTACACTTTTGATGAGGTTACCTATCTTCTCTTCCAGGCGTTGGATGGAGTCATTCCATGGCCCTGTAATGTCGGCCTGGCCAAGGATGTCCCCAGCCACCTCCAAGGGGTGGATTGAGGGTTCCCCAGCTGCTGCATAACGTTGGCTATTGACCTCCTCTTGATCCCTGTCTCGGCCATGCTGGGGTCGGCCATGATGAGGCTGATGTTCCCCGTCTTCCCTTTATGAGCCAGCTACACTTCTAGACCTGGATAACCTTTGTCTTAGGTCCTTGACTGGGCCGAGCCTTTCAAAGGTCGACCCTCTGCTCAAGCGATCAAAAGATGACCCTCTTTGTTGGGCACCACCATCACTTCTGCCCCCATAACCTCTTCTCTTCTGGACAGGACGTACCGTATTATTCGAAACCTCAGACGGCTCCCAGCAGTCCTCTGGTGCATCTTCTGCCTCCATATCATCATACCTATCCTCAAGGAAAGGGTTTCCTTGCCTCCCCAGATGTAAATGCCTAGGGTCAGAAACATCCCTCCTCCGCTGAGGAGTATGTTGGTCCTTTCGCGGTGCCTGGGGTGTTCCCCTGGCTTCAGGGTGGGGTTGAACAGCTGTCGGAGTAATCATCTCTGGTGAGACCCCTGGTGGACTCATCATATTTTGACTGAGTTATGCAAATTTTTCCTTCATTGCTTGTTGAGTTGCGACCAATGACTTCAAGGCTACTGCCACTTCATCCATTTTGGACTGGGGTGGTGCCTGGCTGGAACTGGGTGCTCCAGCACTAGATGGTGGAGGAGGTAGTGGTAACTCTCGTGCCATATGTTAACTAAAGATTTTGTAAACAAGGTGAGCTTAATACCTTAAAGGACCTCTTTCAATGGTGAAATAGCGCCACGTAAGGGGTGAGTCCGGGTTCACCACCAGAGTCTCCGGTGAGGTTAAACTAGGAAAGGAAGAGTTACGTCTTCTGGTTCCCACAGACGTCACCAAAATGATGATGCTGGAAACAGCACCACCGGGTAAGGTGTTGACAAGCTCAAGCAAGTGATAACAATGGCAACACAGGAGAATATATACATATGTATACGTATATATGTAGAAGGAGGTGAGGAGAAGGGGATCAACACTTGAATATAAGTGGTTCAGCCAATCTGGCATAAGTCCACTGTGAGTGTGTATGTGAGTAATATCACTTAATGAAGGCACTAATGGCCATGGATACAATCTCTCAAGATTTCTCTCTCGACTATGTAAAATGACAGAGTTTTATCTAGGGTTGTAATTATCGATCCTTTACAATGTTGAGGATGACATCAATATATAGTGCTTGGGGGGGTGTAATGTACCCCCCAAGAATGCAATGTTCATGTGCGTGGAGATCCATCCAGTGTCAGGATGACATCTGGCTGATCTCAACTAAGTAATGATGACCTCAATATTCCCTCATATGGAGGGAATGATTCAGTTATAACGAATTTGTCCATGTGTTCCAAACCATACATGTGCGCGTAGATGCTCGGCTATCTTTTCTTGGTACCAACCTCGGCCTGGATGAGTACGAGGTTGGTGAAGTATGACCTTGCATTGGTTGGGGATTATATGATCACCTTGGCTGGGATGCCATCCGAGGTTAGATATCTGGAACGTCGGCCAGGGCTGATGTTGTCTTGACATTTGATGCTGAGCCTATATGGCCCTGCTGATCTTAGGTGAAACTTATAACGTCGTCTATGGCCGATGTTGATGGTTATGCTGGTGGACAACCCATGTCCATACTTAACTCGGATGATGCCCTCACCGAGGTGATACTTGTAACGTTGGTTGTGGCCGACATGATGGATAACTGACCCCATGAGACATGTAGACCTCAGCTGATGCCCAATCATGGTGGTACTTTCAATGTCGGTTGTGGCCAATCTGGTGAAGGACGACATCACCGATGGGTAATCCTGAGCTATTGTTACCTCGGTCGTAATACAGGTCGGGGTTAATGCCTCTGAGCTGGCAGGTGCGCTTTAGGCATATCAATTAGACTAGGATAATTTTGAACACATAAGATAAAAGGCAAAACACATAATGACTAATCATTACACAAACTGAAATAGTTAGCAACTTAACATTCAGTTATCTTCATAAAAGAGTACATACCTGAAACATGAATCAAAAAATTAATTATCCACAAAAATATTAATAAACACAAAACTCCATAAAAAATTATAAATTGCGCCAACATATATGTCCTTTGAATACTCAGCCTCTATAAGCCTAATCTGATGAATGCTACCACCAATTGTACCTGTCAGATAATAAATTAAAAAAACAAAAATCAATAACAATCACCAATCAATAACAATCAATAATAATAAATAACAACGAAACTTCATAATGCTTACATCCTTGAGAGTGACCATAAGATCACCTCAACCATTTGTTGGTGAGGACTTAATAACAACCCTAACCTAATCAATAATCACAAATCGTTGGTGGGGATGACTTAAGAACACCTGCTAGATAGTCATGCACACACTATAAAGTAATATCATAATAATAGAAAATAATAAACATTAATAGACAGAACAAAAGGTTTAGAGCAAAAAAGAAAATTAAAGAGTTTGAAATCCACGATTTAAGAACCCAAAACTCTGAGTTTAATTTGATTTAAAATCAACAACAATAGTTATACCTTATTGGTAAAGAGAAGGAATTAGTTTAGAACATATATGTAATCACAAAACCACAACCTGGCTTTGAATGAAAATAGATCAGGTAGGAAAAAGAATACCTAAATTTAATATACAAATGCACCATATCAAAGCCTCAAAACACCTAATTGAATACATGATTACGATGAAATTTACCTTCTATTCAATCTCTGAGATGGAATGCCAGATTAAATACCACCATATACTACACCAACCGATTGAAAACCTGATTAAATACCACCAACTGTAAAATCAAAGAAAATGAAATCCCACCATATACTACACAATCAAGTATTTAAGGACAATGTAAATTTCCTTTTGTTCTTCAAAAATTAACTCAACTCCCCGTTTCAATACAAAATTAAGTTATACTATTATTTCAGCAAAATATGTTACTAATTTCCCTCTTATGATCATACAAAAGAGGATTGTATATTTAAAATCAAAAAAGTTAGCAACCTTGGATCAGATAGCCAAAACAGAACATATTATCAAATCAAACAGGGGTCAACAAATTGGAGGATCCTAGTTGGGTGGGTCTCTATAGAAAAGATCAATAAAGAGGCAATATTCATTACTCGTTTCCTAGAGCCTTGAAACATCTAATTCATGACAATCGCTCTCTATATAGACAAAGAGTAGTAAACCTCTCTCTGCATCGATAAATTCCTCGTATAGTCTCTTCTGCAACATAATTTTAAAACTACTTACAAATATCAAGAAAATTACTGCCCAACATGCATATAAAATATTAGGCATCTACAACATCGTTGATATGCATTGTAGTCCTTAAAGATTACTACAATTTTAGGTAAATGCAATGAATGAAGTTGAACGAATATGAAAACAAAAGAAAATTTTAACTGCAAATTGTAGTCTTCAAAATAGTAAAGCTACCCATTTTCCATTGCTTCAATGAGCATGCAGACATTAAAGTAATATAAGAAGTTTTCACTCATATAGATAATTATGTAGTACAATCCATGTGTAGTCCTATATGACCAAACAATATATGGGACTAATAAAAGCTACATAGATATTAGCTTTGTCATCTCAATATCCTTTTATCATATCAAAATGCATGCCAACAGTATAAAACATCAATAGACATTAGATATTAAATTGATATTCAATGTGAATGAACAATCTTTCTAGGGAAATAAGAAATTGTGCCCTTGAATGAACCAACTTAGATACATCGTATGCCTTTCAACATTGCAAATAAAACATTCATAGCTAGAAAATTAATAGTGTAAAATAGAAAAACAACTAATAACTACCAATTTTAAAATTGCAGAGACAATAAATATCTCTAAAAAAAATTCGTGTCGTTATCTAGCATAGGTTCCCTTCCAATTAGATATGCCATTTATATGAGGCCGTTGATCCTTATGCACCATTTTAGTGTGGTTGTCTAGCATGGGCACAAACTAAAAGTTAATAAATTGAAAAAACACAACCTATTGACATACATCAGAACCAAAATAAAACATCATATGTGCTAAAATTACAACTTGAATAATAGAGTGAGTTGCTCAGTATATTTTGAATTTGATTAGTGATAGAGAGAAAAATATAAAAGACATTAACTGTAAAAAAATCAAGGGTGAAAATTACCCGAACTTGCCCTTTACTATAGACAAATCAATGGTGCAAATTAACAAAAAAATCAATTTTCTAAGTGCAATTACAAGAACTGGAATCATTAAATCTTATGTGGAGGTTCATCATACAAAAAAGCATAAATATTTCAAAATGAATAATAAAACTATCTCGGATAACTAACATAAAGATTCCCTTTACATATTGATAATAACTTTTTATATAACAACAATAACGCTTTGAATGAGGATGGACAATATCCATGGCCTTTTCCCATCTATCTGTCAAGCCTCGCAGAACAATGTACTAATTTAAAGAACCAAGGACAGAATATGGTTCAACTTGGTTAATGGAATTTTTGAATTCTAGTGAATTTTCGATGGGCTCGAAAGATTAAACAAGTTTTCCAAACTCCCTTGTAATCCATGCTCAAGTAAAATCCAATTGGGAGTAATCCATGTTTCTATAATTCAAAAAATGGGTGTATGCCTCTTGGTGGTGAGCATATGGACTCCATCATCAACAATATTCAAAGCTAACATATAAAGAATTAAATGTAATGTTGATTTCTTCAATCAAACAAATTTATCACATAGTTGAAGTAAGAGCGTACCTATCCCAACCCAAATACTACAGGGGTTGGTTCCAACCTATGACCACAACATCCATTGGCTTTGAATGTTGATGCTCTCTTTCCATGTTAGAAGGGAAGATACAACTTCGTTTCCTCATGGTGCTACTTTATGTTCAGATCCCAATGAAGATGAACACGCCAGTAAAAGGAATGTGACAAATATGAATGATACTTGCAAAGGTAAGATATGTTCAGAGAGTGACTTATTGACTAAAGAATTAATTGCTGCAAGTTCTACTATTGGTGAAATGGTTGGATACATGGATAAATGGAGTTAACTATATGTATATGTATACATAGATACATTTGACGAACATGATATATCTACAGATCATAAATCAAGCCAGAGAAATGAGCAACGGGTCTCTTAAGAAAAAATTGTTTTTTTTCCTCATTGGGAATAAAGTATCACTTCAACAACTTGTCAAACACAAAGTATACAACATCTCGAACACTAAATTCTATATGAAAACCGAATGGTAGTTATCAAGAGAGTGATAAAATAATTCAAGACTTTACAACTTACCAAGATTTCTAAATTTTTGGCTTCCAAAAAACAAACAACGTAAATTCATTAATCAAAGCATACATACATATTCAAAATTTAAATATCAAGATCCATATAAACCAAAAACATGAAATCAAATTAAAAAATCATACAAACTTTAGAAAGTCCCTCCATAACCTAAGATGTAAAAGAGACAATTGGTTATTTTAAAAATATGCATATTCAGAAGTTTAAAAAAAATCATCTTGAAAATGGCCAAATAATTCAAACATAAAATTGTAGATACATTAGATAAAATTTTTAAACAAACAAATGTAAACATTGGCCCAAAACCTCAAGTAACAACTCTAAACTCACATATAATAGGGAAAAATAGAAATTAATAATAGCTTAAATAGCCCAAAATATGTAGAAAGATTAATAAACAAAATTCTAAATAAGTTGAAAATTGAGCTCAAAATCCTAAAGAAAAAACCTAAATTCAAATAACTTTTACAAATGCAAATATCACATAAGCGTTGAGAGATGGATTTGTCAATCATGTAATCTAAGAGGCCTTGATTAATAATAGAAAACAAAAATTGAAAGAACCATAATACCTTTAACCAATGTCATGAGCACTGCAGTTTGAACCTCCATCAACCCTCATGGTAAAGTCTAAATTTCCCAAAAAATCTCCAATTCAAATTTCAAACACACTAAATTTCAAAAAATCCTAAAAAACTAAACTTTGAAACAAATGGTTCCATGTCTTTAGATCTATTATATATTAAAGCCAAAAGAATTTTCACACCAAAAGAACCTGTTAAAGCCCAAATATCAAACACGATTCCAAAAAACCCTAAAAATTAGGGTTTACAAAACATTTAAATGTCCAAAAAAACCTAAAAAGAGTAGAAGTCATGCCCGATTAGATTTTGATCTGCCAAAAAATATAAAAAAAAATACAAAACACAAACAAACCATTGGATATTCAAAACAAAACCTGAACAAAACAAACGATTTACCTCATCGAGAAGAGAAGATGGGGTCAGAGAGAGCGGCGAGAGCACGATATGGGGAGATAGAGGCATAGGGTAGATTTTGTCTATTGATTTTGTCGATATAATCTATTTATTTCATCAATAGTAAAACAACCAAAATAAATTCTTGTAGAACTGAGAGATATAATACCTTAAAGTAGAGAAGAGAGAGAAAATAGTGCTCTAAGTTTGAGAAGGAGAGGGTTTAGGGTTTGAGGTGTGGGCTCCTATTTTGAGAGTTTGAGGAGTAGAGTGTGTATTTTCGTGATAGAGGGCAGGTGAGATAGTACAAAGAGAAGTAATGTACCAAGAAATCCCTTATGTTTGAATTAAAGTGGAAGAGTGGGAATTAAGTGTGGAGAAAGAAAAGAGGGGGAATTCAAAATTTTCAAGGGAAAAATATGAAGTGAAAAAAAAATCCATCTTGTGATGTCATAGTTGAATCTTATAACATACATAAGTTTTGTAACTTCTTATTATTATTATTATTATTATTATTATAATATATATATATATATATATATATATATATATATATATATATATATATATATATATATATATCCGCTTTGGGAATAGAAAATTGACATATAAGTTGTGGATTTATAGTGATTTGCAAGAGTACTTAATAAAACTCCCTCAAAACTTCCAGACGGTTGCAGCTACTTTCTATTTCATTGGAGGCTACAGCCGTTGTGAATTTTTGTAGATTTTTGTGGAATTCACCCCACTTGGTTTTATCTTACTTGCTAGCTGGAAATTTTAGCTTCCCTATCCAGTTGAGGGGGTTTTTCATTTAATTCTGGATAAAATATCCTCCAGGTCCAGATTTTTATAGGCGTGAACTCCTCATATGAATTTTTTGGGCGGTCGTCACCCTTCCTCTTCATTTCCACTAAATCTACCATAGTCTTCTTCTCATAGGTCGCAGACCCAGCCTTCGACTTGAGGTCTTTAGCCTTCAGTGTGCTGGTGAAGACTGTAGACTCAAGCATCAGAGTACTTTATTTGAGGCGGTTAATCTAGACATGGATAGAGTCTTGGCCCTTCTAGTGATGGTTGATCCATCACATCAAATGGGGTACGTCTTCAGTCCAGTGAGGTCTTGATCCTTAACTGCCTTCAATGAACCTTCTCTTTAGATTTTTAGTTCTTTTGTAAAATATTTTCTCTAAGACAAACTAAACATAGTGAGAAATCCAGGAGTAATAAAGTAAGAAAATTCAAACATTGAGCAAAAAGTAACAATGGTATACAACCATTTGCATTGAGGTTGTGGCCTTACAAGCCAAAAAGGGATGAGGTCGTGGCATTTTTCCTTTACAAGGAGTTTTTTCCGCCACAATTAATAGGATCGAACATAGTTTTCTCCCGAGATGGTTCTATCTGGAGGACAATATGACAAGTACATGACCTTGGACGAAGCAACAACTAAAAAGATAGTAAAAGTATCTTAACCTATCGTGAGTGATTTATCGATCCGTAAGGCAATAACCTTGTCAGATTTCACTCATGGAATCATCGATTTTAAATCCAAAGACCTAGACTTAAGCGATTTAACCTGACCAAAAGCCATAAAACATGTTACGGGGTTTCTAAGCATTTCATGGAATCTTTGGTCTAAAATAATAATATTTCATTAATAGAAGATTCAAAATATGGCAAAAATATAAACATTGGCCTAAACTATCAATTGGAGGCTGCGCCATGTAGCACGATAGCATGGACAAGCCATAAATAGAAGGGGCGGAATGTATATTCTAACCAAAATTTTCCCAAATGGAATTTTACACCTTAGGAATTGGATAAAAAAAGTTTTCGGGTTGTTGATCCGAGGCATAACAAGTTCTTATATGCAAAATAAGATAACTTTAGCAGCAAGTTCCTAATATATAGGTCATAAAATGCAACAAAAAGCTTAAAGTGTAAAAAAAGCAAGACTATGTGCATCCCTAGTTCCCAGTTTTTATTAGGCCATGGCTTGTCAAGCTTCTTAGTAAGATTTTGATGTGGAAACAACATTAGGGGAGATGGATGTGCCCATAAACCTTAAAATTGGTTTGGGAAAATAGACCTGAAAAGATAAAGACACCCTTAATGAGTTTATATGCAAATATGGGTCAGCCCACCAAAATCTCACCCATAAGATGTAGATCTGGAGATCTTTATGGACGAAATAAGGAAAAATGGAACGAATTTATGAGAAACACGATAGAGTTCCTCGTTCCCACAGATGGTGCCAAACTTTTGTCATCTAAAAATGGTTTACCAATGTAAATCGTACCGATAAAGTTGTAAACAATAGTCAAAGTAGAGATAAAGAGAGATAACACAAGATTTAGAGTAGCTCGTCCATGAAAATGAGCCTATTTCCACTACGGTGACTTATTCTCATTATATTCATAAAATAGTACAATTTTGGAAGGTCTTAAATACATACAAGAGGAGAGAGATATGCTCAATACTATAGCTTAGGTTAAGGGAAGTCGTGGTCCATAGTGGTTCAGGTACGCGATCAAGTAATCGGAGTGTGGACTCTGGTGTAGAGATATGTTGGAGAGAATTTGGCATAACTTCTATGCATAAATATTGCTTGTTATATGAGGAGGTGAGGGTCTCTATTTATAGTAGTCGGTGGGAGTGTTACGTGCATGGTGCACATGGTTCATGGATAAATGTTATTGATATGGAATCTTTCTAGAAAGTGGATAGCTGGTAGGTTGTTTATGACATTTTAGGGCCTGTAGCATGCATATGGGGATGTGGAGACTGGGAGGTCGCGGCCTATTAAAGGCATAGTTATGGTCTTCTAATGCAATGTTGTTATGGCGTTTGTGGCCTATATGTGCACTGGTCGTGGTCTTGTGTGTATAGAGGGGAAATGGAGTGTTGTCCACAGCTGGATCATGTTTAGTTTTTGGCCCAGTTAGCAGGCCATGACCTTTTGCCACAACTTGAGTATATTTTCTTTGTCAATGTGGACTTCCATGCCATATGTCATATGCGTATTGGTGGACAGATTTTGGTTATAACACCGATATCACGACAACCCCTTGACCATTTACAAATTATAAGCCTCATTGTTTTACCAAGGAAGCTACAATCAATTACCCTTTTTATTTTATTCTTTAACATCATTTCCTCTAATCTTCAATTAATCTACAAGTATGAGTCCAACCCTCGTAATTTCGAATTTCTTTTCATTGTTTGTTCAAGCATTTTACTGGCCACGAGATGCATCCATAAAAGGCTCATTTCACTTGTATTTATCTACTTTTTAATCCAAGATATAACTCCTACTCGTGGGTCCCCATCATGCTCTCCCCTTCCTTGTCATGTGCATCCATTAAGACCCACCACCCACGCCTTATATCCTAGTGATATTAACTTACACACACATAGATAATCCGCTCAACCACTACAGGTACATATTCACCTATTTAATATATATATATATATATATATATATATATATATATATATATATATATATATATATATATATATAGCGATCCAAACATCCATATTAAGTTGTAGTTTTCGACGTAAGTAAATGCAACTAAATAAATTTACACGCTCACTTAAATCATTTTTTCCACAAAATAATTTATTGGCCCAAATATTTTCTTATTAAAATATGACTTCGCTAAAATAAGGTATGTACCCCATGTATAAAAAGAATTAAAAATATATCTATGATAGTAATTATATGTTATTAACACAATATGACTAGTTCATGCTATTTTATTTTATCGTTTAAGGCTAAGTACCATTTTTTTCCATTTATAATTCGTTTTGTGCACCAAGCCAAGCCCGAACACGACACGTAATTTTGTATTCATTATATTCAACATTCATATAGTACATATAAATTTTTGCATGCAAACATTTTTGTGGAACGTTCGCTTAAGACATAAATTATTATTTTTTACACTTATGCGACCCATGCAATGTCGCACGTGTAACTATTTTACGTAAGAATTTTTCCTGACTCAAATATCTAACAATTACTTTATTATTTAAAATCAAGGGTATTACAGAGCCTATTTTACCTACGGGTTATTTACAATCTCTTTAAAGATAAGGAGATTAATGATGATGGGTGAAGCCTCTCTACGAGTCGTTCCAAACATCACACTTATTTTAGTTCTTGAATGAATGAGAAAGAGTGTCAATCTCTTTCAACAGCCATAGATTGATAACGTTATGGAAATTGATTATGAGGATGAGAAGAAGAAGAAGAAGAAGAAGAAGAAGAAGAAGAAGAAGAAGAAGAAGAAGAAGAAGAAGAAGAAGAAGAAGAAGAAGTGATGGATAGAATGTAAACACAATGGGGTGAAAATTTTCAGGGTACAAGCCCTACCCAACGTCGCTCGAGGACTAGAGAAAGAGGTATCTTACAGGGGTTGGTCATTTATTCACTTATTCTCAGGTTAACATCTCCATGGATTATATGGAGTACGTTTGTGGATAGGCTATGAATATTTTTCATTATAATATCACAGAGTTGATACAGTCCAACTAAGCTCATACCTTAGAGAATGAAGAACTGTGTTCCTTTAGTGAACATGATTTTAAAAGAATTCTGGAGGAGCGTAGTTGATCTCAACAGGTAATATTAGATCCCTTCACACTACATATGACACTAAATGGGATGATGATGATGGGGATCAGCTCATATGGTCATGATGATGCTCGAGGTGGCGATGATGAAGATTTGGGTTGAAGATTTTTGGATAAAGTTTGTTGGTTTATAAGTTAGGATTATTGGTGTTATATTGTTCATGTTCATGTAATCCAAAACTCCTTTATCATTTGGAAGTATATTTTGAGTTAATACTTTTTGGTAGTCCACCTAGACTACAATTTTAATGTGTTGATGATATTACATGTTTGGGATTGCTTTAATATAAATCACATATTTATCCTTTTTATAATAATTTTTTATATATAATGTGTGTATAATATAATTAATGAATTGCACCACATCTCTATATGGAATATAGCTTTTTAAAATCTACTCATGTCATAATTGCATTTTCCAATTTAATCTAAACTTTATTATTGAGCTAATGTCCATTTTTCATTATAATTACATGCCTCTGTCAATTTCCATGACAAAATAGGGGAAGAAATTATGGGAAAGAGAAGATATAGTCCCCGGGTCATAGCACCATGTTTATGTTTGTGTGATTTATATTCTAAGTGAGATAACTTGGGTATGATTATGGCTCACTATCGAAGGACTATGACCACCTCCAATACGTTTGCGATTTTATCGAATCGGTGTGAGAGTCTGACAACCGATAACTGGGATGAAGTGATTAGGTCCTGGATTTTGATAGCACTGTAGATACCCGCATCCAATGAGTAATAACTCAGGGGATAGAGACATCTAATGAGCTATTACTCGGGGGATAGAAAAATCTAATGAATTATTACTTGAGGGATGGAGACATCTAATGAGTTATTACTCGGGGATGGTGATAATACGCGGCATATGTATGTTTGTTGTAGTATATCTTTACATATATAATAGTGTAATTAATTATATACGGGCTTAACACATTAATATTGAACATATGTGTGTTTATTGTAGTATCTCATTACGTGCATATAGTGTAGTTAATTGTATACAAGCTTAATACATTAAGTGTGAATGTTTATAAATAACTGGAGTAAGTTATAAGAGTAATAAATGATAAGATGATTATTTTAGCTAATGAGTAAACTAAATAAGAAATAAACGATAGACAATATTGGGGTTAGAGTAGGGTATTGGTGAGATTTACAACAGGACTAGTTAGGCGCGTAGTGTAACTAGATGGGTTAAGATGTATATGCTAGGTGTACACTATAGTTCAGAGGTGAGGAGCATCCTAAGGGAGTACGATACCGACTTAAATATGGAAAGTTGTACTGCATATTTATTAATGCATCTTAATTACATGCAAATGTTTTTAAAAGGTTTTGGGCTCAAACCCTTATCAAATTATTTTCCAAAAACTTTTAGGACTCCAGCCACAGGGATGTCAAGGATGATTATTCTTTCCAGGGACACCTAGCTGCAGTGGATGTGGAAGCTTGCAGTATTTCCGAGTAGTCGATTCTATTATTGTAGATGTGGTTCTCTATTCCAGTATTGGTTGGGCATGTTTGCCATCTTCATTCAGACTTATGTATTTCAGATTATTTAGTTATATGCCTTGGATGTATTAGATTTTTACCTGGTGGTTTATTCAGGGAGTTTATTTATTTATATATGCTTTGCACTTTACATCGTGGTTTCATTTATATTAATTACTACGTATGGGATTATTATGGTTTAGTTAATATTGTTGTATGTTAATGAAAGATAAAATTTGGCACCGGCCTATTTAATTAATAGGTGGTTAGTAATTTAAAATGTTTTCGACGGTGATGTTAGGAATGAACCGGATGAGATTCCTGTTTTATTTTGGTAGGGGATTTATCACCCATTATTGAATAGTCGGAGTGTCACATATGATATTAGAGCATCACGTTCTAGAGTCCTTAAGATTCCTTTCGGACTTACTACATTTTTAGCTTTGATTTTCTTTGATATAGATCCCTACGCTTAGGACTGTTGATTCATAATGCGACTTACGATCTCCTAATATTGAGTATAATTTATGCGAATCATATGTGAGTTCATTTGGGCTTCGTATACCATGACCAGTGAGGGCCGTTAGGAGGACTGTAAGAGGAGAGGCTCGGTCAGAGCCACATAATATAATGGTAACGGTGACCGTAGTAGATGTCACCACTATTATTGTTCAGGCAGTGGACGTCGTGATAACCGCTAGGGCATACTAGCTATCCCCAAGTACTACCATAGAAGACAGTAACGTAAATTCAGACGCACCTAGTGCAGTCAATAACTGGAAGATTCGAAGGGGATTTTTTGCAGAGCCATCCATAAGAGTTCAGAAAAGTACGAAAGTGTGATTGGCCAATGGAAGGAGATCATCCAAAGGAAATTGTGTATAGTATAGTGCACTGACACTCAGGATTAGAGTTTTGGAAAAAATATTTAGCTCATATAAGAAATATTATAATAATGGGAGTCAGTTACCATATCCAAGGAGAGTTACCACGAGCATCGAGGAATTTGGAGTGTCAGCTCTTTAAATAGAGATGCGAAGGAAATTTCATTACTTATTATAGGAAGGTCGGACGGTGGCCAAACATGAGGGAGAATTTGCTTGTTAGCAAACTTCATACCTATCGAGCTGGATACGGATGATAAATAGGGTCTTTGAATTGATGATGGACTCATGGGTAGAATACGCCAACATTAAGGAGGAAATCCGACTTGGATGACTAATGGTGGTTGAAAAGGAAAATAATTATACTGGTGATTTTGAACAAAAATTGCAATACCAATTTTATATGCGGAATCCAATTTTAATATTTTTTATCCTAATCATATATCTAAGGTGATTAAATAGATAAATCAAACAAGAAAATATAGTAAGGCCAAGTTTTATGAAGAAAACTATTTCGGGTAAAAACTTTTAATTCACTTACAAATTTACACGAGAGTCGAATTACAAAGTACTTGATATCCACCACAAGTATAATGAGACATTCTTCGAAAGTCTCCAAGAATCACATGATTGAATTCCTCCATCAGCCTCAGCCTTCGACTGCAGTAGTGAATCCCCGCGGGTATCACAAGTTAGTAATGGATATCCTCTCTACAAAAGTTGTATGAAAATATATAAAGCGATCTAGGGTTGTAAGCTAATTCACAAGAACAATATCTTAGGATGTTTTGTTGTGAATTAAAAAAGTGTTTTTCAACACAAAAAGTGAAGAACTTTTGCAAACGTTATGCATAAAATGTTTTATCAAAAGTCTCAAATATCTGAATCATGAAATAGGTATTTATAAAAAACTTTAAGTCGGTGGGTCATTCGAACGAGTTGAGAAGGTCATTCAAATGAAATAGGGATATCATTCAAACGATATCCCATCTCGCTTCTAATGACCTTAATAAAACACAAACCGACAGGCTTCGTTTGATGCTCGTTTAAAGGCATTCATCTAACGACATTGATATGTCATTAGAAGGACATGGGGATGTCATTTGAATGAGAAAAATGAAAAAATAAATTTTATAAACTCCGCTTAGAGAAAACTCAAAAAATATATTTCGAAAACAAAAAGTTCCAAACTGATTTTGAAAATAAAAAAGATTTCCTTTTCGAAATAAAAAGACTTTCGTTTTTTAATAAAAATTAAACATCCCTAAATATAATTTTGTAAATTAATTCAAACTTTAAATTGTTTAATACCTCAGCAGGATGTAGGGAAGTCTTCAAACTTGGAGATGTTTGAGTTCGGTTCATCTTGACGGTGCGTGATGATTTGTCACGGGATACGCCAAACTAGCCTAAAGTATGCTATGAACAATCCAAGAAAAAAATATCTTACAAATCTCCACATTTGGCTATTCCGGTACAAAACAAACAAACATGACCGAACACCAAATTAAAATTAAAATCTCCTATAACAAAATACTAATACCCTTCCCAAGCCTAGAACAGAATGGAATAGTCTTTTTGTCTTCAAACTTCTTTTTCTTCCCTTTTTTAAACATTGTCTTCATCCGCCTGTCTTAAATTCCTTTTTAAGTACCTACACACATGAGACAAAAAACATGTACTCTCGTGGCGTATCGATTTTGAAACAATGTAAAACTCATAAATAAATCAATTCTCCCCCATAATTCAAAATCATTTTAATTTTCTCTCCCATTTTGTTTTTATTCAAAATAGACAAATAGACAAAGAAGTGTAAAAAAAATTAAATACGAAGCATCACATTGAAGATAAGATATCATCACAAAAATATATAATTCAAGCATGTGTAATGATCATCTCAAAACACAACTAATTATTTTTGAAAATTTTCAATTTTTCACACAAAAAAATAAATTTCACAATACAACACTACACAATACACTATATAATATATTCAAAATATATCAAAGAAAATCCGACACACATTTATAGGTATAAAAGATCACCAACATGACACAAAACACATAAGATTTACACACTAGCATAGTATCGGCGTGTCCAACTGTGTGGAATGGAATGAATGGGTGTGAACTAGTAACAAAAGAATTGTAACCCAAACATTCAAATAAAGTCAAGAAGTTATAATTGACCATAAAACTTTATCAAACTAAGCTTTAGCCTAAATTGACAATTAAAGTTGAATTAATGAACAAAACAAGAAGAATGCACACAAGCCTAGAATATTAATGATTCTACAAATAAATACCGTCATGACAAAATAAGCTTAACTAGGATTAATTCTTATTGTGCAAACCCATTGATTATTTGCATTTAAACACCCTCAAAATATAAACATGATCATATTTTTCTACTATATATTTTTATTTTGAATGATCATATCTAACGAAAATATATGGCCCTTTGTTGGCATATTATTCTTTTTATCGCCTTAATTTTTTCTTGGGCTATTTTCAAATGGTGGGATTCACGATGAATTTATTATACTCTCACAGCCCTTTCTCGTGCACGTTCATCATTTTTTCATAATAAACAAATCCTCACGAGCAACGGTTCTTGCATGCACAAATCCTCCATAGTCAAATAAACATGTAGATGGTAAAATTGATAGGAGAACATCTCACCAAGCTCAAATATACATTATGAATTCAAAATCCAATAATCTTGTGATTGTGTGTGTGGAGTCATATACAAAGTCAAATCCATAAACCAAGTCAATTTCGATACAACTCCATAAATATGGTTAAGCTCAATCTAAGCATCTAAAGTCATAACCAAATGTCCTAGACATATGAAAATTTTATAATGAATTGGATTCAAACATACCAATATGCCGCACCAATGTATAAAACTAAAATACATAAACCAAAAATCTTTTAAAAAATTTCAAAATATTTCTCTAAAAATAAAAAAAAAATTGCATTTTTGAAAAAATATATAAAACCAAAAATCTTTTTATATTTTTAATGACTCAATAAAAGAAAAATATAATACAAAAATTATACATGTCATAATACTAGCAAACATATATCATGAAACACAACTAGAGTATGGCAAAAAAACTATCCAGGCAATCAACGATATGAAATAGCATATGATGCATCATGTGCAAATATGTGAAAATTAATCAACCTAAAATTTAGCGTCTCCAAAATAGATTTTCTAACCCAAACAGGTGTATAACTAACTCGATGGGTTATAGGAACCGATGGGATACTACACTTAAACTTACTAGGACCTCTTCCAATATCAAAACAAAAACATTTAAGGTGACATTTCCTACCACAATGTGAATATACGTAAACGGGAGGAATGTTACCTAAGGTATGGAATTTTGTAACGCCCTTGGATGTGGTTGTCCCTCTAAAACAAAAAATGGTTTTGCCTTTAACACTCAAAGCATTAAAAACATACGAGACATTACCATTACTACTTAAATTACTCGAGTCTTTCAAATCATCTTTTAACTTCAAAATATTTTACTCACGAAAAGAATTAGACTCTTTCAATTTTAGGGACTCCTTCTTCATATTTTCATTTATTCCTAGAAGGTAACTCTCTCTCCATAAATAAAAGAAAACTTATCCCTCGGAGTCTTCTCACGTGCCTTAAAATCATTAATCAAAATATTTTCCTCAATGACACAAACCCTCAAATTTTTAAAGTCATGCAAAGCACCAAACTTCTCATGAATGATATCTCTTTAAGTTTGAAATGTTTGCAAATATTCAATCACATTTTTAAAATGAGAGTTGTTTACTTGAAGAATTTCAATTATTTTTGCAAACTTCAAATTCAAAAGATTTAATTCGTCAAAGTTAGGAGAATCCATCCAGAAAAAAATAAATTAAGAGAGTGAAGAAAATCACCACCCAAAAAGTTACAAACAAGGATCTACAAAATAACAAAGTACAATCCCCTCTAATACCTATTTGTAAAAGCAAAATAATTACAAGGGTGATTTCAAGCAAAAATTTCAATACGAATTTTATATGCGAAAGACAAATTTAATCATATTTTATCTTTTTATCCTAACCATGCATCAATGGTGATAAAACAGATAAATGAAATAAGAAAATATGACAAGGCCAAGTTTCAGGAAAAAAAAACCTTTGGGTAAAAACCTTTTAATAACTTAGAAATTTTCAAAAGATTCGATTTACAAACTACATGATATCCCCTACGAGTATAATACGCTATTCTTTGAAAATATCTAAGGAAGAACTATGATACTCTCAAGAATCACATGATCTCAGTCCTCCATCAGCCTCAGCCTTCGTCTTCAGCAGTGAATCCCCGCACGTGTCACAAATCAGCAATGGAGATCCTCTCCACAAAAGGTATATGCAAAGATACTAGACTTTCTAGGGTTATAAACTAATTCACAAGAACAATATTGAAGGATGTTTTGTTGTGAATTAAAACAAGTGTTTTTAACATAAAAAGTGAAGAACCTTTGCAAAAAGATATATAGAAGACGTTCTGTCAAAAGTCTTAAACATCTTAATAATGAAACAGGTATTTATAAAAACTTTAAATCAATGGGTCATTCGAACTAGTTTAGCAGGTCCTTCAAACGACATAGGGATGTCGTTCGAACGAGATTTCATCTCGCTTCGAACGACCTTAATAATACACAAACTAGTAGGCCTTGTTTGATGTTCGTTTGAAAGCATACATCTAACGACATTGATATGTCGTTCAAATGACATGGGGATATCGTTTAAACGAGAAAAATAATTTTTTTTTATAAAATCCGCCTACAGTAATCTTAGAAAACATATTTTCAAAAATAAAAAGTTCCAAACTGATTTTGAAAACAAAAAAAAATCCTTTTTAAAATTAAAAAAAACTGTTCATTTCTTAATAAAAATTAAACATCCCAAAATATAATTTCATAAAGTAATTCAAACTCTAAATTGTTTAATACCTCATTATGATGTTGGGAAGTCTTCAAATATGGATATTTTTTAGTTGGGTTCATCTTGACGGTGCGTGATGATTTATAATAAGATACGCCAAACTAGCCTAAAGTTATGCTATGAACAATCCTAGAAAAATTATTCTTACAGTGGTATCGTCAACGTCGTACTTTTGCAAGGGAAATATCAGTGCTTCCATATGAAGGGAGATAATAAATTGAGGAGACTATTCAATAGAGCAAGAATGAATGTAATCGATGATAGTGGGGCACCCACCTTGGTGAGTAACCGAGAGATGGACCCATTTAAGAGACTCAGATCAAGTGAATTTTGACCTGATGAATGGGGATTTCGATGGGGCCACCAGGGCCAGAGGCAGGGAGAGTTTTCTGGACATTGTTTAACTTTTGGGGAGATAGGCTACAGATAGATGGATTGCCCAAATAGAGGCAGGGGTAACTACAGAATAGTATCCAAGAGGTAAAGGAATTATAGAAATTCTTAAGTCAGTTTCGATGCGAGACTCACATTCAGGATCCCGTTTACCAGGCAACGCAGTTAGTAATTAATGGTAAAAAATTTTCTTTATCCTTATGAGTATAGGTTAAGTTTCGAGTGATGTGGTTGCATCATGATATATTATTATTAACACTAAAAAAATTCATAGGTGAGTCGAGTTTACTAGGTACATTGGTAGTATCAACGTTATTATTTTGCCTATATTTATCATTGGGTAGTGGGGATCTTTGGTGCTTCCTGTAGGGGAGCAAGTAGGGACACTTAGAGGATGTTTATATTGTGTGATATTTTTTCTCCTTCTAAGAGTTATAAGGGTAGAACATATTATAATCATGAGTATTGACTTGTTAGAGAAGGTTTGAGCGATGGTGGATTGTTATAGTAAGGTTATTGTATTCGCTCTTTGAGGGTAGGATGTATTGTTTAGCAAGGTATCACCTGAAAGAGAGTCGAGCATGTATATTTATGTTATATATTGTAATATAGACTTCGGGAATTATATATGTCTCATTATTTTTTATCCCGATGAGTAGGGACTTTATTAATGCGATCCGGGGGGATAACGAGTTTACTGGAGAGCGGGGATATTTAGCTCGTTATTGATTTAGTGATGAGAACATAGTAACAGTGAGATCAACGTATCGTATGACTCCTTGAGTGATGTGGGAGTGGATGATTAGAGTTTTATGTCGAGGGAAAGGATTTTGGGTGTCCTGGTTATATGCTTTGGGCTTATCAATCTCTGTGACCAACAATGTTAGGCATTAGTATATCGGGGGGTTCCTTGCTTGGATTTCATTTGCAAGACGTCACATGCATGAACCTCAGTGAGTTTTGAAAGCTGGGAGACATGTGGTCGGTAGGGGATGGAATTAGTACTAAGATTTTTGCACGTGTACGTGTATATCATTTTGAGTTAATAAATATTTTTATTTAAGGCCGGGAAGTGCTATGTAGTAAGCACTGTGGAACATTTGCACTACTATTGGATCAGAGGGGCAATCTCAAGTATAACTAAATTGCAATTGGTAGGGTAATTGAGTATACCATTACTGTATAGTCATGTCGAGTATATAAGGCCTAGTTGGATATTGATATCTTGCGTATGGTATAATTATGTAGAGATGCATGGGATATAGGGTGTATGGGTGCCCTGGTTAGTTGGACTTTTAGTATCGTCCACGATTAGGAGGAGTGGAAATGTATGTTTTGAACATATGCACATGGGTAAGTTACAAGCGAAATTGGAAAAGTATGACGGACTAAATCTTGTCGAGGATAAAGATAGTCCAGATATGTTTACATCAAGGAGATCTATCACACAAGAGATGGGTTAAAAGATTATAGGGATACAAGCGAGGGATATCTTAAAAAGGAGGGTCCAACAGTTTTGGGGAATAGAGAAGAGTCGTACTCAATTAAGTTCTGAGGGTGCTTACGCATATATAGGATGTTGAATTTACCAGATAAGAGAGACCTACAAAGTATGCAATTTTGGAACAAACACATTGTAATACCCCGTATTTTTAAGCTTTATAAATTTGGGGATTTATTAAATTTGATGTGAATTATTAATTTAATATAAATCCGAAAATTAATTATTTTTAATTACTAACGTGACGAGAGTTAGTAATAATTGGAAACTTGTTGAATATTACTAATGAGCAAAGTAATATATAAAATTGCTTCTATTAAATGTCACGAGTGAATAAAATGACAATTTTGAAAATTTAAGTCGGGACGCGCCCGTGTCGTGTCGAGACTAAATTTTGATTAATAAAAGTGAATAAATTATAAGTCACCCGTATGGTCATTTCGAGTGCGCCAAAGTGTCCAGAAGGGTCGAGATAGTCAAAATATTGTACCCGGGGGTTTAGTTTGGGTCTCGGGGCATTTTTAGGCCTAATTAACACCCTAGGAGGGCGTTTTAGGCATTTTGTATTTTTGGCCATGGAAACCTACGAATTTTCTAGGTTATATCAGATGCTTAGGTTTGTCTTCTAGGGTTAACACAACCAAAAACCAAAAGAAGGCCATTGGAGAAGGAAGGGAAGAGCTTACCAAGGAGTTCTAGGCTAAGAACCCCTCCGTTTGCACCGCCATCACCGCCAAAAGTTAGATCGTGCAACGAGGATCACCACCACACTGATTTCATCCACAAATCTGAACCAAAAATTCTTAGGCAAGTATTTATCTTGCTTAATTTAGTTAATGCCTCATTCATATTAGTTTAGGGTTGATTAGGATGAGTTATTATGAAAGAAAACCCATGATTGAGGTTAGAAATCGCATGTTGTAAAGATATAAACATCATTCTGGAAATTTCCTTCACATGTAGAGGTTGAACCACGAATTTGCATTGGATTAGAAGTACGAATTCTGGAAAAATAATGAGAAGAATTAAGTTAAAGAAGTTTTTAGTGTTCATGAGAATTATATGAATTTTGCCCCTTTTAATCCATAAAACTTGATGAAAATTCGCATGCCTTACGTAGAATATTGTTCATTTGGGTTTATAATGATTGTGGTATAAATTTCTGGGAGTTTGGGAGTTAAAAATTTGGATTTGGATGATAATTCCCGTAACTGGTATTCTGCAGTTTTCGCCATACCTGCTTGATCGATCGATCGAGCCAAGAGCTTCGATCGATCGATCCCTTTCTATCGATCGATCGACCCCTCCTGGGAAAGACTAGATTTTTCCTTACGTTGACTTAATCCGATTAAATGCGTAATAACTCATGACTAATGTTCGAGAGTGATTCTGAACTAGTATTTCCCTTAGAACGAGTGATACGGGGACTGGATAGCAGAGTATGCCCGCACCATAGATTTATGTGGGGTGCTGTGAGAATATATATATATTATATGAGTTATATATATATATATATATATATATATATATATATATATATATATATATATATATATATATATATATATATATATATATATATTTAAAATCCGGAAATTGGAAACTACCTTCTCTGATTATGGTATGTAAGAAAAGAATAACTATTTCAACTTGGGAATAAGTATTTGAATAGTATGTTATATTTCTGAGGAACTTTATTATCATATCAGGCTTATGTAAGAATTGTACGATTAAATAAGATTAACCTCCTTAACATTTGAAATCGTCAACTTGAAACCTTACGAGTAACTTAAGATAAAAGAAGTTAAACTGTTGGGGAAATTAGTGCGATAGTTATGCACATTAGAAGAGAGGTGAGATGTTCTCAAGAGAGTGTCGTTACTAATATGTTGTTGCATTAGCCAGTAAACATTTTAAATACTTGCTAAACTAAAATTTTAAATTATTTTACCATCGGGCTCTGACCCGTTTACTGTTATATCTCCTCTCTTGTATATATATATGTATATATTACAGGTGCCCAGCCACAGGGGCGTCTTGCATAGGATCCTTTGGAAGGAACGCGCTGCAGCTTAGGTGGGAGTTGCAGGCCTCTTGCTTAGACGACCTCATTTGTTGATTCCACTATAGTTCTACTTTATCTAGTTGGGCATGTGTCGCCATTTTCATTATTAAGTTGGTTTTGTGATGGATTATATTTCATTTACTTTCAGTAGTTTTACTTTAGGACTTATTACTGTCAGAATGTTTTTCTTTGGTGGTTTGTAGTTGGGATTTACTATTGATAGTTACATTCTTGAATGATCATTTATATCCTTGTTATTATTGTGTGATTCTTAAATTGTGAAATATGTAAAGTTTTAAATGTTGGTTTTTAAAATAAAATTTGGAAAGCAATGTTAAAAAACGGTTTTGACACTTAGCTTAATTATTTAGGGTGTTTAATTGGAAAAGTTATTTTTACGACAGTGATGCTAAGAATGAACCAACCGTTCACCTTGATTATAATTTAATAAAGTACTGATCACCCGGTGTTTAATTAGGCGGGGTGTCACACACATAGGTCACAACTTTAGTATACCCCGAGAAAAGGAGTAATTTAGTATACCCTGAGAAAAGGAGTAAGATGTACCACATAAATTGGAATGTTGATAGTATGGGTTGGTGTGGAGAAAGACATAGCAAAGTTGTCCCCAGATGCACCACTCATTAAAGGGAAAGAGGTTGGTCCCATGCGATAAAATAACATTTTGCAACACTTAGTAATTCCAGTGACAAAATGGTTAAACATATTGATGAAGTTCATTGTGGGGTCACCAACATTGCGAGAGGGTTAAAATTTGATTTTAGTTGGTGGAATTGGCTGAACAAGATGGAGAAAATATTATTAATATGGTGAGTTACGCTATCAGGCAGGGTGCCCAACATTTTATGAAATAAAGGGAATGAGCCGGCAAAAGGTTCCGTCCAACATTTTTGTGGGTCAAGATAAGACCCTTATGTCTCACCTCTAGTTGGGTTATTAGAAGGTAGTGGGGACGGAGTTATTTTTTAGCAGATATACCACTCGTAGACCAATGAATAAACAGGAAGGGTGACTAAGATGTTAGAGGATACACTATGAATGTGAATCTGGAATTTTAGGGAAATTCAAAGTAGTAATTACCACTAGTAAAAATACGGGTGGTAACTCATAAAAGTTTATTATTTGTGTGGAACCTTCTGAGGTTTCATACGGAAATCTTGTCATCCACCCTTTGATTGATTAGAAGTGGGGAACAACAATCTTCTAGGACCCGATATGATTTAGAGTCCGTCAGCAAGGATTGAGTTAATCTACGTCATTTTAAAATAGTTCAGTAACGTAGTGAGAGTTACGTTTTCGTAAAATGAAGTTTAAAGAGTGACACGGGTGATTAGGGGTTGTTGTAGGTGTCTCCCATTAAGGGAGTTTTGTGGTTTGGAAACAAGGTAAATTGGCACATATGGAAGTGGAGCCTTTTTCAACATGGATATAATATAGCTAATGGAGTATAGGCTCGTCTATTTGAAGTATTGTTAGAGGACTGACAATAGGTTTGCATGTCATTGTATAAGTGAGACCTTCAGAATGAGGGAATATATCGGTATGCAAGAGTTTGAATGGACTTGTCGCTAATCTTAGGTTGTAGTGAGTAGACCTTCGGTCAAAATGGTACCACTGACGTGTGTATAGTTGAAACACCAAAATATTATCACGAGTTAACTTTGAATACGTTCGTATGCATTGCGTGTAAGGATCCAAAGTTTTTAGTACCAGGCTTATCCGAATTTCGAGAATGAAATTCCTTTGCAAGGGAGGAAGTATATAACACCCTATATTTTTTAATACTTGTGGATTTAATTATTTGTGGTATTTCAAATTACATGTGTACAGTAATATAATTAAAATGAAATATTGCGTATTTAATAAATATTAATTTATACGAATAAAATTAATATTTATGTCGTAAATTTACTAAGTGTGTATATAGTAATAAGATATAGTGAATTAATAGTATGTCGTAGTAAGTAAAAACGATGGGATTGTGATGATACCTCAAGCAGGGCTTGTGTGTAGACTATATTAAGGTTGATATGAAAAATTTATGTATAGTGACTCGAATGGCAATTTTGAATACATGGTTGATTCTGAATAGCTCGAAATAGTCAGAAATAAGCATTCACGAGGGCCTTTTAGAGTAGTCCGGACTCACATAGGGGTATTTGGGTCATTTGGGTTTAGACCAATAACCTAATATTGGGATTTGTGTTTTAAACCATAAGGGCCGAGTGGGTGAGGCATCCATATCGTTATTTCCAAACCCTACGAGAGGAGACAATAGAGAATGGTAGAGGATGCCAATTCAGGAAAGAATAAGAGAAATATTTCACGAAGATTTTTAAATAACAAATTGGTAGAGAAGAATTCGAAAACAATTGATGTATGACTGGTTGGGTAATTCCAAGTGTTTTAGCAAAGTGATGCTTTGTTATAAATTTTACTAATTTATATGACGGATTGGTTGGGTAAGTCTGGTCACTTTAGCAGGGTGACACTAATTTATTTATTAATTAGAAAGAACTTAAATATTAAGAGTCAAGGGAATATTCTCGGTATAAGTGAGCTAGTTCTTCGGGCGATAGGCACGGGTTAGCCAAACTTTATGAACACACACACACACACACACACACACACATATATATATACACGAATGCAGAAATTTCTGTGTGTATGATATTGGTGTGAACATACCCCTCTAGTGCTATCACTCGAGGTTGCGCGATGTGGGTGATCTTCCCTAGCGAGCGTAAGCATGGTAAGTATAATCCCTAAGTTATAGTGCCATGTTTATATTTGTGTGATATATATTCGAAGTGAGACGATTTGGGTATGGCTAGTGCTCACTATCAAAGAACTATGATCGCCTGCCATACGTTTGTGATTTTATCGAGTCGGTGTGAGAGTCCAATCACTGATAACCCGGATGAAGTGAGTATGCCCCGAATTTTGATAGCATTAAATTAGATGGTGAAAGGCTATCCTAGATAGTGTGTCCATCTAAATTACATAACATAGTACCCAATAAAGTCATATGTAATTTTTCAGAGTTATTACGAAAGAAACCCACATTTAGAAAATATTATTATTGTGTGTGATGTCAACTCATAGCGTTAATGTAGTGAGCTATTTATATTATTGTATATCATTTTATTTCTCCAAAATTGCATTTTTTTCGTTTTTTTGCTCTCGAGACTGACTTCTTAAAGTGAAGTGAAGAAGTGAAGTTTCACTCAAGTGTGATAAATAGTTATAATTCAGTTTTACTTGGTGAACCCGATATTAAAGATTAAATTAGCGTGGGACACTCCTTACATTTTTTTTGAAGATTTCACAAAGAGATTAAGCATTCAGTTTATATAAAATCTCATAATGTTAAAGACTAAAATATGAGTGCCCATTATGTAATGTACATATATTTAAGATATATTGTCTGAATGTGTCGTTCGATAGGAATGATAATAATTAGTTTTGTTTTTCAAAACAAGAGTGCTGGGAAAAATAGTTCAAATTCAATTTAAGGATTCTTACCAGAAAAACCATAAAATTTTGGATTCTTTTTGGGAATAAGTTAAAAAAAACTCAATGATCTTTAAAAATATATAAAAAAAAGTAATTTAGTAGTGAGGGGTTTATCTTGAATATAACAAAAGATCTTCAAGTTTATATGAGAATATATTTTTCTTAATTATGGTATTCTCATTGGTGGTTTGTACAACTATGTTTTTGATAAAACCTTTTAGAAGAAAATGATTTTGATCATATATCATAATTTTGACTTTGAAATTAGCTTTATTGTTAAAACTTTTTAATATTGTGGCATAATTAAATATGAGACTCTTTTAAATCTAGACTTACTTCGATGATTTAATAGACTACATTACTTGGGGTTATCAATTATGAGTCTTGACAGTTATGTTTGAGCTCTTAAGATTTTATAACGACCTATGTGGCCAAAGTGGGAGATTATAGTAATTTTCTTGCATAATCGACCTACATAGATCATGTCATTATAAAACAACAATTCAAATGCACCAACGATGTCATCACGAGAGTCATTCATGCATATATTTATCAAAATTTATTTGAATTCCAAACTTGGGTTGAGAAAAATATTGTAATATATAGCGCTAATAGTGTATTATATAAATTTTACTTTATCCAATTTGACATGCTCGCCTGTTTGGGAATGTCTTGTACATGCCTGGATTTAGAATCTAATGAAAGAATTGGGTTTTGAAATTATATCTCTACACTTTCAAGAGGGTTCACTATTACTGATGAAATTGAAAATGGTAAAATTCGTGAGAGTACCAAATCACTTACTTATAAACAAATTTAAGGTACTCGTATCATTACCTAACATCCAAAATAATTGTTCTTTTACATTGTGGATTAATTTTAAGAATAAATAAATGATCAAGCACCATATAATGGGATTACAGTTAAGAACTAAATATGGATAAAATCACAATGAATAGTTTTGAGAAGCTCTTAAACGAGAATGCTATCCTGAATGATTATGAGATTTATCTATAAGAATGTCAATTTGACATAGGAGCAAGAAAATAAACATTTTCACCTATATCTTAGAATGTGAAATTCTAATGACTTTAGTAGTTCCTTTTGATTAAGAGTTGCATGTAGTGTGAAGACTTATGAGAGTTTAAGAAAATAAGTGTATATGTTGACAAAGCACTATATAAATTTATTTCAGTTTTTCACTAATGCTATTTTGAGAACACTTTATGTGTTTATTTTAGTATATACATACATTGAGATCAGTGGGACTAAGTTTATATAATTTGGGCTTCTCTATAAATTAATAATGAATGATGAACAGGAGACATAAAATATTTTAAGAGTCTGAAGTAATAAGATGCGTTAAATATTACATGCTCACACTTATGATAATTGTTCGCTCTTGATTAAGTAGGCTTGTTTTGACCTAGTAGCCAATATTATGAAAGAGTGAGAAAAAGTTAAATATTATCTATAGCATGCTTTGAAGGTACAAATTATAGATTATGGCTGCGAAAATTTATTTCGGGAGTTGGAGTTGTCAACACTATTACCAAGTCACTGAAATATTATGATAATGTCGCTGCAATCTTCGTTACGAAGAACTAATAGGTATTTTAAAGAACATAGGCACATTGGGATATAATACTTATATGTGAACGAAGAAGTTCATAAACAACAAGTGTCAGTTGAACACATTAGTACAAGTGTTAACATAACATATCAACTAATAAATGGGCTATCAACAAAGGACAATTAAGTATAAGTGTCGTGGATTATTTAGTGCTTAATTTTGACATTATATTTGATATCAATTAAAGTGTGTTCTAAACATCTCAATTTATGTCTTGAAATATAAGTTTAGATGTATGTGAATTGATGAATTGACAGAAATAGTTTTTTATATAAGACATTATTGGACCATTATTGAATAACATAATTTATAAACCTTGCTAATTGAGTTGTTAATGTTGTGCTACATGAAAATGATCATGCGCTTGAATTAATATGTGAGTGTCATGACTCGCATTAATAGTTTATTTGATTATGAAAAATCATTTCAGGATGATTCAAACATTATTGTGCGCCTTATGATAATTATGGACCAAGTGGAAGAATGTTAGAATTATTTTAAATAATAATTCTCCATAATGTATTACATATTTAAATAATACTAAGAGTAACTTTGGGTAATAAAATGGTACTCAAAATACAAAGAGTCAATGATATTAAAACCAAGAGTGAATGATATTAAAATGGTTAATAAGAGAACATCTTTGGTTTATTGATGACTAAGAACTATTGGGTATCTACATTGATAGACGGTTGAGATTAAGTGACTGTTAAAAATTTGGATCATGTCCCTGTCTATAAATAAAGTGGCGAAGTCCATCATTGACACTTTCTAAAGACAACACAATTCCATATGAAAGAGAGATAAATCTAGATTCTGAAATGAGGGTCAATTCTCGTACTAACGTTTTGACCAAACATGAAGATCTAATCATTAGAAAGCGCTGAAACTGGAGTACGGTTTTGCCAACAGTTCTAATAGGACGAAGGTATGTGATTATATTATCATTGTCCGCACAATGATTGTATGTGAAAAACATGACGTTTAAGATGTATATATATATATATATATATATATATATATATATATATATATATATATATATATATATATATATATATATATATATATATATTTATATATATATAAAATAATAATAATAATAATAATAATAATAATGATTCTAGATCTTATAATTTACATTATCGTAGCATGCTTAATTAATTAATCAATTAATATTTAAATTTATTAAATCATGTTTTACTATTTATGTTCTTTAATTTTGAATATTTCTAACAGAACCACTTTCACCAAAAGTGGGCCAAACCCTATAATAGCTTCATCCGATAGTTGCTAAATTTAATTTGTATCAGATTTAAGTTTCACAGTTATCGTTTGTTTTTAACGCAAAAAGAAGTAATTAGATAGAAAAAGCAACGTAACTAATTTCTCTATCATTCTTGATTGCTTGAACGAAAGTTGGGTCAAATGTCCTCTTCTTCTTTATACGGCCTTGAATCTATTACTAGTCTGTTTGGTCGGAAGACATCCTTTTACCAACCAACTGGCGTGTATTTCTCATCAGGTCTACATGAAAATGATTAGCATGGCCAGGAACATGTTCTAAGAAAGAAATAGATTGGTTGTTCAGAATCATCAAGATTAACGATTGAAGCCTTTGGAATATCTATTGTTTAATAACGTTGTTTGCAAATACTGAAAGATTACAATAATGCCCTCCAATATTAAGTGCTTAGTGGACAAATGGGAGAATCAATACATGGATACCATTCGGAGAAAAGTAACTTTCGAGGAAATAAAGGTTGACGACAATAGGAAGGAGGTCAAATCAGACAAATAGACTTGAACAACACTCCATAGTCGAAGTGAACCAATAGTTGGTGAATCTATGTCTTTAATATTTCACTTATTTAATAATATATTTACTTTTAAAAATTGGATATTCTTCTTTCATTTACCGAACACAAATCTGAGAACCTAATCAACCAAACGCGCCCTAGTATGTCTATATAAACAACCATCTCAAGGTTTCATCATCTCATAGTAAACACTTCCGTCGGCGGATAATAAGTACACACAAAAATCATGAGTGCTCTTCTTCTTCCATCATCAGCATTATTGAGTGCTTTCCTAGTTGTCATCAGCAGTCTTGTGTTATCTCCGGAGGTAGCAATGGCAAATCATGCTGGCATAACAAGGCACTATAAGTTCAATGTACGTGTTTGGCATGCACCCACTAATTCTCTGATCAGCTCATTTTTGTAGGCCATGCATGAAGTCCATAAAACCATTGTTCTAGCTAAAACATATTTTCTTTCCTTTTTAATGTTCGACCACTTGTGTGTTTATACTATTTTCAGATAAGGTTGAAAAACGTTACCAGATTGTGCCAAACAAAGAGTGTGTTGACTGTCAATGGGAAGTTCCCGGGGCCTCGCATTGTTGCCAGGGACGGTGATAGGGTTGTGGTCAAGGTGGTAAATCATGTCTCAAACAATGTTACCATCCATTGGTATGAAACCATTTCCTATCTTACCTGCTTAATGTTTATATACACACACACAAAAACAAACATACATTGGTATCTAAGGTCTGATTTATTTCTCCATTTAATATTGTACACGTAGGCCGCAATTAAGGTTCAAAAATATAATATTTACTTTAATTCCTCAATTTAAGTACATAAAGGAACAAAATAATATAATAATAATAATAATAATAATAAAAAAAAAAAGAAGAAGAAGAAGAAGATGGTGATAAAATCCTTTAAACTTTTTAAAAATTTCAATAAGTACACATGTGTTACAATTATTAATGTAGATACATGAATATAAATACAATTACACTTATTAACGAAAATACATTTATTAGCTAATGACCCTAATAATAATAATAATAATAATAATAATAATAATAATAATAACAATATCCACAAATGTTAGTACCAGATCTTTCAATTACTAAGTCTATATACCCACAAAATTTATAAATTTGGAGGTGTTAGCAACTAGCCAACAAGTTCGTAACATAAATAAGTATAATTGTATCTTTCGTATTTATCGTTAATTAATTAAAAAATTTATGGATTTAAGATAACAACAAGATTATAGTTTGGACTGATCATACATAAATAGATTTTAAGGAATTTATTATTTAATGCCCTTAGTAATAGTAATAATAATAATAATAATAATAATAATAATAATAATAATAATAATAATAATAATAATAATAATAATAATAATAATAATAATAATAATAAGAGGAAGATGGTGATAATCCCTTAGAATTTCTAAAAATTAACGATAATAACAAGCTAAAAACAGTTTTTTTAATAAATTCATGTGTGTTACGATTATTAATATAGATATAATTACAATGATAAATATATATACAATTACACTTATTAATGTAAATACAGTTGAACTTATTAATATAAATAGAATTACACTTATTAATGTTGATAGAGTTACAGTTGTAATTGTATCTACATTAATAAGTGTAACTATAACGTTTCGACTTATCATTAATTAATTAAAAAATTTATGGATTTACAATATCAACAAAATTGTTGCTTGGACTGAACATATATAAATAGATTTTTAAAGGACTTATTAGCTAATGACCATAATGACCATAATAATAATAATAATAATAATAATAATAATAATAATAATAATAATAATAATAATAATAATAATAATAATAATAATAATAATAATAATATCCACAAATGTTTGTACCATCATTCAATTACTAAGTTTATACACTCACAAATTTATAAATTTGGAGGTGTTAGCAACCAACCAACAGGTTCGTATAAAAATTTGAGAAAAAATTGTTGTCCATCAAACAATCATCATCATCGCCTTAGTTCCATCACATGCGCTCGACCACATGGATTCTCATTTTTCATTATAATATATTTTAAGTAATATTATCATTCAAATTTAATGCCTTAAGATCTCTCCTAATAATTTCGTCCCATGATAGCTTAGGGGAACCATTTTCTCTTTTGTCATCTATTTTCAATAATCTTCCTCTTGTTATAGGTGCATCGATTGGTTTCCGTTATACATGTATGCAGTGTTCTAAAAGGCCCGCCTAGGCTTGAGGCTTGGGAGAAACGCATCGCCCACGCCTTATTACGCCTTATTCTTGGTAAAAGGCTTAAGGCACACTTTTTTTTTAAAAAACGAAGGATTAGTTAACAAATATTGGTTATGGAGCATGAATATGAGAAAGATGGCTACCAAACATATGAATATATTTTCAAAATTCAAGGTATGTATTATTTTATTATATTACTAGCCTTAGAATAATTAAAATAATAAAAAAAGAAAAAACGCCTTTTTACGCCTAGGCTCCGCCTAGGCGCGCCTAGGCTCCTAAGGCTTGAGGCTTGACCTCTACGCCTCGATCACGCCTCACGCCTTTTAGAACCTTGCATGTATGTACCATCTAAGTCTAATTTCTCGTAATTTATCGCTAATAGAAGTTATTCTAACTTTTCTTTCACATAATGGTTTTTAATCTTATCCTTCCTATAATTCTTATCATCTATCACAGTATCCTCATCTCACTAATATGGAGACTTTATTCATATTTTTTTCCTAAAGCCCAACACTTTGCTCCATATATGGTCGTTGACCTAACAATTGTTCTATAAAATTTTCCTTTTAATTTATTAGTTATCCTTCATCGCATAACACTCAACTTGTTTGTCACCATTTTATCGAACTTATTAATATACTACTTGTAACATCCTCGTCAATATCCCCATTACTTTATATCATTGAATCTAAATAACGCAATTTGTTAGTTTGGATCACACA
Organism: Sambucus nigra; assembly: GCA_949130495.1. Lineage (NCBI taxonomy): Eukaryota > Viridiplantae > Streptophyta > Magnoliopsida > Dipsacales > Adoxaceae > Sambucus > Sambucus nigra. The sequence continues at coordinate 305,193,902 of OX422217.1, read as the reverse complement.
AGAACACAGAGATATTGGATCGCACACAAGTGCGTAGAGAAATAGCTAACAAATTTGCCATTGACATGTGAAGAACTTAAAATATTCTTAATAAGGACATGTTCCCAGCAAACCTTTTCAATGATGTATTTTTGTATACTAACTTGTGCTTCACAACACACCCCCCCAATGGTGGATGGTGAGAACAGGCATGGAATTAGACAACTTCGGAGTGGATGGGCAGATGGTCCTGCATACATAACTCAATGCCCCATTCAAACTGGACAGACGTATGTGTACAACTTCACCATTGTTGGACAGAGAGGAACTCTCTTCTGGCATGCCCACGTCTCGTGGCTTAGAGCAACCCTTTATGGACCAATCATCATTTTCCCCAAGAACAATGTTTCTTACCCATTCATCAAACCCTACAAAGAAGTCCCAATCATTTTTGGTAACTATCAAACATTGTTTCCTATGATATAAACACAGTTCCCCCTTTTTTTTTAACTAAAAAGACGGTGCACTAACGTGTATATTTTCATACTAACAACTACAGGAGAGTGGTGGAATGCTGATACGGAGGCAGTTATTACCCAGGCACTTCAAACTGGGGCCGGCCCAAATGTGTCTGATGCGTACACCATTAATGGATTCCCCGGGCCACTCTACAATTGCTCCGCAAATGGTATTAATTATATTTTCTTTGCAAAAAATAAAAAGAAATTCAAATAATTACATTTGTAGATTTCAATTTGACCCTTGTGTTTTCTAAATTGAATGGAAATGTTGGCTCTAAATAATCAACCCTATTTCATATTTATCAACAATACATTTATTAACAGCTTTTTACTGAATGAAACAGTTCTTACTTTTGCTATGTCTCTTGCAGAAACATATAAATTAAGGGTAAAGCCAGGGAAAACATATCTCCTCCGCTTGATCAATGCTGCGCTCAATGATGATCTCTTCTTCAGTATAGCCAACCACACCCTCACAGTAGTTGAAGCTGATGCAGTCTATATCAAGCCATTTGAAACAGACACCATCCTCATCACACCAGGTCAAACAACCAATGTTCTCCTCCAGACTAAGCCTCACTCCCCGAACACCACCTTCTCAATGGCAGCAAGGCCTTATTTTACCGGCCAAGGATCCTTCGATAATTCCACTGTTGCCGCAATTCTCCAATATCGAACCCCCTTAAATTTGACCAAAAAGGCCCTCCATCTCCCAACTTTGCCTCCCATTAATGCCACATCATTTGCTGCAAATTTCAGTAACAGATTTCGCAGCTTAGCGAGTACTCAGTTCCCCGCCAACGTGCCAAAAACCGTTGATAAACAATTTTTCTTCACAATAGGTCTAGGAACCAACCCATGCCCAATAAACCAGACTTGTCAAGGGCCTAATAATAACACAAAATTTGCAGCTTCTATTAACAACATCTCATTTTCTGTCCCTACAACAGCACTTCTTCAAGCCTTTTTTTCCGGTCAGTCCAATGGGGTTTACACAACTGATTTTCCGAGCACTCCTCTAACTCCGTTTAATTATACAGGCACCCCACCTAATAATACCATGGTGGCTAATGGCACCAAAGTTGTCGTGCTGCCGTTTAATGCCACCGTGGAGGTGGTGTTGCAGGACACCAGCATTCTAGGTGCTGAGAGCCATCCTCTCCATCTTCATGGGTATAATTTCTTTATTGTCGGGCAAGGGTTTGGAAACTATAATGCTAGTAAGGACTCTGCAAATTTTAACCTTGTTGATCCTGTTGAGAGAAATACTGTTGGGGTGCCATCTGGTGGATGGGTGGCCTTTCGTTTCCAGGCAGACAATCCAGGTGAGTTTTGCTTAGTTTAAAACAATGTGATTAAGTAGATTAAACAATAAGAAGAAAGTTTTCAGTTAAAATCATATGATATTGTTGTCGTTAGATAGACGATGATGCATAATGGTGTTATGGTTGGGACAACACTGTTAGTTACAAATGGGCGGTTATGGACGGATCAAAAATCGATATGAATAAATTTGAACGGGTTTGGTCCGGTTAAATCCGGGTCGGGTAGGATCAAATCCGGATCGGGCCGGGTTGCCCCGCTTTTTTTGTCTTTTTGAAAAAACAATTATTATACCATATACAAATAAATATGGTATAATAATTTTTTAAAAAAATATACAAGTAAATACTTGAATAAATAAAATCTTTTAACTATTTAGTAATTTGAGTTTTATTTTTGTGAGGGTCCAAAACCATTTTGACCCGCTAATGACCCGCCAACAAATCATCTTATTGGATCGTTCAAATCATTTTGACCCACAAACACAATTAATGGGATCCAATCACATTATTTTGGGTGGATTATGGACGGTTTCATCCTCAAGAGCCCATATTTCCGGTCCTAGACAACACGAATAAACTATAAACAAAGAATCTGCAATTCGGATAAAATGATTTGGATAAAATGATTTGATCATGAAAATAGCTGATAAATTCGTTAGTGGATAGTATTGTATTATTTAATTTTGACTCCTATAGCGCATATGTCAAGTTTAACAGGGTAAAATTAATTGTATTGTTAATTTCGTACTTCAAAACTAAACAGGTGTTTGGTTCATGCACTGTCACTTTGAGGTCCATACGAGCTGGGGGTTGAAGATGGCATGGGTAGTCTTGGATGGGAAGCTCCCTAATCAGAAATTGCCTCCTCCGCCGTCAGATCTGCCCAAATGTTGACGTTTGTGTTCATTTCATTGTCTAAAAGAGCCTTTTTTGCATATAAGTTATATCATTGTCTTGTTTTTTTTCCCTCTGGTGGTTTGTTGTTTTTTGTAATACCCTCCAAGAGTCTTCCAATTATAATGGAAAAGATGGGAGGAGATTTTGTACTATCGAAACATGAAAGTCTTTGTGGTGCTTGCAAGTAACAATATTGTTGATGAAGTTTTCTGTCTCACCCCATTACATGCTTATATACACACACCACTAGCAATATTGCTACATTTATGAATCGGCTATTGGGGGTTATTTATCATTAAAAAAGTTATGCAATTAATTTTTTCAAATTTAAAAAGTTATCAGGTAGTCAACGCTAATAAAAGTTATCAAATGAATCAAACTAGTTATATGAACTCTTTACATGAACTCCAAATTATGCTTGGAAGTGGACCATGATCACTAACAAAAGTAAAACTCCAACTGATGTAAAAACATTTCTCGAAACTATGGAACCGACATACCAGAGCTCTCTAACAACAACAACCTTCATTCAAACACAATACCGCAAAATTAAATGAACACAATCCTAACATCACCATCTCCTTTACAGCCGCCGCCTCACACAGCTTTTCACAAAACTCCCAGTTTCGTATTAGTGATTTTTTATGTTTTTAATTTAAAAGTTCGACTGTTGAACTCTTTTTTTTCACAACAGAAACTGACATTAAAACAACGGTATTTTACATGTGATGTTGAGTTGAAAACCTAACTACACCAACATAACTCCGGTCAAAACGTAAACTAGAAAGTAAAAAGTGCAGGGCTCACAAAAAGACTTGAGAACAAAACGGACTAGTTACAGACTTAGCAACTAAAACATGAGAACAGGACTTGGCTTCTCTAAAACAAAGGTTGAGAGTGATATGGTGAAACCGGAAGGTCGTCATGTATAACCCTGGTCAGATCCTCGTGAGCTGGAGCCCGGGTTGAATTCCCGGTAAGCATGTAGAATGCAGTTTGGCAACGTATTTCTATTTCAATACATTTCAGTCCCGCATAAAAAGCTAGGTTAAGTCCAATGTAAATTGCCCAAAGTTCAGCAGTCAATGACGACACATACCCAATATTATAACTAAAGCCAAGAGAAAACTGGCCCTGAGAATTACTGATAAGCCCACCAATAGAAGCGAGGCCTCTCACATGGGATTTGGCACCATCTGTACACTACACCAAAATGGTCAAAATGTCACCTTTCAGTTGGCCAGCCTTGTCACGGTCATTAACCGTGACAACAAACACGCATTTTATGTCACGGTCATTGACCGTGATAAGACCGTGACAAAGCATTGTCACGGTCAATGATCGTGACAATTCTTAAAATAATTGTCACGGTTAAGGACCTTGACACGACCGTGACAATGTCTTCAATAAAAAAAAGCCTTAGGCTTCTTTTTTCCCACCGTTTTTTGGTTTTCCCTCTCTCTCTCTCTCTCTCTCTCTCTCTCTCTCTCTCTCAGGTATGTTTTTTTCCTCTCTTTCTCTTTCATTTCTATATGTGTGTATATATATGTGTGTATATGTATGTGTATATGTGTGTGTATATATGTGTGTGGTGGTGTGTGGTGGGGGAGGGGGCAGGGGGTGGTGGGGGTGGGGGTGGGTTGGGTTGTGTGTGTACGTGTGTGTGTGTGTGTGTGTGTGTGTGCAGGTGTGGTGGGGGTGGGGGAGGGGGAGGGGGCAGGGGATGGGGTGGGGTGGGGTGTGTGTGTGTGTGTAGCTGGGTGCGTGTGTGTGTGGCGAGGGGAAGGGGGCAGGGGGTGGGGTGGGGTGGTGGTGGTGGGGGTGGGGTGGGTGGGTGCATGTGGGTGGTGGGGCAATCTTAACAATTGTATAGCTTTAATTAATAAATTGTATAGCTTTAATTGTAATTTTAATTGTATAGTTTTAGATGAAAGTAAATTAATAATTAGTGCGCATTTCATATGAAAGTAGGATTGCCCCTCATTGTAAATTAGTAAAGTAATAATTGTATACTTTAATTGTTAGTTTAATTAATGAAATGAATTAATTGAGTAGATGAATTATAAGGAGTATGGGATACACATTTGTTGTTGACATTGATGTTGGATTATTTTATTTAGTAAATGTTGGGTTGGTTAGTTTTAAAAGTGGCATGACCACTGGATTATTGTCCATATGGGGGTGGGATTTTTCAACTTTTTCTAAAAATTACTTTGTATATCGAACAATATATATAGTATGATAAATAAATGAAACATACTTGAAATTAAATATAGTGCGTATAGATACTAGCCTTCTAGTTCTTATGCGTACACATTCAATAGCCCTTAGACCCGTTCGAAAGTCATTACCCCTGTAATGAGATCTCTCGAATTATCCCGTTTGGACAGTTTGAGACTGTATAATTTCTTTATAATATTCTTAGTGGCTTAAAGTTGTTACTTTTGGAGGAAGTTCTGCATTCGTATCTTAATGTTCTCTGGGTACATACTAGATTGACAAGTGTGACTGTTATTCAATTGATCAATTGAAATAACACTCACACTTGTCAATCTGCGTTGTGTACTTGGAGAACTACGAGGATATGCGGTCGAATTTTTTTCAAATCGTAACAATGTGCATGAGCTGTTAAGTATATTACAGAAAAATGAGGTATTGAATGGGATAGGACCACTCACCCTTTAGAGGAGATGGAGGAAATATAAATTTCTATTATAAATTGAATTTGAATATAAGTAAGACATAATTAAATGAAATATACTATAACTCTAAGTTTTGTTTACCTTTAATAGGTGATTAGTTGTGGCAGCTGTGATGGGATATCCGAAATACAAAGAGTGGATGGGTGAGACAAATAAAATGGGGATCTGTTTCGCAGAGGTGCTAACGAATTTGTGAAATATGCAAAGAGATGTCATAATGATGAAGAGTTTACGTGTCCGTGTGCTAGGTGTAAGAATGGTAAGGTGTTTGAGTGGAAAACAGTTGAACTACATTTGTTAAGATCGGGTATACAAAATAGTTATCGATTTCGGAGTTTTCACGGTGAATTAAAAGTTCCTTTTGTCCCCGACCAACCTTCAAAACATCCTTCAACAAGTAGAATAGTTGTAGAAGGGGACAACGTAGATCATAATATGTTAGAGGATTTAGTTGATGATGCGTAGGAGTCTATGAAGCAGAGGAGAATGAGGTTACTGATGATGTAGAAGATTCAAGTGCTCGTGAAGATAACACAATGAAACTTGACGATGACTACCAAAGTTTAAAATTTAAGGCGACCCAACCGTTATACTCTGGCTGGGAGAAAGATTAAACAACTTTACATGCCATGGTCGGTTTGCACAGTTTGAAGACGCGGTACAGTTTGTCTGGCAATAGCGTGACGGGAATTCTGAAATGGGTTAAGGGCTTATTACCCAAGGTGAATACACTTCCAAATAGCTATCCTGTTATAAAGAACACTTTGAAAGGTTTGGGAATGAAATATAAATCGATTCATGCTTGTGTGTATGACTGCATACTATACCGAAAGGAGTACGAAAATCTCGATCGTTGTCCGGTATGCGATGAACCTAGATATATCCAATCTACTAGTAAGGAAGGCACAAGCTCAAAAGTGCCTCAAAAAGTATTGAAATATTTTCCCGTTGGGACTAGATTAAAGCGATTTTTCACAGTACCATGGATTGCAGAGGCAATGACTTGGCATGCTAGGGCATAAGTAGGGATAATATCATGCATCATCTTATCGATTCTACTGCCTGGAGGAGGATGAATTTTGAGTATCCCAATTTTGCTCGAGAACAACGCAACATTCGTTTGGCTATATCAACAGATGGTTTCAATCCATTTGGAAATCTAAGCACCAATCATAGTGTATAGCCAGTGATCCTAGCCCCACTCAACCTCCCTCCTTCACATTGTATGCAAATTAGTATTACCTTCTTCCTCTTGTGTGAGAAGGTAGTCAATCGAGAACACATAGTGGCTGCAAAATTGGCGGTGACCGAAGCGATTTGTGTATTAGAGAAGTACTTTCTCCATCATTCTTTGACATAAGTGTTCACTTGTTGGTACACCTATGTTACGAGGCACTTCTTTGTCCAGTTAGATATCGGTGGATGTATCAGTTTGAAAGATTGATGAAAGTTTTTAAAGATTACGTCAAGAATACGTGATACATTACAGGATCAATTGCAGAGGAATACATCACCGTGGAGTCATCAATATATACTCGGGAATATATGCCTGACTCGACCAGCGTTGATGACACTGATGAGTTCGTCGATGATAGTGGTCATGTGATGGGAAAATGAGTGAAATTAAGGAGTTTGCAACATGAACAAGTAGCTCGTTATCTATTTGACACATGTGAAGATGTCGAAGAATGGAAAAAGTAAGTTTCGATTATTATAATGTTTAACCTTATTTTAGATTATTTTATACAAGATTAATTTGGTAACATGCAGAAAATATGAAGCCTCTGAGAACAATAAAAGACGAAAAACAATGGTACAATCAGACAGCGAATTTAGGTTGTAGTTGACACAAGAGGTAATTATAATGAAAATAGTCGTTACATAACGTTACATTATGCTCAAATTTTACCACTAATATAATTAATTTATCTATATTCTCAGCTCCTAAAGATGGGTGATGCGACATCAAGGCTTGCTCGTCTAGCCACTGGACCCTTATTCGTGTCACAAGAGTACAAAAAGTATCGATTGAACGGTTACATTTTCGGCGCTAAAGTGTACGAGGAAAGTACAAATGTACAGAACTCGGGAATTTCATACAAGGCTCTTACTTTCTTTCGAGCGAGCGCAAAAGATAAAAACCTCGTTGAAGCTGAAATGACTTACTATGGTGTAATCCAAACTATATTTGAATTGGATTATATAAGCTTCAAAGAGGTTGTATTTTACTGTGACTGGGTAAGAGTTGAGGATAAAAATGCTTATAAAGTTGATCATGTCACCAATTTGATCATGGTTGACTTGTCCAAGTTGAAGAGCAACGACCACGTGAGCGATGAGCCATTTATTTGTGCATTTCATAAGGTTAAGCAAGTGTTTTACTCGGAATATATCAACAACGAGCCGTGGTCAATTGTCCAACACGCGCCAAAGCCTCTAAATAGTAGTGTGGATGACTTGGCTGCTCCTACCGAATATCAATCCATTTTTTATGATAACTCGAATTTGAAACAATTTTTTAATTTGTAATAAATATTCCAATTTGTACCGAAACATCAATTTTTAATGCTTTTAATTCATTTGCACTTTATCATTTTCACTCTTGTGTAGTGTGCGTGTGTGGAGAGGAGATTAATACATAAATATTCCAACTACATCTAAGTTTTGTTTATACTAATCCATGAATATACGCTTCTTACCTTTAATAGGTTATTAGTACATAGTTATTTGGGGTGTCCTATTTGTGGAGAGGAGACTGAATCTCTTCGTCTATCCGAACACTAAGAAATGCCATAATCCTATGGAGTGATGCTCTGCAAATTCCTCCCAACTGTTGTGTAGCCAAACATCACCAGTTGAAGTTGTCAATTCCACCACTTGGAACCTCTAGCAAAACATGGAAAAATATGGAAGGTGGAATTGACAACTTCAACTGGTGATTTTGGCTACACAGCGGTTGGAAGGAATTTCCAGAGCATAACTCCATAAGACTATGGCATTTCTTAGTGTTCAGATATTAAGGGAATTATATTTAACACGATTGCCAGTGGTACATTAGTTGGAAGGAGGTGTCATATGAGCTCAAGTTAGCTGTTTGGGTGGCACTACAGGAAATGTATTTATATTTATATTTATATGAATATTTCAATTTCAATTTCGATTTTGATTTCGATTTAGATTTATATTTCAAGGTAGCGGATACTAATTTTACTTTATTTTATTTCATGGAATAAGGAGTGGCCCTGGGGGTAGGCCACATAGGCTCGATACTTATGTGGCTCTTCGGACGAGAAGGGAAGGATAAGGAGGTGTCCCCGAGCGTCGCGGTACAAAATCTCTTTTCTAGCTAAATAGTTTTTAGATTTGAGATAATTGATGGTGATGTTGTTTCTTCTTGTTGATACCAAATTTAGTCTGCTGACATGGCCCAATTGAGTAAAGACACGTGGCAATCTGCATGGCAATAACAAACACTTCCGAGCAACACCTCGACCCACTCAGATACTTTCGAGCAATAGATACCATCCGAGAAGCCATACTGCGACGGGGAACTCTGCTTACCCGATCAACTCAGACGCTCCGACTAACAAGAGTTCTCCGAGGAACTTTAATACACCGAGCAACTTATGAGTACCGAGCTACTTAGGCGGTCCGAGCAGCTTAGGCGGTCCGAGCTGCACCTCGAACAGAGCATTAATTGCAGGATAACCAACAGATTAACTGCGCATTAAATGCTTATTATTATCATACAGATGTATACGCCTAATGAACAGCTATGTACTACCCTTTCACATGTACAGCCTGAGGGCTATAAATACATTGTACCATCCTCATTGTAGGGGGACGGGAATTTCTTGATAAAACTTGTAATCGAGATTTTTCAAAACAGTCGGCAATAACAGAAACAGTGGACGTAGGTCATTCTTATAAGGTTGAACCACTTTAACATTTCTTTATCTCACTTTATTTTATCTGTGATTAAATAATTAGATATAATCTAATTTTTTACATCAACAGATTGGCACCGTCTGTGGGAAAACGACTGGTAATATCATTTTTCATCAAAAACAATTCATTACAAATGGCTGATAATCCAGAACCCAGCAATCAAAACGCTGGAAGCCCTCCAAATCCATCTTCTCCGCCAAACGTTCCAGATCTGGCTGAAATAATGACAAATCTGGCACAGGGCCAGACAGCCATGCAAGAAACTATGCGACAACTCATACAAACCCTTCATGGCGGAGTATCGACCCATTCAGAACATCGAAGTGTTTAAAGAAATACACGTTTACTTTCTTCGCGTACTAGGCGTACCGATTCATATCGTACTGAGGAGTCTGAAGATTTTTCTTATCAACCTGGACGAACTTCATCAGTACGAGCCACAGATACTGAACAACGTATCACTCTCTCCAGAAAGGACTACTGCGCTAGAAAGGTTAAGCAGAGTATCTCCTTTTGATCGATTAGGTCCTAGGAGGAACAAAAGTCCTCCTAAGGCTGCGTCGAGGAGCTTTCGACGACCATCAGACTTAAGGGAAGGATCTGCCCAATCCCAACCAGCTGCTCGTCAAGATAGATCCCACGAAGCCACATGAACGCGATCAGTTGCTCGAACCAACAGGTCCGAGGAAGGAAACGATGCGTGGAAAGGCTCTATTCAAAGGCTGGAGGATAGACTAGGGGAAATAGCCAAGGCCAAGAACCCCCTACAACGAACTTTTGTTCAAGAGACACCCTTTGTCCATGCCATTGTGGATTTTTCCACACCGTCAAAGTTCAAAGCACCTGTTGTGACTCCCAAATATGATGGAAAGACCGACCCTGTTCTTCATATAGAACAATACCAAGCTGCAGCTCACATCTATGATGTTCCAGATGAGATGAGATGTAGATCATTCTCGGAAACTCTTACCGGATCTGCTCAAATATGGTATAATAATCTTCTTCGGGGAAAGATCTCAACTTTCTTTCAACTAGCCGAGTTATTCATTGGGAATTTCTATTTTGGGGCAAAGCTAGTTAAACGAGTAACGCATTTGTTAAGTGTTAGACAAAAAGCTGGTGAGAGTACCAGAGATTATATAACTCATTTTAATAACGAGAATCCCGAAGTCATTGATTATGATGAAAAGGCAGTGATTACCGCCTTGATGAGTGGACTACTGCCCAACAAGTTGTACTACACTTTGGCCAAAGATCCACCTAGAACCATGTCAGAACTGATGGGAAAAGCGGCCAAGATTATGAATGCCGAGGAGGCTATGGCTGCGAAGAAGAATATGGATGCTAAAGAAACCAAGGTGGAAAGTGATAAAGCTAAGAAGAAAGAGCATAAGAACAATGGTAGTGACAACCACTCAAAAACAAGGTCGTCATGGGAAGTATTGAAGAAATTTGATAATTATACTCCTTTGAAGAAAGACATCAACCATGTTCTAGAAGAAATCAAGAACAACGAGGAATTAAACTGGCCAGAGAAAATGAAGGCAGACCCTGACAGGAGGAATAAGGCAAAATATTGCGAGTTTCACAAAGATCATGGCCATATGACCAAAAATTGCATAGCTTTTCAGAATGAGATTGAAACACTCATCAGACGAGGAAAAATGGCAAAGTATGTTGATCATAGAAATGAAAGAAAAAATAGCAATCGAACAAGAGAGAGGTCTAGATCTCCTCGTCGAGCAGAGGAGAACAAGAAAAGAGACCATGAAGTTGATCCAGAAGACGACCCCGATCTTCTCAAGAGACCAAGGCAGCCAGAACGTGAGGTATTTTCGATACGCTTTGGGACATTTGATTGTAATATTATTACAGGTGGAGATGCAGGAGGAGGAGATCGTAATTCAGAGAGAAAAGCTTACCTATGTGAGGCTCAAGCTTGCTCATACATTCAACGAATAAATCTAGCTGAGGAGGATCGCCCTAAAAAGGTAAACAAAGAGAAATTGGTCATTGGTTTCTCAAAGAACGACCTCGCAGGTGTTCTATATCCTCATGATGACCCATTAGTGATCAAAATGAGGATGAAAGAGGTGATGATTTCAAGAGTACTGGTAGATAATGGTAGCTCGGCAGACATCATGTTCTACTCGTGCTTCGACAGTTTAAATCTAAAACTATCTCAACTGGAGCCTTATCACGGACCCCTCCTGGGTTTTTCTGGTGAGAAAGTTTTTCCACTTGGGACGATCAAGTTGGATATATTCATTGGTACATGGCCTGCTTGTCGACCAGAAAGAATACGCTTCTTTGTAATGGATAAGAATGTTCAATCAGCATATATATCATCATGGGAAGAGTAGGATTGAAGAAGTTCGAGGCTGTACCATCTACGGTACATCAATGCCTAAAATTTCCAATAAATTTTGGAGTAGGATTTGTGAAAGGTGATCAGAAAGTAGCTGGGGAATGCTATTATTCATCCGCCGAGCAAGAGGAACTGGAGGAATTAAGGAAAAAGACTACTACCTATCAAGTGGATGAAGGTGCAGAAATTAAAACATTGGATCCTAGAGATGAGTCGCAACTCATGAAGGGTCAAGTGGTGGAAGCTACTGAAAACATCATTTTGGACGACGAGCACCCTGAACGAACTACTCAAGTAGGTTCGTCGTTAGAAGCCTCACTAAAGCAAAAATTGATAACTTTCTTAAGAAGCAGAAAGCAAACTTTTGCGTGGAGTCATGATGATATGCCCGGGATAGACCCAAATTTCTTATGTCACGAGCTCAATGTGAATAAGGAGATCAAGCCTGTGAAGCAGAGAAGAAGAGTATTCATTCCCGAGAAAAATCAAGCTATACAGGAGGAAGTCGAGAAGCTCCAGAAAGCTTGCTTTATTGAAGATGTTAAATATCCAGACTGATTAGCAAATGTAGTAATGGTGAAAAATAAGAACAACAAATGGAGGATGTGTGTAGACTTCATCGACCTCAACAAAGCATGCCCAAAGGATCACTTTTCGCTTCCCCGAATTGATCAACTAGTGGATGCTACCTCGGGACACGAGCTGCTGAGCTTCATGGATGCTTATTTTGGTTACAATCAGATTAAAATGAAACCTGAAGACAGGGAGAGTACTTATTTCATTACCCCTAGGGGAACTTATTGTTATAATGTTATGCCTTTTGGTTTGAAAAATGCAGGTGCAACATATCAGCGGCTGATGAACAAAGTGTTTGCAGAACAAATAAGTTGCAATATGGAAGTCTATGTTGACGATATGCTGACAAAGAGCAAGAAAGTTGTTGATCATCTAGTTGACTTAGGCCAGACCTTTGATCAACTAGATAAATATCAAATGAAGGTGTACCCGACGAAGTGCATATTTGGAGTACAAGAAGGCATGTTTCTCGGGTACATTGTCAATCAGCGAGGCATTGAAACTAACCCTGAGAAGATCAAAGCTCTGTTAGGGCTGCGATCCCCAACGACGAAGAAAGAAGTGCAAAGTCTTACAGGACGAGTAGCAGCACTCAACAAATTTGTATCGCGAGCAACTGATCGATGTCTCCCATTCTTCAAGACGCTCCGAAAGACTTTTGAGTGGAATGATGAATGTGAGAAGGCTTTTCAAGACTTGAAGAAATATCTGGGAGCACCTCCACTATTGTCCAGGCCAGTGATGGAAGAAAAATTGTACTTGTATCTGGCAGTGTCCGAGAATGCAGTTAGTTCGGCATTAATAAGAATGGGGAATGGAGTACAAAAACCAATCTACTATACAAGTAAGGCCTTCCGAGGAGCAGAGATCAGATATCCAAAGTTGGAAAAATTGGCACTAGTATTGATCGAGGCAAGTAGAATAATGAAGCCATACTTCCAAGCTCATACTATTGTAGTATATACTGATATGCCATTGAGGCAAGCCCTTCATAAACCAGAAAAATCAGGTGATGTGCTGGGCAATAGAACTTGGTGAATATGATATAGTTTATGAACCCAGATCATCGCTAAAAAGGCAAGCGGTAGCAGATTTTATACCAGAGTTCACCTATCCTGAGACCCACGAGGAGCAAAAGTTGATCACTGATCAACCTGTGGATGTTACAGGATCATCAAATGCAAGCCCAGACAAACTTAGCTTGGTAAAAAGGCAAGTAGATGTTACAGAATCATCAAATTCAAGCCCAGTCCAGCTTAGGTTGGTAAAAGGGCAAGAAAAGATGATCGACGAACAACAAGAAATATCAGGAGATGGTGAAAGGAAGCAATAAATTTTCCACCGAGGAACTCTGTCAGATCAGAAATTTGAAGACGAGTTACCTATATGGAGTTTATATGTGGATGGCTCATTTTGCGCAACAGGCTGTGGCGCAGGGATTGTTCTTAATAGTCCAGACGAGGTCGACATGGAATATGCCTACCCTTCCAATTCAAAGCTACGAATAATGAAGATGAATATGAAGCCATGATTGAAGGTCTTAGTCTGGCAAAAACCATGGAAGTAGAACAGGTTATTGTCTTCAGTGACTCGCAATTGATCATAAATCAAATGATGGGAGTATATGCAGCCAAAGGAGAATTAATGATTAGGTATCATGCAAAGGAAAGGGAATTAGTATCAGAATTTGCTGCTATTCAACTGGTCAGAATACCCAAGAATGGAGAATGCAAGGGCCGACGCCTTAGCTCGATTAGCATCAGTTACTCGTACCGAGCTACGAAGAGCAATCCCAATTGAAGTTTTAGCTGGTCGGAGTATAGATGAAGATTTGACGATGAATTTTATTACCCTTAATTTAGGACCATCTTGGATGGATTCCATTAGGGCATATATTGAAGAGGTGGAATTACCAACTGACAAACTTGCAGCAAAAAAACTGAAGTTTAAAGATGCTCGTTATGTACTGAATAATTGTATTCTGTACAGACGAGGAATTATAGCAGGTTTGCAAAGATGTGTGCATCCCACCGAGGTGAAAGACTTTATTGAAGAGATCCATGAAGGGTCATATGGAGCCCATGTAGTAGATCGGATGCTTCTGCAAAGAGTTATGACGCAAGGGTACTACTGGCCAACGATGAGGGCTGATTGTATAGCCTACGCCAAGAAATGTGATAAGTGTCAACGCTTCTCCACTATCCGAAGAACTCCCCAAGCGTTGTTGACACCCATTACTTCCCCTTGGCCATTTGCTATGTGGGGAATTGACTTGGTCGGACCACTTCCAACGACCAAAGGAAGATTTAAATATCTCGTCGTCGCAGTGGATTATTTTACTAAGTGGGTAGAAGCTGAGCCTCTTGTCGACATGACGTACGAGAAGGTGTATCAAATTATTTGGAAAATGTCATCTGTAGATATGGTCTTCCCCATGCATTCATTACCGACCATGGAACACAATTTGACAACGAGGAATTCGCTGCCTATTGTCATCAGTCAAATATCTTAAAGATCCACTCGGCACCAGGCCATCCCCAAAGCAATGGACAAACTGAAGTAACAAACAAAACGCTATTGAGTGGCTTGAAGAAAAGACTAAATGACATGAAAGCAAATTGAATCAATGAGCTACAATCAGTACTATGAGCTTACCGAACTACTCCCCGAGCAGCAACAGGGGAATCTCCATATATGCTGGCATTTGGAAGCGAAGCCGTTATACCTGTCGAGTTGGGTCTCCCGACACACAGAGTACTGAATTTCAATTCCCATGTCAGTGACTTAATGAGAAGATTGGATTTAGACATGCTCGAGGAAGTTAGAGAAGAAGCAGCCATCAGGAATGTTGCTTACCAACAGCGAACAGCTTTGTTCTACAACAAGAGAGTAAAGAAGTGCGACCTGAAAGAAGGAGACTATGTGGTAAAGAAAGTGATTCAAAAGCACAACAAATTGGAAGCAAACTGGCATGGACCTTACCGAGTTACAGAAGTTGTTCGACCAGGAACCTATAGAATAGCAACTTTAGAAGGGTATGAGTTTAAGAAATGCATGGAATGCAGAACACTTGCGCAAGTATTATCAGTTATGTAAGCTCTCGTGTAATACATTTTCGTCAGTATGAATAAAGTGACAGTGTTCTGCCCAGTTCTCTCCTTTTGTTGGAAATTTTTTGCGGAATACTAGTGCTACACACTACTCACTAAAACTCAGACTACTCAGAAATCTATTCCTAAAAATGCCAACAAAGGTTGGTTAGGAAGTAAATCTATTCCCGAAAACGCCAACTAAGGTTGGTCGGGAAGTAAATCTACTCCCAAAAACGCCAACTAAGGTTGGTCGGGAGGTAAATCTATTCCTAAAAATGCCAACTAAGGTTGGTTAGGAAGTAAATCTATTCCCGAAAACGCCGACTAAGGTTGGTCGGAAAGTAAATCTATTCCTAAAAATGCCAACTAAGGTTGGTTAAGAAGTAAATATATTCCCGAAAACGCCAACTAAGATTGGTCGGGAAGTAAATTTATTCCTAAAAATGCCAACTAAGGTTGGTTAGGAAGTAAATTTATTCCTAAAAATGCCAACTAAGGTTGGTTAGGAAGTAAATCTATTCCTAAAAATGCCAACTAACTTTGGTTAAGAAGAAAAACTATTCCAAAAAGTGTCAAAGTTGGTCGGTAAGAAAAATCCACTAACTATGGTTGATAGGGAATAAAAACCCACTAACTGTAGTTGGTCGAGAAGCAAAATTTATCGACCGTGGTTGGTCGGAAACATTTTATGAGTACGAGAAAGTGATCGAGCAAAATTTTTGATACTCGTGACTTTTTAAATTACTACCAAGTTGGTCGGGAAACAAAACATCATTAAGTTTGGTTAGTTAACAAATGATTACCACAAATCCAAACTAGTCGACAATAAGTTTTAATCAACTCAAAGTTGATCGACAAATAACACAATGTTGTTATCTTTTTAACAAATATTCATATATAAAGTGTTTTACAGTCACAAGACAATGGCAGTCAAGATTTGCAAATAAAATTATTTCAATAAATGTAGAACAAAATACATCAAGAATGAAATACAAATTTATTACATCAAGATTTGTATTCTATTGGTTTCTTCCCCTCTGCTTTTGAAACAGGCTCCTCGCCAGCAGGAGGGTCATTAAAAGCAAAAGGGAATTTATGAAGTTAAGATCTTTAAGCATCCTGATGTTCATCACAGATGATCGATCGAGTAGGTGCTCGGGACGAGATATCTCAACATTGTAATGGAGATTGTAATCACCAAGGTATTTGGAAATCAAACACCGAGGGATGGCCTGAGCAGGGATCCAACTCA
Source organism: Sambucus nigra (assembly GCA_949130495.1). NCBI lineage: Eukaryota > Viridiplantae > Streptophyta > Magnoliopsida > Dipsacales > Adoxaceae > Sambucus > Sambucus nigra. The sequence continues at coordinate 305,177,242 of OX422217.1, read as the reverse complement.
TGTCAAGCTTGAATGGTGGCACTGGTAGGTCGAGCAGCCCAGGATTATGGTAATCCCACAGGTAATGACCCTGTTCCACTTGCAGTACACCTAAGGCATTCAACCATCCCAGTTTGTAACCCTCATTATTTGCATTTTGGATACGATCATCCAAATGGTAGAGAGCCTCATTGTAGCCAGCCATCCAGAATTCTCTGGGCTGCTTGTGGAATTGATATGTTAATCTTTACAGTTGCTCGTGGAGACTTTTTATAAAGAGTTCTTTATTCTCCAAGGCAGACTTCTGCGCAGAAAGCTGCTCGTCCAGATTCCAGATCTTCTTAGACACTTCAGCCAATGCCTGGTTCTTTGCCATCAGTTGGAAGGCCTGGTTCTCCAGAGCAGATTGAGTTCTCTGTTCCTCGACAGTAATCCGAAGAACTCTTGCCCGTCCCCGAGGAGATCTTGCTCGTCCCCGAGTAGATGTAGAAGGTCCATCTCTCTTCAAGGTTTCTAATTCATCCCTCAGGTTGGCATTTTCGACCTCCAAGAAAAAGAATCCCTCGTCGTTCACAGGGACCAAAGCGTTTGAGGTGGAAGCTGCAGACTTCAACTGAGACACCTCTCTTTGTAAGTCATTGTTTTCCTGCTCTAACAACTCAGCTATCTGTCTATGCTCTTCGACCTCAGCCTTCAAAGTTCTCTCCCTCACATCGTAAGCAGCAAACAGTTGGTCGTATCCCTTATCGGCAATGAGTTGCTGATACTTCTTCTCATATCCTTCGTGCAAAAGGGCTGTAGATTCCTTATATTGTTGCTGAAGTTCTTCAAGAGCGCCCTGGAGATCTTCAATCATATCATAGTATGCTACGTTGTTAGCCACTGAACGGTCGAGCAGGCACTTCAAATACTGATAGGCTTCAATTGCTTTCTCTAAAGCACCTTGACCGAGGATGTCAATGATTTGAGCTGCACTCATGTCTGAATGACCAGCTTTGAAATACTCATTGCATTGCCTTAACAGTTTTGTATCGTGAGCCGATAATAAGTCCATCTTAGCCAGAAACTAGTAAAGGAAGAGAAAGCAAGAATCAATAAGAGTACAAACAGAAAATGAAGAAGAGAATCAACAGTATGCATAAGCAAAAGTTTAAATTTTATTACATCATAAAGGTGAAGTACAAAGTTCAGAGTTACATTTGACAAAGAAAAATAAAATAGAGAGAAATCCGAACAACTTTATACCTTTTCCTTATCTCCCAAAACTTTCTCGGGAGGCTCGGACGAGGAGGTAGGTTGCTCGGATGGAACAGAGGTTTGCTCGAGAAGTGCTAGAGGTTGCTCGGATGAAGTAACGAGTAGTTGAAGTTCCTCGCCAGTGGGTTGGATAGCTGGGGGATGAGAAATTTGATCTCCCATCACCATGGAAGATTCCTCAGAGGCAGCTTCGCCCTCTTCTTCTTCTTCAGGAGTTGGAGGGGGGCCCGGGATGTGTCGCTAAAATAATTCAGAATTTTCATCAACTATCATCTCTTACAGAGTAGCGACCCATCCATATCTAAAGTATTTGAGGCTGCCATACTCGACTTGCGACATCATGGCAGCCAAACCTTTATTCCACCCTTTATCCCAGTCGGCGTTGAAGGATTTTTTGACAGCCAATTTCCTTTTTGTTTTCTTCGAGGAAAGCTTCTCGGAAAGAAGACCATCAGCAGACTTCAATTTATTCTCAACTTCCTCCTTCTGATGACTTACTTCCCGAATTTGACCCAACTCCTCCTCAGTAGTTTTGAGCTTATTTTCAAGCTCACCAACATTTTTGAGCTTCCCTTCGAGCTCTTTATTCTTCTCCTCCAAATAATTTATTTTTTTTCTCCAACCCCTTGGAGACCTCAATAACCTGAGCCTTCTCCTGCTCAGTCGAAGTGAGCATCTTCTCCCAAATCACCTTGTCATCAGCATACTTCTGACGAGAATCCTTCAGGGATTGCGTCAGACCTACCAAGGCTTCCTCTACACCTGATGAGGAGTGTTAACGCAAAAATTCTCCATCTACGAGGACCAATCAGAAAAGGACACATGTCATCCTACGTGGCAATATTCGACACCCGAGGAGAGTTGGTCGGCATCCGAGGAGAGTTGGTCAGCACCCGACGAGTGTTAGTTGATCGGGCGGAAAAAGTGTGCGCGTGTAAAGTGCACAATCGTCGTGTGATTCGCCGCCGCGATACAAAGAAAACCAAAGCTACTACTACACTTGACAAGCAAGCACAGCAGTAAGTCGGGTATCGTAAATCCACAGGGAGTGATTGAATTTTAGATGTTAATTGTTTAATTACTTCAGGAATAAAAGTGTAAAATAAATAAATGAAAAGGTGATGGGTGGTTATGGTGACAAAAGAAAAGAGACGTTAACGCTAATTTAAAGGAAAGCGAGGATCGGGATCGCACACACGCATTCACGGGCTAAACGACTACTAATTAGAATTCCAGCTCGAAAGCAATTTAATCGATCATTTTCAATTAAGCATAAACATCACGCAAGAAGGAATTTAACCCAAAGTTGCGAGATTAAACATTTAACTGAAAATGGTCACACGCGGATTAAATTCGGATTGTCGCTATAAACACTAAAGTTGCGTGACAAATAAAGTTAAACGCATAACAATCCAACTTTAATACACGCGGTTTCAATTAAATGCAATTTTACACAAAACCTAATTTTCGAGGTCCAAACCCGGAAATGGCGAAAACACAATCCCGACCCTATTTATCTAAGGGTACATAATGAAATAACTAAATTAGACTAATTAAACTAGAAAAGCAAGAAATAAAGCTTGTAAACCTAATTAACAAAGCATGTAAACTAATTAGAAAGCAAGGAAAGAATGAAATACAACTATATTAATGGAGAGGGAAGATGAATAGTCAATCTTACAAACCAATTAGATGTCAAACCAAGAGGGATTGAAGAAGAGCCAAGCAAATCCCGCAAAACCCTAACTAAACTAAGCTAAAATCGTGCCTCTACTGATACCTATCTTATTACAACAAAAATTGGCTTATATAGTAAGTTGGAATAAAAATAAAGAAGAAAGAAAAGAAGGCAAAATATCTGCAGAAAATAGAGCATCGATCGATCGACCCCTTTGGTCGATCGATCGACCTAGGCAAAACTTCGACAATTTTAGAATGGTCGATCGATCGACCAGAAGCGTCGATCGATCGATCAAGCAGGGCAGATTGCAGCAGCACACTGCATTCTTCTTTTCTTCTTCTCCCTTCTCCTCTTTTGCTTTCTTGTATTTCCTCCGCAAGAAACGCCGTAACTTCTTCGTTATGCATCGGAATCGTGCACCGTTCACGGCCACGCGAAGATAGCGAGGAGGTCTACAACTTTCGTGAGATGTCGGGCCAGGTACCCAAGCTGTGAAAAGACTAAAATGCCCTCGAACGTGCGGTTGTGTACGGAACTTTGTCGGAAGGCATCCGAACTTCACACTAAGCATCCAAATACTTACAAAAGCTCAATTAAACCCTGCAAAACATGTTATCATAGAAATCCGAGGTTGTCTGGTTAACGAGCATAAATATAGGGATTAAGATACCCGAGGGGGCTAATAACGCGTAGGTTAACGGGTGAAATACGCAATATTTGCGCCGTATCACACCCCCTAACTTACACATTGCTAGTCCCTAGCAATGAAATAGGAAACAACAAGAACTACAAGCAAACCAAAAGCAGGAGAAAGAACAAAAGTATGGTATAAAAGCAATAAAAAGATAAGGCCACTTTCGCGGGCGATACGATTGCATTTAGCATATGCAATAAGCCGTTAAACCCCTAGGTTACCCTAGTGAACGAGTGTCGTCTCGTGAGGGTTTTCAGGGATGAAACCCACAAACATCATATGGTTTCCTCAAAATATGCCCAACCCAACATGCGACAAACTCAACAACAACGAAAAAGATTTCAAACATGTTATTAGCATATTGAACGAATTCAAACAAAAGTCTGTTGTTATTAACAGGTTGAATGCACCTCATAGAATTGAAACTTTAAAAGTGGGAGGGGGAGAGCAAATTCACAATATGATTTGGTAAAAACTTAAATAAACCGGATAAACATAAAGGCATGCATATATTCAATCCTCACAGGCATTACGCTCATCAAGCGAATTCACTCAAAACAGGGAGGTAACACACGGGACATACGGGCTAAAGAGTAAATGTACATGGAAACTAGGCCGCGCACATGTCACAAATGAAGAACGCTATATATAAAAGGAAAAACTGTAATCTCAATGAAAGGATACCGCACACTAAAAGAGGCGAAATGCATTTTCACAGATTATCAAAACTATTATGACTTTTGAATTACATCAACCTAAGATCACATAGGACTTTAATAGGGTTATGATGTAGGTATGGCTAGGGTGCGAAACGAAGGAATGTATGTACGGATTCAAAGTGTTCGGGATGAAAACTCGGGATAATGGGAGAATGCGTGCAATAACAAAATTGGAAAAACAAGTTCCAAAACGGCATTAGATATATCATCGGGGAGAGTAATCAAAGCTTATTGAACTATATACACAACATTTACAACTTTCTCTTTCTTTTCTTTTCTTCTTTTTCTCATTTTATCTTTTGTTTTCTTTTGCTTTTTGCTTTCTCTTTTTCTTCACTTTTTTTCACATCACTTTTCTTTACTTTTCAAACTCTCATATGCTTAAATTGCAACCGCAATACAACAAAATCATTCAATCCCAAGTAACATTCCAAACAAAGGTATGGAAAGTGTATGTATGGTATATAACTCCAATTTGGAGTTGGTTATGGGATTTGGGGTTATGAAACGAAAGGCTATATTTAGGCTCAAAGGGGTTAACGAGGGTAAACATATAAGGGTGAGGTCAAGGTCCATATGGCTGATATAACAAAGATGGCCTATGATCATTTCATAAAGTTTACGAAATTCTCGAATCAAAACAATATATGAAAATCATGATCAAGTAACACATTTCAAGCGTGAACTCAATTAATGAACGGTCAAATAAAAGATTAGAGAGATTACCAACGAATTCAACGTTTTCAAAGAGGAAAGAATAGTGTATAACACTCACAAACGACGAAAGGTACAAAGCTTACTCAGTGTAAGTATATACAATGCAACAAAAGATTACCGAGTTATAAAAATCTTAAACCAAATCAATAGAACCAGGAAAGTGCATATGCTCATGGGATAAATTTTAATTCATGAAGTTATTCACAATATCAATGATTTAAGGACTAAAGTCTAATAACTTCTAAAATCGAGAACATGCATCATTGAGTTGTCTATTGGATCGGGCAATTATTGAAATTTATCACTGGAAACAAGGCAAAATGCCCAACAAAGGAGAAAAAAGAAAGGAAATATTTTTGAAATTTTTCAAATTTTTCACAAAAAGGCATACTCAGTAACTAAATGTGAGCAAATCCATGGACTACACATGAAATGGATAGAATATCCTACACCCCCTAACTTAAATGTTGCATTGTCCTCAATGCGCATTAAGAACACAACACAAAGAGAGGAAAAGAACGATATTACCCAAAATTGGAGCGATCTCCATAAGCGCGAGTCCAAAGGAATCTACAAAACAAGTTAGTACCGAGCATAGCAAAGACAAATAACAAAAAGTTAACTAATTACACTAGACTAAATTAAAAAGGAAAGAAAAAAAAGGAAAGAAAGAAAGTTAAAAAGCTAACTATTTACAACCTACTATTTAGGCTTCACACTAACTATATACTAGAAGTCTAAATAGTTGAGGGTCCACCCAAAAAGGGATTTGACTTTGAAAGATCAACGGTGGACCCTCCAAAAGGAACATGCCTCCCGGAAAATAAGAATTCCGTTTGATAAACGGAAGGCATGTGGGTGGTGGAAAATGTGAACCATCGCCAATTTGAAATTTTGGGCGGACGATGGGGGATTTGGATAATAAGGGGGAAGGGTACACTTGAGGTCCAAGAAAAATCGATTCATCTCCCAAAGGTATTTCAAATGGAATGGGAGATGGTGCACACATGAGGATAACATCCATCGAAAACAAGTCCGGTAAAGAGTCCTCATCGGCAAAAAGTGTAGAAGTTTTAATTTCTACCGACTCATAGGAATCAACCGGTAATTCTAATGGTTCGATGACGGAATACGAATATGGTGATGAAACAAATTCAATCTCAATCGACTCATCGTCGGAAGGAGATTGAATTTCGGGGGAGAAAGATGCACATTCGATGAGAAATTCTTCAAAAAAATTAGGTGAAACACAAGTTTCCACCTCCTCGTTGTTTTGTGCATAAGAATTAATCTCATCGCAAAGTGCACCAAGTCTCATTCCAGCATCATTTAGGCTTTCCAAACCTTCGGAGTAAAGAAGCAAAGTCTCTTCCAAAGTAGGCTTCCTCGGCTCAAGAGCCTCAGACTCCTCATTTAGTTGAAACTCGTCTTCGAAAGTAATGAAATAAGAATCGTCATTGGATTCGAATAATGAATCCAACTCAAGCTCCCAATAACGATTTTCATTCCGATAAATGTTTTCAAGTCTTTCATTTTCAAGAAAATCTTGAAAATGGAAAACTTGAAAACTATCCCCAAAGTATGAATCATTATAATAACCGTAATAACTATAATAGTAGGACGTGATTACCTCGTTGTTTGTAGATGGAGAATCCGAGCAAGAAAGTGAGCAACCGCGAATCAAAGTTTCTTAGCGCTCAAAGTATGCAAATCCTGCAAAAAAGGTTAAAACAAAGAATACAAATACAAAAGGAAAAATACTACGAAATAATAAAACAATTACAATCTAAAACACACTCCCCGGCAATGGAGCCATTTTGATCGGGCGAAAAAAGTGTGCGCGTGTAAAGTGCACAATCGTCGTGTGATTCGCCGCCGCGATACAAAGAAAACCAAAGCTACTACTACACTTGACAAGCAAGCACAGCAGTAAGTCGGGTATCGTAAATCCACAGGGAGTGATTGAATTTTAGATGTTAATTGTTTAATTACTTCAGGAATAAAAGTGTAAAATAAATAAATGAAAAGGTGATGGGTGGTTATGGTGACAAAAGAAAAGAGACGTTAACGCTAATTTAAAGGAAAGCGAGGATCGGGATCGCACACACGCATTCACGGGCTAAACGACTACTAATTAGAATTCCAGCTCGAAAGCAATTTAATCGATCATTTTCAATTAAGCATAAACATCACGCAAGAAGGAATTTAACCCAAAGTTGCGAGATTAAACATTTAACTGAAAATGGTCACACGCGGATTAAATTCGGATTGTCGCTATAAACACTAAAGTTGCGTGATAAATAAAGTTAAACGCATAACAATCCAACTTTAATACACGCGGTTTCAATTAAACGCAATTTTACACAAAACCTAATTTTTGAGGTCCAAACTCGAAAATGGCGGAAACACAATCCCGACCCTATTTATCTAAGGGTACATAATGAAATAACTAAATTAGACTAATTAAACTAGAAAAGCAAGAAATAAAGTTTGTAAACCTAATTAACAAAGCATGTAAACTAATTAGAAAGCAAGGAAAGAATGAAATACAACTATATTAATGGAGAGGGAAGATGAATAGTCAATCTTACAAACCAATTAGATGTCAAACCAAGAGGGATTGAAGAAAAACCAAGCAAATCCCACAAAACCCTAACTAAACTAAGCTAAAATCGTGCCTCTACTGATATCTATCTTATTACAACAAAAATTGGCTTATATAGTATGTTGGAATAAAAATAAAGAAGAAAGAAAAGAAGGCAAAATATCTGCAGAAAACAGAGCATCGATCGATCGACCCCTTTGGTCGATCGATCGACCTAGGCAAAACTTCGACAATTTTAGAATGGTCGATCGATCGACCAGAAGCGTTGATCGATCGATCAAGCAGGGCAGATTGCAGCAGCACACTGCATTCTTCTTTTCTTCTTCTCCCTTCTCCTCTTTTGCTTTCTTGTATTTCCTCCGCAAGAAACGTCGTAACTTCTTCGTTATACATCGGAATCCTGCACCGTTTGTGGCCACGCGAAGATAGCGAGGAGGGATACAACTTCCGTGAGATGTCGGGCCAGGTACCCAAGCTGTGAAAAGACTAAAATGCCCTCGAACGTGCGGTTGTGTACGGAACTTCGCCGGAATGCATCCGAACTTCACACTAAGCATCCAAATACCTACAAAAGCTCAATTAACACCTACAAAATATGTTATCATAGAAATCCGAGGTTGTCTGGTTAACGAGCATAAATATAGGGATTGAGATACCCGAGGGGGCTAATAACGCGTAGGTTAACGGGTGAAATACGCAATATTTGCGCCGTATCATTAGTCGGCACCCGAGGAGAGTTGGTCAGTACCCGAGGAGAATTAGTCGGCACCCGAGGAGAGTTGGTCGGCACACTAGGAGTGTTAGTCGGCACCCGAGGAGAGTTTGTCGGCATATCAACCAGGAAGATCAAAGGATAACTACGCATTTAATGTGCATTAATGAAGATAGCAGTGCATTTAAAGAGCCTTAATGTACATTTATACTGTATTAATAAATGACAACACATAGCATACCAAGCAATTCAACAATTAGATTCGTTGAATGTAGACATAAATGTCTACATAAAATGAATCTCTTTATCTCCCATCACTATAAATACATGTATTCCCTTAGCCAAAAGGAAGAGATCCGGGAGAACCGAGAGACACCATACACAAGATACACATCATTTCTCTCTCTACACCATATGGTGCTATTGTAAACCCCTGAGAATAAAATAACAGTGGATGTAGACTTTATTCATAGCCGAACCACTTTAAAAATCTTTGTCTCTCATGTGCTTGATTGGATTGCTTTCATCTATTTATCTGTGATCATAAAAATGGGATTCGGTCCAGTTTTTTGCATCAACAGATTGGCGCCGCCTGTGGGAACGTGTTACAAGCATTGTTCTCCATCAAAAGCTAAGTTTTTATTTTCTTTACGTATAATCAATTATACATACATCTACTGATTCAATCATGATTTTTATGTTTATATACATAAATTAATTGTCCAATTTTTATCTGCAAAATATTACATATCATGATTTTAAAATCATAACTGTTAGATTAATTCTAATTTAGAAATCTGAAAAATAGTGGATTTCATAAATCATAACTTTTTGCTTGATTCTCAAGTTTCAATTTTATATCATGGAATAAATATTTTAAATGATTACATATACCAATATATACGACGGTGGTAAGATTTGATAATTTTCATTATAAATTTTGTAAGATCTTTGATGTCTATTCAAATTCCCATCATTTTTTTAATCAAAGAATGGGAAAAGGTTAAAGACAATAAAAAGTTTTCTCATGGAAATCATGACCCAGATCTATTTTCTCTCTCTTCAAGTTTGAGTCTCTTTGCATTCATTTTTATGAACTATATACTTAATTTGGTTCATCTTCCATTTATGTCAATAAAGTCTCATTGATTTATTTTTTATATAAATTTGGTAATAACTTCGATCATTCAGCATATTTTTATCTCTACAAATAGTGAATAGGAAGAGATCAATATAAAAATAATGTTCTCTCACCTAAAAAACCATTACCCACCTCTTGTAAATATATATATATATATATATTTATATTTATATTTAAAGACAAGTGATAAATAATTTTCAAACATCAACTTATACATGATTAGTTGTTGGAGATTAAATAACTTTAAAAAAAACTCTACGTCTTATTTATGGCGCATATCTAATAAAAAATTGTCTATCTCACACACATTTGGCACAAAACATATTATTTCATATTTTGAAATTTTTATTGCCTTATGCTGATACACATCACATATTGTTTGGCTGAATAATTATTCCCATGACAATAATTATTTGATCTAGCCTAGACAGGTGCTCGGGCAGCTTATTAAGATTTCATAGGGACGATATTCAATCCCGACGAAAGCTCAGCCACAATCTTAAACCTTTGGAAAAGTAGTATTGCTCGACATCAGTCAATTGTGCCTCGACATATCAGCCAACATATATTATTTCGTTTTTTGAAATTTATATTTTTATTTCTCAAACATATACCTATCATATATTTATTGAATGATTAAATTATTCTCACGACTGATCAATTCAGCCTACACAAATGGTAGAGCAAGATATTAATTTTTACAGGTACAAGACTCAACGCCGACGAATGCTCGGAAATAATCTGGAAACTATTATCATTTCACCTCAGCGACGCATTATATATTTTATTATTACTCGGAGATATCGGCTCAAGCACAAATTATTCTATATCCCTTGGGATTCATATTGTATATTCATCTCAACATGGAACTTGGTGAGATACTTATTATCATATTCAGCTCCGAGGAGAACTATAACATTTATTATATGTCACCCCCAACGGATAGTTGGTCGGGGTAATTCTTATTTATATGCAGACCCAGCAAAGTTCTCGGCCATATTCTTATGTTCTGAAAAATATTATTCTTATTCGGCATTATGCACTTGTGCCTCGACAAGATACCTATTCAGCTTTAAGGAGAATTACAACATTCGTTGTATTTCACCCCCAACGGATAGTTGGTCGGATAATTCTTATTTATATTCAGGCCCGGCAAAGTACTCGGCCATTTTCTTATATTCTGGAAAATATTATCCTTATTCGGCATTATATAATTCTACCTCGACAGATCAACGAGGCACTTTATTATTTTTAATTATTCTTTATATCTATTTGGGTGCATATTTTATTCTTATTTCAGCATGGAGCTCGACAAATATTTATAATCATATATTCAGCTCCAAGGAGGTCTCCAACATTTATATTATCTTATTCCCAACAATCTGTTGGTCAGCTCCAAGGATGTCTCCAGCATATATTATCTTATTCCCAACAATCTGTTGGTCAGCTCCAAGGATGTCTCCAGCATTTATTATATCTTATTCCCAACAATCCGTTGGTCAGCTCCGAGGAAGTCTCTATCATTTATTATCAAAAATATATTCCCAAAAATGCCAACTAACGTTGGTTGGGAAGAAAAACTATTCCTAAAAATGCCAACTAAGGTTGGTTAGGAAGTAAATCTATTCCTAAAAATGCCAACTAAGGTTGGTTGGGAAGTAAATCTATTCCCAAAAATGCCAACTAAGGTTGGTTGGGAAGTAAGTATATTCCCAAAAATGTCAACTTAGGTTGGTCGGAAATAAGAAGTTGTCAACTACAGTTGGTCCGAAACATTTTATTTAAACAAAGTATGAGTATGTGAAAGCGATCAAGCAAAAAGCATTCAAAGTTCACATTCCACACTTGAGGGCTTCTATTACAGATATATTTGTTCATTTGGTGGCACATTCTTATAACATCATGCAGTCGAGCATCAAATTAAACTCCACAAACTCACACGGTCGGGGCCCCGACCAATCATCATTCAGGAGTTGTTTTTCTTGCTCAGGAATTATTTTTGATATTGAAGTTCAGGAGGTATATTGAAGTTCAGGAGGCGTATTCAGAAGTTCAGGAGGTATATTGAAGTTCATGAGGAATATTGAAGTTCAGGAGGTATATTGAAGTTCAGGAGGCATATTCAGAATTTATTATGCACATACTATTGAAGTTCAGAAGTCAAATTCAGCATCTACAGCACTGAGATCTTTACTACTACTGTCCCGACCAACATTAAAGAAGAAGTTGTATGAAAATGTTTCGAAGTCCACCACTAGCTTGGTACTAATCAGATTGAAGAGTTGGGTTCAAAAGCTAGTACGTTACTCGACAAAGTATTCAGAGGATCATAAATCAGAAGAATCAAGCACGTGAAGTTAGCACTCAATTGCTCGGCACAGGAGGCAGTTGGTCGGCTAGCAAACCAATCAACATACTTGAAGATTATGACAAGCTACAAGCTGCATACTATGGCATGGCTGCATCCAAATTCCCAGGGGTGATACATAGCACACGGAGTTCCTCAAAAAAAAAGATTAGCAATCATCGATCAGCCTGCATCATATGTCGTCCATGAGATAATGCACTTTATGTTGAACAAATCAAGAAGGTAGATCAAGAATTTTACGAGCACCGAGCAACACTGCAGAATAAATACTCCATCCTTTCAAGTAAACCATCAAGCATGGAGCATTGGGGGCTTCTGTTAACGCAAAAATTCTCCATCTACGAGGACCAATCAGAAAAGGACACATGTCATCCTACTTGGCAATATTCGACACCCGAGGAGAGTTGGTCGGCACCCGAGGAGTGTTAGTCGGCACCCGAGGAGAGTTGGTCAGTACCCGAGGAGATTTAGTCGGCACCCGAGGAGTATTAGTCGGCACCCGAGGAGAGTTGGTCGGCATATCAACCAGAAAGATCAAAGGATAACTACATATTTAATGTGCATTAATGAAGATGGCAGCGCATTTAATGAGCCTTAATGTACATTTATACTGTATTAATAGATGACAACACATAGCAAACCAAGTAATTCAAGAATTAGATTCGTTGAATGTAGACATAAATGTCTACATACAATGAATCTCTTTATCTCCCATCACTATAAATACATGTATTCCCTTAGCCAAAAGGAAGAGATCCGGGAGAACCGAGAGACACCATACACAAGATACACATCCTTTCTCTCTTTACACCATATGGTGCTATTGTAAACCCCTGGAAATAAAATAACAGTGGACGTAGGCTTTATTCATAGCCGAACCACTTTAAAAATCTTTGTCTCTCATGTGCTTGATTGAATTGCTTTCATCTATTTATCTGTGATCATAAAAATGGGATTCGGTCCAGTTTTTTGCATTAACAAGGAGCTTGAAGCTTTAATAGCTTCATCTTTCTTCATAATTGTATTAAAACAGGTCACCAACTGGGAAAAAAAAATCAAGTCATTGCACAGATACAAAAAGGAAAGAATGAAAATTTAAGACTATAGGACTTACAGAAGCAATATGACGAGCCGCTAATGTGGTAACCATGTCTCGAGAAAGGTTTTCTTCAATACCTTGGATCTCGAGAATGATCCAAGTCTTCACCGAGTTCATAGGAGAGCTCGGGGCAACAAAAGTGGGAACACCACTAGTCGGGGGCTGAGAGATGGATTCAGCCAAATTGATAGAGGAGCTTTTCTTCAGCCTCCTCAGAGGAGCATCAACGTTCTCGACTAATGATGCAGTCTTAGTCGGAGAAATGACAATCACCTCACTTGGAGCAGCAGCCTTGCTCGGGGCCACTGGGGGCTTCTCTATAATCTTCACATGAGCAGCCAAATGAGGTGCATCAATTTTCTTTGTCCCCTCTCCTGGGACATCAAGCTTACTTTTCTTTGCATCTCCAGCACCAGAGGCAGATTTCTCAAAAAGGGTAGGAGGTCTTCTTTTTCTTCATCCTTCCACTCAAGGGAATATGTGACTCAGGTGAATAGCTTGTAGAGGCTGGTATTGGTTCTGCGTCGCTTATCACCGGACGAGCAGTAAAGAGGAGGTGTAACTCTTGTACTGCAGCAAATATGAAGCTGACCTAATATGCTCGTCGGCAACAATCTGATGCAAACTCCAGATAAGTTTTAAATGCCTTATATTAATGTCTGTCTCTTTTGGAGATTTTCTTTTGCTATCAACTGCAAATAAATCAAAATTAAAATATCAGTGACACATTTTATCAAACACAAAAGAAGCATAATTTTGAAAATAAAATAAAAACAACCTATCCCATTGCCATAGGGAGGACATCTGGGACCCTGGTAAACTTCAGCTTCTGTTAATGGAGGGTGTTGCCAATTTTTCATAACAACCCCGTGCTCAAAGTAGTCCCTATTGGCATTTGGGAGATTGACCACTAAAGCATTCACTAACGACAAAGACATCCGTCGGAATTCTTCCATTAAACTTTGGGTCATGGCAACTAAGAACTCAACTCGCTCTCTCAGACTAGAAAACTCATCAGTATGACGTGGTGGAGTAGTAGTATGTCGTGTTCGACCCATGCTATAGCAAGACTCCCTAAGGTGGCCTTTTCTTTTGCAATAAGTACAAAAGAACACAATCAAAGACGGACCTTGGCTTGCTTTTCTTGGTCGAACTCTCCTTCGAGGTTTTTGACGATGGCCATAAGGATTCGTAGTAAACTCAGGAACTGGTCCAGGTGCAATTTGGGATGTGGAGGCACCATCATAACCAATTCCTTGCCGATCACCAAAACCTAAAGCGGGGTCGAGGAGCATATTTCCCATCTTCCCAGATATGTCCTCGATTTGTACCTTGACTTCCCGTGCTTTCTCAAGATCATGAGTCAGCTGGGCAACAAGGGCTTCAAGTTTCTTTCGAGTCTCCACGGAGGAATGGAGCTGACTCGTAAGACTATCCACTTGTTTAGTCAAGTCCCCTCTCTCTTTCTCTAAACACTCTCTCTCTCTCTAAACGAACTCTCTTTCTCGACACAGCCAGATTCTCTCTCTCTCAGGGCGGTGAAGGTGGAGGACTCTCTTTCTCTCGCCTTTCTTAAATCTTCCTCTAAGCCGGTGATCTTAAGAACTAGCGCTTTGTTACGTTTTTTAGTTTTAAAAAACTCAGAATATAACTCAGCGTAGGCGCATTGAATATCACTTTCGCTCTCACTTGAGTCATCCTCCCCCTCACTCACATCGATCTCACTATCGAGGTGTCCCTGTGTAGCATCATCTTCATCGTCGTGAAGAGAACTAGGAGTGCTCACTTGACTGGCCATGAATGCGGTGAAGTTACACTCATGCGGTGACTCATCTCCTGAATCCACCGTCTCGACCTCACTGTCGTCGCTAAGAGTAGCATTAAGGACAGCTTTCTAATAAGCATAATTTGTCCCGTCAAAAACAGGCATTTTATTATATAACTTCTCCATTTGAACACGCACTTTTTCAAAAATCAATTTTTTTTTTAAATTGATATGTTAGAAAAATTTTGCTGAAAATAGGAATACGCGATAGATTAGCGTAACCTGCTCTGATACCAATTTGAGAACGTATGTGCTCGCGTTCAAATGATACATTTATATATTAAACACCTTTTAACCCAAACAAACCCTAAACATGCAACAGTATGTGATTGAATAAGATAATGAACTAAGCAAGATCATTCAAACACATGCTTGTGAGGAAAAATCCCCCAAATGGGCAAAACCATTTATTTTCATTATAATATTATAACTGTACAATTTCGGATTACAATGAAAATACAAGTGACTAAGAATTACCCTCAGGTGCCGAATTCTGTAATCGGCGGCTAGAAATGTCCCTTTCCAGGAGGGCTGCAATGAAGAAGAAGAACGGTCTTCTCCACAATGGTATGAACAGCAAAACTGCGTTCCTGGGTTGCAAAGTGATTCACAAGTGTTTAGAAATTTGTGTGAATCAAAAACCTAGAGTCTTGGGCTCAATAGGTGAAGACTTAGAGTTTTTGTGCTCTGAAAATCATGTATGGAAGTCTTGCAAAACAACTCCCCCGAAGTTGGTATTTATAGGAAAACAGATGAAGAGATCCACGTTCTTAAAACCTAAAATTCTATCCAACGTATAGGTACCCCGAATCGGTTCGGGTACCCTGCGAACCGATTCGCCCCCCCGAACCGGTTCGGGCTGGGTTCGGGGACAATGGCTGGTAAAAGGGGCTTTTAGCACTTTAAAAAAAATTCCAAGGTTTTCCTTGGAAATAACTCCATTTTCAACGAGCCATAACTTGTTCACCATAGCTCGGATTGAGGTGTCGTTTCTTCCAGTATCTTTGTTGCGGCAAGCTCTTCAACTTTCCAGTTGACCGGTCCTCCAGACAGTGGCTGTAAAATTACCAATTTTCCCTTGAACATCCCTATCAAGCCTTGTTGCACTGTTTTGACTTCTCTTGCGTACCACTTGTATTACGAGCCTAAAATCATGAAACGTGAAGTCGTTGAGGCAGATGAGGGACACATGATGGAGATCATAAATGCTTGATTCCCGAAATTCGGATTGAGGCCGTCATATGAGATCGTGTAGGGACGTGCCAAATGTAACGGCGTACGACATACAAAACTGTAAGATAATGGATATGAGAAAAATGTCCTTACAATTATGTCTAATATCATGATACTTCCAATACTCTAAGTCAAAGAAAATTGAGCTCCTTAAAAAACCCTCGTTACCCACTAGATTCTCATCGTCACCCTCACTTGGATAATCATCATCTTACATTACGACATCCTCCTTCTCTTCCCCTTCTCCTTCCCCTTCCCATTCCCATTTCCCTTTTCCTTTCCCTTTTTGTCTCCCTCTCCCTCTCTTTGAAAACCTTCTCGAGCAATAAGTGACACTATCTGCTCAACTTCTACACTTGTTAACTTTCTTGGTGCCATAGCATCCTCTATTTTACCATTAAATGTTTGCTTTGATGTGTCAAACTTGTAAGGATGGTCTTTAGGAAGGAACATACGAGATCGTTGGTAACAATATTTCGTTGACTTTGGAAGATATTGAGAAGGTGTATTTATA
Organism: Sambucus nigra; assembly: GCA_949130495.1. NCBI lineage: Eukaryota > Viridiplantae > Streptophyta > Magnoliopsida > Dipsacales > Adoxaceae > Sambucus > Sambucus nigra. The sequence goes on along the minus strand of OX422217.1, from coordinate 305,160,698 downwards.
GAACAAACAGGACACCCATTGTAACCTTGAGTTGAACAAACTGCTAACATCCCATAAGCTGGAAAATCATGTAAACCCCACATCAACATGGCTTTTAACTTAAATTTCTCATGTTTGTACGTATCCCAAGCCTCAACTCCAGACCATAAGATCTTTAACTCATCGACCAACGATTGGAGGAAGACATCAATATTACTTGATGGTGACTTTGGTCCGGGAATCAATACAGACAACATTGAAAACTCACTTTTCATACACATTGATGGAGGAGGGTTGAGAGGTTGAATTATCATTGGCCAACAACTATACTTACGGCCAAACATGCTATTCGGGCTAAAACCATCAGTTGCTATTGCAAGTCGAATATTCTGCGGATCTTTTTGCAAAATCTCTCCACATAATATTTGAATTTACCCATTCTGCTGAATCTCGGGGATGACGCAAGAATTTCATACAAGAGCTTGCATGAGCATGCCAAGTCATTTTCTCTGGTATCCATTTTATGGTATACAACTGTTTTATCCTAGGGAATAGATGGAAATGTCGCATTACCTTCTTAGGTACCGTAGAGTACTATTTTTTTTCCATTAGTCTCTGAATTTCCACCCCATCCTCGTCTAGACAAGTAAACTTGTAGCGTAAAGAACCACATTTTATACATCTAATAGATTTTTCATGCTCTTTCCAAAATAGCATACAGTTGTTAATGCATATGTCATACTTAACATAATCCATACCGTGATCTCTAACGATGTTTTTCATTTCTATATAACTAGTTATCAAGTTGTTCTCTTCAGGAAGTACTTCATTTAACAATCTAAGAATTCCACATGTAGTACCATTCGATAAATCGAATTGCATTTTCAAATCATTCAACTTTATATGATCATACATTGTGTATGATGCGAAGAGCCAGTAGCTAGGTGCAATGTCTCCTGTTCGAGCTGATGTAAACGATCATACTTCTTGCCTTAGTATTTATGTGTGTGCGAATCATTGGGAACCTCAAAAGTTGGGGGGGGGGGGGGGCTTCATCACTGCCTACACAATTAGGTTCACTAGGTTCTGCTTCACCCGTGAACATCTCACAAGTATCATTCACAAGATCATTTAAAATTAGAATATTGCGCACATCAGCGTGTTCTGTTGGTGTCACAGAGTGCGGTGGTGGTTGAACTTGATCAACAACTAATGTCTCACCATGAAAATGCCATAAGGTATAGTTCATGTCCATACCATATGTCATTAAATGAACAAATATACCATCTATAATAACATGTCCTTTCCCATTTCGACAATGTCTACAGGGTCATGAATGTTTAGCATTCAAACTATTACTACGCACATAATGTAGAAACTGTAACACCCCATCTCTATATGTATCGGTCTATATATTTTTATCATTTATCCACACTTTGTTGATTCCTGACGACATCCTGATATTTTTAAAGAACACACATTATAATATAAACGCTTACTATAAATATATTTAAGTTTATTCAAGTGTAAATATGTATATATTTGAGCTCCTATGCTTCCTCCATCTCCTCTACAGGGTAAGGGCCATATCCCATTCGAAAATGCATATTTTTCTTTGTTCGTAATGTCTCATGCCATGTCCTAATCTGAAAATTTTCGCCAGCATCTCCCTACAGTTTTTCAAGTACACAACTTAAATTGGGAGTGTTCATGTGTTATTTAAGTTTTTCAAAAAAGAAAACACAAAACACTACATCAATTTAGTATGCACCCAAAGAACATAAAGAGATACCATCGAATTTTTCAAAATAGGACATGCATAAACATTATGTACAATACAAACTTTTGTATTTTCAAACCGTCGAAAAATGGGACAATTCAAGAGTTCTCACCACAGTCATAGTGAAACCTCTTGAACGGGTCTAAGATTTTTCTACATGTGTAACATCATTATTGAATGTTGAATATTAATGTCTACTTAATATTTAAATAGTTTTTTTTTTGCTTTTTCTTAAATTCTCAACACATAATCTCATTTATATATTTAATTAGTGGGGTGTCTACTTTTCAATTTGTTATTTTTACATTATTATTGAATATTTAGTACTTAAATTTTCTTAAAACTCCGTAACTTATACGAATCGGATCAAATATACATTTTAAATAGAACGGTAAGAACATGAAAACATAGATTACCACTAAAAGATTCCAAGGTCCATCCAAAAACCAATGATTTATTTTTTTTCATTATCAACATTCAATTTGCACCAAAAACTCACACATTAAAAAAATAATAAATATTTAAAATGTATATATAGAACCCTAAAAATGCAAACACGAATCAAATCACGCATATTATAAACTCTAGGATCAAATCTTATACCTAACTTAGGTTAAACAAATACGGATGCTTTAAACAATTACCTGATTGGGATGAGTGGAGTGAGAGAACAATGTAGTGACTGGAGAAAGAGAGAAGGGGACGGAGAGAGAGAGTGTCGACCGTAAAGAGAGAGTGAGCCGACCGCCGACCTAGAGAGAGAGATTGACTGCCGACCTAGAGAGAGAGAGAGAGCTCCGACCACCGACGTAGAGAGTGAGCAAGAACGAGGAGAGAGAACGGGCACCGTGAGAACGGGAATGAAAAGTGAGTGTAATGTTTTTTCTGGGTATTATAAATTTTAGTAAGTGTAGTCAATTTTGGCACACTTTAAAACAGTGCCAAATTTCGACAATATTTTAAAGTGTGTCAAATTGCTATTAAACCGTGCCAAAATCTGGCACAGTTTTAAACTGTGCCAAATTTTTAATATCAGGGTGTGCCAAATTGTTGTTTTTGGTGTAGTGCTTCTCTCCCATTTATATTTAGCTTTTACAGCGTGGATTTGAAAGATAAATTTTTTTCTAAAATTTTCGGTATTTTAAGTCTTTCGTGTTAAAGCTAAACTCATCCAAACCTTCCAAAACTCCAGTGTCACTCTCATTTATGTATGAGTATAATTATGTGAATATATACATATTTATATTGAGATGTATGTATATTTTGTGTACACAAACATATAAATGATTATTTTAGTACGCCTCTTAACTGTTTGGTCCTTCATCCTTGGATCCATTTGGCTCCTTTCAGATATTGTTTGGTTATTGTGAGTAGTGTATGCATGGTGTTGATATTTAGCTTCTCTAGCTCTGGTATGTTATCTCTGATTTATTTTAAAAGGGGTTTGTGTTATAAAGGTTGGTTCTTGGTTTGAAAGGGCTTGTTGTTATGTTTATTTATAACTGGGTTTGTAGATCTGGTGTTTGGAATGGACGATGAGATGGAGGGGTATTACAAGTGCTCTTTTATTCTAAAGTTAGGTTGTCATTCATATTTTCTAGCTTGAGTTGTGTTGGTTTCTTAGGAGATTTTTTGAAGTTATAATACTAACCACCGTACACAGGGACAAAGCTAGGTGAGGCCGAGAGGGGGTTTGGGTCCCCACTGAATTTTTTTTTTTTTAGAAAAATAGGTATGTGAAAATATTTGGGGTGAAATTGAAATAGTAAAGTTTTGGGGTTATTTTTGCAATCAAACATAGTATTAACCCTATTGTTATAGAGTTAAAAAAAATATCTCATTCTTCAAAGTTTGAAATAGAGAGGCAGCAGCACACGGTCACACTTGTTTGTTTACCTCTCTTCTCATTTCCGGAATGGAGGCTGGAGCTATTCCATTTCCATCTGAAATCGTTGACGGCAAGGCAAGGCACATAACCATTATACCTCTCCCATCAGTCGAATCGCAGCCGCAACAGGACAACAATTGACTTAAGGTGAGGTACTTCTCTTCCCACCCACCCATATGTATAGACTTAGACTTAGTTATGTTTTGTTCATTTAGTAAATATGCTAAATTTATTTGATTGGTGGTTGTGCTTGTAGAGAACAGTGCGGGAGCCCAAATGTGCGACTCCTGTGCAGGATATTCTTTTAAAAATAATAATAAAAAAGTTTATTTTTATTTTTTTTGTTTGGATTCTAAACATTTCACTGCACCCCTAAAAAAATCAACTCAAAATGATTTTTTTGGTATTTTAAAAAAAGGGGTAAATATTTGACTGTTTTGAATCTCCTAAAAAACGATCAGATATTGACTTATTTTTTAAAATTTAAAAAAATATCATTTTGAGCAGATTTTTTTTATAGGGGTATACTGAAACGTTTAGAACCCATACAAAAAAAATAAAAATAAAAAACATTTTCTTTTATTTTTTTAAGAAAATCCCGCATGGGAGTCCTGCACAAGGGCCCCTCTCTGTGTTTGTATTAATTTTATGCCATCAATTTTTGGGGGGGATATTAATGAACCTAATTTCTTTTTTGTCAAATCAATCACTTATGGTGAGATTCACATAAATTTCGTTATTTTTTGGTAAATACTAAAAAATAACTTTAAAAAATCTACCCCTAACCGTACAAGGTGGATCAGATTTCCCCAAATAGCAGTTTATAACATATGAATTGTCACTTTCAACTGTAGCAGGCCTAAGCTCAAAACCCTGTCACAATGTTATATTGTTTTATGCAAGTGAGATAGATAATGAACGATTTCATCTTTGATCTAATTCCTCATTTTTATTTTCTTCAAAATAGTTAAATTTTTTAACTATTTGTTTAGCTTTTATCTACTACTATTGCTTTTGATCAGGGGCTTATGGGGATTTTTTTGCTTTTGATAAGGGATTTTTTCACGGTCTTGGTACATACAAAAAAGATTGAATGTCAACTACAATAACTGATTTTTGTCCATTTTTAATATTTTTTTACGTTTTTTATTTAAAATTACAGGTTAATAATGAAAAAGGAAAATCACCTCGGCCTACGTTTTCTGATATGATTGTTTATGGGAAGGTAATTACTTACTTTTAATTTTTAGTTATTCAATATATATTACTATTAAGTTTTTCCTCCATTTTTCTATGATACTTATTTTTGTAGATTGACGTTAATTTAGAGCAAACAAGGAGTTATCTTATATCAATAATAGGAAGTTATATCTTTATTTATTTTTATTTATTCTAGAATTACATGTTATACTTTGGTTATGTAGATTATTTTTCTTCGCCAACAGAGCATGAACATTCATATACACTCTACACATTTTAATTTTTTTTAGCAATTATCCACGATTCAACATTATATTCACTTTTTTAATATTTTTCGAGAACAAATCAATAACCGTTAAGGTGAGGTCAATCAAGATAATGTCACTGACGTACATACAAAACATGTTTTGATATTACTATTTTACTATTTCATATTTTTTTTATATTGGCGTGTTTCCTATAACGTTCCCATTTTACTTTTTAGGCCATAAACCAACATTAAATTCACATTTTTATTATGTTTCTTGAAGCAATCCACAACAGTTCCAAATGAGTCCAATCAAAATGATGTTGCCGACATACATAACATGTTTTTATTTCAACACTTTACTATTTCATATTTTTGTATTCACATACTTGCTTTGTAGACTAACTGTATACGAGTTCGCCTCCTTAGCATTTGGTATTTAATGCAATCATTTATTTATTAAAAAAAATATAATTAACTTACATAGCAATGCACTACAGTCCATATCGCGATCTCTCGACAACAAGGCACAAAAATTCATATTGATGCTGATTAAAAGGACGTAAGCGAAAATACATATCAAGTCTGGATTTTAATATTGTAGTATTTATTTTTTATATTAACATACTTCTTAAAGCATTCATAAATATTTATAAATCGCCAGCATAAATAACTTATACATTGTTATAAATTCAATAGAAGTTCATTATGCTTCCAAGCGCGACCTCTTAGCCAAAACTCCCACAACCGAATAAGGTACACCTAAATTTTAACTAATACTTCATGTTCTACTCACATGTAGTACAACCTGTACCATGCAAATATTAGTAAAGAATAGTATCACTCCATAATTTAACAAAATACTATTTTTTTGGAAAAATACTGAAAATATTACATCATTAACGAAATTATTTTCTTCTTATCACAAGTATAATAATTAAGTCATTTTATATTGATGACACCACATAAAAAAAGATTACTTTATAATATGAAGTAGTTTAATTCAATTTAATTTTTTAAACGCATTTTGTGAGTCATCTTCTTTAATAAATTATATTTGATGTAAGATTTATCCGAGGATAAACCTTTTCATTTACTCTTTGGTATATCAATAATTTTTCAATACCTACGTGGGTAATTTATAATAAAAAAAAAATACAATTACGGGAATATATTTAAATAATAAATTTCGTTTAGTAGTAAAGGTTTTCAAATTGGAATAACAATTATGTTTTGAATTTCTGTTAAGACAATACAGTGAAGGCGATTAAATTTCGCAAATCAACTTTTCGTTATGCAAATAATATGTGAATCCATAGGACAATTAGAGACAATGAAATAATTATTTTTGCGAGTATAGTGAAATTTTACTTCTCCTTTTAAAAAATGGTGTTCTATAAATCTATGCCCGCGCATCGCGCGGGGTACATGCTAGTAAACTAAATGTCATTGGAATTTCTGTATTTGTATCATTAATATTTTTAGGCTCTTTTTGTAAATAGTGATTTTTAACGCAAATAGTATTTTGGTTTTTTGTAGCCCCATTCCACTACTTAACATATAAAAATATTTTTTGGGGAAAAAAAGTTGTGCAATTGTTTTTACAAGCACAACTTATCTCTTTTTACATTTGGTTAGTTAATAAAAAGGATTGAGATGATAACATCATAGTCGACACGTGACAAGAAAGTACAATATTCAAAAAGTCTGTGTACGTGTGCAATAAAAGTGACAAAGAGTTTAACATTTTGAAACTAATCATCAATGATAAATAAATGCTATCGACACATTACCAAGCACACTAACGAAACAAATCCATGTCTCAAAATACTATGAAAAAGTCACATGAATGGATGGAATGTAGTGGGTGATCTGAATATCTGAAATGTTCATCCACATACGGCGAAAAAAAACTACAGTTGTTTTTTGCATTTTTCAAAAATTTTATCAAAAATAAAAGCTTTTTTTATTTTTTAAACTTTTTCTTTAAAAAAAATCTTTTTGAATTTTTCAAAATTTTTCATAAAATCAAACCTCTTTTTAGAATTTTTCAAAATATATGAAAAAGAAAAGCATATCAATACAATGATAATAAAATCCAACAATATGAATACAAGATATGAACAAGATAAATATCATATACTAGATAAAATACTCGAACTCAATCAATGGAATAAATACCCAAAGACTTTCTAAGATCCTCAAATCTAGGTGCATCTAAAGGTTCATGAAAATATCGATGAATTGATGTTTGATGATCACAAAGCTCAAGGTCATAACCTCCTTCTCTACGAGATCAAGAATAAAAGGCTCACATTTCCTAATGTTCTTTATGCCAAGATATTGGACCGAATTACATGATATATGGATCGCACTTGTGAAATCCCATAATCTTCCAATAACTCGCGATGGCTATATACCCAGCTTTCAACGTGGACAAAGATATGGAGTTTTTCATCTTACTCAACCCATAGACAAGATCACTCCCAAAGTAAAAACACCCACCCGAGATGCTCCTACAACCATAAACATTCGCGGGTCATCGGTATGGAAGGAAAACCAAATATCGTACGAAAAAGTGCCACTTATGTATTTAATGATATGTTTAACTGCGAGAAAATGAGACTCTTTCAAGGATGCTTAGTATCATACACAAACTCCAACGCTAAAAGCAATGTCGGGACGACTAGTTGACAAGTCAATAAGACTACTTATCATGCTCTTATAAATGGTTTTCTCTATTTCCTTGCCTACATTATCTTTGCTAAGCTTAGTTGATGTACTCATCGGGGTTTGTGAGTGCTTAGTAAAGTCTAAACCAAACATCTTCACTAGGTTCGTAGCATATTTTGATTGACATATGAATATCGCATCCTTTAGTTAACGGACCTAGGTTTAACGCACCTACATACCTAAGAAGAACATAATCTCATCGACCATGCTCATCTCAAACTTGCTTTTCATCTTCTTGTCAAAAGTGTGATCATGCTAGGAGAACATGGATCTAAACACTATGTTGTCCACATAATCTTGGGCAACCAACATAACACCATTATATCTCCTCATAAGTAATGTTTTATCCACTCCCCCTCTCTTTAATCCATGAGATAAGAGACTGGAAGTGGGCCTCTCGTACTATGCATGAGGTGGTTGCTTCAAACCATACAGGGTCTTCTTAAGATAAAAGACATGCCCTGGGTGATTTGGGTCTTCAAACCCCTTTGTTTGTTCCACGTAAACTTCCTCCTATAGAATGGCATTAAGGAAGACACTATTGTCATAAATTTGATATAAATTGAAGCACATATGACATGCTATGGTGAGTAGTAAGCTGACAGACTCAAGCCTAGCAGTAGAAGGTGATGTCTCGTCAAAGTCTACACCCTTAATTAGTGTCTAGCCTTGAGCGGCCAACCTAGACTTATTACAAACTATAGTACCAATGTCATCCATCTTATTCTTTCAAATCAAATTGGTACCTATCAGGTTAGTAAATCTAGGTTGGGGACTAACTACCAAACATCATTCTTACAAAATTAAAGCAACTCAACTTGCCTAGTGGATATCCAATTCTCATCCTTAAGTGATTCTTTCGAACTCCTGGGCTTGCCTTAGGAGGTGTAGCAAAGGTAGCTAACTATAGCATTAAGTTATACACGAGTCTCGATACCTAGTGTGGGATCACCAAGTAGAGTGTAAAGGTCATAATTCTTTTGAATCCAAGAGGGTGAATCCTCTAAATCAAAAGTTGGGTCCACTAGATAGTATGAGGAAGGATGGGATCATCACCGGGGGGTGCATCATCCTCACACTTAGGGCTAGGGTCAATAGACACCGAGGGATCGTCGTCTCTAATCATGACGTTTATTGACTCCATAACAGAGCATTCAAGGTTAAACACCCTACAAGCCATACACAATGATGAGTAGCCTAAAAGTATCCCCTCGTCGCTCCGAGAGTCTAACTTTCCTAAGTGCTCCTTATTATCTCTCCAGATGAAGTACTACCAAAGACACATGAATACAATAAGTTGGTCTACTTCCCTATCCATAACTCATAAGGCATTTGTACCGTGTGCAGACGAAGATATACCTTATTCACCGTATGGCATGTGGTACTCACAGCTTCTGCCCCAAAACATCTAGGCATGTTTCTCCCAAGAAACATGGATCTTTCCATCTCTTGTATCGTCTAATTTTTCCTCACAACTATCCCATTGTCTTGAGGACTATGAATAACCATAAATCCCCTTATTTTCCACACCTTCATTCAAGTAAATCTCTCTCTCTTTCCTTCTCTCTCTCTCTCTCTCTCTCTCTCTCTCTCTCTAGCAATCAATTTCGAGGATATTTCAATGAAAAAACTCATATAGGGTGTAGCGGACAATGCTTGGATGTACATTGATGATTGGAAAGGTTTATAATGGAATACGAGGTGGAGGTTTTGTTACAAGGGAACGAGAATGCCTATGATAGCTTTAAGGTCATTCCTGATGATAAGAATCTGTTGTGGGAACTGACAAACCACCGCTCTGTGAGGGTGAAGAACCCGAATGGATATATAAGTGATTTATTCTAGTTTTCATTCTTTTTGTATTCTTTTTCTTCCTATCCTTGGGATGCTGAAGGGTTTTCTCGATTTTTGTGCAGGTTAACATTGCTTCATCGAGTATCCTCTCCTGTGGATCAACAAGGATCAAGAAAGTGTAGGAAACGAGCTGGGGCTAAAGAGCTAATAACTCTAGTGCGGAAGTAAACTAATGTTGATTAGCTTGAGTTACTTACGAGTTTCTATATCATATTCAAGAGGGACCAATTTATACTTTACTTAAAGTATTAACTAATTTATTAAACAATATTAATTCTAATTAGTCAATTTCAGTCCAACTTGATTTATCTTGATTTAAGCAAAAGACAAACGTAATGTGGAATAAGATGGCCACATGCATTAGTAGAATATCAAAAGAAATTCTTGGAGAATCAAAAGGCAAGGGGCCACAGTCTAAAAAAACTTGGTAGTAGAATGAAGAAGTACAAAATATAGTAAAAATTAAAAGGGAGTGCTTTAAACATAGCAAACAAATAGAATTGAAATTTTTTTTGAAAAATATAAATGAGCTAAATAGAAAGTTAAGAAAGTGGTAAGAGATACTAAATTAAAAGCATATGATGATCTTTATAAAAAAATTAGGAACACAAGAAGGGGAAAAAGGTATGTATAAGCTCGCTAAACTTAGGGATAGAAAAATAAAATATTTTAATAACGTTAAGTGTATCAAAAGTGATGATTCGAAAGTCCTAGTCAAAGATGATGAAATTATGAAAAGATGGAAAAATTACTTTGAGAGGTTATTAAATGGAGATAATGGGAGTAGATTAGATATAGAGGACTTAGGAAAACTTGAGAAAATATATTTTCCCACAGAATTAGGACAACAGAAGTCAGGATTACTTTAAAAAGATGAAAATAGGGAAGGCTTTAGGACCAGATGGTATCCATATCGAGGTTCGAAACTTATTAGGGGAAGATGGAGTATCATGGCTAAAAAAATTATTTAATAGAATTTTAATGATTAATAGGATGCCCGATGAATAGAGAAAAAGTGTTTTAGTACCTATTTATAAAAATAAAGGGGACATACAAAGTTGTTCAAATTATCGTAGTATTAAGTTAATGAGTCATACAATGAAACTTTAGGAGAGAGTGTTTGAATGTAGATTGAGATTGAAGACAACAGTATCTGAGAATCAATTTAGGTTTGTGCCTGGAAGGTCAACAATGGAACCAATCTATCTATTGTGGAGTTTAATGGAAAGGTATAGGAAGAAAAAAAAAGATCTTCATATGATTTTTATAGATTTGGAAAAGGCGTATGATAAAATATCCAGAGATATAGTATGGTGGGTTCTACATAAAAGAAGAGTGACTCACAGATATATTAAAGTGATCAAGGATATGTATGATGGTGCAATGACTACAGTAAGAACATCAGCCAAGAAAGTAGTGAATTTTTAATTACGGTAGGTTTACACCAAGGTTCAACATTATGTCCTTATCTCTTTTCTATTGTCATAGATAAGTTGACTGGACAAAATACAAGATGAGATGCCATAGTGTATGTTATTTGCAAATGATATTATTTTATTAGATGAGACTAAGATAAGTATTAATGGTAAGTTGGATTTATGGAGAGAAACTTTAGAAATAAGAGAATATAAAATAAACAGAATTAAAATATAATATATAGAGTGCATTTTTAGTAGTAATAGGAGGACAAATGGAGATTTGGTGAAATTAGAGGGTCAAGAGATACTTAAAAATAATTATTTTCATTATTTAGGATCAATTATCCAAAAATATTGAGATATTAGTGATGATGTTACTCATAGGATTAGAACATGATGAATTAAGTGGAGAAGTGCTACCAACATTTTATGTGATAAGCGTATACCTTTGAAGTGAAAAGGAAAATTTTATAGGAAGACGATTAGACCTACCATGTTACATGTGACAAAGTTCTGGACGGCCAAAAAATAAAATGTACAAAAAATGAGTGTAACTGAGATGTGAATGCTAAGATGGATTTGTGGTCAAACTCAAAAGAATAAAATTAAAAATAAACACATTCGTGAAACGGTAAAAGTAGATCCTATAAAAAATAAATTGAGAGAAAATCGACTTAGATGGTTTGGACACGTCAAGCATAGACCAATGAATGCTCATGTAAGGAAGAGTGACTTACTTAGTATTGATGGTAACACAAGGGGTAGAAGTAGGCATAAATTAACTTGATGGAATATTTAAAAAAATGACACAATGTCATGTGGTTTAATGAAGATATTGCACTGGACATAATAGAATGGAAAAATATGATTCATGTAGTCAACCCCAAATAATTAGAAAAAGGCTTTGTTGAGTTGAGTATCTTGAGTTAAGTAAGAATGATTAAACATATAATATAGATGTTTAATTTATTAGGCACATTTCCAGTCATTAACCTACGTTTTCGTGTGAGTTTAATTACAGAAAATATAACACGTAGGTTTTTATTTAACGTCACAAGAATACTTCCCCTTAGAAAAATGACGGAACCTCCTAAGGATCAAACTAAACTAATTCCACTAAGGGCCCGTTTGGCAATCCAATTCCAAGGTTTGGAATTGGAATTGAAAGGCCAATTTCAATTTCATAGAATTCAAATTGACCTTCCAATTCCAATTTCAAGCCTTGAATTTGAGTTAACAAACGAACCCTAAATTCAAATCAAACAAGAACAATTGTTCAAGCATGCAATAAAACAAAAAGTAAACAAGTCAGAAAGCTATTACCCAATACCAAGCCTTTGATGTGGTTGCTTTCTCAAACTCAGCTTCAAGTTACTCTTGTCCAAGTTGACTTTCTTCACGTCTTTGCTTTTCCATCTAGCTTTCTTCAGTGCAAGATTAACACAGTGCCTAATGACTTACTTTAGTGAAGTGTTTAGTGTTGTGAGATATACTACTATGACTCACACAAACTTAAATGATAAAAAAAAAGTATATGCAACAATCAATAGTATCTTAGATATCTCAACAAATCTTATGTTCTATATTCTATAAATCAAACTGTCTTGACTTAGGCAATTTCAATAATCTATTTCTCAAATATTTTGAACACTTAGATTTGGCAAAATATTTACACAAGTAATTTAGGGCATGTTTGGTTTGCAACTATAATTCTGTTTTCTGTGTTTAAATACAATTCTGATAAAAATCTTCGCTTGGCAACCTATTTTTAAACACAGAATTATAATATTTATGTGTTATAATCAAATTTTTCAGAAAACAGGTTTTAGGTGTTTTATAACTTCTGTTTTTTATTTTTCTACTCAGAATTATTCATTCTTAATATTTTAAAGCAGTTATACCTTAATATATAATATACATACATAATGCATTAATATGTGTGTAATTCTTATAAATAAAAAATATATATGTACATGTACACAAAATTACGTATGAAATAATATAAAGTTAAATAATACTATCAATAGATACATAATACTTATATATAGTTTTATACATGTATTATTAATGTATGGAATAATATAAAATATACATATAGTACATATGTATTAAAAAATATTATCAATTTATATACGTATATAATTTTATAGTGAATTATACATGCAATATCATTATATATATATGTGTGTGTGTGTGTGTGTAAAAGTTTTATATATGTTTATATATAGAGAGTTAAACTCCCCAATATACCTCATTAAATATATCAAAAAATACATGATATTAAATGTACGTGTATATAATTTATGACGTATGTATGTTTGTATGTATTCATGTATCATGTATGCACGAAAATTTTATGTATGTTTATACACACACACACACACACACACATTTATGATATAAATATACATGTTTGCCAATTTTGTCAAATTTTTAAAATACTGTATTTAAAAACAAGTTTACCAAACGCACACCAATAATTATAAACACAAAAAACTGAATTTTAAAACTGCATTTAAAAACAACATTTAAATCGAGTTTTCTAAATAGAAAACCAAACGGGCCCTTAGTGCCTACGTGAAATATGTATTCTAAGTGAGTGCTTAAACTATATGAATCCTGAAATGCAAAAGATATAATCACATAAAGCATGCACAATCAAGATCACAAATTATTTTTAGGCAAAATATACACACATAAATATTTGACTAGAAAATATGTATATATTATAGCTATATATGCACTAGTCAAATATATAAACAATCAAACTATTTTTCTCAGAATATGTTTAGATTAAATGTGTTTTTTAATCTAACAACTTAATATGCATGTTTAAGACTCATATTCAAATTAGGTTTTATCTAAAACCTTATTATACATAATATTTCGAGTTTTAACAACTCTGTAGGTCTTTCAAATCAGTTCAGCATATCTAGGTTCTCAGTTCTCAGTCCTTAATACAAGAATAGTGTATATCCGTGTGTGTTTTGTGTACCTAAACACAAATAGTAAGCATCCAATATTTATCATGGATCTAGACAGAAAAAAATAACTAACAATATGATAGTGATGTATTATACTTCTATAAACAGATATAACAAAATAGTCAATATATACCAAGAATGATATCAAGATAAATCTAAACAGCAATAGAGAAAAGATGATAAATTTCACTTTCAAACGGTTTAAATTTGAAAACAAAAGTGAAGTAGATATTTAGGCTTATAACAATATGTATATAGTAGAAAAATTAAACCCTAATTCTGAGAGTTCTTGAAAAGATTTATAAAGGATTCCAAAATGATTTTCAAAGAATCAAACACACAAAACATATATTCAAAAAAATATTTGGGTCTTGATATTAGATTTGATCTGTAGAAGAGTCATCTTAAAACTATGTTATGTCTACTATTTATAAATAACAATTGTACAGAATTATGAACAATTAAAATAATGACAGAATAAAAACAGAATAATAGAAATGAAATACTTACTAGAATTTGCAGAAATAATAATAATAATTAGAAAGAAATCCGAGCCCTGTTGAACAGTCTCCTTAAGACAAAATTATTCCTCCAACGTGCTTGAGTTTAATGAATAATTGCCTCCCAAGATAGAACGGATTTTCGGATTTAATCAAGCAGCACAGCAATGAATAATCCCAGCGAACACAATTTCTGTGTTTGTACTCAACAGAACCAAGAACATGCAATGCAGAAATGAAGAAAATAATTTTCTGGGCAGAGGAAATAATGCAGTAGCAATTTCGGAATTTTTCAGTAGTAAAAACTGAGGGGGTAACATTTTATTTATAGTAAATGTCTTGACTGTTGGGAACAGTCAAAACCGAAATTAACTGTCAAAGCAGTTAATTTGGTTAACTGCTGACTCTTGGAATTAACTGATTATCAGTTAATTAAAGATTAATTAATTCCGTAATTAATTAATTAAAGCCCAGAAAGTTAATTAGATTCGGCCCAAAAATTTAAGAATTTTTATAAGCCCAAGCCCGAGCCCGAGCCCGAGCCCGAGCCCGAGCCCGAGCCCGAACCGAGCCGAGCCGAGCCGAGCCGGCCGGACGGACGGACGCGCGCGCGCGCGCGTGTGGACTTTTGACCGAAAGTCAACCCGAGCATAGCTTAGGTCATCTCCCCTTCAAAGAGTTGGGATACCCCCAAGGCATCCAAGCCTTAGTCCATACTTGGGGTGTTATTAACTCATCAAAATTCCACTACTCTTCCAATGTGGGACAAGAGTTAAAACACACCCAATTCATTAACTTTCATTGCTTTGTGAGTCACTTTGGGGACATAATTATCATTCATAACTTATTGAAATTGGACATATGAATATACTACGTTAATCTCCTTGCGGAGGTGAACGCGTTCGTATATGGTCCCACAATTTTCGTAGTGTGGGTCCCACCTAAATTTGAGCTCAAAGTTGCTCAAAAATCTGTCCAGAAAAATCTGGACAGCTTTATAATACCCATTTAAGTTCCAATTTTCCAACAATCCCCCACATGAATGATATATCACTATAAATAAAACAAAACAGATGCTTATGCAGATGCAGACACAAGTTGAGTAAAACTGAAGACTTATTGCATCGGGAGAAGTAGCCTAGTGGCCTAGAACTTTCCTTAGTGATATACTATCGGATTTACTTGGTTAATCAGTAGACTTCACGTCCTTGAACCGTCAACCGTTTTTGTAAACCTAAACAACAGTATTCACACAACAATTCTTCAACACAGTTGGTTCTCACGTTTGTGTTCATTTTGGCCGTGAACACCACTTGGTTCCGCAAGTATTTTAGAGAATATGCCTTTCATTATTCTCATAGAAGTGGCCCCCTTCTTACTCACGTAGGTGACTTCCATAAAGAGTATTCTGCAATACCCCACTTAGACGTACTAAGATATAGATGTCATTAAAAGCATAACTTATCCTAATTTCGCGGCAGATATGCACTGTCTCATCTTTGGAATGGATAGGATTAAATATCCTCCAGTGCTTACTGAATACAATGTAGTTCGGTTTGCCCATTGAACCTAGATCTTGGGATCTCCAGTCAGCTAGGTTGGGTTGCCACTATATTGATTCTTATTTATTTATAGGCTTTAGACCCATTCCTCTCGATGATCTTTCAACTTGCTCTCGGTTTAAACCTTTCGTTAGTGGATCCGATATATTATCTTTTGACTTTACATAGTCAATTGTGATAATTCCGTTTGAGAGAAGTTGTCTAACGGTATTGTGTCTACGACGAATATGTCGTGACTTTCCGTTATACATGTGATTTTGTGCCCTTCCAATCGCTGATTGGCTATCGCAATGTATACATATTGCGGGCACAGGTTTAGACCAATTCGGAACATCCTCTAAGAAATTTCGAAGCCATTCAGCTTCTTCTCCAGCTTTGTCTAGTGCAATGAATTCAGATTCCATTGTCGATCTAGCAATGCACGTTTGTTTTGAGGATTTCCAAGATACGGCTGCACCTCCGAGGGTAAACACATACCCACTTGTAGACTTAGAGTCTTTTGTATCAGATATCCAATTTGCATCGCAATGTCCTTCAAGAACAGCTGGATATTTTGAGTAATGCAATCCATAGTTTTGAGTATATTTTAAATAACCCAAAACTCTCAATATTGCTTTCCAGTGATCTCTTCCTGGATTACTCGTAAATCGACTTAGCTTACTTATTGAGTATGCTATGTCCGGTCGCGTACAGTTCATGACATACATTAAACTGCCGATAATACGAGAATATTCTAGTTGAGATATGCTTTCACCATTATTTCTTGCTAGATGTAAATTTACATCTACAGGTGTCTTGGTAGGACTAATATCATACTTCTTGAATTTTTCAAGAACTTTCTCAATGTAATGAGATTGAGATAATATAAGTCCATCCGATGTTCTAGAAATTTTAATTCCTAATATAACATCGGCGATTCCCATATCTTTCATGTCAAATCTACTACTCAACATTTGTTTTGTAGTTTTGACAATTTCCAAGTTACTACCCATGATAAGCATATCATCAACATAGAGGCATACAATGACATATCCATTATGAATGTATTTAAAGTAAACACATTTATCGCATTCATTAATTTTGAAACCATTTGATAACATTGCATTATCAAATTTTTCATGCCATTGTTTAGGTGCTTGTTTTAATCCATATAGTGATTTAACAAGCTTACATACTTTTCCTTCTTGTCCGGGAGATTTGAACCCTTCAGGTTGCTCCATATAAATTTCCTCGTCTAGTTCACCGTTTAAGAATGCAGTTTTTACATCCATTTGATGTATTTCAAGTCCATTAATAGCAGCTATTGCTATTAACATCCGAATGGACGTTATTCTTGTTACCGGTGAATATGTGTCGAAGTAATCCAACCCTTCCTTTTGCCTATAGCCTTTAGCTACAAGTCTAGCTTTATATTTATCAATTGATCCATCGGCCTTCAATTTCTTTTTGAAGATCCATTTATAACCTAACGGTTTTGAACCTGGTGGAAGATCCACTAGTTCCCATGTATGATTTTGTAATATGGATTCAATTTCACTATTAATTGCTTCTTTCCAATTGGAAGCATCGGGTAAGGATATAGCTTCTTTATACGATTGAGGTTCATTTTCTAACAAATATGTTAGAAAATCCGGACCAAAAGAAGTCGAGGTTTTTGCTCTTTTACTACGTCTTGGTTCATCCTCTATTGATTCAATAGGTTGATGAGTACCACTTGTAGTAGCTTGATTTGTCCTTTTAGGAGGACCAGATTCTCGGGTCATGCTATACGGGAATTCATTTTCAAAAAATGAAGCATCCCTCGATTCAATAACCGTATTTACATGAATGTCCGAAATCTCAGATTTACAAACTAGAAATCGATATGCACTGCTATTAGTAGCATAACCGATGAATACACAATCCACGGTTTTTGGCCCTATTCTTACCTTTTTAGGTTTAGGAACCATCACTTTGGCTAAGCACCCCCACACTCGTAAATATTTATAGGAAGGTTTTCGACCTTTCCATAATTCATAAGGTGTCTTATGAGTCTTTTTGTGAGGTACTTTATTGAGAATGTAATTAGCAGAAAGTAAGGCTTCCCCCCACAAATTTTGTGGAGCTCCTGAACTTAATAACATTGAGTTCATCATTTCTTTCAAAGTACGGTTTTTGCGTTCAGCAACACCATTCGATTGAGGAGAATAAGGAGCGGTTGTTTGATGAATAATCCCATTTTCAGAACAAAATTCCTCAAATGGATATTCATATTCACCTCCTCTATCACTTCTAATAGCCTTTATCGTTTTGCTTAATTGATTCTCAACTTCATTTTTATATTGTTTAAATGCATTAATAGCCTCATCTTTACTATGTAACAAATATACATAGCAATATTTTGTGCAATCGTCAATAAAAGTAATAAAATACTTTTTCCCACCTCTAGTTTGAACAAATTTTAAATCACAAATATCGGTGTGAATTAAATCTAAAGGTTCAGTTATCCTTTCAATAGAATGGAAAGGTAATTTAGCTAATTTAGATTCCACACAAATTTCACATTTATGATTTTTATCAATATTGAATTTTGGCAAAAATTTCAAGTTAATTAATCTACGCAATGTATCAAAATTAACATGTCCCAATCTAGCATGCCAAATATTAGATGACTCAATCAAATAAGAAGAACTAGCAACTTCATTTATTGAAACAGATGTTTTAGGGGTTACAGTAAGAACATTCAGTTTAAAGAGCCCCTCATTTAGGTAGCCCTTTCCTACATACATGTCATTTTTAGACAACACAAAGCGATCAGATACAAACACAAGCTTGAAACCATTCTTAGTGAGGAGAGATCCCGAAATCAGATTCTTTCGGATATCAGGCACGTGAAGAACATTGTTGAGAGTAAGTTCCTTTCCAGAAGTCATTTTCAAAGCAATCTTTCCTTGTCCCACCACCTTAGAAGTGGAAGAATTTCCCATAAAAAGATTCTCCTCATTTTCCAAAGGCTTATAGGTGGAGAACATCCATTTGTTTGCACAAATGTGTCGTGTGGCTCCAGTGTCCACCCACCATTCCTTGGTATTTCCAACCAAGTTACATTCAGAGACAACGGCAGAAAGATTCATATCCGCCAAATCATTGGTGATATGGTCACCCTCAGTCACATTTGCTTGAGAGTTATTTTTATTTTGCTTCTTAGGCTTACGACACTCACTTGAGCGGTGTCCCGGTTTTCCACAATTGTAGCATTTGCCTTTGAACTTTTTCTTGTTATGTTTAGAAGTGCCTTCCCCATCATATTTTCGTTTGTTCTTTTTAGGACCTTCAACGACATGGACCTTTGTTTCCATCGGATTCTTCCCACTTTTCTTTTGAGATTCACGGTTGTCTTCTTCGATTCTTAGCCGGACCACCAACTCCTCCACATTCATCTCCTTACGCTTGTGCTTGAGATAGTTTTTGAACAAAGTCCAAGAAGGTGGCAACTTTTCAACAATTGCAGCAACTTGGAAAGTTTCACTGATTGACATTCCTTCAGCATGAATGTCGTGGAGGATCACTTGGAATTCTTGCACTTGCGAGATCACAGATTTAGAATCAACCATTTTGAAGTCCAGAAAACGCCCAACGATAAATTTCTTCATCCCAGCATCTTCAGTTTTATACTTCTTTTCCAAAGAATTCCATAATTCCTTGGAAGTTTTGATAGTGCAATAGACATGGTATAAAGTCTTGTCCAAGTAGGCCAAAATATAATTTCGGCATAGGTAGTCCGAGTGCTTCCAAGCATCGACAGCAGCAACCTTTTCAGCATCATCTCCCTCTTGAATAGAGGGGCAATCTTCATATACAAACCTGCCCAGTTGGCAGGTAGTGAGATAGAAGTACATTTGTCCTTGCCAACGTTTGAAGTCAGCCCCAATGAACTTTTCAGGTTTCTCCCCGTGTGGCATAGATACGGGTGCAGTCACATTTGTGTTGGTGACAATCAGTTTCGTAGGAGTAGTGTTCGTACTTTGCGATTCCATTTCTGTTACAAAAACAGAATTTTTATCAATGATAAAATTCATATATAATGAATTAATCAAAACAGAATACAAAATTCTGTGCAACAATTTCCTCCAAATATGATTCACAATAAATGAATTCCAAAAGAATTCAAATAATAATTCAGAATAAAAGTGAAATATAAACAGAATTCCGTACAAAACAGAATTTAAATTATAAAATCTATGTCACACTAATTTTTAATAAAAAAAAAAGAATTCCGTACAAAACAGAATTATAATTTAAGATAAAAAAAAATTTAGATAAACAGATTTTAACAAGAGTACACAAATAAAATTTTATTTTCTAAAATAGAATATAAAAACAGTATAGAAACTAATTTCTATATTAAAACTGTTTTACTAATTTCTACAATAAAGCAGTAAATTAATTCATTTTTCTGTCAAAACAGATTTTATTTCAAACAAATAAATTTCTGTAATAAAAAAAATTTTGTACAAAAAAAAAAAAAACAGTAGAACTAAATTAATTTTGTCTTAAGATTGTTATGTCTACTATTTATAAATAACAATTGTACAGAATTATGAACAATTAAAATAATGACAGAATAAAAACAGAATAATAGAAATGAAATACTTACTAGAATTTGCAGAAATAATAATAATAATTAGAAAGAAATCCGAGCCCTGTTGAACAGTGTCCTTAAGACAAAATTATTCCTCCAACGTGCTTGAGTTTAATGAATAATTGCCTCCCAAGATAGAACGGATTTTCGGATTTAATCAAGCAGCACAGCAATGAATAATCCCAGCGAACACAATTTCTGTGTTTGTACTCAACAGAACCAAGAACATGCAATGCAGAAAATAATTTTCTGGGCAGAGGAAATAATGCAGTAGCAATTTCGGAATTTTTCAGTAGTAAAAACTGAGGGGCGAAATTAACTGTCAAAGCAGTTAATTTGATTAACTGCTGACTCTGAATTTTTATAAGCCTAAGCCTAAGCCCGAGCCCGAGCCGAGCCGAGCCGGCCGGACGGACGCGTGTGGACTTTTGACCGAAAGTCAACCCGAGCATAGCTTAGGTCATCTCTCCTTCAAAGAGTTGGGATACCCCCAAGGCATCCAAGCCTTAGTCCATACTTGGGGTGTTATTAACTCATCAAAATTCCACTACTCTTCCAATGTGGGACAAGAGTTAAAACACACCTAATTCATTAACTTTCATTGCTTTGTGAGTCACTTTGGGGACATAATTATCATTCATAACTTATTGAAATTGGACATATGAATATACTACGTTAATCTCCTTGCGGAGGTGAACGCGTTCGTATATGGTCCCACAATTTTCGTAGTGTGGGTCCCACCTAAATTTGAGCTCAAAGTTGCTCAAAAATCTGTCCAGAAAAATCTGGACAGCTTTATAATACCCATTTAAGTTCCAATTTTCCAACAAACTAAACACTGTGTGTGTGGTGCACGATCTCTCTCCCTCTCACACTCACTCTCTCGTTTACACTGTAAAAATAAAAAGGGCAGAATTTCAATACCCTTACAAAAATCTCAGCTGAAAAAAAAAATAACACCCTAAGGTCTCTATTTATAACATAAGTAGTGTGCTGTGATTGGTGTAAAAGAGAACCACATGGATTGATACAAACGAATTACAACCATAGATAAATTTCAATCAAACAACCCATAAAGAAACACAAAGAAAGCCATTAAATGAAAGACACCTAGCATACGGTTGTAAGCAACTAAAACCAAAACTGTTGCCAGCTAAATTACAATTTAAGCATAACGATGTCGTTCCAACAATTTGAAACCATTAATTTTCAATCAAAACCAAAACCAAAACCGAAAACTGCTATAAGACAAATTTGTCAAAACAAGTGCCAGCTATGGGATAGGACATGTCAGCAATGTTACCGATGGCAATTTGATAAGGCAAACTGAGTTAACTGTGTAGAAGCCAACACATGAATAAGGTATGGACAGCATATAGAGCAGAGTGTCTAGTGCGTAAATACCAAAGATATAAACAATAAAATAAAACAGCAATAAACACAAATGTTTAAGTTAGAGTTTTAAATGGTTTTGAAAAAAATTTAAATCAAAAATTAAATCAAAAAATTTCTCAAAAAAAGTGAAAAATCCTGAAACATATTTTCAATGTTTTTACAAAAAAAAATATTTTTCTTGCAATTTTACACCTGTTTCTTGTAATTTTAATCAATTGCACCAACTAATTTAATTTATGAATTAATTTAATTTAAAATATTTTAAAATATTTTTTAAAATATATAAAAATCCTTTTTAAATAAGCAAACACATATAATGATATATGATGTAATGTAACGCAGTGTGGTGTGTCCTATATGACTTAAAAGTAATTCTTATGAGCCAATTGTGCAAGATGTGAAAGATTACATTTACTTAAAGTGTTTTGAGTTGAATTCTCAGAGATGCAGTTGACTGAGTAAAGGCCTTGGCATAGGTACACTAGACTTGAATATAAGTACACAAAACATCTTGTCAAAATTCAAGTCCAACTAGCTGAAGGTCTACATAGCTAAACATAAAACAAACCCTATTCCTAAGTGTGTTCTATATAGGGACCTTCAATCTCCCCCATTGTAATAATTTTAACAAAACCCTTGAGTACATTAAGTGACATACTAATGTGAAAAAGAATTTTATAGTTTCCTTTAGAGAAGTTTTCTACCTACCCACCTAATCCTAGAAAATTAAAAGACTCAAACAGACAGACGAACATCATACTTGAAATGACAAAATACAAGTATTCTAAGAAGCAAGTGAGAAGCATATGTTCAATTAAATTCAGAATATGTACAAAAAATATGCAACATAAATCAACACTGGATCAAAACTATGTACTCCTCTCTCCACCATTTTGACTAAGTTAGACAATGGCTGGGAGTAAACTAGAAAGATTTTAGCCAAAGGTCTAATAAGTGTCTCCTACATTAAACTGATTTTAAGAGGTATCGTATCCACTCAATACCTTTATCCTAAAATCTCAGAGATCTAGTATAAATAATAAAGACATGACTAATATTTATCTAATTATTGAGCACAGTTATTCCTATCATGTGTCATAGTTTTTCAAAACGAGATTTATTTAAAGGTTTAGTAAACAAATCAACAAGTTGTAAATCAGTGGCAACATGTTCAATGACTAGCTCTTTAGATTCTACTAACTCTCTGATAAAGTGATGATGAATGTTAATATGTTTTGTTATACTAATCTCGACAGGATTTTTAACAATATTAATTGATCTCTCATTATTCCAATAGAGATAAATTTTAGACTGAAAAACACCATAATCACGTAACATTTTTTTATTCCATACTAATTGAGCACCAGCAACAATATATTCAGACTCAGCAGTAGATAAAGTAACACTGGCTTGTTTTTTGCTAGACCATCCTACTAAATTATGTTGTATATAAAAGCAACTGCCAATAGTGGGACGACAATCATCCGTGCTACCGCCCTAATACATAATTGAGTACCCAATTATCTCACAAGTAGAGTCAATGGAATACGAAAGTCCATACTCAATTGCACCTTTTACATATTTTAAAATATTTTTGGCACAAATAAGATAAGACTCTTTAAGGTCGGATTAAACCCGCGCACAAATGCAGACAATATATTGCATATCAATTCCAGATACAGTCAAATAAAGAAAATTACCAATAATATAGTGATATAAAGTGGGGTCATTAGTAGGGCCATGTTCATCTTTAGTTAATGTAGTCTTAATTGCCATAGGTGTGGCAGATATTTTAGCATTTTCAAGTCCTAATTTAGTTATCCAAGATGAACCTGAATAATTAATGATATAAAAATGCGTACAAGTCTTTAAACATGGTTGTGGGTACTCGAAATTTAGTACTATAAGCCTGGACGAGTAGCCGAGCCCAAGCGGCCCAAAGTCCAAGCCCCTCATCTTTTGTATGGATCCGATTTCCCCACGATCCCATGAAGGGAAGTTATGGGGGAGCACGATCCCATGAAGGGAAGTTATAGCGAAGATGGCTAAAATGGAAGAATCCATCATCTCCATTAACTAACCTACACTATATAAATTAAACCCTAGGTCCGGGGCAAAGGACAAGTTGTATTCTCTGTATTTATTCTCCAGAATATAGAGAAATAATACTGACTGCACCACCGTGGACGTAGGCACATCTTTGCTGAACCACGTACACCTGTTGTTGTGTGATTGGCGTTTTATTTGTTCTTTCTTGGTCATTACTTCTCTCATATTAATTTGTGTTGCATAATAATTGCCACCACAATTGGCGCAGTCTGTGGGAAGCGTTCATCTTTCCCTGAGAAGAGCCCACGCCAAGGAAAGAATCTAAGATGTCTGGTCACAGCAGCAACGCTCCTCAAGCAGGAGATATTCAAGAGCCACCTGCTCCTCGCAGGATTAGGTCTGAGGTCCGACGCTCAGATCGTGGGTCTCGCTTGGAGAGGCTAGTCTCAGAAGAAAGTCAAGAACCAGCAAGGTCCACGCAGATATCCAGATTGATTGATGCATACGAGGCAAGGCTCCACGAGCAGAGGGAGTCTTCTCGCAGATACGAGGCCGAGAATGCT
The DNA here is from genome assembly GCA_949130495.1 of Sambucus nigra. NCBI lineage: Eukaryota > Viridiplantae > Streptophyta > Magnoliopsida > Dipsacales > Adoxaceae > Sambucus > Sambucus nigra. Next base: position 305,135,925 of record OX422217.1, on the reverse strand, counting down.
CGCTTGAAAAGAAGACTGGAAAGACTGGAGAAGGAACTACGTCCCAATACCAGGAGACACCCCTATCGCACTCCTAGCCCTCAGGTGATCAAATCTCGCAGCCGAGGAAGGAGCCCTAGGTGGGAATATCAAAGGGTCGAAGGTGGCAACTCAGACGATGACCTCCGCGAGCAACTCAGAAAAGCTCGCCGCTACCAGAGCCCTGCTCGCAGCGACGAAAACATACGGAACCTAGTCCGCAGAGAAATGGACCAACATCCAGCTCACCGCGGCACCAGGTCGACCAGAGAACTCGCCAGGAGGGCCCTCAAGACCCAGATGAAGTCACCCTTCACGAAGGAAATTGAAGAGGAAGAGGCTCCCAAGAAATTTGCCATTCCAAGGTTCAAGATTTACGACGGGAAGACTGATCCCATTGATCATGTCAGGCAGTACCGGCAAGCCATGACCCTCTGGAATCACCGGGATGCACTGATGTGCCGTATTTTCCCCTCGAGCCTCCATGACGTGGCCCAGAAATGGTTCGAAAAACTCCCTCACCGATCCATCAGAAATTTCAAATCCCTGGCCGAGCTCTTTACGGCCCGGTTCATCACCAGCAGCTCCCATCCCAAAAGGATGGATGCTCTATTAACCATGAAGAAAACGCCTCAAGAAACACTCCGAGACTATGCGAAGAGATACTGGGAGTTATTCAACGAGATCGAGGACTGCGCGGAAGAGGTGGCAGTGGCTTCCTTCAAAATTGGATTACCTAGCTCTTCCCTCCTTTACCAGTCCTTGACGAAGAAGGAAGCTATGACCATTGACGACCTGATGGCCCGGATTGAGAAACACGCAAAGGTGGAAGATGTCACCCTCCTTAATGTAGGAGAAAACGGTCGAGCCAAGCTCACTACCAAGGGAAGTGAGAAAGTTAAAAAACATAAGAAAGGAGGAAAGAGTGGGGGCAATAATGGCTCCAAAATGGAGGGAACCCTGACGTAACAAAATCGTTCCAGGCGGTCAACACCGTCTTCAAAGAGCCGATTTACAAAATTCTCGCGAAGATAAAGGATGAGCCGTTCATCAAATGGCCCTGGAAAATGGGAGGAGACCCCTCGAAAAGAAACAATGCATTAAGATGCACTTTCCACAAAGAGGGAGGGCATAAGACCGAGCACTGCAAGGCTCTTAAGTCCCACCTCGAGGAGTTGGCCCAGTCCGGACATTTGAATGACTTTGTGGAAAAGAAGGTAGAGAAAGTGGCTGCCCACAAAGAGGCGAAACCCGATAACGTGTTGGAAGATGATGCCGGACACGAATTCGCAGTAATCCACGGAGTATCTGACGTCAAGCAAATCCAAGGGAACTCAGCTCGAATGGAGGTAAAGAAACTGACAGCGGTAATGCAAGATTTTCAGATTGACCCAGCAAAATCACAGTCAGGAAAACGTCGGCGAGCAGAGGACATCAACTACAACAAGCATATTGTCTTCACGGATGAAGATCTTGTGGGAGTAAGGACCCCACATCATGATGCCTTAGTCATTACACTCAGGATAGCCAACTTTGGCATCGACAGGCTACTCGTCGATCAAGGAATCTCATCCTAAGTAATGTACATCGACCTGTTCCGAAAATTGAATTTGAGCGTCGTCGACCTAAAGGGAACTACTGTCCCTCTGGTCGGCTTCGCTGGAAAAATGACCATGCCTCTGGGCAAAATAGTATTGCCAGTGCGCACTGGAAATGTTTCCAAGATGATCGAATTCTTGGTGGTCGACATTGATTCACCGTATCAGGCCATCCTCGGCAGGGGATGGCTTCATGCAATGAAGGCAGTCTCCTCGACCTACCACCAGAAGCTCAAATATGTCACCGAGCGAGGAGTAATGGAGATACATGGTGACCAGGCGATGGCAAGGAAGTGCTTCATAGCGGCCATCCGACCAAAGCCAGAGAAAAAAGCCGTTCAACCCAGCGAGAAAGTGGAGGAAGGTGCAATTCCTTCCAAATAGCAATTAAAATATGGAAGGCCTGAAGTGGAAGAGACCAGGCTCCTCCCCTCCGAGCGTGTCGTCGAGGACCTGGTAGAAGTGACGGCTAGAGAAGGCGACAACAGCAGAGTCTTCCTGATCGGAGCATCACTCACTGACCAAGAGCAAGAGGATTTGTCAACCTTACTCAGAAGCAACATAGATGTTTTCGCTTGGGAACCTTATGAGCTGCCAGGAATCGATCCCAATATGGTCTGCCATCAGTTGCACGTCGATCCCACATTCAAGCCGATAACGCAGAAGGCACGGCGAACTGCTCCCGAGAAGGCCAGAGCAATAGAAAAAGAAGTCAAAAAACTGCTGGATGCAGGATCCATACGGGAAGTGCAATTCCCCAAATGGTTATCCAACCCAGTGGTAGTTCCGAAAAGCAACGGAAAGTGGAGAGTTTGCATAGACTTCACTGACCTCAACAAAGCCTGCCCCAAGGATAGCTTCCCTCTTCCGAAAATAGACCAACTAGTAGACGCCACCGCAGCTCACGAATGAATGAGTTTCCTGGATGCGTACTCAGGATATCACCAGATTCCCCTGTATGCCCCAGATCAGGACAAAACGGCATTTATCACGACGGTTGGTTTATATTGTTACAAGGTCATGCCTTTTGGGCTCAAAAATGCAGGGGCAACCTATCAGCGGCTAGTTACTAAAATGTTCAAGAATCAAATGGGAGACACAATGGAGGTCTACATCGACGACATGCTCGTCAAGAGCAAGGAGAAGAAGAATCACCTCTCAGACCTGTCAAGTACATTCGAAATCCTCAGGAAGTACCGAATGAAACTCAATGCGAGCAAGTGTTCCTTCGGTGTCCAGTCAGGAAAGTTTCTTGGGTATTTGGTCAGCAAGCGAGGCATAGAGGCTAATCCGAACCAGATTGATGCAATCAACAGAGTGAAACCTCCTCGCACAGTTCGAGATGTACAGAAGCTCACTGGAATGCTCGCTGCTCTAAATCGTTTCATTTCTAAATCCTCTGAGAGATGCAAGCCTTTTTTCCAACTCTTAAAAGGCAGCAAAACAGTAGAGTGGAGCCCAGATTGGTCGCGAGCATTGGACGAGCTCAAGTCCTATTTAAGCACTCCACCACTGCTTGTCATACCACAGCAAATGGACTCTTTGTACCTCTACCTCTCTGTATCTAGTCATACTGTCAGCTCAGCGCTAATGTGTGAAGTTACAGGAATCCAACATCCAGTCTATTACGCGAGCAAAACCTTGTTAGATGCCGAGCAGCGCTACCTACCATTGGAAAAGCTCGCATTCGCCCTAGTAATAGCCTCGAGGGAACTGAAGCATTACTTCGAAGCTCATACGATCATCGTCCTTACATCACATCCCCTCAAGGCTGTCCTAAGGAAGGCGGATTTGTCGGGCAGACTGTCTAAATGGTTAGTCGAGCTCGGCCCTTTTGACATCCAATTTCAACCAAGGACAGCTATCAAGGGTCAAATCCTTGCTGATTTCATAGCTGAATTCACAGGCGAAGAACCCTTCGACCAGCCTAAGCCAACAGATCAAAACAACCAAGCTACAGTGGAAAGCTGGAAACTATTCATTGATGGAGCCTCCAACTCAAAGGGGGTAGGGGTAGGAATTGTTCTCATCACTCCAGAAAACACAGTCCTTGAGCAAGGAATCAGGCTGGGATTTGCAGCCTCCAACAACGAAGCAGAATACGAAGCCCTAATAGCAGGTCTCCAAAAAGAGCAAACTCTGGGAGCAAAGCATTTGCAGGTATTCGGTGATTCGCAACTAGTTTTTAACCAGATAAGTGGAGACTATAATGCGAAGGATGAGAGAATGGCAGCCTACCTCTCCTTAGTAAAAAACTTAATGACGAGCTTTGAAGAGATCAACATCCAATAGTTTCCCAGGGGGCAAAACAGCCACGCTGATGCGTTAGCAGCCCTGAGCTCGGCAGTTGATTCTAGCCTTAAAAGGGTTATCCCTATCGATTTCCTCAGTTGCCCAAGCATTTACCCCAACTGCGAGCTGACAAAAGCAAAACCAATACTCCAATTGGAATCATCCCCCAGCTGGATGGATCCCTTGAAGGACTATTTAAAGAACGGAACGCTTCCAGAAGACAAGAGAACTGCCCACCAGATAAGAGTCAAAGCCGCTCGCTTTCACTTATCCACAGGAGGCGACTTGTATAAAAGATCTTTCTCCAGCCCCTACCTTAGATGCGTCCACCCAGGCGACGTCAAGGCAGTGCTTCAGGAGCTTCATGAAGGAATCTGTGGAAGTCATGCCGGAGGAAGATCTCTAGCCTTTCGAGCAATGAAGGAAGGTTATTGGTGGCCATACCTGCAAAAGGACTCCGCGGTATATGTCCGCAAATGCCTAAAATGCCAACTTTATGCTCCTATGGTCCACCAGCCCGCCAGCGAATTAAAATCCCTGACCAGTCCCTGGCCCTTCGCCCAGTGGGGAATGGACATCGTGGGACCACTGCACACCGCTGCCGGCAATCGCAAATACCTGTTGGTTGTAACGGACTACTCTACCAAATGGATCGAGGCAGAACCACTGGCGAACATCCGAGATACTAACATGATAAGGTTCGTATGGAGGAATATAATCACTCGATTCGGAATCCCCAGGACCATCATCACTGACAATGGAACACAGTTCGAGAGTGGCCTTTTTCAGGACTTCTGCAACGAACACGGGATCAGGCACCACTTCAGCTCGGTGGCCTACCCTCAAAGCAACGGACAAGCTGAAGCCTCCAATAAAACAGTGATCGCTGGATTGAAGAAGCGGTTAGAACGAGCCAAAGGCGCATGGGAAACTGAGCTACCGCATATCCTATGGGCATACAGAACGACTCCTAGGCGAGCAACAGGAGAAACGCTATTCTCACTAGCATATGGTATGGAGGCGATCATCCCACTAGAAGCGGGATTGCCAACAATGAGATCCGACCTTGTCGAACAAGGCCAGAACGATCAGGCTTTGCTCGCTGAACTCGACTTGGCCGACGAGCGCAGGGAACTTACCCTAGTGAAACTAGCGAGCTATCAGCAACAGCTCGCGAAGCACTACAACAAAAGGGTCAGTCCGAGGAAATTTAAAGTTGGGGACCATGTTCTAAGAAAGGTCCTGGGCAACACAGTGAAGCCATCAGACGACAAACTGGGCCCAAACTGGGAAGGACCTTATAAGATAATTAGAGACGACCTGCAAGGTGCCTATCATTTGGAATCGATGGAGGGAAGGGAGATACCACGAGCATGGAACGCGGATAATCTCAAGAAATTCTATTTTTAGGAACTTTATTATTAAATCTTTTATTGTATTCGTTATGTGACAGTTCATTTCTCATTTCACTAATGAAAATCTCTCAGTTAATCACTCTCTAATTAGTAACGGTCATATGTTATTACACATCCCTTCCAAATCACAGGCATAATGGTCGACATAGCAGGGGAACACCCCTCCTCAGGTCATCATCATGAAACACGACTCAGGTCATCGTTATGAAGCACGACAGACCTCTTAGCATTGCCCCTGGCAATATATGAAGCCCTACAGAGTATTCTTAGGCATCAAACCTACTTTGGTTGAACAAAATCCTGATCGAATGAAGACATCCAATACCAGGTGTGTCCTCGCCCATTGCCCTACTTAGGCCTAAGGGAGTGTGACGACACAACCTAAAAGGTAAAGTGAGGGCACAATGGTATTCTTATACTGGACTGGGCGGACACTCACATGACAAAATAAAAAGGATTGTGAAGCAGCAAAAATATAAAAGGATTGGATGAACACGTTTAGTCGGCAAAATTGCCCAAAACTCGAACTTTTCATTAATATTTTATATTTACAAACAATGATAATACATGTTTAGTCGGCGAAGCTCGCCCAAAGCATTTACAATTATCAAAAAGAAAAAGAGTAACAAAATCTCAAGGAGGTGGAAGCCTCCGAGCAAGATAATCAGCAACTTTAGCTCTCCTTCCATCATCAGGAGCAGGGGCTAGCTCCTCCACGACCTCATTTGCGTCCAATTCCAATAGTTGCCGGGGAATAGCATCAATGGGGATCCATCGATCATCCCTCCTGAATGGATTAGGCATCAGAGTGGAGGAGGACATCTCGTGTCGATACCACAACATCGAGTTCCTCGGGACCTGCAGCTCTTTGAGGGCACTCAACCACCCTCTAATGAAGGAGAGCTCCTCGAACTCTGATAGTCTCATCGGAGCATCCAGCCAGCCTTGATCGTAGCCATCGGACCACACTTGTCGAGGATCGTTCTTGAACAAATGTCGTAGTCGGGTGACGTCCCTCTGGAGCCCAGCAGCAGTTACATAAGCTCGCCGAACATCGCCGCGCAGCTCCTCCATCTCCCTCTCACGCTGTTCCTCGACTTCCCTGTTCCTACCCCTGGCACTCCTACCAGCACGCGGGAGGGGAGGCCGAGAAGCCCGTGACAAAGAAGAGCCTTGTAGGACTGCCGAAACGGTGCTCGGCGAATGCTCCTTAAGCCTTAGGACCTCCCTCCTCAAGTCTTCATTCTCCTGCTGCAGGAACTCCCCGACCTAGTTAATCTCGGTGGCCTCCAGCAACCTTGTTCTCAGTGCACTGACTTCTTCTTGTACTGAAGCACCGATTTCTTCCATCTCCTGGAGCCTGTCCTTCAGCTTGGCCACTAGCTCGGACTGATCCTTATATTTTTAGTTCCTTGACTTAGCAAACCTGCAAAGTCTAGCAAAGGCCTGGCAAACTGCAGGGCTTGCATTAGGACCAAGAGTCCTACCCAGTTGGGAGGTAACAGGAATATAGTCATCCACATCAACCAACTACAGGTAAAAGAAAGATAGAAGAGAGAAAGGGATCAGCGTAAACAAAAGGAGAATCTTCTCATTTCATAAATAAATACCAAGTACATCGAGCAGAAAAAACTTGGGAGATTACAAGCAAAAAGTACAAAAGAAAACCCTAAGAACAGATTAACTAGCAACCTCAGGCTGCCCATCGGTATCTGGCTGCTTCCCCTTATCAGCTGCAGCAGAGCTATCCCCCTCAGCAGGAACGCTTTCAGTTGCCTGAGCAGGGCGAACACCAGCAGGAACTGTATCCGAGGGAAGATCAGTACCCTCGATGGTTGGAGCAGGAGCTTCTTCGTCCACAGTTGGCTTGGGACCCGGGTCGTGCTCGTCAAACAGGGAAGACTCAGCATCCACACCAGCAGCCATAAGAGCTTTGTTCCAGCCCTTCTTGAAGTTCAGACGGCTGATGTAGCCAATCTGAACCTCAGCATCATCATAAGCAGCAGCCCACCCAGAGTTGTATGAGTCCTCCTTAATGGTGGCTGCCTCAGCTTTTTCCGCCTCCAGCTGCTCGTCCAGAACCCTGTTCTTCTCTGCGAGGTCCAGCTTGCTCGAGCACAATAGGTCATAAGCCTTCCTCAGCTCGCCCAGCTCCTTAACCGCGTTATCCCTCTCACGAGCAGAATTGACGAGGGCCAGATCAGACGAAACTCGAGCTGCATCAGCGGCTTTCAGATCAGTCTCCAGCTGAGAACCCCTGGCCTCCAGAGCAGACTTTTACTGCTCCAACTCACCGTTCCTCGTTATCAGCTCGTCGCGAGAACGGTAGAGCACAGCGAAGTCGGTCACAAACTATAAAGAATAAAGAAGAGATCAGGAAGAGAAAACAATCAAGACTTGTTAAAAAATTGAGAATTGAAAGGAAATTTTACCAAGGCCAGCCTCTGGCTAGCTTGCAGGGCCAGCTGATCGGACCCCAGTGCCCTCTGGCAATCCGCAGGAAGAACTGCTCTCTCAAGCAGCGCAGGAGCTAGCTAAGGAGAAATGGCCACCGAAGCCCCCTCGGGCAAGGCAGATACTGGGACCAAAGCTTGACCTGCCTTGGTCCTTGATTCCAATTTCCTCCTCTCCTCCTCCTTCTCTTTTTCCCTTCTCCTCCTCTCCTCAACTCTCTTCTTCTCCTCCACCTTTTTTCTCTCCTCCTCCTTTTTCCTCTCCCTCTCTTTCGCCTGCTCCTCCTCTCTCCTCTTCCTCTCTTGCTCCTGAGAGGAAGGCCGAGAACTTGTAGCCACAACCCCAGATGCAGTCTTCTGTTTCTTTGACCGTTGTGCAAGGAGCACATGGTCATCATCATCATCATCATCCCTGATCAGGTTCTTCCTTGGAGGCATATCTTCACCAGAACTGCTGGAAGTACTCGACGATCCTCGAGCCTTAGAAGCCTCTTCAGAATCAGAAGAGCTGCTACTATCAGAGCTCCCTTCACCGAGAGTACCTGCAGGCTCACTTTCAGAGCTGCTTTCTTCCTCGTCCAACTGTATTGGCTCAGCAGTGGTCTCTTCCAAAGAATCGAACTCTGGTACACTGTCCACAGGCCGAGCTATGAAGCTAGAGCCCACGTTCTTGTACTCCAACAAAAAAGCGGCAGATCTGGGATGCTCATCGTCACCCAAAGGCTCTCTGATGTTCCAAGATTTAACCAATTCAGAAATCCGGACTTCGCCAAGAGCAGGCTCCAAGTTCCGTGACCTCGCTATAAAAGAAAAGCGCAGAAAGGAGTTAGAAAAATCATAAATCAGCAGAGATTGAAACAATAATATAATATCTACCTATATATTCTTCCCCATAAAAGGGAACAGTGAACCTCTCAGACCTCGACCCTTCAGATTGGGGGGAGAACTGCCAATTCCTAACAAGAAAACCTTCTTGCCAGTAGTCCTTATGGGAATCAGGTAAATTTACTACCAATACCCTATCAGGGCTCCTAGCTTTAAGGTACAGGACACCTGAACTAGTTCGAGAGAAGGAGTAACAAAATCAGACCTCGGCAAGCCCTAACCTTGGTCGTACAATTGATTTATCCTATGCACGCCGTTCACTATTTTCCATACATTGGGCGAACATTGTGCAGGTACAATACTAAAATAGCTAAAGAAATGCAGAAACAGATCATTAGGGGGAAAGGTAAGTCCCCCCCGGGAGAGCAACAAAACATGAATCCAGTGTGCATCCTCTCTATCCCTAACGTTCCTAGGAGGCGAGGCACAACACTCAATCTCTAGCCACTCAGGAATGTTGTAGAATTTTTTAAAATCCGAGATTGACCTATTCCCAATCTTCGCCATTGGAAAATACAAGAAAAACTACAAACCAACGAGAAAATGCAAAGAGCACGAGAGACTTACAAGACAGAAGATCAGGTCAAATGACGAAGAAGCAACGAGAGTGGAGATCGAAAACAGAAGTTACAAAGCGTAAGAGTTCTCAGAAGATAGAAGATTGATGGAAAAGCTGAAACGACGAAAAGAAATGTGCCTTATTCCAACAAACCTTCAAAATCTAATCATATTGCACAGTAAGCGAAGCGGCTGCCGCCAGAAATCGACTCTACAGCTCCCGAGGAATGGCAACGCAATAATCATTTAAATCTGTTGGGCCCACATGCATGGCACAACAAATTTAGGGGCAATTGTGGGTACCCAGAATTTAGTACTATAAGCCTGGACTAGTAGCCCAGCCCAAGCGGCCCAAAGTCCAGGCCCCTCATCTTTTTTATAGATCCGATTTCCCGACGATCCCATGAAGGGAAGTTATGGGGGAGCACGATCCCATGAAGGGAAGTTATAGCGAAGATGGCTAAAATGGAGGAATCCATCATCTCCATTAACTAACCTACACATATATAAATTAAACCCTAGGTCCGGGGCAAAGGACAAGTTGTATTCTCTGTATTTATTCTCCAGAATATAGAGAAATAATACTGACTGCACCACCGTGGACGTAGGCACATCTTTGCTGAACCACGTACACCTGTTGTTGTGTGATTGGCGTTTTATTTGTTCTTTCTTGGTCATTACTTCTCTCATATTAATTTGTGTTGCACAATAATTGCCACCACAATGGTAAATCATTGGGTGATGTGAAACACAACCCCCAAATAAGATAAGACTCGTACATCGAAATAAGACATGACAGGTTGCCTTAACGTATTTAGCTAGATTAAATGAAACTCACCCTAAATATATGAATTATCAAAAGCACGGGGTAACAGAAAAATTAGGTGATGATAATTACCCCCAAATAAGACTGACGCGTCAGTCTTGTTGCATAAACGCTGAAAGGTCAATGCACTTGTATGGCAAAGTGCTTCACACAATGTAAACTATCGGTGGCCCAATGGTTTTGGGGGGGGGGGGGGAGAAGGGTATACGGAAGAAAGGCAAGGGTGAGGGTGAAGAGGCACCGATCACGGGCTTTATTAAGCATGAAGGTAAGGGCAAAGGGGTCTTATAAGCATGGTGCTCTAATTGGATGGGGAAGAAAAATGGTTTAGACATTGAGATGTGCTGAGGCTCATAGAAATTGCACAACCGTTCTATAAATGGAGGATGATAATGGTCATGTCGTGACACGTCACTCAGTTCACAGGAATAAAATTTTGTATGAGAGTAGAGTGGCAGTCATAGAGGAACAAGCTCTGTGTCACCTAAATTGTGAGTAGAACCACAAATACTCTCATGGATAGAGGGATGGAGGAAGAACTCACGAGTGGAATTATGGAGTCCATGGGTGCGTGGCGATTTTAAGTAAGGACCTAAATGGGTAGATTATAATGGTAAATGAACATGTTCCAAACATGGTGTGTCCAGTGGGATGATAGGTGGGTCGAGAGGGACAATGTGTTGAGGAGGACGATCTAACTCAAGAACAGGGGATACACACTTAGATTGAGGGTCAAAATAATCCTCAAGGTCATCCTAAAGAAGGAGTGTGGTATCAAGTGATGGAGAGTACAAAGTATCCACCAATGTGTCACCATCTATGGTGGTGAAAAGGTCTAACGAGGCATTAAGATCCGAGATATATGAATCAACATCAATATCAGACTCAAAGTGAGCCAAACATCTCAGGAGAGGATTCATATCAAGGGTGGTAGGAACCATATCCGATTCAATCTTGGTGAATTGGGGAACACTCGTAGCCGGAGTTAACCTATAAGGAGTGGTCATCTCTTGGACACACTCAATGGGTGCAACATGTATAATTCGGTCGTATTTTTTATATAATGGGTGGGCGAACCTCAAATATGAATTCTTTTGGACATAGAAGGGGTGGAAGAACCTCGGGGTTAGGTTCTTTTGGATTATAATGGCATGGTTCAGTCTCACATTTTATGGATAAGTCAACACAATTATCAACTTAGGGCTCGTACCATGTAGTGGTCTCAACTTAGTTATTCTCAGGGTGATAGGGTTAGTCGTACTCAAAATCCGTGTCACAAGATGACTCATTATCGTTCCACATGGGTGCAACAATGGATTAAATTAGGAGGTAATCAAACTCGCTCGCACATTCAAATTCATTAAAGTGTTGTTCAAGTCATTGTAGAGATTGATTTTGATAGTGAGTGGCTTGCCCTTACTCGAGGATGAACTCTTGCAAGAGTCTTTTGAAAGGATGTGGATGATGGGGTGAAGTGAGGGGCGGTGTAGGGTTGAGGTGGACACCACTCCCTATTAGTAGGACTGTTAAGAGAATACTTGTATGAAAGTGTGTGGAATGGGATGAAGTTCATCATACATGAGAGGACGGGCTTCGTGAGAGACAAAAGGTTGATAATCATTGGTAGCATAGTAAGGGCACTGATCGGGATGGGATGCAATAGGTTGACATGGTAACTGTTGGAGCGTGTGAGAATCCACAACATGGGGTTAGGATTCGTATTGCTTGTGAGGGTGATTAGGCCTCCGCGAATAATTCGGGTGCTCACACCACTCGGTATGGGATACGCCATGATAATAGGTTGGAGTGGGTTTCGAAATAGTGTCATATGGATACACTTGGGCCATGGTTGGCACAGATGGATATTGAAAGTTTGGGCACTCAAGGAAAAAAATGATTGGCTTGAAAATAATATGTGCATCGAGAAGCATTTGACGCATTGACACTCGTCATCGAAGGCGATGGAATATGAGATGTGTTCGTGGACGACGCAAGAGTATCAATGGTGTGTGTGAGAGAAAGTTAAAGCCACTAAGTAAAGTATGGAGGTTCTACTCGAGCTCAACTTCAAACAGGCTTCATAACTATGGAAAATGACTAAAGTAGTTTCGTAAAGGATGTTCATCATCCATAACGAGAGTAATATTTTTTTTGGATTTTAAATATTTTTGAGAAGGAAAGAAAATATTTTTGTGATTTTTTACAAAAAGAAAGGAAGAATATGTTTTTTTGATTTTTTTGGAAGAAAAGATGGGAGAAAAATATTCGGACTCTTGAATTGGACAAACTCAGTAAAACTAACTACCCAAAGATTGAATTAGACGCACACAAGTCAAGGATAAATCCTTACTAGAACGTAGCCCATTTTTTTCGTAAAAATGAGTGAAAGGGTTGTCAAATTTTAGTTAATCCGCGGGATACAAAAATCACATAATTTATCTTTGTGATCGCCTTTAACAAAAATGTGATCCTACTTAGCTAGCTATTTGATTGATTTTAAATTTAGTGATAGCTAGGGTAGCACAAAATGGATAAGCGAGTCAGTCAGGTGATGAAATTCCTTCTTGTTTCAATGACCGGATATAAGTCATATGCTCATTATTTCATCAAACCATCCAAAATAAAAGCAATGCGATAATAAAAATCACATAGGAGCCATTAAACACACAAGAATGGACTCGCTTGTGGATGATTCTCTAGTGATAAATAAATGTACCTCCCACAGCTTGTATAAATGTGGGGTGAAGATCGATTTGAGTCGATCAGAGGGAGATCGCCTATCTTAGTCAGCCCTGGGAGTCCTTCTGACCCAAAGTAGAGAGGCTTCTTTTCTCGCCTTTGGGTGCTCTCTTTACTTTGTCTGGTTTTCCAGTCATGCTTTTCCTCCATACTGAAAAGATTGTTATCCCCCACCTCCAACCAATAAGTGGGCGAATTACAAGGTCTACCGTAAAATGCCTAAAGTTGTTCCATTCCAATCGTGAACTGGTAGGAGTTATTATACGCGAACTCCACCAGTGGAAGATACTGTTCCCAACCTCTCCCAAAATCAAGGATACACATCCGTAGCATATCTTCCAATATTTGATTAGTCATTTCCGTTTACCAGTATGTCTACAGGTTACAAGCCATACTCTATCGTAACTCGGTACCCATATCCTCCTGTAAACTCTCCCAAAATCGAGACACAAAAATATAATCCCTGTCGGACATAATATCTAATTGAACCTTATGTAATCTCACTATATGAGGAATGAAAATTTGGGCATACTGTCTCGTAGTATAATCAGTTAGAACTGGTAGAAAGTGAGCTACCTTAGTCAATCGATCCACTATCACCCATAGGGAATCACAAAATCGCTGTGAAGTCGGTAACCCAGTAAAAAAATTCATAGAAATACTCTCCCATTTCCACATTAGGATCGCTGAAGGCTGTAGAACCCCTACCGATTTCTGATGCTCCACTTTTATCAACTGACAAGTTGTACACCTCGAAACAAACTCAGTGATATCTCTCTTCATCCCACTCCACTAGTACTCCCATCTTGGCACATTTTATCCCCTCCAGGATGTACCATAAATCGAGACCCGTGTGACTCTGCGATCACTTCATGCCATAAATCCTACCACTCTAGGACAACTAATATCCTGTTTAATCATAAACCTCCCTTGGAGCTCATGGAATACGACTTTACTCCTCCGACTAAGAGCTGTCTAATTTGCTCCTAACAAAAAGAATTTTTTGCCTATGCCTGTACCACCCTCGTGACAATATGGGGTCTGACGGTCATGGCATACATAAATGATCAGGAAACTGAATCATGATGTACCAACTCCTTCCATTTTGCTCAATGTGTATGCCACCATGTTAGCCTTTCTTGGGTGATACTGGATGTCAAACTGATAATCTTTAACAAATTCAAGCCACCTGCACTGATGCATATTCAACTCTCTCTGAGTGAACATGTACTGTAGTGACTTATGATCTGTGGATATGTGAAATCTCTCTCCCAGCAAATAGTGTCTCCAAATCTGCAATGCAAACACGATTGTCGCTAACTCCAAGTCGTGGGTGGGGTAATTACCTCTCATGAGGCTTAAGCTTGTGGGAAGCATAGGCTATAGCCTGTTCGTCCTACTATTGTACACCCCGAAGTCCCTATAGGGACGCATCAGTGAAAAAAAGATACTCTACTCCTGCCTAAAAAGTGCGAGTACGGGTGTTGAAGTAAACTTGTCCTTCAGCCCATCAAAAGCTAACTGACAAGCGCCATCTAAAACAAATGGTACACATATACTAGTAAAATTAGTCAATGGATCCATAATCTTCGAGAATCCTCTAATAAACCTTCTGTAGTACCCGGCTAACCCCAAGAAACTACACACCTCCATTGGTGTCATGGGTTGTCCCCACTCCCTCACCCCTGACACCTTACTTGGCTCCACCGATATCCCCAACTCAAAAGCGATATGCCCCAAAAATTGTTCCTCATTTTTCAAAGTTTGCATACGACTATGCTCACCAGTACACCAAATCTGCCCATTTGTCAAGGTCATTGACCTTGACAAATCCAACTTGTCAAGGTCAATGACCGTGACATTTCGAGGCGAGACAACGTTTTTTGTCACGGTCGTGTCACGGTCATTGACCTTGACACAAAACTCGCATTTTGTGTCACGGTCATGTCAAGGTCAATGACCGTGACACGTTTGTCACGGTTATAAACCGTGACAAAGTCGTGACCCCTCTTGCCCCGAATTGTCACGGTCAATGATCGTGACAATTCGGGGCAGAATTTAAAAAAAATCTGTTGGGCAGTATGGCCACTGCCACTGCCCAGCAGTATATTTGTACCTGTTATAGCAACGTTGTACCTGTTTCAAACATCATATATCCAACACAAACTAAAGATAATGCAAATATATATTCATGACGATATAATCCAAATATTTGAAGTAAAAATAATATACATGACGATATAATCCAAATATAATTAAAATGGACAAACTTAAAAATAATGTTACTACATGTCTTGGATAAAACTGAGGTGAGTAGGCCACACGACATACGAATTGACGCACCCACTAATATACGTCGTGCCGCATTGTTCGCGCAACCACAATAGGGAGTTCTCCTTCTCGGGTATGACATGCGTGACGAGCATCCTGGACTCCATCTCTTGAAGCACACGTCCATGGACTATTCCACCCTCGATAATATTCGGGTCCCTCAACCCCCGCCCTATCCGCTGGCCATCAAATACGTCCAATATGAACACGCTCGGCCAACCAAGTGTCGACAATGGTCTGTTGAAGGGCGCCAAATAGGGAAGTGGATCGTCGAAGTACGAACGTGTCGGTGATGAAGCAGCAAGGTCCACATCCTCGTCATCCTGCGCCTCGTCCTCCCGCACCTCCTCCTCCACCGCCTTCTACTTCTCCTTCCCTTTCCCCTTTCCTTTACGGTCTCCACCCAACGTACGCTTCATGAATGCGTACATATCTTGGACCGTCGCCTCCAAACGGGTCCTAGATTTGGCCACCCGCGAGCTCACTCCCCTTGTCCTCCCCTTGCGATCAGAGCCAAGCACTTGGCTGAGTGCGTTTGTGGACAAAGATGCCTTGTCGGCATCAGACTGCGACTCATGCACTTTCTTAAGCTTTGCCTGAAACGACAAAAAGCACATGATTAGTAAAATAATTAAACTAAAAAATTATAACGTAATTAACAATAATTAAACTGTCGGATTACTTACAATCGTGGCCGCGACGCTCGGGGACACCTCCTTGTCCTTCCCCTTCTTCGTCCGAAGATCCACATAAGTATCGAGCCTATGTGGCTTACCCCCTGGCCCACTCCCTACCCCCTGAAATAAAATAAAGTAAAGTAAAATTAGTATCGGCCCCGCAAAGTAAAATAATGAAGAATAATATATTTCTGTAGTTATAGATAAATTAAATCTTACCTGCATCCTATGCTCCACCTCAGCGTAAGAGGTCCGACCGGAGTAGTGCACGTCCGTCTTTTTAGCCCGATTTTCCCTCCCCGATTGGCGAGATGCCAATTGTCGATCCTCGATCTCATTTTCAATGAACTTTTGCCATTGTGCCAATGAGATCGGCTCCTTGGGCGGGACAGATCCGTGCCATTGTATAATGGACTCTCGTGTTTTCCCAAAGTACCGTGTCCGCATATTTTTCTTCCAAGTCTTGTGTTGCTCCCTCAACTGCTCCAAGACGGAATCGCGTAGCTTTGGATCCAAGTTGAATTGTTCCTGTCCAACAAATACAATGTTAGTTGCGAATAAATATAAATATAAATATAAATATAAATATAAATATAAATATTAAATTGAAATTGAAATTGAAATTGAAATATTACCTGTACTGCCGCCCAAACAGCTAACTTGAGCTCATATGGCACCTCCTTCCAACTCATAAATCCCGGGCCGATGACCGTCTTTAGCAGCTCGAGGGATCTCGCTAATATCTCTGACTTGTTCTCGACGGTAATCCCGAATTTTCCATATTTGGGGAGCCTAGGGGCGGAGGAGCCCTCGTTGCCTCCGCTACCACCGAACCCAGACGACATCATCATAAACAGCATCATCATCTTCGCCTTAACATCTGAAGGAGCCATTTTTGCTGTAAAAAAAATGTTATTAGTACAGATAAAAAAAATGTTAATAGTACACATACCCCACCCCCACCCCCACCCCCACTACCCCCCTCCCCCACCGCACACCACCATACACACACATATACACATACAATTGGCAATTGGCAACATATATATTGTTTATCAATAAAATTATGACATGAGATAATTATAATTGGAGCATAAATTTCATTATCATAAAGGGATAAATCCAACCAAGTACAGAGATTCTACAAATTAAAGTGAGAATTAAATTTAAGACTTTCTAACAACATGCATGTGTATGGATTCTAACTAATGATATTCCTAAAAACATACAATTGGCAACATTTTGTGAATTTACTAAACTTTATATAATATTATCAAATTCTGTTAAAAAATTATCTAGGGTTTTACCTAATTGAATTAATTTCATGAATAAAATTATTATCAATTTAAATGAAAATATCAATTATTATCCAATATTTTTGAATGAAATATTTATTTTGAATGAAAATATCAATTATTATCCAATTATTATCCAACTATTATCAATTATTTATTTTGAATGTAAATAATATCCAAAAATATAAATGTAAATAATATTCAAAACCCCACCCACCCCCACCCGATGCCCCTCCCGATGTTTATTATTTTCACAATATTCTTACAATATTTGTTGATGAACTATGTGGGAGTATAACCCATATTGAATTATAAAGTAAAAATCTATAAAATTGATGTCTACTTTTAGTGTTGTGTATATATGTTAGTTGATGCCATTATATTTTTAGCCTAATTAGATTCTAAGGTTATCTCAATTTATATTTTTCTTTTTCTATCTAATAATTTTGAGATTCTAAGGTTGATGCCTATTTTTTATCTTGAGATTCTATATTATAACGTATGTATAAGTTCCGTCAATACCATTTCGTTTCAATTTTGTAATATTATATTTTTTTCAAATATTTTAAAAGTTATTAAATGGGTGCCCCACCCCCACCCCCACCCCCACCCCCTGCCCCTGCCCCCCTCCCCCCGCCACACACATACGCACACACCTACACAGACACCCCACCCCACCCCACCCCCTGCCCCCCTCCACCACCCCCTCCCCCCCACACACCACCACACACATATATACACACACATATACACATACATATACACACGCACACACCCCCACCCCCTGCCCCCCTCCCCCCGCCACACACATACACACACATATACACATACCCCACCCCCTCTCCCTCCCCCCGCCACGTACACACGCACACCTACGCACGCACACACGCACACCTACGCACCACGACCGTGACAACTATATATATTGTTTATCAATAAAATTATGACATGAGATAATTATAATTGGAGCATAAATTTCATTATCATAAAGGGATAAATCCAACAAAGTACAGAGATTCTACAAATTAAAGTGAGAATTAAATTTAAGACTTTCTAACAACATGCATGTGTATGGATTCTAACTAATGATATTCCTAAAAACATACAATTGGCAACATTTTGTGAATTTACTAAACTTTATATAATATTATCAAATTCTGTTAAAAAATTATCTAGGGTTTTACCTAATTGAATTAATTTCATGAATAAAATTATTATCAATTTAAATGAAAATATCAATTTTTATCCAATATTTTTGAATGAAATATTTATTTTGAATGAAAATATCAATTATTATCCAATTATTATTCAACTATTATCAATTATTTATTTTGAATGTAAATAATATCCAAAAATATAAATGTAAATAATATTCAAAACCCCACCCACCCCCACCCGATGCCCCTCCCGATGTTTATTATTTTCACAATGTTCTTACAATATTTGTTGATGAACTATGTGGGAGTATAACCCATATTGAATTATAAAGTAAAAATCTATAAAATTGATGTCTACTTTTAGTGTTGTGTATATATGTTAGTTGATGCCATTATATTTTTAGCCTAATTAGATTCTAAGGTTATCTCAATTTATATTTTTCTTTTTCTATCTAATAATTTTGAGATTCTAAGGTTGATGCCTATTTTTTATCTTGAGATTCTATATTATAACGTATGTATAAGTTCCGTCAATACCATTTCGTTTCAATTTTGTAATATTATGTTTTTTTCAAATATTTTAAAAGTTATTAAATGGGTGCCCCACCCCCACCCCCACCCCCTGCCCCTGCCCCCCTCCCCCCGCCACACACCTACACAGACACCCCACCCCACCCCACCCCCTGCCCCCCTCCACCACCCCCTCCCCCACCACACACATATATACACACACATACACACATATACACATACATACACATACATATACACACGCCCCCACCCCGCCTTGCCCCCACCCCGCCCCACCCCCTACCCCCACCTTGCCCCACCCCCACACACGCACACACATACACACATATATATATACACATACACACATAAATATACACACAAACATATATATAAATGGAAGAGAGAGAGAAAGAGAGAGCAGCGTCTAGAGAGAGAGAGAGAGAGAGGGAGGGAGGGAACAGCGGTAAGGAAAAAAGAAGGGGGTAGGGTTTTAGCTGTAAATATTGTCACGGTCGTGTCAAGGTCATTGACCGTGACAAGTATTTAAATAATTGTCACGGTCATTGACCGTGACAAGTCCGTGACAAATTTGTCACGGTCGTGTCAAGGTCAATGACCGTGACATAAAACGCGTGTTTTTTGTCACGGTCAATGACCTTGACAAGGCTGGCAGGCTGAAAGGTGACAATTTGCCCATTTTGGTGTAGTGCACGCAGTGTCTGTAAGACCCGATGCAAATGCTCGACATGCTTCTCCTTAGTCGGGGAATAAATCAGAATGTCATCAATAAAGACGATAACAAACTGATCCAAGAACTCTCTGAACACCCTAATCATCAAGTCCATAAATACGGATAACGCATTGGTTAGCCCAAATGGCATAACTCGAAACTAATAGGACCCATATCTCATCAAGAAGGCACTCTTAGACACGTCCTTCTCCCAGATGCACAACTGGTGATACCCGAATCTCAAACGGTGCATGAATCTCAAACTGGGTTTTCATCTTCTATATAGCGTTCTTCATTTGTGACATGTGTGCGACCTAGTTTTCATTTAAATTTATTCTTTATGCCCGCATGTTTCGTCTGTTACCTCCCTGTTTCGAGTGAATTCAATTGATAAGTGTAATGCCCATGAGGATTGAATATATGCTTGCTTTAACACTTATCCGGTTTATTTAAGTTTTTGCCAAATCATACTATGCATGTGCTCTCCTCCCTTCCCACTTTTAAGGTTTCAATTCTATGAGGTGCATTCAATCTGTTAATAACAACGGACTTTATCTTGAATTCGTTCAATATGCTAATAACATGTTTGAAATCTGTTTCGTTGTTGTTGAGTTTGTCGCATATTGGGCTGGGCATATTTTGAGGAAACTATATGATGTTTATGGGGTTCATCCCTGAAAATCCTCACGAGACGACACTCATCCACTAAGGTAACCTAGGGGTTTAACGGCTTATTACATACGCTAAATGCAATCGTTTGCCTGCGAGAGTGGCCTTATATTTTTTTATCCTATTTTTTTACTTGAGTC
The DNA here is from genome assembly GCA_949130495.1 of Sambucus nigra. Taxonomy (NCBI): domain Eukaryota; kingdom Viridiplantae; phylum Streptophyta; class Magnoliopsida; order Dipsacales; family Adoxaceae; genus Sambucus; species Sambucus nigra. The sequence goes on along the minus strand of OX422217.1, from coordinate 305,115,629 downwards.
CTGCTTTTGGTTTACTTGTAGTTCTTTTTATATCCTATTTCATTGCTAGGGACTAGCCGTGTGGAAGTTAGTGGGTGTGATACGAAGCAAATATTACATATTTCACCCGTTAACCTACGCGTCATTAACCCCCTCGGGTATCTTAATCCCTATATTTATTCTTGTTAACAAGATAACCTCAAATTTTTATATATACATGATTTTCATGGGTTAATTGAGATTTTGTAGGTATTTCTGCACTTAGTATGGAGTTCGAACGCATTCCGACGAGTTTTCATACAAATTCGCACGCGCAAGGGCAATTTAGACATTTCACAGCTTGGGTATCTTGCCCAACATCTCACGAAAGTTGTAGCCATTTAGGCGAGCTTCGCGTGATCACAAATGGTGCATGAATCGGAGCCCTAACGAAGAAGTTACGGAGATTCAAGCGGAAGAGAAAGACAAAAAACCCCAAAATAGGGGAATTGAAGAAAACCTATAGGTGCGAATCGATTCTTCCCCTTGGAGAATCGATTCGCTGCAATCCAATGAAGCAGGTCTCCCTGAGAGAATCGATTCGGATTTCAGTCGAATCGATTCGCCCCTTATGCAGCTTTGAAAAATCTCCCATCCGAATCGATTTGGATTTGGCCCAAATGGATTCAGGTCTGTAATTTTTCTTCTCTTTATTTACAAGTTTGCCATTTTTGTGGGATTGTATATATACCATTTCCTTCTCATTTTGAGAGGATATCTTAAATTTTCACATAAGGTTTTAGGGTTTGGTTAGTGGAAGCTTTGCCCTACTCCATTTCTTTTGGGTGTTTTGTCCATTTTTATGTATGTAAGTTTACTTCATTTTCTTCCTTAATATTTTTTGTTTATTTTTTTATTATTTCCATTGTTGTCATTTACTTTTCTTGCCTAAATTAACTTATATTTAATTTATTTATTGCTTTCCTAGTGTTAAAGTAGTTTAATTTATGTATTGCCTTTAGATAAATAGGGTCGGGGTTGTGTTCCGCCATTAATGGGTTTGAGCTCCGAAAACTAGGTTATGTGTAAAATTACGTTTAATTGAAACTGCGTGTATCAAAGTTGAATTTCTATGCGTTTATCTTTTTTTGTCACGCAACGTTAGAGTTTATAGCGACAATCTGAATTTAATCCGCGTGTGACCATTTTTCGTTAAATGTTTAACTCGCAACTTTGGGTTCAATTCCTGATTGCGTGATGTTTATGCTTAATTGGATTGCTCGGTTAAAAGCTTTCGAATCAAAATTCGGATTAGTAGTTTTTTCGATCCGTGTGGTGTGAATGCGATCCCAATTCTCGCTTTACTTTTGCATAATGTAACTTCTTATTTTCCCCCTTTTCTTTATAACCTCTTATCACCTTTTACACTTTTATTTCTGAAGTCGTAAATTAATTAAAATCTAAAGTTCAATCACTCGCTGTGGATTCTCGATACCTGACTTACCGCTATAATTGTATCGTAAGTGCAGTTGTAATTTAGGTTTTTGTATTAAAGCGGTGAAACGAATTCAACGATTAGCGTTTTGACGCAACGCTACTTTTCACTCTTGATCACTATGCATGCACTATAATTTAATTATCTCAGAAATCCTTGGATATAATGAGGTCTTATTTGCAATGTTTATTATGGTACATAATGTGATTCCTCACGTTAAGCTTCCGATACAGTCTTGGTCAAGTCATTTTATTAATAAGTAACTCTAACCAATATCTAATCAATTTTCTCGATTCAGATGCTCAACTTATTTTGCTACCTTTATTAAATTATAAATAATCCATTGATGAGGTTTACTAGTGGGAACAAAATCTTATAAATCAATCAAGGGGGTATCGCAATCCTAGGTCCCCGAACGCAGATTCATTTGAATTAAAATATCATGCGTGCTTACATAACTGTCACCCAATATGCGGGGATCATTTGATTTAATCGAATATTGAATCGAACCTATAGCAATCAAAGCGACAACTATATAAGCATTAGGATCTTCATAATTCTCAGGATTAAGAATTTATGCACCCTTTGCAAATGGTGTGAGATTTCTTAAGTCTAACCTAGACAACTCTTGGACTCTAATCTCACTGGTGGTCGCATTCAATACATTCATGTGATGTAGCAATCGCAATCATTTGTTGCTGATCATAATCATCTATTGAATTATCTCACAAGTTCCCGAACCATCATCGACTCCTCATTTTTTTAGGTTAGCTACAAGGATTGCATCGCAACCGTTTCGAAAGGATGTCAAGTCCCTATATAGGTTGTGAACATTTCAATATCCCTAGAAACAGAATTCTAATATCCTTGTGATCAATCTGAAGCCAACTCACATGAATTCCTACTAAGCTCTACTGAGCGATATGTCTACAATATATTTAAACCATATATAAGACAATCTCGTAACCATGATTTTTATTTCAAAATGAACTGACAAACGCTTACGAAAAGGTGACCTTCATACATGATTTTAAGAATAAAATCCCAATACCTACATGAGCTTTGCTTGACTTTCAAATCCACACGCGCGTCGCTGCCCCCGACCCGGTTCGAGTCGTTAACAGGTGTGGGTCGTGGGCTTAACCTAAGTATTAACTTTTTGAGTATTTTACTTTTTTTCTCAGTCCAATTTTTTATGTGTATTTTATTTATTCTGGCCCGATTTTTATCTCGATTTTACGGTTTATTTTGTTCCCAACTGTTGTGACAATTTGGACAGTTTGAACTATTTTTAACAACCATTTATGCAGTAGAAATTTGTGGTTACTATTTTGTTTTTCCTATTGCTTTTCAGATATATTTTTGTTGTCTAATTTAATCTTCATTTTCATTCATAAAAGAGAGTTCTCATGTCGTTGGTCCGCCTGTTACTTATAATTCGGAGTTTTACTGTTGCAATTGTGATTATCCTAGGAGACGATTGTCATTAAAGCCGTGAAGCGCTGTTACGGGGCAAATCTCTTGTGAACAGTAAAGTTTGCACACTTAGTTTGCACATCATTTTTTTTAAATATTAAAAAAAAATGAGTTGATTTTTTTCTATAATATTTATACATTTCAAGAAACTCATATAAAAAAAATCAGCTAAAAAAACTTTTTTTTCTGTTTTAAAAAATCGGTCAAATTTTCGCAAATTTTAAAGGAATTAAAAGTTGCGAAAGTTTAATCGATTTTTTTAAAATAGCAAAAAAAAAAAATTGAGCTGATATTTTTTTATATGAATTTCTTGAAATATTTAAATATCACATAAAAAACTCAACTCAATTTTTTTTAATATTTTAAAAAAATAATTTACAAATTTTAGTGTACACATGAGTCTTTCTCTCTCTCTCTCTCTCTCTATGATAAATTTGCCCCCGTGATAAAAAAAAATTGAGGAAAAAAAATTAAAAATAAAAATAGTTAAAAAAAAATTGAGAAAAAATAAAAAAAAATTGAGAAAAAATAAAAAATATAAATTAAAAAAAGAAAAAAATATTTAAAACATTAATAAAAAATAGTTTAAAAAAATGTGAAAAATATTTAATAAAAAAATATAAATTTACACGTATTTAAAAAAATACATGTATTTATAATAATATAATAGTATTTATAATGGTATATATATAACACCAAAAAAAAATGAAAAAAAAATAACTTTTAGCATGACATTTCATGTATGAGCATGAAAGAGAAAAATGTCATGCATAAAAAAAAGTAAAGATATTTTGGCAAAATTTTTAAAAATCATACTCCTTCATTATATGGAATATATGTGTGTGTGTGCGCGCGCGCGCACACACAAAGAGAGAGAGAGAGAGAGAGAACCTGAATGGTTTTAACTAAAGCCAAACCACAGACAGTAAAGCTCCCACTCTGCTTATACTGCGCACCCCTAAAATATAGAGCTTTGTGACTCTTTCTTTATCTATTTTGGTATCAGAAAACCAAATTTTAGAACAAAAACGGATTTGGAAAAAAACGAACAAAAATGAAACTAAAACTAAAACAAAAAAATGTATTTGCTCATGCTTTGTAAACAAACCAAACGAAAAATGGAAACAAACTTATGTAGACATGATGGTCATTAGTTTTTCAGAAAAACCCATCTCTACGGCTAAGTTTTGAATCAAACGACTGAGGCCAACATTTTTTTGTCCTTGCTTCTTCAACTCCTTTCAGACATCTCTACTGTGTAGACATAATTTCCTTCATATAATAAAAAACATTGTTTTTACATAATATTACATCAGATTACTTAAATAAAAAATCATAATATTACAAAAATGGAAGGCTATTTCCTCCTAGAAGCTCCATAAATAATATTAAAAAAAAGGGCAATATGTCAAAACATAAAATCATCATAAAAAATCCAAGATCTGCCCCTTAACAAAACTTCAGTTTCTCTCTATATATACAATGGCCAGAACCAACCAAACAGTGTTGTTGGGGCTTTTTCAGGAGGCGGATGGTGCTGTTGGGGCTTTACTCCGACCTACCGGGGAGTAAAGAAGATCTACCGTTTCCGCCCAGCCCTGAGCTTTTGATCAGAAAGCTCTCGTTCCAAAGCAGTGATGTTGGGGCTTTTTCAGGAGGCGGTTGGTGCTGCCGTGTGGTTAACTGTTGAAAAAAAAATCAGAAATCAACTTGCTCATCTCCCCCTAAATATATAAGAGAGAGAGAGAGAGAGAGAGAGAGAGAATAACTTACACCATCTTACAGATCTGTTTGATTATTTGTACACAAAGGCCTAGCGTCGCCTGAAAAAAATTAACAATGACCTCATTTGTACACAAAAACAAAACCCACTTACACCATCTTACAGATCTGTGTATTTGCGTTTGTGAGAGATGGAGAAGAACATGGTATAAAGATAAAATTAGGGAGAAAATATAAAGAAGAGACTCACTTCTACAGCAAGGTCCATAAAAACCCCATGCCTGGTGACCTACACACCCAAATCAGTTAACAGCAGGAAGAATAACAAAAATAAAATCTTATAACACAAAAAAATCAATTACTCCATAAGAAATTTAAAAACCCACAAATCCACCGTACATGACCCGTGAACTGTTGCGTACCTTACACAGCTGTGCATAAAGAAACTGGGTCAAAAAATACCGAAAGAGAAAAGAGAGCTTGGAATCTCTCTATTTCAATCGAAACAGGACAACCTATTGAAACCAAAGAAACAACCAATTTCAGAAATCAAAAATTAAAACTAACCCCACTGAAGCAAGCAACGGCCAAGAACTTAGGCCACCTCTATCACCTCCAGGTGACGCTTGCTGCCCTTATTCCCATACCAGTTGTTCATGGAGGTAGAGATGAAAACTCAAGCCTTTCAGATCTACAAACCATGAAAATGTTAGATAAAAAATGGAGGTAGAGATGAAAAACTTGGGTTGGGTTTAGAACCGTCTAAAAAACCTGTAAAACTCAACCAAGATGAAAACCCCTATATGGGTTTGGGTTGAAGTCATATGCCTGTATTTGTGAGAGAAGCGTTTAGATGTGATGTTATGCTTGTATTTGGTGGGTGATAGAGAGAAAAATAAATGGGTTGGGTTGAAATGAGAGAGAGACGTGATGGATTGGGTAAACGCAATGTCTCGAGCCTTGTGCTCTCATTGGGAAGGAACTTGGGTGACGCTTAATCGGTTTATACGTGTCGCCCCATTTCACCATTAGATTTTTGGATGATGTGGTTATATAGATAGATAGATAGATACAAAACTTGTTTATATAAATTTTGTATGATGTGGCAAAAATTGTATGATGTGGCAAAAAAACCCTCCTGCTTTATTATATAGATACACACACACACACACACACACACACACACAATCACGCTCTTCAACATAACTCACTTAACATATCTATGAACATATCAATTTTAAAAAAATAGTAAAAAATATATTAATTATGTGATTTATTATTAATATTCCTATATCTTTTATACTCTAAAATCACTCTGTTTCATTTCAGAAATATCGTAGTCAAACTTTTAATTGGTACCTATACTTACCATACTAACGTCTGATTTTCTCATTTATACTGGAATGCTCTTATACTGTTTCAGCGCGCAATCAGCAAATAAATATATTTGGACATTGTTGGTAGATATGATATATAGCACCATATAATTTCAGAGATAAAGTGCACTAATATATAAGACGGAGCTAAGGCCAACTACGGTGGGACATTTAGCTCTCCTCGACTAACAATGGGTTCCACTAACAATGGGTAATGAAATGTGCACATTTTGTAGAGAAAATGTAGAGAGAATGTAAAACTACCACAGTTGGGCGGTTGAGTGTTAACTGTCCGGACTGTGGACAGTTGAATCTCGTCTGCCCTCCGTCAAATATTCTGAAAAATGGGGGAATACTGGAAAATGGGGGATTTATTGTCTGGACCGCTAAAACTCATCCGTCCAGTCAATGTAAGGAAGAAAAATTTACATATTTCGGCATCAACTCACTAAGGAAGAAAATGTTGATTTACGTCTTTTGGGATCAACCTACTAGAGAGGCCCAAGTGTTCGTGAGAATTGAGTTGTTCCATTTGAGAACTGTTCTGGAAGTTTGGGCCATGAAAATATTAAGACGGTGAGTTGACGCACGATCTATGCCCACCTCGCACAAATATTTCCAAATTTAAGTTTAGCAAAATAGTTTAATGTGGGCCTAAAACAATGAAATTTGAATCCATTTGTTTGTGTGGGTGTGTGGTGGGTGGGGGACAGTCGAAGATGGTTTAGGATGTAGTATCAGTTCAGCAGAAGGTAATCTCTTTCTCTCGATCTCTCATCAAGACTTGGAAATGCTAAGAGAAAATAAAACGAAAGATTAATTATTCTATTATAAAAACGTATCCTAAAATCTTCTCAAATTTGACGTGAATTTTATTTCATGTACTCACATATTTATTAAGTATTACTATTAAAAAGGATTCGAGTAACTTGCTTTGTAGTCATATCTACGCTCAAAACGAAAACAAGTAAAGATATGTAATACAGCTCACCATTCAAAATCATTGAGGGGTAGAAGTTTTTGGGGTAGTGAAGTCTATCTGATATGTTACATTAATGCCTTCTGCTCACCCACATCGAAGCCACAATTGCATCTAATTCTAAATCTAAATCTAAAACTAAAACCAAATACACAAGGGGAAGAATCCAAATAAAGAAAAAATGATTGTAATCTCCTTTTTCTTACAGATGGTAGAAAACTTTTTGGGTCTGAAATGACACCCAAGATCCATCTAGAGGGGGAGAAAAGAGCAAACCGAGTCATACAAGTTTCAAGAATCTCCATTCTTTTTCCAGGAAACAAGCATTTTGATACATCTTTTAACGATGTAAAATTTTGCCTTCTGTTCTTTGGCCAAGTTACTGCACTTGCGGCTGAAATTAGCGCACTTCTGAGAAGAGCTCCTGGAGAGAGAAGATTTGGAAGTAGAGTTCTTGGTCGAAAAACTCCTGGGGAGAGGAGCTTTGGAAGAAGTTGAGCACCCCTTTTGCGATATACTTCTCATTAGAGACGAAGACTTTGAAGCATTATAAGAGTGGCTACTTGAATCATCCTTTGATAGTCTCCATTTCTCATCCATGTAATACGACATCTAAATAAAACTCTGATGTTTGATGTGATCTCTTTTTATAGGCGTGTGAGAGGGAGAGGGAGAGGGAGAGAGAGAGAGAGAGAGAGAGAGAAAAGAGGAAGAAAGAATGACGAGGGTAGACCAGGATAAGATGCCCCTTTGAAATCATTTATAGCAATTTAAGGACAGTGGCTAGGCTAGGTGAATTAGTGGATGTTGACGACTGTTTCTTAATCATAGGCATCATCACATGTGGCCGCCTACTTTTAACTGTCGCGATTCATCACAAATAGCATTGTACGTGGAAGATACCACATGGAGTGTCCGAATTCTTATCCCATTCAATAAATGTGATATTTAGAGCCACAGAATGATTGAAGGGGAAAGACATATTTTACCAATTCAAATGTGAACGGGACAGTTAATTATTAAACAAAAAAAAACATTTGATTGTATAAAAATTCAATAAATTATAACTTTAAAAATTAATTCAAAATTATAGTTATGCAAATTTTATTTGTTTGTATGAATTTATATAAAAAATGGAGTTGAATCAACATTTATGGATTGGTTGCAATTGTCTCAACTTATAGAATGACTATATTTTCTCTTACCATTGAAATGATTCATACTTGTATAAATATATATTTTTTTATTATAAAATATATATTATGTGGATGTCTACTTGTATAGTTAAGTGATATTTCATATTATTAAGAGGCCTATTGAATTATCTTATTTTGAACAATAAATATGGATCATATTATGAACATATGAATAAAAATGAAAGATTCATTTCCTCTAAATTCTTTTTATGTCCCTTTATTTTACAACACGTTATCAGCTCGAGTGCTATCAAATTTGTTGTTTACTGGAAACATAAAGGATATGAAATACTTTAGTTCTTATTTTGACAGCATGGCGTGAATGTTCATACGGTTGATTCGTTGAGCACCGATTACAAAAGGAGCAAGATGCAGTTTTATATGTACACGAATGAGTAACTTTCACAATTTAAAGGGTAATTACACGTTTTTATACTTCTAAGTATTTTATATTAATCTCGTAATTTTAGTTATTCATAAAACTTACATATTTACATTTTTAATAACTATTTGTGAAAAATTACTATGTCATACCTTACTTTTTGTATAGAAAAAGATTAAAGATTAAGACTTCAAATTTTCTATAATTATTGAAACTTAAAGTTTCACTGTTATATTTAATTTTGGGACCTGAAGTTCCCATATAATCATTTTAATTTCGAAACCTGATGTTTCAAAATAAATTTGATATCTTAAGTTTTCATATAATAATTTGAATTTAAGATGAGAATTTTTCAAATCATTTAAATTAGGACATGAAATTCTCAATTATTATTCAAAATTTTTGACATGACAATAAAATATGCCCTCAAATTAAACTTGAAGTTTTGATTATTTTTATAATTGGGAAAGGAATAATAAAAGTTTTATAATAATTATTTATAATTTGGACCCGAAACTTCAATAATTTTGAAATTAAATATGAAGTTTTGGTTATTTTTATAATAAGGGCAGAGACATTAAATGTCAAATAATAGTCATTTATATTTTGGACCTGAAGTTTCAAATAATTTTACCCCTTATCAAATTTCAAGTTTAAATATAATTATGATGGCATTTTAAGTCCCTAAACATTTAATGTTGTGATATGAAGTTACCCTAATTAATTATAATTGGGACTTGAAGTTCCTCGGTCATTATTAAATATGGAAATTGAATTTTCTCCGTTCAAATTTTGGAAAGTGGAGTGCGTAAATTATTTGAACCTAAATTATCAAAAGAAAACATGTCACAATTAATCCAGAAGTTTTAATTGTCAAATTGACAGGATATAGAACAAGTGTCTCCCAATTTTGTTTTTTTTATATGAAGATTCATATTCATCATTGTAACCAGATGTTCACGTAATCTTTTTTTGTTAATTGGGACAAAAAATATGAAGTTGAAAGCTCTCATGTTATTTCTAATTATTTGTACTTGAAGCTCCAACTAAAATATACCATAAGTCAAAACTTGAAGTTTTGATTATTCACGAGGTATGAATTTTGAAAATTATCAGTATAATTATTTATAATTTCGACCTGAAGCTCCAGAAAATATTTTTTAGGGATTCATTTCAAAATAAATTGAGCATTTAAACATATCCTTTCACCTTAACGCCTTTTTGTTTTTTAATTAAATGAAATGTCTTCTTAATTACTTTATTAATGGTTAAGCATCCCTTTCACTATCATATTAATGGTTTCGTCTCATGGTGTTTTACTTCATTTGAGTATTAAATTACTTTTAATGGTATTTAGTGTTAACTCCTTTTCACATTCCAATTATTTAATATACATTGGAGGCTTGAAAATATGTAGAGAATGTGAAAAAAATTAAGCCTCTCGTTTTTAATAAAGAAGTTAGATTATTATTAGTCGACGATAATTAAAATATTCAACAATTATTTGAAATATTCTCTAATATTTTTACTCCTTAATTAAACCCGATGTTTTGACACAAAAAGGGTAGAGAATTTAATTTCCTTCGACATTAGTAATATTGAACTTGAAGTTCAACTATTTATGTAGAACGAGAAGTTTTCACATACAAATAATAAAAACTTGTAGTTTTATAAATATTTCGCACTAGGCACTTTGTGAGTTCTTTTAATGTAGGGCTTGAAGCCCTAAGTTTTGCTTTTATAATTCATATGGACCTAAAGATTCATATACATGTAATATTAGATAGAGAACCCGAAGTTCCCATTACTTTTCAAATAAAATATTTGTCATAATTATTTTAGTAGCCCTAGTTATATATTAGAACCATAGCTTTTCTTATTTTTGAGCTTGAAGTCCCTGACATATCATAAGATTATAAAACTTTGATTCATCAGTTATCAATCCAAAGTTCTAAACTTTCATTGACAAAGTTTTTGTTATTCATCCCATTATTTGTATATCTAGTAATTATTTAATACGAGATTTTTTAAATACTTCCAAATTTATGAGTTTGATCACCAAAGATCATAACATAGATTATTGTCGTTCATGTGATTACTCACAGTCATTTCTCAACCTATAATGAATATTGTAATTAATAATTATGAATTGTCGTTATATAATGACATTTGTTTAGTAAACAATAAATGACTCACATTTTTCTCAACATCGTAGGTTTTTCAGACTTGGTATGTAATATAGTAAAAGGTTCAACTTTTGTTAAAGATAAAGATCCAGAAGAGCCTATGTGATTCCCATACATTCATATGTGACGAGTTATATAAAAGCAATTACGAAGAAGTTTTCTTCATTTTATAGGCATCAAAATACAAGGTGCCATATTAATAAATAATGAAAAGTAATTTTGCATTACTTCTCATTTTATATTGCACTTTATCATGAGACTACAACTCCATGGTTCAATTAGGTGATATTATACAACAAGCATTTTGATCACCTCATTTGTTTTTTCATAAGCCTTTAAATTTGCAAAAGATGTCCTATGAGTTTTTTTACAAAATATTTATTAATATTATTATTATCATAAGTGTATCTATGTAGTGTTTATAACTATCTCTCTATTAAACCACTGTCAAATATAGTATTTTCGTATATGTGCAATTTTATATTGATGAGACACGCTTCCTACTATTAGGGGGAGGATAAAACGTACATGAAGTACAAATTGTTCCTGAAGAGCGGGTTGTTCCTAAAAACGGATGAGAATTCGTAGAATACTTCTACTTTGTCTTATCTAATCCCACGTATCGCTCAATGCAAAAATAAAGTGAAAAATAAAATTGCAACATCAAATGTGACATGGATTGGTTACAAATGTTCTTACCATAATCATTATTCTAAAAGGACAAAATAAATTCGACAGCAAATAAAGTTATTGCATGCCAAAAGTGTGTCAACCTTATAGGTACCAACCACTTGACTCTCTAAAAGTAGAGGTTAAATAAAACCATTTCCAAATAACGCTCCAAACACTACAGTAAAATGGTAATTTTGTGACTTCCTTTTTGTGACTGCTAATTGAGGTGACAAACTTATCACTCCCTGGAGTAGTCACAAAATTATTTGTAACTCTCATTAGTAGTTATTAAATAAAGGGTAATAAAAATTTTGAGTCAACTGATTTGTCACTGCTAATGAGAGTTACAAATGTTACCATTTAATTCAGTTGTGACTCCTATCAGCACTCATAAATTTATAACTGTGATAAGTAGTCACAAATTTATCAATAGGCCTAATTTATGACTCTTATGAGCAGTCACAAATTTACAACTGCTATGAGGAGTCAAAAATTTTGACCTAGTACTAAATTTATAACCTCTAACGGCAGTTATAAATTTTTTACTGCAGGTAGCCGTCATAAATTTTTGTGTAAGACTTATTGTATAACTGCTATTGACAGCCATAAATTTGTAACCTCTCCCGACACTCACAAATTTTTGCCTACTTTAATTTGTGACTCCTAATAGGGGTCATAAAATTTTTGATCTACTTTAATTTCCCTATTCTCTCTCCTCTATCTTCTCACTCTTTCTCACAACTCTCCCGCCGATCACTATTTCTCTTACGCTTTGTTCCCGCCTATGCATTCGTTGAGTTTTCTACTTGTGAGTTTTTTTATTCGTTTTCGTTTTTTATTTCCCTACTTAAATTTTCCTCTTGTTATTTGTTCTATTTGATGTATGTTATTTTCTGTATTTCGACAAGACAAGAAATGGGTTGCTATATGTTATTTGTTTGGGATTTTTTAGTTTGATTAATTTCCCACACACGCTTAAGTTATTTGTTTGGCATTTTGGTGATGAGTTATATGCAGAAGAAACCCATTTTGGTGACTAGTTATTTGTTTGGCATTTTGCGTTGTTGTCCCCATTTAAATAACTCAGCATTTCTCTAGTATTCATGTAAGTTGATCTGCAAGAATGGAAAGAGATGGTAAGTCAATGGGTCATATGTTTTAAGTTCCATTTTTCTTTTCTTTAGTTAAGTTGTCGTTAAATATTCGAGTTGGAGATTAAAAGATTACATTTTGGGGGTATCTGGACCTGGATCATCTTATATTCAATTTGCATTTTTACTTTATTAATTGGATTGTTTTTAATTTGTGGGAGGTTCGGTAGTAATGGTTTTGTGGACATATATGTGACAATTTGTATCAAGCAATTTTTTTTCATTCATTTATTTAAATTTCAAGATATTAATGGGTCATATTAAAAAAATATGCCAATTCAGATGCTTTACTAGGCTATCTTGATTTCAGAGTTCTGGGTTGTGTAGATTTCAGTTTCCATTATCAACAACAGCTCCTTATGGAAGCTCAATTTGATTTATTAAACTGCCCATTCCCTTTTTAATATATTAAAAGAATGTGAAATTTGTCTGTGTCCCAAAATATTCTCAGCCAATGTAATTACAATAGTGATCACAACAATATGCTAATTAAAATTAAAACCGTAAAATTCATACCATGTGCTGAATTTAAGCTAAAAGATGAAGGCAGACTGATCATAGGTGTTACAACCCGGATATAATTATGATATATCATGTTTAAATCATGATTACCTTATGGGATGGGGATAATTTATTATTGGTGTATATAAGGTTAAGTTATTATGTTTAGTCTAATCTTACCTTCATAATTCATGCGGTATCGAACTAGTTATAAACACATATTTTTGAACATTTCGGTAGGAATATTCAAGTTGGAGACTAGTTTTTACCCTTATAATATAATAATTGACCCGAGGTGAAAACTACATAGTTGTGTATATTTGAGTTAAGTTTGTAACACAATAAACGATGTGTAAAATAGAGGCTCGAGTAAGGAGTTATAATGAAATTATGAAATAGGGGCAAATCTGTACATCCATTTAAATGGTATTTTCTCTTTTATGTATAACAAATGTCTTAAATTGATTGGTTGGAAGGTGGGGGCAAGCTTGGCCGACTTAGACACTTTGATATAACCTCCTCCATCACCTAAATGCAACCATTAAAGAGCTTGGCTTGAAGAGAGAGAACCGTAAGGCTTAGGAAGAGAAGGACGAGGAGAAGTTGGAGAAATACTCTTAGAAAATTACGTAAACGTCCCTTAGGTAATTCTATCCATAAATCCAATTTTTTTTAATATTACTGATTGAAAGGATAGAAATAATCAATTTTTTTTATTAAAATTTCATTCCTTTACGGGTATGAATGGATGGATACAGGTTTAAAGAAATTCGAAGGTGTAAATCATTTATACGGCCTTGTTTAGAACCCTTTTTTGTTCAAACTTCTGTATCTTTTTGTATACTTTCTCGAATCGAGTAATTCTAGTTGAAGATTAAAATAGACTCATATTTGTATATCATATCAGAAAATTATATAAAAATACCAAGAAATTAATCTTGGGTGATAGTTTGAAGTTCAGGTATAAAATATGGAGCAAAAGAGTAAGTATGCATACCAGGAGTTCGATGTTTTGCTTGACATAGCAAATGAACCCTAAAAATTATGAAATTTTAATTTTATATTATTCAATATGTTTATCGATATTGGGTGGAATATGACATAAATTTATTATGGATAAAAATTATGAATTTTTTTGGAAATCGACTGAACGATAGAGGAGCCTATAGGGTGGATTTGCTTTGTAATAAAGAAATGGGCATATCTTGCTCTAGAAAACTTGAAATGATGTGTCATCTTTTGTATTAGGATCCTAATATGATAAGAATTGGTTTTCAAAGAATTAATTAAAGTATGTTTGGACTATGGATTGGATATATTAAATATCTTAACAAAAAATTGGATGAGACTTCATTTATGATAAATGATTTGAATATGATCAAACGATGCTTATAAATTGAATTGTCTTTAAGTGATTCTTTAGATTGGTAATATTATTATAATGACACTAATATTGTAAGAATGATAGGAAAGTAAGGATAACCGGTTGAACAAGTGCCAGACAAGGGCAAGGGAAAAACACATTAAGTGGCCAAGGTGAGTGTACTCGTTGGTAAGATGTATTTACACATGATTATGGATGTGATATATTGTATTTACCGAGTTAATTAGGGATATGACATATGTACTTATTGTGATGCTTATAGATATGATATGTTGTACTTACCGAGTTGATTATAGACATGATATATTGTACTTGCCGAGTTGAGTATAAATATGAGATGTTGTACTTATTAAGATGATTATAGATATGATATGTTGTACTTACCGAGATGATTATAGATATGATAAGTTGTACTTACCGAGTTGATTATAAATATGAGATGTTGTACTCATTGAGATGATTATAGATATGATATGTTATAGTTACCGAGATGATTATAGATATGATATATTGTACTTACCGAGTTCAGTATAAATATGAGATGTTGTACTTGTTTAGATGATTATAGATATGATATGTCGTACTTACCGAGATGATTATAGATATGATATGTTGTACTTACCGAGTTGATTATAGATATGATATGTTGTACTTATCGGGTTTAATATGGATATTATATGTTGTACTTATTGAGTCGATTATGGTTATGATATGTTATACTTACTGAGTTTATTATGGATATGATTTGTTTGTATAACAAGAGATGTTATGGCTTATTAACAACCAAGAGATATTATGGCTTATTAAGAGTCAAGAGATGTTATGGCTTATTAAAAGTCGAGAGATACTATTAAAAGCCAAGAGATGTTATGGCTTATTAACAACCAAGAGATGCTATGGCTTATTAACAACTAAGATATGTTGACATGCTATGGCTTATTAACATCCAAGAGATGTTGAGATGTTACCGCTTATTAAAGTCATGATATGTTGAGATGTTATGGTTTATTAAAAGTAATGAGATGTGGAGATGTTATGGCTTATTAAAAGTAATGAGCTGTTGGATGTTATGGCTTATTAAAAGTCATGATATGTTGAGGTGGTATGGATCACTAAAAGCCAAGAGATATTGAGATGTTATATATTGTTAGATATGTATGATTTATTGCATTTAATGTTATGCACTAGTGTAGTAGTGATGCATTCACTGAGCTATTTTGCTCACAATTCCTATGTTTATGTTTTTTTTCCAGGTAATGTAATGTCAATGCCATATCTAGGAGGTTGGGTGAGGTTAGCAAGGGATGCATAAAATCATGATTTTGGTCAAATTAAAAAGGTGTAATTAAATCCTACTTATCCTTTGAGCAAGTTTCAATATGCATTATTACTTTAAAATTTGAAAAGTTTTTAGTTTTATGACCTCATGCTGATCCGATAAAGGACACTCGTGATTTTGGTTTGGTTAAGGCAATTATAGTTTGACTCAGTTTGACTTTCAAACTCAATTATAAGTAACTGACTTGGGGTGTGTCAACTTTGGTATCAGAGCCTTGGTTTTATAGGTTCTGGGATTAAGAGTGCCTAGATTTTGCAGTAGACATAGAAATTGTTTTGAGTCATAAGTAAATTGGCTTTATTGACTAACCTCTGTCAGTTATACACATATATTGTTGTACATGATATGAAATGTAAGGATCTTGCAGGAATGAAAATGATATGATAAGACTTATTCGAGGATGACATCGAATATAGGTATTTTAATATGAAGCATTGCATTTTTATGTGTTATCGACAAACATGTCATTGAAGAAAATTTATTTAAAACAAAATGTGGTATACAAAAAATTATGAAGTGTGGGAAGTGACCTATTCTTATATTGGTATATCTAGACTTGAGTCGTGTCACTTATTAAGCTATGGATTACTGCGCGCCTCATTATATGGGAGAGTGAGGTACGGGAACCCATATTCCATTAAAGGATGAGATGTGAGGAGAATTACTATTGCATGATTATGATGAGACTTAAATTGTTAAAATGTGAATAAAATGAAGGTTCACATGGTAAAGGTGAAGTGAGAAGATTAGTAGTTATATATATTTGAATTTAATATGCGAAATGGTCCGAAATTCAATTACTAGTCGATATATCACAATTGATCCGAATATGGGTTCATAGTTAATTATGATAAGTAGAAGAAAAGAGTAATGAGAGTTGAGATGTAGATCTTTAATTGTATGAGTACATATAGTGGAGATTACTCTTGTGATATTTTGAAATGCTTACATAAATAGTAATGTTGAAATGAGGTGTTAAAGAGTTGGATGTTTGAAAATCTTGAGGAGTCACTTTTAAGAGTATGTGTTGTATTTGAGTATGGGAAAGATGCAAATTATGTTGGAATATAACAAACTAGTTTAGGTGGATATTGAGTTGTATTTGTCATTATACTTATGTGTTATCACTAAAGGTATTACATATAATGAATATGGCTAACATTATATTGAGTCACCAAAAAGTATGTGCAAGGAGAATGTGCTACGTGAGATACCAAAATGTGATATATTAAGGTATTTGTACATAGTATTTGAAAGAAATACGACATATCATAGTTAGAAGTAATATGTGTGTTGGGAATTGGTTTTAATTGATAAGAAATCATTAAATGATTATCCTTGCGTGTAAATGATAAAGAAACTGAAGATAGTATGAACAAAGATTTATCATACATTGAGGAACCAGTGGAAATTATTGATCGAAAGGAGCAAGTATTAAGGAATAAAGCTAGACCCGTAGTTAAAGTATTGTGGAGGATCCATGAAATTAAATAACAAAATTGGGAAAGGTAATATAGCATGAGGAAATAGTATCCTCAATTGTTTGGTAACTGAAATTCATACTAAATTTCGGGGACGAAATTTTCTAAGGAGGGAAAGTTGTGACAACCCGGATATAATTATAATATATCATGTATTAATCATGCTTACCTTATGGGATGGGGATAATTTCTTCATGGTGTATATAAATTTATGTTATTATGTTTAGTCTAATCTTACCTTCATGATTCATGTGGTATCGAACTAGTTACAAACACATATTTTTGAAGTTTTCGGTAGGAATGTTCAAGTTGGAGACTAGTTTTTACCCTTATAATGTAATAATTGACTCAAGGTAAAAACTTCATAGTTGTATATATATTAGTTAAGTTTGTAACACAATAATGGGTGTGTAAAACAGAGGCCCGAGTATGGAGTTATGATGAAATTACGAAATAGGGGCAAATCTGTCCATCCATTTAAATGGTATTTTATCTTCTATGTATAACAAATGTCTTAAATTGATTGGTTGGAATGTGGGGACAAGATTGGACGACTTAGACACTTTGATATAACCTCCTCCTTCATCCAAATGTAGCCATTAAAGAGGTTTGCCCGAAGAGAGAGAACCATAAGGCTTAGGAAGAGAAGGACGAGGAGAAATTGGAGAAAAATCTTTAGAATTATGTAAACGTCCTTTAGGTAATTCTATCCAAAAAAAATTTCATTATATAACTGATTGATAGGATATAAATCATTAATTATTTTTTAAAATTTCATGTCTTTGTGGGTATGCATGGATGGATACACGTTTAAAGAAAGTCGAAGGTATAAATCATTTATATGGCTTAGTTTAAAACCCTTATGTGTTCAAACTTATATATCTTTTTGTATACTAAGTCGAATTGAGTTATTATACTTAAAGATTAAAATAGTCTCATATTTGTAAATCATATCCAAAAAAACTTTAAAAATACCAAGAAATTAATCTTGGCTGATAGTTTGAAGTTCAAGTATAAAATATGGAGCAAAAGAGTAAGTATGCATACTAGGTGTTCGATGTTTTGCTTAACATAGCAAATGAACCCTAAAAATTATGAAACTTAATTTTATATTATTCAATATGTTTATTGGGATTGGGTGGAATATGACAGAAATTTATTAGGTAAAAAAATTATGAAAATTTTTGGAAGTCGACTGAACGATAAAGGAGCCTATAGGGTGGATTTGCTTTGTAATAAAGAAATCGGCATATCTTGCTCTAGGAAACTTGAAATGATGTATCATCTTTTATATTAAGAACCAAATATGATAAGAATTGGTTTTCAAAGAATGAATTAAAGTATGTTTGTACTATGAATTGGATATGTTAAATATCTTAACAGAAAATTGGATGAGACTTCATTTATGATAAATGATTTGAATATGATCACATCATGCTTATAAATTGAATTATGTTTAAGTGTTTCTTTGAATTCATAATATTATTATAATAACACCAATATTGTAAGAATGATAGGAGAAGAAGGAGAGCCGGTTGAACAAGTACCAGACAAAGGCAAGGGAAAAATGCATTTAGTGGCCAAGGTGAGTGTACTCACTGGTAAGATGTATTTATACATGATTATGGATGTGATATATTGTATTTACCGAGTTAATTAGGGATATGACATATGTACTTATTGATATGATTATAGATTTGATATGTTTTACTTACCGGGATGATTAGAGATATGATATGTTGTACTTACCGAGTTGATTATAGATATGATATGTTGTTCTTAGCGAGTTGAGTATAAATATAGAATGTTGTACTTATTAAGATGCTTATAGATATGATATGTTGTACTTACCGAGTTGATTGTAAATATGAGATGTTGTACTTATTAGAAGATTATAGATGTGATATGTTGTTCTGATCGAGATGATCATTGATATGATATGTTGTACTTATCGGGATGATTTTAGATATGATATGTTGTACTTACCGAGTTGAGTATAAATATGAGATGTTGTACTTATTGAGATGATTATAGATATGATATGTCGTACTTACCGAGATGATTATAGATATGATATGTTGTACTTATCGAGTTTAATATGGACATGATATGTTGTACTCATTGAGCCGATTATGGTTATGATATGTTATACTTACTGAGTTGATTATGGTTATGATGTGTTTGTATAAAAAGAGATGTTATGACTTATTACCAACCAAGAGATGTTATGGCTTATTCAAATCCAAGAGATGCTATGGCTTGTTAACATCTAAGAGATGTTATGGATTATCAAGAGCCAAGAGATGCTATGGCTTATTAGAAGCCAAGAGATATTATGGCTTATTAATAGCCAAGAGATGTTGATATATTATGGCTTATTAGAATTCAAGAGATGTTGAGATGTTATGGCATATTAAAAGTAATGCGATGTTGAGATGTTATGGCTTATTAAAAGTCATGAGATGTTGAGATGGTATGGATCATTAAAAGCCAAGAGATATTGAGATGTTATATATTGTTACATTGATATTATTTATTGAATTTAATATTATGCACTAGTGTATTAGTGATGCATTCACTGAGATATTTTTCTCACAATTCCTATGTTTATGTTTTTTTACAGGTAATATAATGTCAATGCCAAATTTAGGGGGTCAGGCGGGGTTAGCGAGGGATACATTAAACCATGATTTTGGTTAAATTAAAAAGGGGTAATTAAACCTACTTATCCTTTGAGAGAGTTTGAATAAGCATAATTAATTTAAAATTTGAAAAGTTTTTAATTCTATGACCTCATGCTGATACTGAAAAAGAACACTCGTGTTTATGGTTTAATTAAGGCAATTATGGTTTGACTCACTTTGACTTTCAAACTCAATTATAAGTAACTGGGTTGGGGTGTGTTAACTTTTGTATCAGAGCCTAGGTTTTAGAGGTTCTGGGATTATGAGTGCCAAGATTTGGCAGTAGACGTAGAAATTATTTTAAGTCATAAGTAAATTGGCTTTATTGACTAACATCTGTCAGTTATACATATATATTGCTGTATGTGATATGAACTATAAGGATCTTGTAAGAAAGAAAATGAGATGTTAAGACTTATTCGAGGATGACAGCGAATACATGTGTTGATGTAAAAAATTAGATCCCTCTAATAATTCAATTACAGATAAATAAATGAGACAAAGAATTTTAAAGTGGTTCAGCCTTATAAGAATGGCCTACGTCCACTGTTGTTTTATTGCTGAGTGTTTGGGAATTATCGATTACAAGTTATCTCAAGAAATTCCGGTATGGGGTCCCTTTTCAATGAGGATTGTACAATGTATTTATAGCCCTGAGGCTGTAATGTGAAAGGGTACTACATTAAATGATATACATATGAAAGGGTAATACATTTAATGCCCTCTTTGTGTGCGCGTCCAAATGATAAGCATTTAATGAGCATTTAAACTGTTGGTATCCTTCTTCGAGGTGCAGCTCGGACCGCCATGAGTTGCTCGGACCGCCTAAGCTTCTCGGTATTTAAGAGTTCCTCGGAGAGGCATTGTTCCTCGGAGCTTGTGAGTTACTTGGGGAACTAGTCTTCCTCGTTGTAGTCTTGTTCCTCGGAGCGAGTGGGTTCCTCGGAAGTGTTTGCTTTTTCCATGTAGATAGCCACGTGTCTTCATATGATTGGTCCATGTCAGCAGATTAATTTTGGTATCAACAGAAGCCCCCAATGTTTCATAGTTCAAAATTTGAGGAGTATGGAACATTCTTTCTCGGAATATGGTAGCTTTAAATAGTCTTCCTGATTTTTAGGAGCGTTTCCCTTGTATTTATTTATCCTTCTCAATTCGTAGAATCATGCTTTTTTGGACTTTTTGTGTGCTTCGATTCCCGCGTTACTTTTCGTCTTCTTAGCCGCTGTTGTCTGCTTCGATTCCCGTGCTACTTTTCCTCTTTTTAGCCGTTGTTGTCCGCTTTGATTCCCGTGCTACCTTTCATCTTTTAAGCCGCCGGTAACGTAATCATCCTTTTTTGTAATCATTACTTCACCATTTCCCAAGGCAAGGTATTTAAACTTCACAGACGCTCCCATCGTCTTCTACCTTTCCAAATTTTCGTCTTTTGAGTTTTACGTCGTCTCTTACTACTCTCTTGTGCTCTCATCTTTTTCGTCGTTCGTTGTCAACAGATCCATTCTTTTCTTATAAGATCTTCTCCCTTCTTCTTTATTTCTTTATTCACCATGGTTTACCTTGTTGAGTCTCTTGAGAAGTTTCGTTCTGATTTCTCCATCCCCTCTTGGGTTGTCTTGGAAAAACTTTCTGAGCCTTTTGATTATTTCAATTTGGCTGAGGGACATTGGTTCCCCAGTCTCTTTTTTGCTGAATGTGGATTTTCTTTTCCACCCAATTCCTTGTGTCTGGAATTCTCTCAGTATTTTGATGTTGTTCCTGCACGAATAACCCCCAACACATGGAGAATAGTTAATGGGGTGCATAGATTAAATCAAGTGCATGGAACTCGTATAGGAATCCCAGAAATCATGCACTGCTATAGATGGGCAGTCAATGAAAATATTTATTATTTAAAAACTAGATTTTTAAACAGAGCTTTAGTAGTTAATCTCCCTGATGCCAATAAGGATTATTTTGAACATGGGTTTGTTATAAAAAATTGGCAACACCCTCCATTGACTGGAGATGAAGTTTACCAGGGTCCCAGATGCCCTCCTTATGGCAATGGGATAGGTTATTTTTATTTCATTTTATTTTGAAATTGTGCTTCTTTTGTGTTTGATAAAATGTGCCACTGATAATAATGTTTATTTATTTGCAGTTGATAGCAAGAGAAAGTGCCCCAAATAGGCAGATGTCAATATAAGGCATTTGAAACTTATCTGGACTCTGCATCAAAGTGTTGCCGACGAGCACATTAGATCAACTTCGTATCTGCTCCAGTACAAGAGTTACACCACTTCCTTCACTGCTCGTCAAGTGATAAGTGAATCAGAGCCAGTTTCAGCTTCCACAAGCTCATCGCCTCAATCCCATATTCCTTTAAGTGAAAGGATGAAGAAAAGAAGAACTCCTGCTCTGTTTGAGAAAACTGCCTCCGGTTCTGGGGAGGTAAAAAGAATTAAGATTGATGTCCTAAGGGAGGGGACAAAGAAGACTGATGTAGCTCCTCTAGCTGCTCCTACTAAAGTCGCCGAGAAGCCCGCAGTGGCTCCGAGCAGGTCTGCTTCTCCTGGAGAGGTGATTGTGATATCACCGACCAAGGGTTCTTCCTTGGTTGAATCTGTACATGTTCCCCAGAGGAGGCTGAAGAAAATCTCCTCGGTCAATTTGGCTGACACCACTACTCAGCCCCCAACTGCTGGGACTGTAGTTCCGACTTTTGTTCCTCCGAGCTCTGCCATGAGATCGGTGAAGTCCCGGACCATTCCCGAGGTCCAAGGTAATGAAGATAATCTTACTGGGGACATGGTTACTTCTTTGGCTGCTCGTCATCTTGCTTCAGTAAGTCTCTTTACTTTGAACTTTTCATATTTTCTTTGTCATTTCTTGTTTCTAACTTGCTTTCTTTTTTTGTTCACAGTTGACGAGCTGCTTTAACATAATCCTAAAGAAGGATGAGGCAATTAAAGCTTCATGCTCCTCGTCCAGCGTGGAGGGAGCTTTGGAGGAAGCTAAAAAATCTCTGGAAGATTCTCGCCAGACATATGCCACTGATAAGGCTGTCTGGGAGAAGAAGCTTGCCTCCAGCGAGCAGGAGAAAGCTCGAGTTATTGATGCCTCCAAGGAGTTGGAGAAGAGAATAAATGCCTCGGAGAAGGTAAATAAGGATCTTGAAGAGAAGCTCAAAGCCTCTAGAGAGTTGGAAAATAAACTCAAGGCTTCCGAGGAGGATTTGGCCAAACTTCAGGAAGTAGGTCGGCAGAAGGAGGTGGCAGAAAATAAATTGAAGGCTGCTAAGAACCTGTTGTCCGAGAAGCTTGCCTTGGAGAAGACCAAGAGGAAAGCTGTTGTGAAGAAGTCCTTCAGATCTGGCTGGGACAAGGGGTGGAACAAGGGGTGTGCTGCCATGGTATCTCAAGTGGACTATGGCAGTCTAAAGTATTTTAGGGATGGATGGGTTGCTGCCCTTCAGGAATTGAAAGTCGACGAGTCATCCGAACTCTTCCAAAGACATATCCCTGGTCCCCCTCCAACTCCAGAAGAATTAGAAGAGGAAGAAGCTACCTCTGAGGAGTCTTCAATGGTGATGGGAGATCACCCCCCAACCATCCAATATGCTGCCGAGCAAGTCGTTTCTTCTTCCGAGCAACAGCTGGTGCTCTCCGAACAACCCACAGTTCCCTCCGAGCAACCTACTTCCTCTTCCCAACCTCCCGAGAAGGTTTTGGGAGATAAGGAAAAGGTGTAGTGTTGTTTGGGATTATCTTTATATTTTTCTTCTTTTTCCAAATGTAATCCAGAACTTGTAACTCTGAATTGTATGATCTAATAAAACTTGAATTTTCTTGCATATTGTTGTCTATCTTTCATTCATACTCTGCTTATTCTTCTTATTGATGATTGCTCTTTCTTTCTCTGCTAGTTTCTGGCCATGATGGATCTGCTATCTGCCCATGATACAAAGTTGCTGCAACAGTGCAATGAGTACTTTAAGGCTAGTCACACAGACCTGAGTGCTGCACAAGTTGCCGACATCCTTGGCTAGGATGCTTCAGAACAGGCAGTGGAAGCATATCAGTACCTGAAGTGTCTGCTTGATCGAGCGGTAGCTAATAATGTGGCTTATTATGAAATAATCGACGATCTCCAGTGTACCCTCGAAGACCTTCAGAATCAGTACAAGGAATCAACTGCCCTGTTGCATGAGGGGTACGAAAAGAAGTACAAGCTGATCATGGCTGACAAGGGCTACGAGAAGCTTTTTGCTGGGTATGATCTGAGGGAGAGAACTTTGAAGGGTGAGGTCGAGGAATGCAGACAGATTGCCAAGCTGCTGGAGCAAGAGAACAATAACTTGCAAAAAGAGCTATCACAATTGAAGTCTTCAACTTCTTCTTCAACATCCCTAATCCCAGTGACTGACGAGGGATTTTCATTCTTAGAAGTTGAGAATGCCAAGTTGAGGGAAGAATTGGATGCCTTGAAGAGGTCGGGCCCTTCCACATCTTCTCGCGATCGAGTAAGAGCTCCTCGGTGATGAGGAAGAGCAGCTCGGGTCCTTGTCGAGGAATAGAGAACTCAGTCTGCGTTAGAGAACCAAGCTTTCCAATTAATGGAGAAGAACCAAGCTTTGTCTGATATGTCAAAGAAGATTAGGGACCTCGAAAAACGGCTCTCTGCGCAGAATTCAGTCTTTAAGAGTAAGGAGCTTTTTATCAAGAATCTCCACGAGCAGCTAGAAAGGTTAACATATCAATTCCACAAACAGCCCAGGGAGTTCTGGATGGCTGGATACAATGAAGCGCTATACCACTTGGACGATCGTATCCAGAATGCCAACAATGAGGGCTATAAGCAAGGCTGGTTGAATGCCTTAGGTGTGTTGAAGCTCGAACAAGGTCATTATCTGTGGGACTACTATGATCCCGGGTTGCTCGACTTACCTGTGCCGCCATACAATTTGGACATGAAATGGATCCCTGCTCGGGCCATTCCTCGGAGCTTAATTTCAAAGTATCTCGGTGACTACAATTTACATTCTCAAATCGAGGTATCTCATCCCGAGCATCTCTTAGACCGACCATCCGTGATGAATGTCAGGATGTTGAAGGACATCAACTTCATCAATTCTCCTCTGTCTTTAAATGATCTGCATGCTAGCGAGGAACCTGTGTCAAAAGCAGAGGGGAAGAGACCAGTAGAATAGGAATTTTTTGATGTAATAGTTAGTATACATGTCAATGTAACTGTAATTTCATTATCAATGTAATTTATTTTAAATTCAATGAAAGACTTTCATTTTTGTTTGCAAATCTTGATTGTTACTGTCTTGTATTTATCAAACACTTGTTAAAAAGAAAACAATATTGTGTTGTTTGTCGACCAACTCAGTAACAATTAAAAAGTTATAAGTATCAATAATGTTGCTCGATCACTTAATAATAAAGTAATGAGTATAAAAATGTTTATTAAATTTTTTCCAACCAACTAAGGTTGTTAACTTATGCTTGTCGACCAACTACAGTTAGTGGGTTTTTATCCCCGACCAACCATACTTGGTAGATTTTTCTCTTAAATGTTTCCGATCAACCAAGGTCGGTAAATGTTCATTGTCGACCAACTACGATTAGTGGGTTTTTATCCCCGACTAGCCATACTTGGTAGATTTTTCTCTTAAATGTTTCCAATCAACCAAGGTCGGTAAATGTTCATTGTCGACCAACTACGATTAGTGGGTTTTTATCCCCAACTAGCCATACTTGGTAGATTTTTATCTTTTTCATAAAATGCGTCCAACCAACCAAGGTCGATAAATTCTACTTGTCGACCAACTACAGTTAGTGGATTTTTATCCTCGACCAACCATAATTAGCAACTTTTGCACTTTCTAGAATAATCTTACCTCCCGACCAACATAAGTTGGCATTTTCGAGAATGTACGTACCTTCCGACCAACATAAGTTGGCATTTGAGAGCATATTTTGTTTCCTAGCCAAACAGGTTGGCATTTTTAGGAATATATCGTTTCCTAGCCAAACAGGTTGGCATTTTTAGGAATATCTTGTTTCCTAACCAACCGAAGTTGGCATTTTTAGGAATATTTTGTTTCCTAACCAACCGAGGTTGGCATTTTTAGGAATATTTTGTTTTCTAACCAACCGAAGTTGGCATTTTTAGGAATATTTTGTTTCCTAACCAACCGAAGTTGGCATTTTTAGGAATATTTTGTTTCCTAACCAACCGAAGTTGGCATTTTTAGGAATATCTTACTGAGCAGCCTGAGCTTTGCCGAGTAGTGTGTAGCACTAGTATTCACCGAAAAATTCTCAATAAAAAGGAGAGACTTTGGCAAAATATCTTTGTTTTATTCATACCGATGGAACTGTGTTACATATACATCATTGATAATACTTGCGCAGGTGCTCTGCGTTCCATGCATTCTTAAACTCCTCGCCTTCTAATGTTTCTATTCGATAAGTTCCTGGTCGAACAACTTCTGTAACTCGGTATGGTCCATGCCAGTTTGCTTCCAGCATATTGTGTTTTTGAATTACTTTCTTCAGAACATAGTCTCCTTCTTTCAGGTCGCACTTCTTCACCCTTTTGTTGTAGAACAGAGTTGTTCGCTGCTGGTAAGCAGCATTTCTAATAGCTGCTTCTTCTCTAACTTCCTCGAGCATGTTTAAATCCAGTCTTCTCATTAATTCGCTGACAGGGGAATTGAAATTCAGTACCCTGTGTGTTGGGAGACCCAACTCGACAGGTATGACAGCCTCACTTCCAAATGCCAGCATGTATGGTGATTCTCCAGTTGCTACTCGGGGAGTAGTTCGGTAAGCCCAAAGTACTGATTGTAGCTCGTTGATCCAGTTTGCTTTTGCATCATCCAATCTTTTCTTCAAACCGTTCAGCAGCGTTCTGTTTTTCACTTCAGTTTGTCTATTGCTTTAAGGATGGCCTGGTGCTGAATGAATCTTCAAAATGTTTGATAGATGACAATAGGCGACAAACTCCTCGTTATCAAATTGTGTTCCATGGTCTGTGATGAAGGCATGAGGGAGACCATATCGGCAAATGATGTTCTTCCAAACAAATTGGTACACCTTCTCGTACGTCATGTCAATGAGTGGCTAAGCTTCTACCCACTTAGTAAAATAATCCACTGCGACGACGAGATACTTGAACCTTCCTCGGGTCGTTGGCAGTGGTCCAACCAAATCTATTCCCCACATGGAGAATGGCCAAGGAGAAGTTATGGGTGTCAACAATGCTTGTGGAGTTCTTCAGATTGAGGAAAAGCGCTGGCACTTGTCACATTTATTGGCGTAGGCTATGCAATCAGCCCTCATCATCTGCCAGTAGTATCCTTACGTCATCACCCTTTGTAAAAGCGTTCGACCTGCTACATGTGCTCCACAAGACCCTTCGTGGATCTCTTTAATTAATTCTTTCACCTCGGAGGGATATACACATCTCTGCAAACCTGCCATAATTCCTCATCTATATAAAACACCATTAGTTTGTATATACCGAGCAGCTTTAAACTTCAACTTTTTGGCAGCGAGCTTGTCAATTGGAAATTCTCCCTCCTCAATATACGCCCTGATGGAATCCATCCAAGATGGTCCTAAATCAAGGGTGATAAAGTTCATCGTCAGATCTTCATCTATGCTCCGACCAGCTAACACTTCAATTGGAATTGTTCATCATAGCTCGGTGCGAGTAGCTGATGCTAGTCGAGCTAGGGCGTCTGCTCTTGCATTCTCCATCCTTGGTATTTTGACCAGCTGAATAGCGGCAAATTCTGACACCAGCTCCTTTGCCTTTGCATTATATCTGATCATTAATTCTCCTCTAAATGCATATACTCCCATCATTTGGTTTATGATCAATTAAGAATCACTGAAAACAATGACCTGTTGCGCCTCCATAATTTTTGCTAAACCAAGTCCTGCAATCATGGCCACATACTCAGCCTCATTGTTAGAAGCTTTGAATTGGAAACGCTAGGCGTATTCCATATCGACCTCGTCCGGAGTGCTCAAAACTATCCCCGCGCCGCATCCTACAGTGCAAGAGGAGCCATCTACATATAGTCTCCATATAGGTAACTCGTCTTCAAATTTCTGATCAGTTAGAGTTCCTCGGTGAAATATTTGTTCCTTCCTTTCCTCCTCAGGTTTTTCTTGCTCTTCGTCGATCATTTCTCCTTGCCCTTTTACCAACCGGAGTTGGTCTGAGCCCGAAGTCAATGATCTTGTAACATCCACTAGCCCTTTTACCAACCAGAGTTGGTCTGAGCTAGTGTTTGTTGATCCTGTAACATCCACAGATTGATCAGCGAGCAACTCTTGTTCCTCGTCCGGAGTCCTCATAACTATCTCTGCATCACATCCTGTAACATCCACATGCCCTTTTACCAATCGGAATTGGTCTGAGCTTGTGTTTTTTGTTCCTGTAATATCCACAAGTTGATCAGCGAGCAACTTTTGTTCCTCGGAGCTATCAGGATAGGTGAACTCTGCTATAAAATCTGCTACAGCCTGCCCTTTAAGCGATGATCTGGGTTCATAGATTATATCATATTCACCGAGATCTATTGCCCAGTACATCAATCTTCCTGACTTTTCTGGCTTATGCAGGGCTTGCCTCAATGGCATATCAGTATATACTACTATGGTATGAGCCTGGAAATATGGCCTCATTCTCCTACTCGCCTCAATCAGTGCCAGTGCTAATTTCTCCAGCCTTGGATATCTAATCTCTGCTCCTCGGAAGGCCTTACTTGTGTAGTAAATTGGCTTTTGTACTCCATTCTCCACTCTGATCAACACCGAGCTAACTACATTCTCGAACACAGCAAGGTACCAGTATAATTTTTCTCCCATCACTGGCCTGGACAACAATGGAAGTGCTCCCAAGTATCTGTTCAAGTCTTGAAAAGCCTTCTCACATTCATCATTCCACTCGAAAGTCTTTCTGAGTGTCTTGAAGAATGGGAGACATCTATCAGTTGCTCGTGACACAAATCTGTTTAGTGCCGCTACTCGTCCTGTGAGACTTTGTACTTCCTTCTTCGTCATTGGAGGTCGCAGCCCTAATAGAGCTTTGATCTTTTCAGGATTTGCTTCAATGCCTCGTTGATTGACAATGTACCCGAGAAACATGCCTTCTCGTACTCCAAAGATGCACTTCGTCGGGTTCAGCTTCATTTGATATTTATCTGGTTGATCAAAAGTCTGACTTAAGTCAACTAGATGATCGACAACTTTCTTGCTTTTTGTC
Source organism: Sambucus nigra (assembly GCA_949130495.1). Classification (NCBI taxonomy): domain Eukaryota; kingdom Viridiplantae; phylum Streptophyta; class Magnoliopsida; order Dipsacales; family Adoxaceae; genus Sambucus; species Sambucus nigra. The sequence continues at coordinate 305,086,377 of OX422217.1, read as the reverse complement.
AGCATATCGTCAACATAGACTTCCATGTTGTCACTGATTTGTTCAGCAAAGACCTTGTTCATCAGCCTCTGATATGTCGTACCTGCATTTTTCAAACCAAAAGGCATAACGTTATAACAATAAGTTCCCCGAGGGGTAATGAAAGAAGTACTTTCCCTGTCTTCAGGTTTCATTTTAATTTGATTGTAGCCAGAATAAGCATCCATGAAGCTCAGCAACTCGTGTCCCGAGGTAGCATCCACCAGTTGATCAATTAGGGGCAATGGAAAATGATCTTTTGGGCATGCTTTGTTGAGGTCGGTGAAGTCCACACACATCCTCCACTTGTTGTTCTTCTTCTTTACCATTACTACATTGGCTAACCAATCTGGATATTTAACATCTTCAATGAAACAAGCTTTCTGGAGCTTCTCGACTTCCTCCTGTATGGCTTGATTCTTCTCGGGACTGAATACTCTTCTTCTCTGCTTCACAGGCTTGATCTCCTTATTCACATTGAGCTCGTGACATAAGAATTTTGGGTCTATCCCTGGCATATCTTCATTACTCCACGCAAAAGTTTGTCTTCTGCTTCTAAGGAAAATTATCAATTCCTATTTTAATGAGGCTTCTAACGACGAACCTATTTGAGTAGTTCGCTCAGGGTGCTCGTCGTCCAGAATGATGTTTTCAGTAGCTTCCACCACTTGACCCTTCACGAGTTGCGACTCATCTCGAGGATCCAATGTTTAGATTTCTACACCTTCACCCATTTGATAGGTAGTAGTCTTTCTTCCAATTCTTCTTGCTCGGCGGATGAATAATAGCATTCCCGAGCTACTTTCTGATCACCTTTCACAACTCCTACTCTAAAGTTTGTTGGAAATTTTAGGCATTGATGCACTGTAGATGGTACAACCTCGAACTTCTTCAATCCTACTCTTCCCATGATGATATTGTACGATGATTGGACATTCTTATCCATCACGAAGAAACGTATTCTTTCTGTCCGACAAGCAGGCCACGTACCAATGAATATATCCAACTTGATCGTCCCAAGTGGAAATACTTTCTCGCCAGCAAAACCGATGAGGGGTCTGTGATAAGGCTCCAGTTGAGATAACTTTAGATTTAAACTATCAAAGCACGAGTAGAACATAATGTCTGTCGAGCTACCATTGTCGACCAGTACTCTTGAAATCATGACTTCCTTCATTCTCATTTTTATCACCAGCGGGTCATCATGAGGATATAAAACACCTGCAAGATCATTTTTTGAAAAACCGATAACCAATTTCTCCTTGTTCACCTTTCTCGGGCGATCTTCCTCATCTATATTTATTCGCTGAATGTACGAGAAAGCTTGAGCCTCACCGAGGTAAGCTTTTCTTTCTGCAGTAAGGTCTCCTCCTCCTGCATCCCCTCCTGTAATAACATTATAATCAAATGACCCAAAGCGTATTGAAAATACCTCTCGTTCTGGATGCCTTGGCTTCTTGGGAAGGTCGGGGTCATCATCTGGATCAACTTCATGATTTTTCTTCTTGTTCTCCTCTGCTCGATGAGGAGATCTAGACCTCTCTCTAGTTCGGTCGTTATTTCTTCTTTCGCCTCCCCGATCAACATACTTTGCTATCTTTCCTCGTCGAATCAGTGTTTCAATCTCATTCAGAAGAGCTATGCAATTTTTGGTCATATGGCCATGATCCTTGTGGAATTCGAAATATTTTTCCCTATTCCTCGTGTCAGGGTCTGCGTTCATTTTCTTTGGCCAGTTTAACTCCTCGCTGTTCTTGATCTATTCCAGGACGTGGTTGATATTTACCTTCAAAGGTGTGTAATTATCAAATTTCCTCAAGACCTCCCATGACGACCTATTTTTGGATTGTTTGTCACCACCATTATTCTTATGTTCTTTCTTCTTAGCTTTATCACCTTCCACATTTGTTTCTTTGGCGTCCATATTCTTCTTCGCAGACATAGCCTCCTCGGCATTCATAGTCTTGGACGCTTTTCCCATTATGTCCGACATAGTTTGAGGTGGATCTTTGGCCAAGGTGTAGTATAACTTGTTTGGCAGTAGTCCACTCATCAAGGCGGTAATTGTTGTCTTCTCCTCATAATTAATAACTTCGAGTTTCTCCTTATTAAAACGAGTTATATAATCTCTGGTACTCTCCCCAGCTTTTTGTTTAACACTTAACAAATGTGCTACTCATTTAACTGGCTTTGCTCCAAAGCAGAAATTCCCAATGAATAGCTCGGCCAGTTGAAGAAAAGTTAAAATCTTACCCCGAGGAAGACTATTATACCATATTTGAGCAGAGCCAGTAAGTGTTCCCGAGAATGCTCTACATCTCATCTCATCTGGGACAGCATAGATGTCAGTTGCAGCTTGGTATTGTTCTATATGAAGGACAGGGTCAGTCTTTCCATCATACTTGGGAGTCACAACAGGTGCTTTGAACTTTGATGGTGTTGGAAAATCAACAATATCCTAGACAAAAGGTGTTCCTCGAATAAAGGTTCGTTGTAGAGGATTCTTGGCCTTAGCCATTTCCCCTAATCTATCCTCCAGCCTTTGAATAGATCCTTTCCATGCATCATTTCCTTCCTCGGGCCTATTAGTTCGAGCAAATGATCGCGTTGAAGTAGCTTCCTGGGATTTATCATGACGAGCAACTAGTCGATCATATGATCTATCTTGACGAGCAGCTGGTCGCGACTGGGCAGATCCTTCCCTTAAATCTGATGGTCATCGAAATCTCCTCGACGATGCATTAAGAGGACTTTTGTTCCTCCTAGGGCCTAATCGGTCGAAAGGAGAAACCCTACTTAATCTTTCCAAGACGTTGGTCCTTTCTGGGGAGAGGGTGACACATTGTTCAGTATCCGTGGCTCGCACAGACGAAGTTCGCCCAGGTTGATAAGAGAAGTCATCAGATTCCTCATTGCAATCCGAGTTAGTACGCCTAGTACGTGAAGAAGGCGCACGGATATTTCTTTGAATGCTTCGTGGTCCGGAATGGGCTGATGCACCGCCATGGAGGGTTTGGATGAGTTGTCGCATTATTTCTTGCATGACGGTCTGGCCCTGAGCCAGATTTGCCATTATTCCAGTCAGATTTGGAACAATTGGTGGAGCAGATGGATTTGGAGGGGTTCCAGCGTTTCGATTGCTGGATTCAGGAATATCCGCCATTGGTAATGGAATATTTTTGATGAAAAACGATATTATCAGTCGTTTCCCACAGACGGCGCCAATCTGTTGATGTAAAAAATTAGATCACTCTAATAATTCAATCATAGATAAATAAATGAGACAAAGAATTTTAAAGTGGTTTAGCCTTATAAGAATGGCCTACATCCACTGTTGTTTTATTGCTGAGTGTTTGGGAATTCTCGATTACAAGTTATCTCAAGAAATTTCGGTCTGGGGTTCCTTTTCAATGAGGATTGGACAATGTATTTATAGCCCTGAGGCTATAATGTGAAAGGGTACTACATTAAATGATATACATATGAAAGGGTAATACATTTAATTCCCTCTTTGCGTGCGCGTCCAAATGATAAGCATTTAATGAGCATTTAAAATGTTGGTATCCTGCTTCGAGGTGCAGCTTGGACCGCCATGAGTTGCTCGGACCGCCTAAGCTTCTCGGTATTTAAGAGTTCCTCGGAGAGGCATTGTTCCTCGGAGCTTGTGAGTTCCTCGGGGAACTAGTCTTCCTCGTTGTAGTCTTGTTCCTCGGAGCGAGTGGGTTCCTCGAAAGTGTTTGCTTTTTCCATGTAGATAGCCACGTGTCTTCATATGATTGGTCCATGTCAGCAGATTAATTTTGGTATCAACAACATGTATTTTAATATGAAGTATTGCATTTTTATATGTGGTATCGAGAAACATATCATTGAAGGAAATTTCTTTAAGACAAAATGTGGTATACGAAAAATTGTGATGTATGGGAAGTGACTTCTTCTTATATTGGTATATGTAGACTTGAGTCGTGTCACTTATTAAGCTACGGATTGGTGCGCACCTCATTATATGGGAAAGTGAGGTACGGGAACCCATATTCCATTAAAGGATGAGATGTGAGGATAATTACTATTACATGATTATGATGAGACTTAAATTATTAAAGAGTGAATAAAATGAAGGTTCACATGGTAAAGGTGAAGTGAGAAGATTAATAGTCATATATGTTTAAATTTAATATGCGAAATGGTATGAAATTCAATTACCAGTCAATATATCACAATTGATCCGAATATGGGTTCATAGTGAATTATGATAAGTAGAAGAAAAGAGTCATGAGATTTGAGATGTACATCTTTAATTGTATGAGTACATGTAGTGGAGATTACTCTTGGGAAGTTTTGAAATGTTTATATAAATAGTAATGTTGAGATGAGGTGTTAAAGAGTTGGATGTTTTAAAATGTTGAGGAGTCACTTTTAAGAGTATGTGTTGTGTTTGAGTATAGGAAAGATGCAAATCGGGTTGGAATATAACCAACTGGTTTAGGTGAACATTGAGTTTTATTTATCATTATACGTATGTGTTATCACTAAAGGTATGCCAGATAATGAATATGGTTGACATTATATTGAGTCACCAAAAAGTATGTGCAAGGATAAAGTGCTATGTGAGATACAAAAATGTGATATGTTAAGGTATTTGAAAGAAATACGACATATATTAATTAGAGAAGTAATATGTGTGTTGGGAATTGGTTTTCATTGATAAGAAATCATTAAATGATTATCCTTACATGTAAATGATAAATAAACTGAAGATTTTATGAAAAAAGATTTATCGTACATCGAGCAACTAGTGGAAATTATTGATCAAAAGGGGCAAGTGTTAAGGAATAAAGCTAGTCCCGTAGTTAAAGTGTTGTGGAGGATCCATGAAATTAAAGAAGCAACTTGGGAAAGGGAATATAGCATGAGGAAATAGTATCCTCAATTTTTTGGTAACTAGAATTCATACTAAATTTTGGGGACGAAATTATCTAAGGAGGGAAAGTTGTGACAACCCGAATATAATTATGATATATCATGTTTAAATCATTTTTACGTTATGGGATGGGGATAATTTGTTATTGGTTTATATAACGTTAAGTTATTATGTTTAATCTAATCTTACCTTCATAATTCGTGTGGTATCAAACAAGTTACAAACACATATTTTTGAAGTTTTCGGTAGGAATGTTCAAGTTGGAGACTAGTTTTGACACTTATAATATAATAATTGACTAAGGTGAAAACTACATAGTTGTATATATATGAGTTAAGTTTGTAAAGCAACAAACATTGTGTAAAAAAGAGGCCCAAGTAAGGAGTTATGATGAAATTATGAAACTAGGGCAAATTTGTCCATCTATTTAAATGGAATTTTGTCTTTTATGTATAACAAATGTTTTAAATTGATTGGTTGGAAGGTGGGGGAAAGCTTGGACGAATTATACAATTTGATATAACCTCCTCCTTTATCCAAATGCAACCATTAAAGAGTTTGGCCTGAAGAGAGTGAACTGTAAGACTTCGGAAGAGAAGGACAGAGAGAAGTTGGAGAAAAATCCTTAAAAAATTACGTAAACGTCCCTTAGGTAATTTTATCAACAAATTTTATTTCTTTTTTTATATTACTGATTGAAAGGATATAAATCATCAATTTTTTATTAAAATTTAATTCCTTTGTGGGTATGCATGAATGGATACACGTTTAAAGAAAGTCGAAGGTGTAAATCATTTATATGGCCTTGTTTAAAACCCTTCTGTGTTCAAACTTCTATATCTTTTTGTATGCTTACTCGAATTGAGTAATTACCGCTGAAGACAAAAACAGACTCATATTTGTATATCATATCCGAAAATTATTTAAAATTACCTAGAAATTAATCTTAGCTGATAGTTTGAAGTTCAGGTATAAAATCTGGCGCAAAAGAATAAGTATGCATACCAGGTGTTCTATGTTTTGCTTAACATAACAAATGAACCCTACAAATTATGAAACTTTAATTTATATTATTCAATATGTTTATTGAGATTGGGTGGAATATGATAGAAAGTTATTCTATAGAAAAATTATGAAAATTTTTGGAAGTCCACTAAACGATAGAGGATCCTATTGGGTGGATTTGCTTTGTAATAAAGAAATGGGCATATCTTGCTCTAGGAAACTTGAAATGATGTGTCGTCTTTTGTATTGGGAACCTAATATGATTAGAAAGGATTTTCTAGAATGAATTAAATTAGTTTTGGACTATAAATTGGATATGTTAAATATCTTAACTTAAAATTAGATGAGACTTCATTTATGATAAATGATTTGAATATGATCACATGATGCTTATAAATTGAATTGCCTTTAAGTGATTCTTTGGATTGGTAATATTATTATAATGACACTAACATTTTAAGAATGATAGGAAAGGAAGGAGAACCGGTTGAACAAGTGTCAGACAAAGGCAAGCGAAAAATACATTAAGTGGCCAAGGTGAGTGTACTCGTTGATAAGATGTATTTACACATGATTATGGATGTGATATATTGTATTTACTGAGTTAATTAGGGATATGACATATGCACTTATTGTGATGCTTATAGATATGATATGTTGTACTTATCGAGATGATTATAGATATGATATGTTGTACATAATGAGTTGATTATAGATATGATATGTTGTTCTTACCGAGTTGAGTATAAATATGAGATGTTGTACTTATTAAGATGATTATAGATATGATATGTTGTACTTACCCAGATGATTATAAATATGATATGTTGTACCTAACGAGTTGATTATAAATATGAGATGTTGTACTTTTTGATATGATTATAGATATGATATGTTGTACTTACCAGGATGATTTTAGATATGATATGTTGTACTTACCGAGTTGCATATAAATATGAGATGTTGTACTTATTGAGATGATTATAGATATGATATGTTGTACTTACCGAGTTGATTATATGTATGATATGTTGTACTTATCGAGTTTAATATGGATATGATATCTTGTACTTATTTTATCGATTATGGTTATGATATGTCATACTTACTGAGTTAGTTATGGATATGATGTGTTTTTATAACAAGAGATGTTATGGCTTATTAAAATCGAAGAGATGTTACGACTTATTAATAGACAAGAGATGTTATGGCTTATTAAGATCCAAGAGATGTTATGGCTTACTAACAACCAAGTGATGTTAAGTCTGATCAACAGCCAAGAGATGTTATGGCTTATTAAAAGACAAGAGATGTTATGGCTTATTATTAGCAAAGAGATGTTGAGATGTTATGGCTTATTAACATCCAAGTGATGTTGAGATTTTATGGCTTAATAAAAGTCATGAGATGTTGAGATGTTATGGCTTATTAAAAATATTGATATGTTGAGATGTTATGGCTTATTAAAAGTCATGAAATGTTGAGATGGTATAGATCATTAAAAGCCAAGAGATATTGAGATGTTATATATCGTTACATAGATATGATTCATTGCATTTTATATTATGCCCTAGTGTAGTTATTATGCATTCATTGAGCTATTTTTCTCATAATTCCTATGTTTATGTTTTTTTTTTCTGGTAATGTAATGTCATTGCAAAATCTAGGAGGTCGGGTGGGGTTAGCAGGGGATGCATAAAAACATGGGTTTGGTTAAATTAAAAAGGGGTAATTAAATCCTACTTATCCTTTGAGGAAGTTTGAATAAGCATAAGTACTTTAAAATTTGAAAAGTTTTTAGTTTTATAACCTCATGCTGATACTGAAAAAAGACACTTGTGTTTATGGTTTGGTTAAGGCAATTATGGTTTGACTCACTTTGACTTTCAAACTCAATTATAAGCAACTAGGTTGGGGTGTTTCAATAGGACTTTGTGTTTTCAATGTATAAAACTAAGGTATTGGAACAATATAGAATAAATTCCATTCCACAGAAGCAGATAATGTGTTTAAGATCCTAATGTAATTTATGTTACACTAAAACTATAAATAAAGTTTATATACGGTGATATATGAACACAACCATGGGCAAGCTATAAATTTAGATTTCCAATGATTGAGTCTTATATTGTGATTCATACATTTGATAACTTTTTTCGTACCGCACATAACCTTTTAGATAAAGTGGTTGAGTCCTATTGGAACTCTACCATTTCCATATGATTTGCATAATATATGTATGTTTGTCTTGAATGATTTCTATATGATTTTTAGCCCCAATAGGTTCCAATCGATTATTACTACTGATTTAAGGATATAAATCATGTTTTATTTATTTTGGTATTGGTTCAAGTTTTGTTCATTTGGGTACCGATTCAAGTTTTATTTTGCAATTTTTTTAAGGTTTCGAAGTTTCAAGGTTTTCTTCTAATCGATTTCATCATTCATCAGGTATGATTAAAGGAAATGCAACTGATTATGGCTGTTTATTTTCTGTAATTTTCTTACTTTTTGGTTGTGATTCTTCTGAATAGTGATTATATTGTTGTTTAGGATTCTTGAATTGTTGTTGACTGGTAAATTTGAACATTTATGTAGCCATTGAGTTTGTTGGCCCTAGGCATTTGTAGCATTTAGGGCTTGTTTAGGTTTATTTACCCAATTGATTCAATTCCATAAAAAAATAATATATTTCCTTTAATTGGTTCATTCGTAAATGCTACTGATTGAATATTCTGATGTTTAATTTGTTTGGGTATGGATTCATATTTTGCAATTTAATGACCCAATTTTATGATTAGTAACTATTAGTGTTTAAATACGAATTCAATTTATTTGATTTGATATGGATTTAATTATTTGCATTTTGATAACTGCTAATCGAATTAGTAAGTGGTTTGGATATGAATTATAATAATTCAATCTTTTTAAAATATTGCTTCATTTTGTCTAGTAAAATAATAAGTGATTTTAGTGTTGAATTATCAAAAAAATACATAATAATAAGAGATTTTAGTGTTATTAATTTGATATGTTTAATGTTTACTCTTAGAATATCACTTCATTTTGTCTACATACATATACATATAATCTTAAATTACACACGTAATGTAGAATCTTAAATTACACAGGTATCATTTATGAGATTTTAGCACGACATGTAGAATCTTAAACTACACGCATAATATATATACATATAATACTAAACATATCATTACTCAAACATATGTAAAAATATGTAATAACTAAAATACTTGTGCTACACATGTATGTATGTATGTATGATATTTTTCATTATAAGGGACATACTCATTTAGTTTTATAATTTAATGAGCTTCTATTCGTTTGTATTGTTGAATTAATGGGGTTTCCACAATATAAAGAGTGGATGAGTGAAAGTTTTAGAGTGGGTCAAGTATACGTTAATGGGGTGAAAGATTTTGTGAATTATGCAATGACGAATCTCAAAACTGATATTGTCCCATGCTCGTGCATTCACCGTAGAAATGGTAAACGTTTGAAAGGAGCGGATGTAAAATTACATTTGATTTAGTGGGGTATGAAAGTTGACTACACATTTAGAAAATTCCACGGGGATAGGGATTTTAACTATATTCTAGAAGAAATACTTGTCAAGGAAGCGGTTCACACAGATAGTGATCTGTTAGAACATGATAGGTTAAACGATCTCATAAATGATACATACGAAGTGCATGTAGTACAAGAAAAGCAAGATAGTAGAGAGAATGGTTTATGTTGTGAGGATAATGTTGACAATGACACGGACCAAGAAAAGGATTATATATGTTTAAAAGAAGCAGTCGTAACCCCATTATACCATAACTCCAACTCCAACCCCAACCACACAATGTTATATGCCCTAGTTGGGTTGCACAACTTAAAGAGCAAATTTGGCTTATCGGGGAAAAGTGTGACGACAATACTCCTTTGGGTAAAAGATTTTCTCCCAAAAAAATACACTACCAATCAATTATCCAATCATGAAACATAATTTGAAAGGCTTGTGTATGAAATACAAATAAATTCATTGTTGAAGTATGATTGCGTTTTATATTATAAGGACCACAAAGACAAACGGGGCTTGTCTAATATGTAAGGAACCTAAATATGAATAAAAGATGATAGTATATAATATAAACGTTTGCTAAAAGTGGATACGCAAATACCTAAGAATGTGTTAAAGTATCTTCCTTTAGGTCCTCGGTTGAAGAGACTTTACACTATACCTTGGATAGCATAAGCAATGACTTGGCATGGTTGAGCGCAGGTGAGTGAGAATCTCATGCGACATCCGATTGATTCTTTTGTGTGGAAATATGTAAATCAGTGATACCCGAACTTTGCTAAAGAAATACGCAACGTTTGCCTCGGAATATCAACTGATGGGTTTAACCCGTTTGGAAAATTGAGCATAGATGAGAGTATATGGCTGGTGTTTACGGTGCCTTTAAATTTTTCTCCGTCGTTGTGCATGAGAAAGGAGTTCTCAATTTTTTCATTGTTGATAATAGGTCCAAAAGCACCGATTAGTGACATTGATGTTTTCTTAGCGGCACTAATAAATGAATTGAATGAGTTATGGGTTGAAGGTGTGAGCGCATTTGACTCATACAAAAAGGACGAATTTATTTTGAGAGCTATGTTGATATGGGCAATTCATAATTTTCCTGATTATGGGACCTTATCTGGGTGCAATGTACATGGTTACCTGGGTTGTCCTATTTGTGGAGAGGAGACTGAAGCCAACTAGCTTAAGAAAAGTCAAAAACTATTCTATCATAGTCATCGGAGTTTTCTGCCCTAAAGTCATAAAAATTCAGGTCAATACAAAGCAATTTTTTCCCAGAAGGCACCTCCACCGGGCCACCTCCACCAAGACTTTCTGGTTTGGAAATTAAAAAAAAGTCATTAATGGATGATCAAAAATTTGAGGGGGAAACACCCCATAATTTTGGCCACGAAGCGTAAAAGAAAGGATGTTGATGTGAAGACGGTGTGGTCGAGGAGATCAATAATGTTTGATTGGTCATACTGGAAGGAACATCCTGTGCGACACATGATAGGCATTATGCATGCTGAGAAAAATATTATCGAGCATCTCTTAGGAACATGCATTGGTGGTTCTCATTCCAAAGATGGAGAAAGAATCCATGAAGATCGTTGTAATTTGAAGATTAAAAGGTCATTATGGTTGAAAGAATATCTAAACACTAGAAAAAAGCACATGCTAGTTGCATCTGATACTTTGAGCATTGAAGAAAGAAATTTATTCTTAGAAACATTAAAGGAATTTAAGGTCCCTTCTAAATTCTCATATAATCCACGCAGGATTGTCGGCGATGCAACAAAAGATTTGAAAAAGTGCAAGTCTCACGATTGGCATGTGATAATGAAACTCGTCCCTCTGTTGTTCAAACATAATTTTTTGAAACACAAGGATCTTCGAAGGGCCTGTGACACCCTGCCTAATTAAATCTCGAGTGATCAGCCTAAATTAAATTAAAACAGGTTTCTCAGTTGGTTCATTCTTAGCATCACTGTCGAAAACTTTTTTAATTACTAATCACCTAAGTGAAATTAGACCAGTGCCAAATTTTATCTTTCATTAACCCGAGAAAATAACTCATGAGGAAAATAATTAATCATTCACATAATACAATAATTCGAACCATCTCACAATATATAAAGAATAAAGTCTTATCGAGTCAACAATCGGCTAAAATCAAAAATTGCTAAATAAAACCAATATGATCCAAAACTGAATATCTGAAATAATGACAATGGATAACATGTCCCAATAGAGATTACTAAAATGAGATCCTACACTAGATCTGAATGAACGAATTGTCTATGCAAAGTCCTTCCTGCTTCCACAACGCTACAACTACAGGTCCCTGGACTGAATCATCAAGTCTGGCCTCCCTATGGCTAGACACCTAAAAGGGTTTTGAAAACATTTTGATAGCAAGAGTTAGTACTCAAAACGTTTTAAAAATAGTTTGCAAGTGATTATCACAGTAAGATTCGTTATTGATTACACATGTTAAGAATTGCCTACACTCTCTAGAGTTACCTCACCCCTCATCAATAGTGCACACCTAACGTCCCGAACTTAGCCCTACTAGCTATACTACCCAAGATAATTGGACTATAGTATTTAACTAAACTCATCTACGCGATTAAGTTCCCATACCGCCCATATAGTATGTAATAGTAATCATATCTCATTATTTATATATTTAGATAACTGTTCACGTCTTGTTATCTTTAACCTTTTCTAATTAAATTTTCCTACTTAATTTGCTTTTAGATGTATTCACGGCATCTCATTATCTATTAACTCGCATAAGTAGATTATTAATACAGTATACATTTCACGCACAATATATACTTATAAATTTATTCATTACTAATATGTCCTCTTAACACACATCAAGGACTCTTGGTTTGGAATGGTCCATCGACACCAAGTAAAAGGATTTGGTTCGGAATGTCACCTCGACCCCAAGTTTATTATGCATTGGTTCAGAAAATCACCTCAACCCCACTAATGAAATTTTATACATATATTGGTTTGGAACTCTTTCATCACGACCCCAGTTTACTATTTCCATATATTAGTTCGGAATCCTACCTCTACCTTAATATAGGCAATTATAATTTAGGTATTCTGTCCACTTAAGTATCCATATAATTCAGTAGGTATACACGCAACCTATTAATAGTGCTCGTACGTAATATTTTCTCTTTAATATTCACCATACTTATTAATTTACGATTTATCCCACTATCGCATTTTAATTGAGTATTCACACAACTATAAGGGTCCTAGTTACCCTTCCATTCATTTCAGTAGCTATACTATCTCTAACCTACATATATTAATTTGGCTTGACGTTAGCTTCCCTCATAACTCAAATTCGTAATCCCCGATACACGACTCGATCGGTTTATCTTCATCGGTACATCTCTCTGAATCTTACACCTATGATTATAATAGACCCCCACTAAATACCTACTAATATTCACTAAGTCCCTACATGGGTATAATATTAGCTCTAAGGTTATTCTCAAGCATTGGGAATCGCTTAAAACTCGACCAAAAAAAGAACCCAAAATCAGCCTAGGTCGATCGATCGACATTCATTAGTCGATCGACGATCGATGAGGTGCAGAGTGTGGTGACAATTATATTCAACACAAATAAATGAGAGAAGCGCAATCACCAAGGAAAATAAGGAAGATAAAATGCCAATCACACAACACAGTATGTACGTGGTTCAGCAATAATGCCTACGTCCACGATGGTGCAATCAGTATTATTTCTATATACTCCAGGGAGAGTTTACAGAGAATACAGTGTGTGTATTTTGCCCCAGGCTTAGGGTTTATTATATACATGTCTATCCTCGGGGAGTAGGGGTGTTAGACTCCCCCACTTCCATCATCTTCTCCAAGAATATCTCTATTTAATTGAGGTGAGGGGTCCTGACTTTGGGCCGTTTTTATTAGGCTACTCGTCCGGGCCCATAATGGTAAATTCGGGTACCCACAATTGCCCCTAAAGTTATTGGGCCACAATTTAGGCTCAATAAATTTAAATGATTTGTCATAACGGCACTTTTGTGAATCGTGTAACTCTTTCCAAAGTCGAGAACTGATTTAGGCGACAGTTGCTTTGTGTCCTGTACGCGATGATTGGGAGCATTTAAAAGCTATTTGGAGCAGCGTTCCATAGTTGTCGTTTCAAATTTCTTTGCGTTCACTCATCTTCTGCGAGTTTTAGCTGTTGTGTCTTCTTCTTCAGGCCTTCATTTCCTTCTCTTTCAATCTCCCTCGTCATCTGGGCTTGTGATCTTGCATCGTCCAAGTCAAACTTTCATCTCATAAGTCCTCTTTGCTCTTTCTTTGTGCTTTCTTTGTTGAGTTTTCTCTGAATTTTTGATTTAGGGTTTACAAATGTCAAAGATATGTAATAGATCAGTGTCTGAGTTCAGGAAGTTATATAATATCACGGAATGGGTAGAGATTGAGTGTGCCTCTCTCCCTAAGAATGTTAGAGAGATAGAGGGTGCTCATTGGATTCATGTCATGTTGCTTTCTCAAGGGGGGCATACTTTTCCTCCAAACAATTTGCTCCTTTATTTCTTTGGTTATTTCAACATTGTTCCTGCACAGTTTTCACCCAACGTATGGAAGATAATCAATGGTGTCCATAGAATAAATTAACTTTATGGCACTAAATTAGGGCTTGTCGAAGTTTGTTTTTGTTATTCCTTCTCTCAAACTAGCTCTGGTCTTCTTTACCTCAAGGCCAGGAGTCCTGATAGGGTATTGGTAGTAAATTTACCTGATTCCCATAAGGACTACTGGCAAGATGGCTTTCTTGGTAGGAATTGGAAGTTCTCCCCCCAGACTAAGGGGTCGAGGTCTGATAGATTCACTGTTCCCTTTTATGGGGAAGAGTACATAGGTAGTCTTTGCTCTACCCTTTTGATCTCTTTGTTAATGTTTGATTCTTCTGACTCTTTCCTGTTTTCTTTTTAGCGAGGATAAAGAACTTGGAGCCTTCCCTCAGCTAGGTTTGAACTTCCGAGATGATTAAAGCTTGGAATATCAGGAAATCTTAGGCTGACGGTGAATATCCCCGATCTGCTACTTTCTTACTTGAGTACAAGAACATTGGATCCAGTTTTATTGCGAGGCCTGTGGATAACATCCCTGAATTTGATACTTCTAAAGAAGCTGTTGCTGATCCTATTCAATTGGATGAGGAAGAGAGAAGTTCTGAGAGTGATATCAGAGGAGGTGCTGGAAGTGGTTCTGGGGAGGAGAGCTCCAGTAGTGACAGTTCTTCTAGCTCAGGAGAGGTTTCTGAAGCCCAAGAACCTTCGAGTACGTCCAGCAGCTCTAACAAGGAAATGGTTCCTCCAAGGAAAAACTTAATCCGTGATGATGATGATGATGATGTGCTTCTCGCTCAGAGGTCGAAGAAGAAGAAATCCAGCAGTGGGGTTGTTGCCACTGGTTCTCGGTCTATTGCTCAGGAGCAGGAGAAGAAGAGAAAAGAAGAAGAGTAGTTGAGGGAGAGAGAGAGGAAGAGGGAAGAGGAGAGAAAGAAGACTAAAGAGAAACAGAGGATTGTGGAGCGGAAGAGGGTAGAGAAGGAGAAGGAGAAGGAGGAGGAAAGGAGGAAGATGGAAGCGAGGACGAAGTTTGGGAAGGCCTTAGTGTCTGTGTCTGCGTTGCCATAGGGGGCCTCGGTTGCCATTTCTCCTCAGCTGACCCATGCGCTGCTCGAGAGAGCAGTCCTTCCTACTGATCACCAAAGGGAGATGGGGAGTGACCAGTTAGCCTTGCAAGCGAGTCAAAGGCTAGCCTCGGTAAGTCTGTATCTCTTTTCTAATGCCCGTCAAATTCTATCTGTTTCTTTCTTTTAATATTTTCTTTTTCTTGCAGTTCGTGACTGACTTCGCCATACTCTATCGCTCTCGCGATGAGCTGGTGAACAAGAATGGGGAGTTGGAGAGGCAAAACACTGCTTTAAAAGTGAAGGGTACCGAGCTCGAGGCTATCTTGAAGGCTGCTGATGCTGCACGGACGTCCTTTAATCTGGCCCTTATTAAAGCAATCGAGAGAGGGAGGTAGCGGTTAAAGAACTGAATGAACTGTGGCAAGCCTACGACTTGGTCTGTTCGAGCAAGCTGAAGGTAGTGGAAGAGAATAAGGTGCTGAACGAGAAGCTGAAGGAGAACTAGTTCGAGGCAGCCACCATTAAGGAAGACTCATATAACTCCCGTTGGGCTGTCGCTGTCGCATATGAAGATGTTGAGGTTCAGATAGGCTATATCAGTCGTCTGAACTTCAAGAAAGGCTGGAACAAAGCCCTTTTGGCTGTCGGGTTGGATGTCGCCTCTCCCTTGTTTGATGAGTACGATCCAGGCCCAAAGACAATCGTGAATAAATCCCCTTCCCCAGTCGTCGAAGGTGTTGACCCTGCCTCCCAGTCAGTTCCTGTTGATGCCCTTCCTGTTCGGGCGATAGAAGCTGTCCCTACTGAGGGAGATGCTCCTACTGCTGCTGATAAGGGGAAGTAGCCATCTTCTTCTGAACAACCCGAGGTCGCCAGCTAATTTATCCTTAGGATTGCTTTTTTATTTTTGTTTGTAATGTTCCTCTCTGTTTCTCGATGTACTCTGATCCTATTATGTATTAATGAAATGAGAAGGTTTTTTTTCCTCAGTGTACTGATTCATTTTATCCTTTACTGCTCTTTTATGGCCTGTAGTTGATTGATGTAGATGGCTATATACCAACCACTTCTCAATTGGGGAAAATGGTTGGTCCTGATGTGAGTCCCGAAGTTCATCATACCTTCGTGAGAATTTACAAATCATTGCGATTGAGGAATAAACATTTCATAGAGCAGACGGAGCTCGTCGTTAAACTGAAAGACAGGCTTCAGGAGATGGAAGAAGTTGGAGATTCTATTCAAGAGGAAGTGAATACTCTGAGAGCAAGACTCCTCGACGCTACCGAGATTAACCAAGTTGGATAAATTCTGCAACAGGAAAATGAGTCTTTGAGGAGGGAAGTGTTGCTCTTCAAGGAGCATGCGCCGAGCACTGCGCTTTAAGGGGTTCCTCCTCATCATGAGATGGCGCAGGACTAAGCAACGTTCCTCCGGTGATATGAGGGTCTACCCCATTGACCGTTTCGTGAGCTGGTATAAATGCAAGAAGCCCATCTAGGAAAATGGATGAGCTTCGTCAAGATGTTCGTCGAGCATACGATATTGCTGCTGGGCTTCAAAGGGATGTCACACGGCTGAGGCATCTGTTTAAGAGAGGACCTCAGCGAGTATGGGCTTACGGTTACGACCAAGGTTGGGTGGATGCTCCGATGAGGCTGACAGAGTTTGAAGATCTCGCCTTTATCAGGGGATGGTTGAGTGCCCTAAGGGAGATACAAGTTCTAAGGAACTCAATACTGTGGTATCGTCATGAGATCTCCCCTTCCACTATAAGGCCTAACCCCTTCAGGAGGGATGATCAGTGGATCCCCATCGATGCCATCCCTTGGCAGCTATTAGAGTCAGATGTGAATGAGGTTGAGGAGGAATTAGCTCTTCATCCGGATAACGGTCGGAGAGCACAAGTGGATGATTATCTTGTTCAGAGGCCTCAGCCTTATTAAGATTTTACCAGTTGTAACTCTGTACACATATGTAATGAAGCAATGTAGTATTGAAGCTTTGGGCGATATCATCAATTATACTTGGGTTGTCCATTTTTGTTTTGACGAAGTAATATAAAATTTATGTTTTGGGCGAACTCGGTGACTAAACAAGTGTTCAATATTTTTTGCAACACTTATTCTTTGCTTAATAATCTTGGGCCTCTTTTGGCTGATTAGATTGGTAGGTTTGCATTTTCGAGTAAGTGTCCCTCCAGTCCAGTATGCTTATGAGATACCATTCTGCCTTACTTTACCTTTTAGGTCGTGTCGTCACACTCCCTTAGGCCTAAGTTTGACAATTGGCGAGGACACACTTGGTGTTGGATGCTCTATTCGATCAGGGTTTTGTTGACCAAATATTGTTTGGCGACTAATTTGACTTGGCTGAATTACCTAAGGATTTCCTGTAGGGCTTCATATATTTTCAGGGGCAATGCTAAGAGGTTATTCGTGCTTCATAATGAAAACCTGAGGAGGGTGTTTTCCCTGCTATTGTGTACTGGGTAGTGTGCCTGTCACTTGGAAAGGGTGTGCAAGTTATAAAGTTCATATATTAGTTAGTTAACACCTCATAGAATGCAACTGCCAAACAACTTTTATTAATCACAAGTAAATGAGTTGCCATTTTCATAAATCTGGTAAAAAAGCGAAAGAAAAAACTAGAAATAGAATTTCTTAAGATTCTCCGCATTCCATGCTCGGGGTATCTCTCTGCCCTCCAGCGTTTCTAAGTGATAGGCTCCTTCCAGATCATCTCTTGTTATCTTGAATGGTCCTTCCCAATTTGGCCCCAACTTGCCATCTGATGGTTTTACTGCACTGCCAAGGACTTTCCTTAGGACATAGTCACCAACTTGGAATGCCCTTGGATTGACCTTCTTGTTATAGTGTTTTGCGAGCTGTTGCTGATAGCTTGCTAATTTCACTAAGGCAAGTTTCCGGCGTTCGTCGGCTAGGTCGAGTTCAGTGAGCAATGCTGCATTATTCTGGCCCTGGTCGATAAGGGTGGACCTCATAGGTTATAGGCCTGCTTCTAACGGGATGACCGCTTCCATTCCATCTGTTAGTGAAAATGGGGTTTCCCCTATTGCCCGACGTGGGGTAGTGCAGTAAGCCCATTGAATATGTGGAAGTTCGTTCACCCATGCGCCTTTGGCTCGCTCTAATCGTTTCTTTAACCCATCTATCACTATTTTATTGGAAGCTTCAGCTTGACCGTTGCTCTGAGGATACGCCACCGAGCTGAAATAGTGCCTGATTCTGTGCTCATTGTAGAAGCTTTGGAAAGGGACACTTTCGAACTGTGTTCCGTTACCAGTGATGATGGTTCTGGGGATTCCAAAATGGGTAATTATGTTTTTCCATATGAATCTCATCATATCTGCATCTCGGATGTTTGACAGTGGCCCTTCCTTGACCCATTTGGTGAAGTAATCCGTTGTGACCAGTAGATACTTACGGTTGCTGGTGGCGATAGGGAGTGGTCCTACGATGTCCATTCCCCATTGGAAGAAGGGCCAGGGACTGGTGAGTGATCTTAGGTCGCTGGAAGGTTAGTGGACCATAGGGGCGTGTAGCTGACATTTCTTGCACTTGCGAGCGTACACTGCTGAATCTTTTTGCATATATGGCCACCATTAGCCTTCCTTCATAGCTCAAAAAGTTAGTGATCTTCCTCCAATATAGTTCCCACAGATTCTTTCGTGGAGCTCGTGTAAAATCTTCTCGACATCCCTCGGGTGAACGCATTGTAGGTAAGGGCCAGAGAACGATCTCTTATACAGCTTGCCCTCAGGAGATAAGTGAAAGCGAGCAACTTTGACTCTTATCTGATGAGCGGTCTTCCTATCGCTTGGAAGTGCACCATTCTTCAAATAGTCCCTTAAAGGGTCCATCCAACTGGATGCTAACTCAATCTGGAGCATATGTTCCACTCCTAGCAGCTCATCGCTCTGGTTGATGCTTGGGTGAGCGAGGAAGTTGATGGGGATCATTCTTTTCAAGTCGAAATTGATTGCTGAGCTCATGGCTGCCAGGGCGTCAGTATGGATGTTCTGTCCTCTGGGAAATTATTGGACATTGACTTCCTCAAATTCGGCCATTAGCATCCTGGCCAAGGCGAGATAGGCTGCCATTCTTTCATCTCTTGTATTGTAGTCCCCACTTATCTTATTAGAGACTAATTGTGAGTCACCGAACACCTGTAACTGCTTTGCTCCTAAATCATGTGCCTTCTGGAGGCCGACTATCAAAGCTTCATATTCCTCTTCATTGTTGGAGGCTTCAAATCCAGGCCTGATGCCCTGTTCGAGGGTTGTATCTTCTGGAGTAACAAGCACAATGCCCACTCCTGTCCCCTTTGAATTAGAGGCTCCATCAACAAATATTCTCCAAACTCCCTCTATTGCGTGGTTCTCTCCTTGCTCCATGGGTTGAAGTTGGTCTAGAGGATGCTCGTCTGTGAATTCAGCTATGAAATTATCAAGGACTTGTCCCTTGATTGCATTCCTTGGTTGAAATTGGATATCAAATCGTCCGAGCTCGACTGACCATTTAGTCTGTCTACTCGACAAATCCTCTTTCCTCAGGATTGCTTTAAGGGGGTGCGATGTAAGAACAATGATGGTGTGAGCTTCAAAATAGTGCTTTAACTTCCTTGAAGCTACTATAAGTGTAAAGACGAGCTTCTCTAATGGTAGGTACCGCTGCTCCACCTCTAATAAAGTCTTTCTCGCGTAATAAACGGGGTGCTGGATTCCTGCTTTCTCGCACACCAGCGTAAAACTCACGGCGTGGTTGGAAACGACAAGGTATAAGTATAAGGAATCTCTTTATTGGGGTATGACGAGCAGGGTTGGTGAGCTAAGGTAGTCCTTGAGCTCATTCAATGCTTGCGAGCAATCTTGATTCCATTTTACTGCCTTGTTTCCCTTCAAGAGCTAGAAGAATGGTTTGCATTTCTCGGAGGACTTCGAAATAAAATGGTTCAAGGCAGCGAGCATGCCGGTGAGCTTCTGTACGTCTCGTATTGTGCGAGGGAGCTCTACTCTATTGATTACGTCGATCTGGTTTAGGTTAGCCTCGATGCCTCTCTTACTGACCAAGTACCCAAGAAATTTTCCTGACTGGACACCGAAAGAACACTTTCTCGCGTTGAGTTTCATTCGGTATTTCCTGAGGATATCGAAGGTTCTCGATAGGTCTGAGAGGTGGTCTTCTTTGCTTCTGCTCTTGACGAGCATATCGTTGATGTAGACCTCCATGGTGTCTCCCATTTGGCCTTTGAACATCTTAGTGACCAGTCGCTGGTAGGTTGCCCCTGCGTTTTTTAGCCCAAAGGGCATAACTTTATAACAGTATAATCCGATGGTGGTGATAAATTATGTCTTATCCTGGTCTGGTGCATACAGAGGGATCTGATGATACCCCGAATATGGATCCAGAAAACTCATTCTTTCGTGAGCTGCTGTGGCGTACACCAATTAGTTAATTTTTGGGAGGAAGAAAATGTCCTTAGGGCAAGCCCTCTTAAGGTCAGTGAAGTCGATGCAAACTCTCTATTTCCCATTATTCTTTGGAACTACTACTGGGTTAGATAACAATTTGAGGAATTAATCCTCCCGTATGGATCCTGCATCCAGTAAATTTTCAACTTATTTTTCTATGGATTTTGCCTTCTCGGGCGCAGTTCGTCGTGCCTTCTGGGTGATAGGTTTGAAAGTGGGGTCGACTTGAAACCGATGACAAATCACATTGGGATCAATTCTAGGCAGCTCATATGGTTCCCATGCAAAAACGTCTACGTTGCTTCTCAACAAAATCGTCAATTCCTTTTTTTCTTGATCTGTGAGAGAAGCTCCAATCAAGAATACCATGTCCTTCTTGCTACCACCAGCTGTAACTTCCACCAGGTTTTCCATGACCCTCTCAGAGGGAAGGAGCCTGGTCTCCTCCACTATGGGTCTTCCATACCTTAACTACTATTTTGAAGGTATCAAACCTTCTTGTTCCTCGACCTGCTCATTGGGCTTATCGTCCTTCTTCTCTGGTCTAGGGCGGATGGCCACTTTGAAGCACCTTCTTACCATCGCTTGATCGCCATGGATCTCCATTAATCCTCGCTCGGTTACATACTTAAGTTTCTGGTGGTAGGTTGAGGGGGCTTCCTTCATCGCAGCCATCCTCTGTCGTGGATGGCTTGGTATAGAAAATCAATGTCGACTACCAGAAACTCAATCATATTGGAGATACTTCCTGCCCTTACTGGTAGTATAATCTTTTCTAGTGGGATAGACACTTTTCCAGCGAAGCCAACTAGAGGGACAGTGGCCTCCTTCAGGTCGACGACTCTCAACTTCAATTTCCTGAACAGATCGAAATACATTACCTCGGATGAACTTCCTTGGTCGATGAGCAACTTGTCGACGTCATAGTTGGCAATCCTGAGAGTAATGATCAAGGCGTCATGGTGTGGGGTTATCACTCCCACCAGATCTTCATTAGTGAACATGATATGTTTGCTATAGTCGACGTCATCTGCTCGCTGATGTTTTCCTGATTGGGTCTTTGATGGATCGATTTGGAAATATTGCATCACTACTGTAAGCTTTTTTACCTCCATCCGAGCTGAATTCTCCTGAATCTGCTTCATATCAGATGCCCCGTGAATTACTATGAATTCATGGCCAGCATCGTCCTCGAGTACGTTGTCAGGTCTTGCTTCTCCATTGGCAAAGACTTTCTCTGCCTTCTTCTTCACAAACTCGTTCAGATGCCTAGACTGGGCCAGTTCTTCGAGGTAGGACTTAAGAGCTTTGTAATGCTCAGTCTTATGTCCTCCCTTTTTATGAAAAGCGCATCTCAATGCATTGTTTCTCTTTGAGGGATCTCCTCCCATCTTTTCGGGCCACCTAATAAATGGCTCGTCTTTGATCTTTATGAGGATCTTGTAAATCGGTTCTCTGTAGACAGTGTTGACTGCCTGAAATTCTTTTGACACATCGTTCTTGCCTCCATTCTTGGAGATATTCTTGCCCCCATTCTTTTCTCCTTTCTTCTGGTTCTCATCGTTGTCATTGACTTTGGCAGCTAGCTTAGTTCGACCATTCTTTCCTGTGCTGAGGTGGGTCACATCCTCCACCTTGGCGTATTTCTCGATGTGATCCATCAGATCGTCGATGGTCGTGGCCTCTTTCTTTATTAGGGACTGGTACAAAAGGTAAGAGCTGGATAGCCCAATTTTGAAGGAGGCCACTACTACCTAGTCTGAGAAGTCCTCAACCTCGTTGAATATCTCCCAGTACCTCTTCGTGTAGTCTCGGAGGGTCTCTTGAGGTATTTTTTTCATTATTAGCAAAGATCCATCATTTTGGGATGGGAGCTACTAGTAATGAAGCGGGTCATAAAGATCTCGGCTAGGGACTCAAAGCTCCTAATAAACCTATAAGGGAGACTTTCGAACCATTTTTGTGCCACGTCATACAGGCTCGAGGGAAGAATCTGGCACATGAGTGCATCTCGGTGGTTTCAGAGGGTCATGGCTTGCCTGTACTGCCTAACGTGATCAATGGGATCAGTTTTTCCATCATAAATCTTGAATCTTGGAATAGAGAATTTCTTAGGGGCTTCCTCTTCTTCGATTTCCCTCGAGAAAGGGGATTTCATCTGGGTCTTGAGAGCTCGTCTAGCAAGCTCCCTGGTCGATCTTGCGCCGTGATGTGCTGGGTGTTGGTCCATCTCCCTTCGGACCAAATTTTGTATGTTCTCATTGCTGCAAGGTGGGATCCTATAACGGCGAGCCGATCGCTAGTTCTCGAGTGAGTCGCTGCTTGACTCGTGCCTTTCACTCTTTTGGGATCCATGCCTAGGGCTCCTTCCTCGGCTGCGATACTTGCTCGCCTGAGGGATAGGATTGCGGTACGGAGGTCGTCTAGTGCTACGATGGAGCTCTTTCTCTATCTTTTCTAATTTCCTTTTGAGGCGAGCATTCTCAGCCTCCTTCTCGTGAGAGGACTCCCTTTTCTCTTGGAGCCTCGCCTCATAGGCATCAATCAACCTGGAGATTTGCGTGGACCTCGCTGGTCCTTGGCTTTCCTCTAAGGCTGGACTTTCTGGGAGAGCCCTCTGATCTGAAAGCCGAACTTCAGATCTGATCCTACGAGGAGCAGGTTGTTCTTGGATATCTCCTGCTTGAGGAGCATTACTGTTGTGACTAGACATTTTGAACTTCTTCATTGGTGTGGGCTTTCTCAGGGAAGACAAACGTTCCCACAGACGGCGCCAATTGTGGTGACAATTATATTCATCACAAATAAATGAGAGAAGCGCAATCACCAAGGAAATTAAGGGAGATAAAATTACAATCACATAACACAGTATGTACGTGGTTCAACAAGAATGCCTACGTCCACGGTGGTGCAGTCAGTATTATTTCTATATACTCCGGGGAGCATTTACAGAGAATACAGTGCGTGTCTTTTGCCCTAGGCTTAGGATTTATTATATACATGTCTATCTTCGGGGAGTGAGGGTGTTGGACTCCCCCATGTCCATCATCTTCTCCTGGAATATCTCTATTTAATTGAGGTGAGGTTCCGGACTTTGGGCCATTTTTATTAGGCTACACGTCCGGGCCCATAATGGTAAATTCGGGTAGACACACAGAGTTGCCCAACTTCGTTTTTCTACGTTTTCTCACCATATTCAATTATCAAACTTTCATGATAACGCACCAAACTTGCAACTAATTATCCCTAGCCATTCCTACATACATTAGGATTCACAAATTCATCCCGTAATAATTCAAATTCACTAATTATTCAAGAACCCTAGTTTAATACGTTCTTCCCATACTTTCAATCATAAATCCAGATTTAATTTGTTTTAATCATCAAGTCTTCTATGATTTCAAGTCCTCTACAGGTCTAAATCATTCTACATGCAAATCCCTAACGAACATGCATTTTATTCAATTCTTTTTCTCCAAGAATATTCATCAAATCATAGTATTCATAAATCCTACACATGGATATTATAACTCAATTTAGATTGCAAATAACCACTTGCCTTGATTACAATAGAGTCTTATTTCGTGATTGTTAGAGAGTTGATATTCTTCTTCTCCTTTCTTTCTACCTAAGATGATTGTCGTGGATGAACACACTCCAATCTTCTCTAAATCTCTCTCTTAGGCTTCACAATAACTCTCTCTCTATCTCTAATGATTTTTTTGACCTTTTCTCTCCTCTAAACCTATCCTTCCAACTCTTATAATCTGATTTAGAGTTTGTAATTTCGTAGGATTACTCACCCCCAAATGTCAAAAGACTAAAATGCCCCCATATGGTCCCGATTTAGTCTAAAAATGCTCTAGTACCCGACTAATACCCCTGGGTATACTATTTTGACTAATTCGACCCTTTCAGAATCATTTATGGCCTCTAATATATTTTTTGAGTCAGTTAAAAATAATTTTTTTATCTCATTCTCAATTTAGTCTACACACGAGATAACCGGTTGAGATATAATCAAGTACATCCATATCACTCGCTATGTCATACAAATTAACTATCAATATTTACTATTCACACTTAGTAAATTTAAATCGTAATATTAATCAGTGTCTAACTCTCAATTAATATTTAATAATCACAATTATTATTTAATCCCTTAATAATCATAATTATCATTAAATTGCATTAAATTACTTCACTCGCGTAATTTAAATATTAAATCACATTAAATTACTCCACTCACGTAATTTAAATTAAATCATATTTTTCTTTTTAATTACTCAATTAATTAAATTCTAAATATGCAAAGATACGGTGTATTACATACTTCTCCCCTTACAAAGGAATTTCGTCCTTGAAATTAAGACATACCTGTGGTGAATAACTCTGGATACTGATCTCGCATATCCTCCTCCCACTCCATATCGACTCCTCAACATTGTGATGTCCCCACTGTACTTATACTAATGGCACCACCTTGGGTTGTAGTTTATGCTCACTATGATCTAGAATAGCCACGGGTATCTCCTCATACGAGACATCTGGCTGAAAATTAATCTCCTCAAGTGGAACGTGCCAGAAGACTTTCTCGCTCCTCCTGTATTTCTTCAGCGACGTCAGATGGAACACATCGTGTATCCACTGAAGATGCTCTAGGAGTCCCAATCTGTATGCTATCAGTCCCACCCTCTCAATAATAGGGAACAGTCCCACATATCTCGGCAATAACTTCCCCTTATTGTCGAACCTCATAATCCCCTTCATAGGAGATACCCGAATCAACACGTAGTCACCCACCTCTAGCTCCACGTGTCTCCTACCGGCATTAGCATAACTCTTTTATCTATCTTGATCTTTTCGAATACGTCCTTGAATTAACTCTATCTTGCCAGAAGTATCCTGTATCATCTCCGACCCCAATAACTTGTTATCCCCCACCTCTAATTAGCAAGCGGGCGAACGACAAGGCCTCCTATAAAGTGCCTCGAATGGAGCCATACCGATAGTGAATTGGTAAGAGTTCTTATACGAAAACTCTACTAATGGAAGATATCGCTCCCATCCTCCACTAAAATCTAGAATACACATCCTCAACCTATCCTCAAGCATCTGATTTACCCACTCAGGCCACCAATATGTCTGCGAGTGATATGCCGTACTCAACCATAAGTATGTGCCCATGGCCTCCTGAAAACTATGCTAGAAATGAGACACAAATATTTTGTCTCTGTAAGACACAATATTAATAGGAACCCCGTTGAGCTTAACGATATCTTAAATGAATAGCTGCGCGTATTGCATCGTATCAAAATCAGTATGAACCAGCATGAAATGAGCTACCTTAGTCAGCCGATTCACTATCACTCATATGGAATCGTGACCCCTCTGCGATGTCGGTAGCCCAGTAATAAATTCCATCGAAATTCTCTCCCATTTCCACACAAGAATATCCAGCGACTGTAGCATCCCTGGAGGCCTCTGATGGTCAACTTTCACAAGCTGACATGTAGCACACTTCGAGACAAACTCTTATACGTCTCTCTTTATACCTGACCACAAATACTATCGCCACATATCCTGGTGCTTCTTATCACCTTCGGGATGTATCTTAAACCTCGACTCGTACGACTCCATCATGACTACATGCCTCAAATATTTATCCTCAGGTACTACCAGTCTTCTATTAAATCTTAGTCCACCCTCTGAGTTGATGGAGTAGGACTCTTCCACCTTTGCTAGTAACTATCATACTTTATCTTGATATAACGAGTCCTTTGCTCGTGCCCTCACCACTCGAATAACACTCTCAGGAGTGATAGCTAAAATCGCCATGTATGCTCTGGCTACCTTATCATCATATCGAAGTTTGCTCCACTTTTCTTTCCAAACCTCTACCAACTCTCCAATAGGTCATCGGCTCAACGCGTCTGCCACCACGTTAGCCTTACATGATGATACTCTATATCAAATTGGTAATCCTTCATTCGAGCCACCGCCTCTGCCTCATATTCAAATACTTCTATGTGAAGAGATACTAAAGTGACTTATGATCCGTGAACAGATTAAACAGCTATCCCAGAAGATAATGTCTCCATATCCTCAAAGCAAAAGCGACTGCTACCAACTCGAGGTCGTGGGTGGGGTAATTATTCTCATGTGGCTTTAACTTTCGAGACGCATAAGCTATAGCCCTCTCCTCCTGCTATAACACACCCCTAAGTCCCTGCAAGGATGCGTGAGTATAAACCCAATACTCCAATCCACTCCTAAGCAATTCAAGTGCGGGTGATGATGTCAACCTGTCCTTTGGCTCATCAAACGTTAATTGACAGTATTCGCTCCACACGAATGGCACTCCCTTCCATGTCAAGTTCGTCAAAGGACCAAAAATCTTTGATAAACCCTTGATGAAGCGACGATAGTAACCTGCCAACCCCAAAAAGCTTTGAACCTCGGTTAGTGTCGTGGGTTGTCCCCACTCCCTCACCGTTGATACCTTACTCAGATCAACAACAATGCCTGTATCGAACACAACGTGGCCAAGAAACTGAACCTCCTGAAGCCAAAATCCACACTTCCCGAACATGGCATACAACTGATGGTCCCATAATGTCATAAGGACCATACTTAAGTGCTCGGTGTTCTCCTCCTCTGTGCAAGAGTAAACTAGAATGTCATCAATAAACACGATCACAAACTGGTTCAAAAAATCTTTGAATACCCTGTTCATGAGATCCATAAACACTGCAAGCACATTAGTGAGCCCAAACGGCATCGCTCTGAACTTGTATGACCCGTACCGTGATAAGAAAGTGGTCTTAGATACATCCTCATCTCGAATGTGCAACTGATGGTAACCCGATCTCAAATCAATCTTTGAGAAGTATGCAACCCCTATCAACTGATCAAAAAGTCACCTATCTTAGGTAACGGATACTTATTACATATCATCACCTTGTTCAGCTCCCTGTAGTCTACACACAAATGACGAGAACCATCCCTTTTCTTCACAAATAACACTGGCGCACCCCACGATGATGTACTTCACCGAATGTAACCCTGTCCCAAAAGATACTGAATCTGTGGTCTCAACTCTCGCATCTCAGAAGGATCTATGCGATACGGTGCTCTAGAAATCGGTCTCATCTCTATTGCTAAGTCGATAACGAACTCAATCTTCCTACTGGGTGGTAACCCTCATATCTCCCGAAAGACACCTTCGAAATCCCTCACGACTAGGATTGAGTCCAGAGAAACAACCACCTCCTGTGAGGTCTCCTCCTCAGTGTAATATAAATGAGTGCACGATCCTCCCTTAAGAAGAGGTATCACCATTAAGAATATCTCCTGACCTGAATTGGCGAACACGATAGTCCTCTCATAGCAATCTACCATCACCCTATAACCCGCCAACCAATCCACACCTAGGATGACATCATAACCCTCCATATCTAAAACTAGAAAGTCTATCGCTAGACTCCATCTCCCGATCATAATGTCCACACCCCTACAAATCGAGTGTATAAGGGACCCATTACCCATCTGTGACTCAACACACATAAGATGAGTGTCGGCAGTCTCTAAAAGACCGGTTGCTCGTGCAAATATAGTGGCAATAAAAGAATGTGTTGCACCCATGTCAAACAGAATATTACCCTCAAGCTCATGGATAGGAAACGTACTAGCGACTTCCGGCGGCGCCTGAGGTGCTGGATGTATAGGCACGTCTGAGACGTTGTACAAATGCCCGTAGTGCATCTAGCCCGATTGCTACTGTGGGGCCTGTGCTGGTGCTTGGGCTAACAGAGTCTGCTGTCCTTGTTGGGCACCCTACTGTTGTGCCCTGCCTCCCTGTGAATAAGTCCTACTCTTGTGACCCTATTGGCCACGTGTGAAACATTTCCCCTAGAACTGTCTCTACCCATGGCCCTACTGACCCTAACGTTGGCCCTGACGGCCTTGGCCCTACTTGCCTCCCCCTTAGTTCCCTTAGACTTGATGGACCTGAGGAACCTGCTGTTGGGGACCCAGTTGTCCCTGTCTATCAGATCGATGTCTCCCATACCTAAATCTGTTGGTACAGTTCCCCTGTCGAGAATCCTTCCCTAGCTGACCTGCTATCTGCTGTTGTGGTGTGCTGCTATCACTACTCCCATTTGCCTTGCCCGAATGGCTAGGCTCACCTCTCTTTCTTCCTTTCGCATAGAATCAATGATCCTGACAGTGCACTAGTCTGGCGTTGATGACTATATGTCATCAGTGCTAGCTTATCGATCAAATGTTGTCTGATCCTCCAGGACAAGACATTCATGAACTTTGACTTCCTTCGCTCCTCGTTGCTCACCTCGTCCGACATAAAGTTAGATAAACGGGTGAAATCCTCCTCATAGTCAGCTACTGAGCGATTACCCCGAACCACCTCACTAAATTTCTTCCTCTTCTCTAACTCTATTGCAGGAAAAAAGTAATTGCGATCAAATAGCACTCAGAACTCAGCGATCGTCATCAAGTCCCTCTCTAATGCGCTGGTAACTGACTCCCACCACTGTAAAGTTGCTCCCGCCAGACAAAAAGTAGCAAACATTTACTTATGCGCCTCAGTACATTCAAGCATGCACAAATGGTGCTAAATGTTCTTTTTCCAGTCGTAAGCCTCCACCACGTCAGTGCTTCCCTGAAACTTGGGCGAATGGCCCTTCTGAAAGGTCTCCTTGACTCGCTGCCAAGAAGGTTGTCCTACCGGGGCCTAAATTGCTGGTGCCATTGGAGACTATGACTGGGGCTGAGGAAAATGGGTTGCCATGGCCCTCATAGCTGTCTCAATGACCTGATCCACTATCACTTCCACCTGAGTAGTATAAATCATCTCGGGTGGGGGTGGGGGTGGCAGTATTTGTCGCTCCTGATGGGCCTCGCTCACCTCCTGGCCTTGTCCCTCTCCGCTCGCTATCTCCTTGGTGGCATTTGAAAATAAATCAAATTGTATAAGTACAAAGTCTATACAAAATCTAATAGCAAAAGTACGATATCTTAAGCATGCAAAGACAAAAACAACAGTCCTAAAATAAGGCCTATATCAAAAGAGGGAAACGCTGAAATCATAGTAAGCCGCTCAGATCCTATAGACACTAGAACCTGATGCTCCGATACCTTCTGTGACACCCCGCCTAATTAAATCCTGGGTGATCAGTCCTCAATTAAATTAAAACAGGTTTCTCAGTTGGTTCATTCTTAGCATCACTGTTGAAAGCCTTTTAATTACTAATCACCTAAGTGAAAGTAGATAGGTGCCAAATTTTATCTTTCATTAACCCGAGAAAATAACTCATGCGAAAAATAATTAAACATTCACACAATACAATAATTTAAACCATATCACAATATATAAAGAATAAAGTCTTGTCGAGTCAACAATCGGCTATAATCCAAAACTGCTAAATAAAAACAATATAATCCAAAACTGAATATCTGAAATAATGACAAAGGACAACATGTTCCAATAGAGCATACTAAAATGAGATCCTAAACTAGAAAATATTTTGCAAATGATTATCACAGTAAGATGAGTTATTGATTACACATGTTTAGATTTACGTACACTTTCTTGAGTTACCTCCTGTACTTAGCCCTCCTAGCTATACAAACCAAGCTAATTGGACTATAGTATTCAACTGAACTTATCTACGCGTCCCATACCGTCCATATAGTATGTAATAGTAATCATATCTCATGATTTATGTACTTAGATAATTGTTCACGTCTTGTTATCTTTAATCTTTTGTAATTAAGTTTCCCTACTTAATTTGCTTTTAGATGTATTCACGGCATCTAGTTATCTACCAACTCGCATAAGTGGATTATTAATACAATACACATTTCACACACAATATATACTTATAAATTCATTCATTAATAATATGTGCTCTTAACACACATCAAGGACTCTTGGTTCGTCATGGTCCATCGACACCAAGTTAAAGTATTTGGTTCGGAATGTCACCTTGACCCCAAGTTTATTTCATGCATTGGTTCGAAAAATCACCTCGATCCACTAATGAAATTTTATACATATATTGGTTCGGAACTCTTTTATAACGACCCCAATTTACTATTTGCATATATTAGTTCGAAATCCTACCTTTACCTTAACATAGGCAATTATACTTTAGGTATTCTCCCCACCTAAGTATCTATATAATTCAGTAGGTATACACACAACCTATTAATAATGCTCGTACGTAATATTTTCTCTTTAATATTCACCATACTTATTAATTTACAATTTATCTCACTATCACATTTTAATTGAGTATTCACACAACTCTAAGGGTCCTAGTTACCCTTCCATTCATTTCAGTAGCTAAACTATCTCTAACCTACTAATATTAATTTGGATTGACATTAGCTTCCCTCATAACTCAAACCCATAATCCCCGATACACAACTCGATCGGTTCATCTTCGTCGGTCTATCTCTCCGAATCTTACACCCGTGATTATAACGGACCCCCACTAAATACCTACTGGTCTTCACTAAGTCCCTAAATATGTATAATATTATCTCTAAGGTTCTTCTCAAGCATTGGTAATCGCTTAGAACTCAACCAATAAAGAACCCAAAATTAATCTGGGTCGATCAATCGACATTCATTAGTTGATCGATCGATCGATCAGGTGCAGAGTTGCCCAACTTCATTTTTGTACGTTTTCTCACCATATTCAATTATCAAACTCTCATGATAACGCACCAAACATGCAACTGAGTATCCCTAACCATTCCTACATACATGAGGATGATTTGCAATGATTTAAACATCATAAATCTTCACAATTTCCTCCCAGAATAATTAAAATTCACTAATTATTCAAGAACCCTAATTTAGTATGTTCTTCCCATACTTTCAATCATAAATCCAGATTTAATTCATTTTAATCATCAAGTCTTCTATGATTTCAAGTCCTCTACAGGTCTAAATCATTCTACATGCAAATCCCTAACCAACATGCATTTTATTCAATTCTTTTTCTCCAAGAATATTCATCAAATCATATTATTCATAAATCCTAGACATGAATATTATAACTCAATTTAGTTTGTAAATAACCACTTGCCTTGATTACAATAGAATCTGATTTCGTGATTATTGGAGGGTTGATTTTCTTCTTCTCCTTTCTTTCTTCCCAAGATGCTTGTGGTGGAAGAACACACTCGAATATTCTCTAAATCTCTCTCTTAGGCTTCAAAATAACTCTCTCTCTATCTCCAATGGTTTTTGTGTGTTTTTTTCTCCTCTAACCCTAGCCTCCAACTCTTATAATCTGATTTAGAGTTTGTAATTTCGTAGGTCTACTCACCCCCAAATGTGAAAAGATTAAAACACCCCTGTATGGTCCTCGTTTAGTCTAAAAATGCCCCGGTACCCGACGAGTACCCCCGAGTATACTATTGTGACCCTTTCGGAATCATCTGTGAACTCTAAATTGTTTTTTGAATCACTTGAAAATAATTTCCTCTCTCATCCTCAATTTAGTCTACACGCGAGACACCTGGTTGAGATATAATAAAGTACGTCCATATCACTCGCTATGTAGTACAAATTAACTATTAATATTTACTATTCACAATTAGTAAATTTGAATCCTAATATTAATTAGTGTCTAACTCTCTATTAATATTTAATAATCATAATTATTATTTAATCACTTAATAATCATAATTATCATTAAATCGCATTAAATTACTTCACTCGCGTAATTTAAATATTAAGTCACATTAAATTACACCACTCACGTAATTTAAATTAAATCGTATTTTCCTATTTAATTGCTCAATTAATTAAATTCTAAATATACAGAAATACGGGGTATTACAGGGCCATTCTACAAAATAGCTTATGTTTCTCCCTATTGTGTGAGCAATTTGTCAACAGGAAGCACATAATGGCAACCAAAGAAACTTTGGCCGAGGCTACATGCGTTTTGGAGGAGTACTTAAATCCCTAATTCTTTGACATAATCATTCACCTTTTAGTGCATTTATGAGATGAAGCCCTTTTATGTGGACCAATTGTGACACCCCGCCTAATTAAACACCGGGTGATCAGTCCGTTATTAAATTGAAATCAAGGTGAACGGTTGGCTCATTCTTAGCATCACTGTCGCAAAATAAAATTTCCAGTTTAAGCACCCTAAATAATTAAGCTAATTATAAAAACAATTTAAACCTTATTTCCATTTTATTAAATTCCAATATGAAAACCTTTTTGATAATCAACAGTTAAGAATAGCATAAATGTTACGGATGGCAATTAACACACAAGAATTTAACCATTCAGATAAACCAATACTAAGTTTTTTAAAAACTACAAATGAATCATTCTGAAGAGAATTAATTCCCAAAGAATTCCGAATACTGAAAATAAAAGAACATAAATCTCTGGCAAATCCTGAACTAAATAGAGAAACGGGCGACACATGCCCTAACTAAGCAGAATTAATAATAAGAGCAGAATCAACAAAGAGGTCGTCTAAATCAAGGCCCTGCAACTCCCAGATAAGCTGCAGCACATCCGGTCCAAAGAATCTAAGCATGACGCCCCTGTGGCTGGGCACCTGTAATATACACATATATATACAAGGGAAAATAAATAATAGGAAATGCGTCAGAGCCCGAGTGTAAAATAGTTTAAGAATAGTTTACCAGGTATTTAAAATGCTTACCGACTAATGTAACAACCATCTTAGTGTGCGACACTCTCTTGAGAATTCTCACCTATCAGCTAGTGTGCACGCCTACCGTACTATTACCCGCAAAAGTTTCTTTCAACTTAACTCTCCCATACGATTCATCCCAAGAAAATACTATGGCTAAGATAATTAATTTCTGAAACTTAAACTCTCTCGTATGTTTTATATTCCTTAGAATACTCAATATTATGACCAAAATTCCTAAACACTTATAATAAAGTTGGAGTATTTATTCATTACTAAACTACTCTTGTGCATAGTAGAAAGTTCCCATATTTAAGTATACATATATTAGTCACTCAAATAATATATATACTATCGGCACCCTACATAAAATCTATGGTGCTAGCATACTCTGCTATCAAGTCCCCGTATCACTCGTACTAAGGGAAATACAAGTTCTGAATCACTCTTGACTGTATTAACACAAAACACATACAATTGGAGGCGAAGTATAGTTCCAAGTCACTAAGAGGTCTGCACATACCCTCACGTCTCTTAGGAACATCTGACCATTACTCAAATAGCCTAGATCAAGGATACTATCTTCTAGGGTACAAGTCGTTATCCCCCCAAAAGGCCCAATCGAGATAAGACTGTCCTGATGCGAAAACCTCCGTGATAGCAAGTAGCTCGGGTATGATTTTTACACAGATACATAATATATGCACAATCACACAGTTATATATATATAAATATTGCACATTTTCTAAATTAGGTGCGCCCATGTCCTATAATTATATTTATCCCATTTTACTCGATTATCTCACATAACGGATTCGTCACTTTTATTCTCATATATAATTTACTTCATACTTACTTCTCGTCTCCCGAAGTATTCTTTCTCCCTATGTATAATTTCAGTAGGCATACTCTCACTCACCTTCTGGTGTAACTCCCTCACGAGTCTCGATCTTTTATTAAACGTACGCATGATTTCTTACATGTGAATAACTCCCCGTTAACCCATAATTTCATCCTACATTAAATTTCACTCAACGGGGTCTACCTAGACCCTACTGGTCCTCTTTATAATTCATTATGATCTACCAATGATGATCAATGGTTCCTATGCATTTTAACCGGATTAAACTTAAAGGAGAAAAATATGCAGTTTTTAAGGAGGGATCGATCGATCGAGGAATGGGGTCGATTGATCGATATCGTCGATCGATCGGTGTTCTTGATCGATCGATCGATCAAGAAGTTATGATGAATTCTGCCATTGACAAGTTACGGGTTTGCCTCTCCAACCTCTACCAAATCTCCATTAACGATCCCCAAACTCCAAAACAACATTACTACAGGTACTATATACCTAACTACATGATTTCCTTCGTGAAACATGCTCAAATTCATCAACGGTATCGAAATAATGGGGTAAAATTAACATAAACTTCAAGAACCCTAATTTTAGAAGAGACATCCATTCTTCTAATTATTTTCCATATTTCTTATTTTTAAATCAATACTAATTCGTGGGTAATCCTCTACATATGATGGGTATGTCCAGAATATATTAAATTTCTCTAAACATACGATTTATGATCTCTAAATTATCAATTTCTTCCATAAAACACATTCTTGATAATCCAAAACTAAAATGGGTGATACATTAACGAATAACAAAGCAAGATAGATACTTGCCTGAAATTTAAGGTTCTGATTTGTGGATGAAAAAGGTATGGTTACGTTCCTCATTGTGCGATCTACGATTTGGTGGTGGTGGCGGTGCAAACGGATGAGTCTTTGGCCTCAGGTTGCTTAGAAAGCTCTCCAACTTCTTCTCTAATGGGAGTTCTTTGGTTTGATGTTTGTTAACCCTAGAAGACAACTCCTAAGGGATGGTATATCCTTAGGAAATTCGTGGGTTTAATTACCCAAAAATACAAAATGTCTATAATACCCTCCCGGGATGCCAATTAGGCTTAAAACGCCCCAAGACCCAAACTAAACCCTTGGGTATATTATTTTGACTATTTCGACCATTCCGGACACATTGGCGCACTCCATAAAATCATATAGGTAACTTATAATTTAATCATGACACGTCATATGCTCGTCCCGATTTAATTTCCACAATTGTCAAATTATACACTCGTGATAATTTTAATAGATTCGATTATACATATTACTTTACCCCTTAAGTAATATTCAACAAATTCCCAATATTTACTAACTCTCATCATGCTAGTAAATATTTAAAATAATTTTTGAATTAATATTAAATAAATAACTCAATTTAAATTTAATAAATCCCCAAACTTAAAAGCCATAAAAATACGGGGTATTACATACTTCCCCCCTAATAACGGAATTTCGTCCCAAAATTCGGAAAATAAGGCATACCTGGTAAGAATAAATCTGGGTATCTCTCGCGTATATCTGCTTCGTACTCCCAAGTGGGTTCCTCCACATTATGATGCTCTCACTGGACCTGTACAAGTGGAACTACCTTCAACCTCAATTTCCTCTCGCTATGGTCTAGGATAGCCACTGGTCTCTCCTCATAAGAGATGTCGGGCTATAAGTCAATCTCCTCTATTGCGATATGGGTGTGGGCCATATCATCCTGAAGGTATCATCTTAACGATGAAATATGGAATACATCATGAATGTGGTGCATGTACTCTGGCATCCCCAATCTGTATGCCACCGGACCAATCCTCTTGATAATGGAAAATGGACCCATGAACCTCGGAGCCAACTTCCTCTTCTTCCCAAACCTCATCATTCCTCTCATAGTAGACACACGCAGTAATACTTGGTCCCCCACGCTAAACTCTCAAAAAAATGACTTTGCATCGGCGTAGCTTTTCTACTTGTCCTGGGCTACCCGAATGCGACTCCTGATAAGCTCGATCCTATCTGAAGTTTCCTGAATCACCTCTGGTCCAAGCAACTTATTGTCCCCCACCTCTAGCCAACAAGATGGAGAAAAACAAGGCCTGCCATATAATGCCTCAAATGGGGCCATGCCGATCGTGAACATGTGGAAGTTATTATAAGCGAACTCCACCAGTGGAAGATACGTCTCCCAACTTCCTCCAAAATCAAGGACACACATGCGTAGCATATCTTCCAGCATCTTATTGGTACTCTCTGTTTGTCCATCCTTCTGTGGGTGATAGGCTGAACTCAATCTCAACTCTATACATATCGCCTACTAAAAGCTCTCCCAGAAGCGTGACACAAAAATCTTATCTCTATCAGACACAATATGCAGGGGCACTCCATGTAGTCAAACAATCTCGGCAATGAATAACTGTGCATACTGACAGCCCGCCTAATTAAACACCGGGTGATCAGTCCTTTATTAAATTAAAATCAAGGTGAACGGTTGGCTCATTCTTAGCATCACTGTCGCAAAATAAAATTTTCAGTTTAAGCACCCTAAATAATTAAGCTAAGTGTCAAAATAATTTAAACTTTATTTCCATTTTATTAAATTCCAATATGAAAACCTTTTGGATAATCAACAATTAAGAATCGCATAAATGTTACGGATGGCAATTAACACACAAGAATTTAACCATTCAGATAAACCAATACCAAGTTTTTTAAAAACTATAAATGAATCATTCTGACAAGAATTAAATCCCAAAGAATTCCGAATACTGAAAATAAAAGAACATAAATATCTGGAAAATTCTGAACTGAATAGAGAAACGGGCGACACATACCCTAACTAAGAAGAACTAAAATAAGAGAAAATCAACAAAGAGGTCGTCTAAAGAAAGAGCCTTCAACTCCCACATAAGCTGCAGCCAATCCTATCCAAAGAATGAAAGAATGATGCCCCTGTGGCTAGGCACCTGTAATATATACATATATATACAAATGAAAAGAAATAATAGTAAACGGGTCAGACCCCGAGTGTAAAACAGTTTAAGAATAGTTTAGCAAGTATTTAAAATGCTTACCGGATAATGTAACAACCATGTTAGTGTGCGAAACTCTAATGAGAATTGTCACGTCTCATCTAATGTGCACGCCTACCGTACTATTAACCTCAGAAGTTTATTTTAACTTAACTCTCCCGTACGGTTCATCCCAAGAAAATACATTGGCTAAGATAATTAATTTCTCAAACTTAAACTCTCTCATATGTTTTATATTACTTAGAATACTCAATATTGTGACCAAAATTCCCAAACACTTAAAAAAAAGTCAGAGTATTTATTCATTACTTAACTACTCTTGTGCACAGTAGAAAGTTCCCATATTAAAGTATACATATATTAGTCACTCAAATAATATGTATACTATCGGCACCCCATATAAAATCTATGGTGTTGGCATACTCTGCTATCAAGTCTCCGTATTGTTCGTACTAAGGGAAATACTAGTTTAGAATCACTCTCGAACTGTATTAACACAAAACACTTACAATTGGAGTCGAAGTAGAGTTCCAAGTCACTAAGAGGTCAGTACATACTCTCACGTCTCGTAGGACCATCTGACCATCACTCAAATAGCCTATATCAAGGATACTATCTTTTGGGGTACAAGTCGTTATCCCCCATAAAGGCCCAATCGAGATAAGACTGTCCCGACGCGAAAACCTCCATGATAGCAAGTAGCTCGAATATGATTTTTACACAGATACATAATATATGCACAATCACACAGTCATATATATAAATATTGCACTTTTTCTAAATTAGGTGCACCCACGACCCATAATTATAATTATCCATTCTTAGCACATTTTACTCGATTATCTCACATAACGGATTCGTCAGTTTTATTCTCATACATAATTTACTCCATACTTACTTCTCGTATTCCGAAGTATTCTTTCTCCCTATGTATAATTTCAGTAGGCATACTCTCACTGACCTTATGGTCTAACTCCCTCACGAGTCTCGATCTTTTATTAAACGTACGCATGATTTCTTATATGTGAATAACTCCCCGTTAACCCATAATTTCATCCTACATTAAATTTCACTCAACGGGGTCTACCTAGACCCTACTGGTCCTCTTTATAATTCATTATGATCTACCAATGATGATCAATGGTTCCTATGCATTTTAACCGGATTAAACTTAAAGGAGAAAAATATGCAGTTTTTAAGGAGGGATCGATCGATTGAGGAATGGGGTCGATCGATCGATATCGTCGATCGATCGGTGTTCTTGATCGATCGATCGATCAAGAAGTTATGATGAATTCTGCCATTGACAAGTTACGGGTTTGCCTCTCCAACCTCTACCAAATCTCCATTAACGATCCCCAAACTCCCAAACAACATTACTACAGGTACTATATACCTAACTACATGATTTCCTTCGTGAAACATGCTCAAATTCATCAACGGTATCGAAATAATGGGGTAAAATTAACATAAACTTCAAGAGCCCTAATTTTGGAAGAGACATTCATTCTTCTAATCATTTCTCATATTTCTTGTTCTTAAATCAATACTAATTCGTGGTTAATCCTCTACATATGATGGGTATGTCCAGAATATATTAAATTTCTCTAAACATGCGATTTATGATCTCTAAATTATCAATTTCTTCCATAAAACATGTTCTTGATAATCCTAAACTAACATGGGTGAGACATTAACTAATAACAAATCAAGATAGATACTTGCCTGAAATTTAAGGTTCTGATTTGTGGACGAAATAGGTATGATTGTGTTCCTCGTTGCGCGATCTACGATTTGGTGGTGGTGGCGGTGCAAACGGATGAGTCTTTGGCCTCGGGTTGCTTGGAAAGCTCTCCAACTTCTTCTCTAATGTACGTTCTTTGGTTTGATGTTTGTTAACCCTAAAAGGCAACTCCTAAAGGCTGATATATCCTTAGGAAATTCGTGTGTTTAATTACCCAAAAATACAAAATGTCTGTAATACCCTCCCGGGATGCTAATTAGGCTTAAAAACGCCCCGAGATCCAAACAAACCCCCCGGGTACATTATTTTGACTATCTCGGCCGTTCCGGACACAGGCGCACACGAAATCACCATACGAGTGACTTATAATTTAATTACTTTTAATAATAATAATTTAATCCCGACATGACACAATCGCGTCCTAATTTAATTTCCACAATTATCAAATTATACACTCGTGATCATTTTAATTGATTCGATTATACATATTACTTTACCCCTTTAAGTAATATTCAACAAATTCTCAATAATTACTAACTCTCATCACGCTAGTAAATATTTAAAAAAATATTCGGATTAATATTAAATAAATAACTCAATTTAAATTTAATAAATCTCCAAACTTAAAAGCCATAAAAATACGGGCTATTACACCAATATGGTACTGATGGATGTATCCGCTCAAACAATTAATGAAAACTATTAAAGATTATGTTAAGAATACATGGTACATCGAGGGGTCCATTGCTAAGGAGTACATTATGGAAGAGGCTTCCTTGTATGCAAAGGAATATATGCCTAAGCCAAACATTGGAGGTCGTGAACTCTTTATTGATGAATTAGAAGAGTTTGCAGATGGTGAGGCTCTGGGGAAGGGTAAGGTTCTGAAGCTAACATGTACACAATATAAATAGGTGGCACGATATGTATTCGAGACGCATGAAGACATAGATAAATGGAAAATGTGAGTTTATTTAAAATATTTTGTAAAATATTGTAATATGTTCGATGTTATATTCATAAGAAGTTAATATTGATGTTTTTAACCTAGGAAATATAATGAGTGCGGGCGTGCCAAGAGGAGGAAGGGAGGTGCGAGCGCAGACAATGACTTTAGGCATTGGGTAGCTTCTGAGGTGACAACAGTAATACCTCACTTTTATTTGCTTTCTTTGCAACATATTCATAATGAAAAATAATTTCTTGGTTTCAGTTATTGAAAGGTGGTGAAGTATTGACGAGTCTTTCACGTTGTGGGTACCTGAAATTTAGAACCATGGGCCTAGACGACTAACCCAGCCCTGACGGCCCAAAGTCCGGTCCCCTCATCTCTTATTGATCCGGTCTCCCCCACGTTCCCACAATCGAAAGTTACACGAGAGATGGAAAATGTGGAGAAACCCATCACCTCCACTTACCTGCATGTACGTGTATATATTAAACCCTAGGTCCGGGGCAAAAGGACAAGTTGTATTCTCTGTAATCAATCTCCGGAGTATATAGAAATAATATCGACTGCACCACCGTGGATGTAGGCACATCTTTGCTGAACCACGTACATCCTTTGTTGTGTGATTGGAATCTTATATTCCTTATTCTTTTCTTGATAATTGATTCTCTCGTATTTATTTGTGTTTCATAATAATTGCCTCCACAATTGGCGCCATCTGTGGGAAACGTTAATCTTTCCCTG
Source organism: Sambucus nigra (assembly GCA_949130495.1). Lineage (NCBI taxonomy): Eukaryota > Viridiplantae > Streptophyta > Magnoliopsida > Dipsacales > Adoxaceae > Sambucus > Sambucus nigra. The sequence continues at coordinate 305,045,598 of OX422217.1, read as the reverse complement.
AGAAGAGCCCCCTTCAAGAAAGGAGTTTAAGATGTCTGGCCACAGTAGCAATGCTCCCCAAGCAGGAGATATTCAAGAGGCACCTGCTCCTCGCAGGATTAGGTCTGAAGTCCGACGATCAGATTAGAGAGCTCGCCTGGGAAGACCAGCCTTAGAAGAAAGTCAGGGACCAGCGAGGTCCACGCAGATATACAGGTTGATTGATGCGTGCAAGGCAAGGTTCCACGAGCAGAGGGAGTCTTCTAGCAGATACGAGGCTGAGAATGCTCGCTTGAAAAGAAGACTGGAAAGACTGGAGAGGGAGATTCGCCCTGATAACAGGAGACGCCCATATCGCACTCCTAGCCCTATGGCGAGAAAGTCTTGTAGCCGAGGAAGGAGGCCTAGGTGGGACGAAGGACGTGAGTCAGACGACGACCTCCGCTAACAGCTGCGAATATCTCGCCGCTACCAGAGCCCTACTCACAGCGACGAGAACATACGAAACATGGTCCGCAGGGAGATGGACCAGCATCCCGCTCACCACGGAACAAGATCAACTAGAGAACTCGCGAGGCGAGCTCTCAAAACCCAGATGAAGTCACCTTTCACAAGAGAAATCGAATAGGAGGATGCTCCCAAGAAATTTTCCATTCCAAGGTTCAAGATTTACGACGGAAAAACTGATCCCATAGATCACGTCAGGTAATAACGACAGGCCATGACCCTCTGGAGTCACCGAGATGCCCTGATGTGTCACATTTTTCCCTCGAGCCTTCATGATGTAGCACATAAGTGGTTCGAAAGGGTCCCCCACCGATCGATCAATAATTTCAAATCCCTAGCCGAAATTTTTACGGCCCGATTCATTACCAGTAGCTCCCATCCCAAAAGGATGGATGCTTTACTAACAATGAAGAAAATGCCTCAGGAGACCCTCCGAGAATACGCGAAGAGGTACTGGGAGTTATTTAATGAGATCGAGGACTGCGCAAAGGAAGTGGCAGTGGCCTCCTTCAAAATTGGGCTCCCTAGTTCTTCCCTCCTCTACCAGTCCCTGACGAAGAAGGAAGCTATGACTATTGACGACCTAATGGCCTGAATCGAGAAATACGCAAAGGTGGAAGATGTCACCCGCCCTAATACAGGAGAAAATGGTCGAGCTAAGCTCACCACCAAAGTAGCTGAGAAAACTGAGAACTAGAGGAAAGGAGGAAAGAACGGAGGCAAAAATGGCTCCAAGAACGGAGGGAACCATGACGCGTCGAAAGCATTCCAGGCGGTCAATACCGTCTTCAAAGAACCAATTTTTAAGGTTCTCGCGAAGATCAAGGATGTGCCATTCATCAAGTGGCCCAGGGAGATGGGAGGATATCCCTCGAAGATGAACAATGCGTTGAGATGCATTTTTCACAAAGAGGGAGGACACAAGACCGAGCACTACAAAGCTCTTAAGTCTCACCTCGAAGAGTTGGCCTAGTCCGGTCATTTGAACGACTTTGTGGAAAAAAGGGCAGAGAAAGTGACTGCCAACAGAGAGACGAGACCCGACAACGTGCTGGAGGATGATGCTGGACACGAGTTCTCAGTAATCCACAAAGTATCTGATGTCAAGCAGATACAAGGGAACTTAGCTCGAATGGAGATGAAAAAACTTACAGCGGTAATGCAGGCTTTTCAAATCGATCCAGCAAAATCACAGTCAGGAAAGCGTCGACGAGCAGAGGACGTCAACTATAACAAGCATATTGTTTTCACAGACGAAGATTTGATGGGAGTAAGGACCCCACATCATGATGCCCTGGTCATTACACTTAGGATAACCAACTTTGACATCGACAAGCTGCTCGTCGATCAAGGAAGCTCATCCGAAGTAATGTAGCTCGACCTATTCAGGAAATTGAAGTTGAGCATCGCCGACCTAAAGGAAGCTACTGTTCCTTTGGTCAGCTTCGCTGGAAAAATGACCATGCCCTTAGGAAAGATAGTGCTACCAGTTCGTGCTGGTAATGTCTCCCAGATGATTGAGTTTTTGGTAGTTGACATCGAATCACCGTACCAGGCCATCCTCGGCAGAGGATGGCTTCATGCAATAAAGGCGGTCTCCTCGACCTACCATCAGAAGCTCAAGTATGTAACCGAGCGAGGAGTAATAGAGATCCACGGTGACCAAGCGATGGCGAGGAAGTGCTTCATAGCAGCCATCTGACCAAAGCCAGAGAAGAAGGACGGTCAACCCAGCAAGAAAGTTGAAGAGGGTGTGATACCTTCTAAATAGAAATTAAAGTATGGAAGACCTGGAGTAGAGGAGACCAAGCTCCTCTCCTCCGAGCCTATCATCGAGGACCTGGTAAAAGTTATAACCGAAGCTGGTGACAGTAGCAGAGTCTTCTTGATTGGAGCATCTCTCACCGACCAAGAACAGAAGGAATTGACGACCTTGCTGAGACACAACGTAGATGTTTTCGCATGGGAACCATACAAGCTGCCTGGAATTGATCCTGATATGGTCTGTCATCAGCTGTACGTCGACCCCACATTCAAGCCAGTCACGCAGAAGGTACGGAGAACTGCACTCGAGAAGGCCAAAAGCGGTCGAAAAGGAAGTTAAAAAATTGCTGGATGCAGGATCCATACGGGAAGTGCAATTCCCCAAGTGGTTGTCCAACCCAGTAGTAGTACGAAGAATAATGGGAAGTGGAGAGTTTGCATCGACTTCACTGACCTCAACAGAGCATGCCCTAAGGATAGTTTCCCCTCCCAAAGATAGACCAACTAGTAGATGCCACCGTAGCTCACGAGCGAATGAGTTTCCGGGACGCATACTCAGGATATCACAAGATCCCCTTATATGCCCCAGACCAGGACAAAACGGCATTCATCACGATAGTTGGGTTATATTGCTACAAGGTCAAGCCATTTGGGCTCAAGAATGCGGGGGCAACCTATCAGCGACTGGTCACAAAAATGTTCAAGGATCAAATGGGAGACACAATGGAGGTCTACATCGATGACATGATCGTTAAGAGCAAGAAGAAGGAAAATTACCTCTCAGACATGTCAAAGACCTTCGAAATCCTCAGGAAGTACCGAATGAAGCTTAATGCGAGAAAGTGTTCCTTCGGTGTCCAGTCAGGAAAATTTCTTGGATATTTGGTCAGTAAGAGAGGCAGAGAAGCTAATACAGATCAGATCGATGAAATCAACAAGGTACAACCCCCTCGAATAATCCGGGACGTGCAGAAGCTCACTAGAATGCTCACTGCCTTAAATCGCTTCATTTCCAAATCCTCCGAGAAGTGCAAGCCTTTTTTCCAGCTTCTAAAAGGGAGTAAACCGATAGAATGGATCCTAGATTGCTCACGAGCATTGAACGATCTCAAATCCTACCTAAGCACTCCACCGTTGCTGGTCATACCACAGCAAACAGATTCTTTGTACCTGTACCTCTCTGTATCCAATCACACTGTCAGCTCCGCGCTAATATGCGAGGTTGCAAGGATCTAACACCCCATTTATTACGCAAGCAAGACCTTATTAGACGTCGAGAAAAGGTACCTGCCATTGGAGAAGCTCACCTTTGCCCTAGTAATAGACTCGAGGAAGCTGAAGCATTATTTCGAAGCTCATACTATCATCGTCCTTACATCGCACCCCCTTAAGGCAGTCCTAGGGAAAGCGGATTTGTCGGGCAGATTGTCTAAGTGGTCAGTCGAGCTCGGCCGGTTTGACATCCAATTTCAACCAAGGACAGCTATCAAGGGTCAGATCCTTGCTTATTTCATAGCCGAATTCACAGGCGAAGAACTCCCCGACCAACCTCAACCAACAAAGAAAAAGGAGAACCAAGCAACAGTGGAAACCTGGAAACTATTCGTTGATGGATCTTCTAACTTAAAGGGGGCAGGCGTAGCCATTGTTCTCATCACCCCAGAAAACACCATCCTTGAGCAAGGAATCAGGCTTGGATTTGCAGCCTCCAATAACGAAGCAGAGTATAAAGCCCTAATAGCCGATCTCCAAAAGGCGCAAACTCTGGGAGCAAAACATTTACAGGTGTTCGGCGATTCTCAACTAGTCTCCAATCAGATAAGTGGAGATTACAATGCGAAGGATGAAAGAATGGCAGCCTACCTCGCCCTGGTGAGAAAACTAATGATGGGCTTTGAGGAGATCAACATCCAGCAGTTTCCCAGAGGGAAAAATAGTCATGCCGACGCCCTAACAGCCCTAAGTTCGGCAGTTGATTCTAGCCTTAAAAGGGTCTTTCCCATCGATTTCCTCATTTGTCCGAGCATTAACCACAACAGCAAGCTGCCAAACGTGGAATAAATACTCCAGGTGGGATCAGCCCCCAGCTGGATGGACCCCTTAAAGGACTATTTAAAGGAGGGCACGCTCCCAGAGGACAAGAAAACTGCCCACCAAATAAGAGTCAAAGCTGCTCGCTTTCACTTATCCACAGGAGGCGACTTGTATAAGAAGTCCTTCTCCGATCCCTACCTTAGATGCGTCCACCTAGGCGATGTCGAGCAAGTGCTGCGCGAGCTTCACGAAGGAATCTATGGAAGTCATGTCGGAGGAAGGTCTCTAGCCTTTCAAGCAATGGAGGAAGGCTATTGGTGGCCATATATGCAAAAGGACTCCGCAGTATATGTTCGCAAATGCCTGAAATGCCAACTTCACGCTCCTATGGTCCACCAACCCGCTGGTGACCTGAAATCCCTAACCAGCCCATGGCCCTTCGCCCAATGGGGAATGGATATCGTGGGACCACTGCCCACCGCTGTCGGCAATCGCAAATACTTGTTGGTTGCAACTGACTACTTCACCAAATGGATCGAGGTAGAACCATTGGCAAACATTCGAGATGCTGATATGATAAGGTTCATATGGAGGAATATAATCACTCGATTCGGAATCCCCAGAACCATCATCACTAATAATGGGACACAATTCGAGAGTGGCCCCTTTCAGGACTTCTGTAACGAACACGGGATCAGGCACAACTTTAGTTTGGTGGCCTACCCTCAGACCAATGGGCAAGGAAAAGCTTCCTACAAAACTATGATCGATGGATTGAAGAAGCGATTAGAGCGAGCCAAAAGTGCATGGGCAACCGAGCTACCCCATATCCTATGGGCATACCGAACAACTCCTCGGTGAGCAACAGGAGAAACCCCATTTTTGCTAACATATGGCATGGAAGGAGTCATCCCACTAGAAGTGGGCTTACCAATAATGAGATCCGACCTTGTCGACCAAGGCCAGAATGATGAGGCATTGCTCGCTGAACTCGACCTCGCCGACGAGCATAGAGAACTTACCCTAATGAAGCTTGCAAGCTATCAAGAATAGCTCGCAAGGAACTACCACAAGAGGGTTAACCCGAGAAGATTCCTAGTTGGGGACTATGTCCTAAGAAAAGTCCTGGGCAACACGGTGAAGTCATCAGATGGCAAGCTAGGCCCAGCCCAAACTGGGAAGGACCCTTTAAAGTAACTAAAGACGACCTGTAAGGTGCCTATCATTTGGAAACGATGGAGGGCAGAGAGATACCACGAGCATGGAACGCAGCTAATCTCAAGAAATTCTATTTTTAGATTCTCGAGGAATTCTATTGTTGAATCTTTTTTTTGTATTTGTTATGTGAAAAGACAGTTCATTTCCCTTATTACTAATGAAATCAGTAACAGTTGCATTTTATCACACATCTTTTCCAAATCACAGGCACGATGGTCGATATAGCAGGGGAATACCCCTCCTCAGGTCATCGTCATGAAACACGAGAGACCTCTTAGCATTGCCCCTGACAATATATAAAGCCCTACAGAGGATTCTTAGGCAATGTGACCAGATTTTATACTGGCCATCAAACCTATGTTGGTTGAGAAAAATCCTAACCGGATGAAGACATCCAATACCAGGTGTGTCCTCGCCAATTGCCCTACTTAGGCCTAAGGGAGTGTGACGACACAACCTAAAAGGTAAAATGGGTCATAATGGTATTTTGGTATTATACTGGACTGGGGGGACACTTGCATGACAAAACAAAAGGGATTATGAAGCAGCAAAAATATAAAAAGATTGGATGAACACCTTTAGTCGGCAAAATTACCCAAAATATGAACTTTTCATTAATCTCTTATATTTACAACAATGATAATACATGTTTAGTTGGCGAAGCTCGCCCAAAGCATTTACATTATCATAAAAAACAAAAGAATAACAACGTGCAAAATCTTAAGGAGGTGGAAGCCTCCGAACAAGATAATCTGTCACTCTAGCTCTTCATCCATCATCAGGAGTGGGGACTAGCTCTTCCACAACCTCATTTGCGTCCAACTCCAATAGTTGTCGAGGAATAGCATCAATGGGGATCCATCGATCATCCCTCCTGAATGGGTTGGGAATCAGAGTGGAGGAGGACATCTCGTGACGATACCATAACACCGAGTTCCTCGGTACCTGAAGCTCTTTCAAGGCACTTAACCACCCTCTGATGAAAGAAAGTTCCTCGAACTCAGATAGTCTTGTTGAAGCATCTAGCCAGCCTTGATCATAACCGTCAGCCCACGCTTGCCGAGGACCTTTCTTGAATAAGTGCCGCAATCGGGTAACGTCCCTTTGAAGCCCAGGAGCAATTACATATGCTCGCCAGACATCATCGCGGAGCTCTTGAATCTCCTTATCACGCTGTTCTTCTGCTTCCCTGTTCCTGCCCCTGGTTCTCCTACTATCTCGCGGGAGGGGAGGACGAGTGGAACCTCGCGGCATAGGAGGAGTATATCCAGCTCGCGATGATGAGGATCCTTGCAGAACCGCTGAAATAGTGCTCGGCGCATGCTCTCTAAGTTGTAAGACCTACCTCCTCAGGTTTTCATTCTCCTGCTGCTGGAAATCCCCAACTTGGTTGACCTTGGTGGCCTCTAGGAGTCTGGTTCTCAGCACATTGACTTCTTCTTGCACTGAAGCACCAATGTCCTCCATCTCCTGGAGCCTGTCCTTCATCTTGACCACGAGCTCAGACTGCTCCTTATACTTTTGATTCCTTGACCTAAGAGATTTGCAAAGCCTAACAAAGGCCTAACGAACCTGAGGACTGGCATTGGAACCAAGAGTCCTGCCCAACTGAGATGTGGAAGGAATATACTCTTCTATATCAGTAAACTACAAGACATAAAAGGGCAATGGAAAGAAAAATCAATCAATGCACTGGAAAAAGAAGCCTTTTCATTTCATTGATAAAAGTCAAGTACATCGAGCAGAAATTGGAAAAATTACAAGCAAAAATACAAGAATAGTCCTAAAAGTAGATCAACTAGCAACCTCAGGCTTCCCAGAGGTGGCTGGTTGCTTCCACTTGTCAGCAGCAGCAGAGGCATCCCCCTATACAGGGATGCCCTCAGTCACCTGGGCAGGACAAGCACCGGCAGGAATTATTTGAGAGGCAAGATCAACACCCTAGAGGGCTGGGGCAGGGGCATCTTCGTCCATAGGTGGCCTCGGACCCGGGTCATGCTCGTCGAACAGAGGATATTCAGCATCAACACCAACAGCTAAGAGGGCCTTGTTCCAGCCCATCTTAAAGTTCAAACGGTTGATGTAGCCTATTTGAACCTCGACGTCTTCGTAAGCAGCAATCCACCCGGAGTTATATGAATCCTCCTTGATGGTGGCTACCTGGGACTCTTTCTCCTTTAACTGCTCGGTCAGAACCTTGTTCTCCTCCATGACCCCCAACTTGCTCGAGCAGACTAGGTCATAGGCCTGCCTCAGCTCGCTCAGCTCCTTAACCGCAACATCCCTCTCTCGATTAGAATTGATGAGGGACAGATCAGAGGAAGCTCGGGCGGCGTCAGCAATCTTTAAATCAGCTTCCAGCTGAGAACCCCTGACTTCCAGAATGGACTTCTGCTGCTCCAACTCACCATTCCTTCTCACCAACTCGTCGCGAGAACGATAGAGCACGGCAAAGTCAGTCACAAACTGCCAAAAATTAAAAAGAGGTCAGGAAGGAGAAATAACTAAAACTTGTTAAAGAATTGAAAAATGGAGAGGATCTTACCAAGGCTAGCCTCTGGCTAGCTTATAGGGCCAATTGATCAGACCCAACGCCCTCTGGCGATCTGCAGGGAGAACTGCCCTCTCGAGCAGCGCAGGTGCCAGCTGAGGAGAAATGGCAACTGAGGCCCCCTCGGGCAAAGCAGACACTGGGACTAAGGATTGCCCAACCTTCATCCTTGACTCTATCTTTCTCCTTCTCCATTCTCTTCCTCTCCTCTATCCTCTTCTTTTCCTCCACCTTCTTTCTTTCCTCCTCCTTTTTTCTCTCTCTTTCTCTCACCTGCTCTTCCTCTCTCCTCTTCCTCTCTTTCTCCTGAGTAGAAGACCGAGAACTAGTTGCCACGACCCCAGAAGTAGACTTTTGTTTCTTTGACCTCTGTGCAAGAAGCACATGGTCCTCATCATCATCATCTCTAATTAAGTTCTTCCTTGGAGGCATCTCTTCACCTGAACTGCTGGAAGTGATCGACGATCCTCGAGCTTCAGAATCCTCCTCACAGTCAGAAGAACTGCTACTGTCAGAGCTCCCTTCACCCAAATTACTCGCAGCTCCTGCAGGCTCACTCTCAGAGCTGCTCTCCTTTTCGTCCAACTGGATAGGCTCAGCAGTAGTCTCTCCGAAGGAATCAAACTCTAGCACACTATCCACAGGCCGTGCTATGAAGTTGGAGCCTACGTTCTTATACTCGAGCAAAAAGGAAGCAGACCTGGGATGCTCGTCGTCACCCAGAGGCTCCCTGATATTCCAAGCTTTCACCAACTCCGAGATACGAACCTCACTGAGAGCAGGCTCCAAATTCTTTGACCTCGCTGTGGAAGAAAAAGCAAAGAGGGGTTAGAAAAGTCACAAAACATCAAAAGTTGAAACAACAGTACAATGTCTACCTGTATATTCCTCCCCGTAAAAAGGAACAGAGAACCTCTCAGACCTCGACCCTTTAAATTGGGGAGGGAACTGCCAATTCCTAACGAGGAAACCCTCTTGCCAGTAGTCCTCATGGGAATCAGGTAGGTTTACTACCAATACCCTATCAGGGCTCCTAGCTTTGAGGTATAAGACACCTGAACTAGTTTGAGAAAAGGAATAGCAAAAACAGATCTCGACAAGTCCTAACCTAGTACCATACAACTAATTTATTCTATGGACTCCATTTACTATTTTCCACACATTGGGCGAGCATTGTGCAGGAACAATATTAAAATAGCCAAAGAAATGCAGAAACAAATCATTGGGAGGGAAAGTAAGTCCCCCTGAGAAAGCAACAAAACATGGATCCAGTGGGCATCCTCTATATCCCTAACGTTCCTAGGAGGGGAGGCACGACACTCAATATCTACCCACTCAGGGATGTTGTAGAACTTCCTAAATTCAGAGATTGACCTATTTCCAATCTTTGCTGTTGAAAAACTCAAGAAAAGCCACAAACCAAAGAGAAAGTGCAAAGAAAGGGCACGAGAAACTTACAAAACAGAAGATCGGTTCAAGTGATGAAGAAGCACGAGCTCAAGATGACTAAGAAGCAATGGGAATGGGGATTGAGAGAACAAGGTACGAGGCGCTAGATTTCTCAGAAGAAAGAAGATTACTGGAAGGGCTGAAGCGACGGAAGAAAAAGTGGCTGTCCCAATAAGCCTTCAATTCTAATCATAGCGCACAATAAGCGAAGCGGGTGCCGCCAAATCAACTTCATAGTTTTCAAAGAATCGCAAATCAACCATAATGGCTGATCATTTAAATCCATTGAACCCATAAACATGGCCCAATAAATTTAGGGGCAATTGTGGGTACCCGAAATTTAGAACCATGGGCCCGGACGAGTAGCCTAGTCCTGACGGCTCAAATTTCGGGCCCCTCATCTCTTATTGATCCGGTATCCCCCACGTTCCCACAATCGGAAGTTACACGGGAGATGGAAAACGTGGAGAAACCCATCACCTCCACTTACCTGCATGTACATGTATATATTAAACCCTAGGTCCGGGGCAAAAGGACAAGTTGTATTCTCTGTAATCACTCTCCGGAGTATATAGAAATAATATCGAGTGCACCACCGTGGACGTAGGCACATCTTTGCTGAACCACGTACATCCTTTGTTGTGTGATTGGCATCTTATATTCCTTATTATTTTCTTGATAATTGCCTCTCTCATATTTATTTGTGTTGCATAATAATTGCCTCCACACACATCTAGCAAATGGGCCTATTTTTGTAGCCAAGGAGTTGGACAATATCGTGTCAATGGTTTTGTGTTCTCTTCAAGTACACACGAGATAAAACTCATTAGGAAATAAAATAGTATCTGAGATGACGTATTATGGGATTATAAAACCAATTATGCTATTACATTATATATATTTCAGCATACCTGTATTTTATTATGATTGGGTGAGAGTGGAGGACAAGAATGTATGTATGGTCGACACTGACATCCACATGGTAAGGTTATATTATGTTATTAGTCCTCCTTGTTTGTAGGTTTACACATGGCATCATCAACATTCGTAGTATTCAAAGGCCTAAATCCAAGTGTTTACACTCTATGGCAAGTAACACACGCACAAGTCAATGGATACCAAGGCACCATATTAAAAAAATTGAGTCCATTGAACTTTCTCAATAGGCATACTCCAAGTACACGAAGGAGGATGTCACCGCATCAATACCCCCACGGTTGATATACCCAGACTTCACGAAGCGTATCCACCGTGTAGTGACCCATGGTCTAGGCTTAGAATGATTTGTTATATGTTCATGACATTTCATGTCATTGAAGTGCTGTGTCGTTATTTTTTAGTTTATTTTTATTCTATGTTCATTTTGTACTTGGCGCCCAATAAGGGGTTGTTTTATTCTAATTTCATTTTGTATCGGGTATTTTAAATATTAAAAATATAAATGAAATATTGTCAATTTTTTTATCCTTATTACATGTTCATGATATCTATTCTACTCTCATCATTTCATCATTTTGTGAAAATTTAAAGCTGATTATAACAGGTCTTACCACATTTAACAAATTTAACTTTTGTAACTATTAATAACAGTAATTTTTTTATCACTACTATTAATTTTGTAACCACTAATAATAGTTACAAATATTAGATTCGTAATCACTGATTGCAGTTATACATATAAGATTCATAACTGCTGTCAGTATTTATAAATATCAGATTCGTAACTATTGTCAACAGTTATAAATATTATATTCGTAAATGCTGATAGCAATTAAAAATTAGGGTCACCAGTCAAAACCCAATTGGGATTATAAAAATTTGTGACTATTGTTAGGAGTTATTATATTTTCTTTGTCACCCCCTAAATTATAACGGTAAATAGCAGTTATAAAGGTTGATTGTTAACAACACTCACAAATCACCCATTTTGGTGTAGTGAGAAGAGGTTATACATAATTCTCCAGAGTTGGTTATGAACAGAAGATCCACTTTCTCTAAAATTCCAGAAGGCGTTATTGTCTAAGAAAAGTCACAATTTCCTAAAGTAACTATAAAGCCCTTGAAGTTGGCAAAAGTGTCGAATATTAAATGAGATCTCTATATTTTATACATATAAAAGAGAAAAGTGGAATCGTCAAAGATGATCATCAATGATATAATTATGTTGTAGCTACAGAAATAAAAGGGCAATGATATTATAAATTCATGTATTATAAATGAATGCCAATAAATAAAATATTAGCCAAAGTGAGAAAATGCCATGTTGTCATGATATGAATCTCTTAATATACATAGTGTATTTTAACATATAGTAGAAACTCCATAAGATGTTAATCTCGGAGGTTATGGATGGGTGTAAATAGGAAAAAGAATTGATAAACTCGCTAAAAAGTGAACGATCGATGGCAAAAAAATAAAAAAATTATTATATATGAATTTATCATCCCGTTACGCCAATAAATACTTTACAGACATTTCACTAACTTATAAGCCTTTTCAAATATATTATATGAAACTCGTGAATATTATAAGTGATTATATATACGGGACTTAGACAAAGAATACATACAATATTTCTCGAAGTATTTTCTTTGCCTGAAGCAAAGATAAGGAGTACGTACTCAAATACACTAAGACGTTCACTGTACAGAAGACAATCCAAAGGGATATAAGTACAATCGTCTTAGTAAATATTTGTCTAAGAAAGGGTATACAAATAATTATATATGCAAATGTTCCATTATAATATATTTATAAATGGACATTCTTCTGAAGATCTCAATCAAAATGCAAAATCAACAAATAAGGAATTAAAAAATGAATGATCTTGGAGTAAATAATTATTGTCTTGCCAAATAGATCGAGTACAATTTATATTAAACACTTATTCATTAGTTAATTAGATTGAAAAAACCTGTAATGATTTAGTATATATTAAGCACACCATTTTACTATACACATGATGTCTAGTCTTTTAATATTATAATATCTATATCATCCTAAATGATAATAAATATATACCTGGTCCAGAAGTACCATATTATCATGTTGTCATTGCATTGTTTTTACGTTATTAGTATATTATTACATATAACACAATACCAGACATAATAATTTCAGTCAATCTCTTTATAAGAAATAATTACCATTTAACTTGCAAAATATTGGACTAGTATCAATTATATTATGTGATATTTGTATATTTAATCATATATGTCTAGTCAGTTATATAGATGCAGATTATCTCTGGAATCCTCACCAGGAACAATCAAAGTACTTATGACTTGCCTCAAACAACATATGTTCCTCCTCCTCCTCCTCCTCCTCCTACTGCTACTACTACTGCTACTACTACTGCTACTACTACTACTACTACTACTACTACTACTACTACTACTACTACTACTACTACTACTACTACTACTACTACTACTTATGAAGGCAATGGTTCTTGTATATTCCACACTCAAAATGCTACATCAAGGCAGATATGCCTAACACATTTCAGTTCCTCTATATCCATAAACTCAAGAAAAGTTATGAAACACATAAACTCCAGAAGAGTTATGCTATTGAAATAAAATAAATATGATAAAGTGACATGTTCATCCATCTTCACCTAAGTCTTATGGAAGTCAAGCTTATGAAAAAAAATAAAATTAAAGTAATAGTTGATCAAATCTATTCACCATGTACAAGAAACATTTCAAAATGTTGTGTATGAGACTAATATGCATCGAAAAAATAATCGGAGAAATACCTTAATCAGGGGGAGAATCTAAGAACATAACATGTTAAAAATATACACATTGTATTTGTTTTTCTTTAATTAGTTTTTTTTTCCACTGGATTTTTCAGCTAAAGGTTTTAACAAGGCAATACTAAGCGCGTCCGGTACCGATTCAATGATTACAAAAGTTGTACTTTTTTCCTTCACTTTGATTTTTTCCACTGGATTTTTCCTTAGTAAGGTTTTAATGATGCAATAATGGATATAGTATACATCAAAGGGGGAGTTTTGTAAAATAAGTATTAAGTGTATGTCCACTTGTATTCTAGTCCACATAATAATTATTAAATGGTCTATTGGATTACCTTATTTTGAACTATAAATATGAATCATACTCTATTAGTATGGACATATCAATGAAATAGAAGACTCACCCCTCTAAATTCTCTCTATATACCCTTTATTTTACAACATATTTGGATTAGTCCCATTGTGCTTTCTCTTGGACATTTCTCTCAACAAAAAGACAAATTTTAAGATGACTAATCCTCACTTATAATTAAATTTTACAAATTTGAATGTGCTGATGTGATATTAATTAAGCGGGATGTGTTATTCAAGGTGAAAACTTACTTCAATAGTAATTAGGGAATTAGTGCATCAAAGAGGAAAAACTCGAATGGGTGAGTATCCACTCAACAGTTACTATAGCAGTTATGTTGCATGAGCAAGATATACTATAAATAAACAACGAATGTAACAAAGAATAGAGGAATCCTTAACCAAAAATGCATTTGCATTACATTTATCCTCGTTTTTTTCTTCTTTTATATTTCTTTCTTTATTTACAGTATTTCTTTCAATTCCGCAAGTAGATTGTAAGGTAGTTGTAATATTTTCTTTCAAAGTTTATTTCAAGTTTTTTGCCTCTACATTTTTGTTATTTACTTTCTGGCAAAATTATTACGCGACTCGCAATTTACTTTCTTACGAATCTTTACTTTAATCACATTTTCTTTTCTCTTATTTATAAAACTTTACTCTTCTTTCAATTCACAAAATTTACTATTTTTGTCTTAGTTAATTATTGCAACTTAACACTCACTTCAAAGTCTTCCCTAAGGAAAGCATAAGTCCTCTTAACCGAGGCATTAGATGCGACACAGTCGTCTGATAATTATCACTAGGCTAAAATCTTTGATTGACGCGACTACAACTCTTTCTTGGCACACTTGCAATCCTAATTAACTATCAAGCTAGAGAAAATAACCCAAACACCGTCGTGGAGAAAACCCTTCCACTTACTTTTTTTGGTAACGAAGGATAATTCCTAAACCAACTGACGCGCATCTTGAAACTAATCCTTTTTGGCTTGGAGAAACCTCTATCAAAGATTTTTTTTCTTTAACTCTTAACCCTAAGCGGACTCGAAATCTTCACATCTGGATAGCAAACTCAAGATCTGATTAGTCAAGTTGACCCAGGGGTGTTCACGATACAGTAAAAACTCGTACCATTTTATACCGAAAATTAGTGGTAATGGTTTACATTTTTTTACTTTCCAAAATCGAAATTATCGAAACCGAAATTACCTAATTTTTCGTAGTTGGTTTTTGTTTTGACATTTTAAAAATCGATTTACCGAGTGTACCGGCTGAAATAAAATACAAAAATTAACGTACAGAAAATATAAAAACAATATTATCGAACTTACAAATTGAAAATACTAAATTAAATCTGTAGATGGGTGTCTATCAATAAAAAAAGCAAATAAAATAAAAATGCTTCTTTTATTAATGACATCCGAGAGGTGCCCGCGAAGGTCACCCAGAAGTCCAAAAGCCATTGCAAGGTTTAGTGCCGCTGCAAGGGTCAGCACCGCTGCAAGGATCAGCGCCGCTGCAAGGGTCAACGCTGCTTCAAGTGTCAGCACCGCTGCAAGGGTCAGCACCGCTGTAAGTGTCCGCGCCGCTGCAAGGGTCGACGTCGCTTCAAGTGTCAGCGCCGTTGTAAGTGTTCGCGCAGCTGTAAGGGTCGGCACCGCTTCAAGTAACAGCGCCGCTGCAAGTGTCAGCGCCGCTGCAAGGGTCAGCGCCGCTGTAAGTGTCCGCGTCGCTGCAAGGGTCGGCGCCGCTTCAAGTGTCCGCTCCGCTGCAAGTGTCCGCGCCACTTCAAGTGTCCGCGCCGCTGTAAGTGTCCGCGCCGCTGCAAGGGTCGGCGCCGCTTCAAGTGTCAGCGCCACAGCAAGGGTCAGCGTCACTACAAGTGTTCGCACCGCTGCAAGGGTCGGCGCTGCTTCAAGTGCCAGCGCCGCTATGAGTGTCAGCGCCGCTGCAAGGGTCAGCGTCGCTTCAAGCGTCAGCGCCACTACAACAAGGGTCACTACAGCAATAACAGTTGAGAGGTGCCCGCGAGGGTCACCACAGAAATCCAAAATTAAGAAGTACCACTGCAAGGATCAGCGCCGCTACAAGGGTCACTGCAGTAATGACAATCGAGAGAGTCAGCGTCACTGCAAGGCTCAACGCCACTGCAAGGGTCACTGCAGAAATGTTATTCGAGAAGTGGTGCTACAGGGGTTTCGACAGAAACTCATATTGAGTGAGTAGCTAACATGAAAAACTCCTCATCATGAAACATCAGTCTCTAAATGAATAATAGCACTAACACTTTAATTTCTTGTACAGGTTGCCTAGTCGAGCAAGCAGGGCTCGAACAGGAGCATTGGGACCTCCTGGGAGTTTTGGCTTGGCGGCTGAGGGACAAGGTATGTTGAGCAATCTCAACCACTTAGCACTATAGGATTGAGAGAATACTAGTAGGAAGACCTAATAGTCACTCGAGACTACACACACTTCACACTCGGTCATAAGTAAAGTGAACAACCAAAGAGCTGGCTACTCACAAGAAATAAACTCTTTACAAGAAAATGACTTTTCCAGAAGAGGGGGTCCTCAAGATCCCTCTCAAGAAAAACAACATTTTTAGAGGAAAGGAGTCCTTAAGGTCTCCTCTCTCAAGATTTGCAAAATTGCACCAAAAGTTACCGTTTCAAAAGATAACTACCAAATATGATATTTTGTCTCCATTAGGGGACATATGTGCTTTTTGACTTTTGGTCAGCGCCAGGTGGTGCCTGCAGGGGGGACAGGCAGGCTGCCTACAGGTAGGGACAATTGGTACACTTCATACATTGTCCCCCACCAACTCTCTCAGTTTTGGCGCCCAAAAAATGCCAACTCACCCCTAACGCCCTAGTATAAATAGACCTCTGGGCAAGGTCAAGAGATAGACAATAGAAATTGCACTGTTACTCTGCCAAAATATCACCAGACCTACCTAAGTATTCTCTCCCTGCTCATTCTCTTAGTGCTGAGTGCCTTGTTCCTTCACTCCCCACTGACAGCCATCACTCTCAGGTGTTTCCCTTGAGAAAATGACTATTTTTGCTGTGAAAGTTCATCTTCTTGCAGGGAGTGAGTTGAAGCTTGAGTTCCATTGTTACCAGAAGGAGAAGCTTTCTTCAGAAGTTGCACCAGGAGACCTTGAAGACCTTGCAGGCAGCGCCCATTGGAGTGGGTCACGCCTCACCCTTTCCAGTTATTCATAAACCCCAGTCTAACTACCCTCCTACATTTGGCGACTCTGCTGGGGAGGTATCCTCACTTCCATGGACAAAGAAGGTTTCAATGTCTCTAAGCAGTTGGTTTTTGAGGACATTCCGTCTGGTAATGGAGCTCACAGTGACGATACTACTCAGGAAGAAGTGGTGGTGATCGGAGCCAAGTCGCCAACGCCTCAGGGAGGGCAGACCATTTCGCCAGAAGTGGCTCCAATGGCAGGTATGAATCTTATGGCAATGTTTTTTTACTTTTAAAAGCAAAACAACGTGGATCTATCAAGCTTGGGTCAAGGTTATGTGACACCTCCTGCTGCCCCTTCTGGAGGGATAGCCACTCCTATTGGGATTTCAGCAGAGAAGATTCCGTCTCAAAAGGCGGCGCCAGAGCAGGTCCTGGCGCCAACAGGTTCTCCAGCTGCTAAAAGCACGTGTTTGGAGGAGTCACCCTCTAAGGCTGTTACTATGGAATAAGTGAGGAAGTTCCTCTCCTCCTCTCAAAGAGAGGGTTCCCACCTATACGAGGAGTTACAAGACCCCTATCCACAGGAAGTAAGTGAGAAGCCATACCCTGAGGGGTATATTCCACCAAAATTTATCAAGTTTGGAGGTAGGGGGGAGAACCCTAGAGAGGACGTGAAGAGGTTCGTCGAGTACCTGGGAGTACATGCTGGCAACAAGAACCTGAGGTTGAGGGAGTTCTCTAAGACTCTCACTGGGAAGGCTTATAAATGGTATTCCCACTTGGTGCCTAACAGCGTCCCTACTTGGGAAGAGATGCACAGGCAGTTCCTCCAGAAGTTTTTTGTAGTGGAGGACTAATTTACACTGAGGCACCTGGCGCAAGAGGTCCAGAAGCCAGGAGAAGAGTTGATGCACTACATCAAGCGATTTCGTGAGAGGGCCTTAGATGTCCACGAGGAAGTGGCGGAGGCCAGGTTGCTACAGATATGTGTGGAAGGACTCTTAGAAGAGTACAAGCTGCACTTGATCAATGAAACTAGAGATGGAACTTTCAGAGAATTCACCAGGGCCGCCAGCAACATAGTTATGATAATCAAACCAAGAGCCCCGGGTTGGAGGACGCAAGTTCCACTGACTCCCGGGAGGTTTCAAGTTTCGAGGAGGCAAGCGGTTAACTATGTAGACGGGAGTAACAAAGGGAAGAAGGGAGGCTCTGGGGCCAAGACTGACAGTCCCGGCAACAAGAGAAAATTTGGGGAAGATGCCCCTTCGCCACTATTTGGGGAAGACAAGGCTATGGATTGTTATCGCACCTTAGTGCGAGAAGGTGCAGCAGGACCTCTCCACCTAAAAGGAGAAACCCCCACTGCAGCTGACAAGGCCAATCCAAAGTACTGCGAGTTGCACCAACGAGTGCAGCACTCTAGTAAAGATTATTACTACTTGCGAAGGATCATTGGTGAACAGATGGCCAACGGTACCTTGCAGATACCCCCTGTGGACGTTAACGAGAACCCACTTCCTGAGCATCACTTTGGCACCGCCAACATGGTAGTTTCCTGTGATGAAGAAGCTACAAGAAGTCTTATGAAGTGGGAGAGTGGCGAGCAGTTATGCGAGGAGTTAAAAAATCTATCACTGACCAGACTTGAGCTAGAAAGAAAGCAAGAGGAGTGTTTCTTCACTCCGGAACATGAAAATGGAAGTGGGGAGGTTGAGGAAGTGGCTCTCTCAGAAGGCGAGGTAGACATCATCCTCGCTCTAGATGAGGGAGGGACCTCTGAAGCGGAGTATGTTTGCAGTTCCCAGGCGTACGAGGTAGACTTAGATTCTGAATGTGAGACCATTGCGAGGATTCCCAAGTTCATGTGATTTTTCGACCAGATAGGGGTGAAGTACGACACGAGGGTGTCCATCACGAGGAAAGTCTTAGAGGCAATGCAGCAGTGGAGAAACCCTTCACTAAATTGGTAGGGGCCAATCGGAAGGATGATTAAGAAGTATACCTCTGAAGTGGTGTTTTCAGAAGCAGATAGGGTGGTGCCCTACTTCCACAATCGCCCGTTGTACGTCACAGCCATAATTAATGGAGTCTCATTTCCCAGGGCGTTTATGGATGGAGGAGCATCCATTAACATCATGCCCATCAGTACATTATATGAAACATGAATTGACTAGGAGAAGGTGGTTCCGGTACCGCTAGTAATTTTTGGATTTGACAACGCCGGAATGAAGTCTATTGGATACGTGAATGTGGGAATTAAGTTGGGAAATTTCACCTCCCACATCAAATTTCATGTTATTAACGCCAACACCAGCTACCAATTACTCATTGGAAGGGTATGGATGCACACTCATGGGGTGGTTCCTTCCACCTACCATCAATGCGCGAAGGCAAACATTAGAGGTACAGAGACAGTGATCAAGGCCACGCAGAGACCCTTCGCCGTTGAGGAGGCCCACCTGGTAGATGCTGCCTTCTACACCGAGTTAGATGAGGAAAGAAAGGTGTCTACAAGAAAACTAGTAGGAATCAAGGTAGCTGAGGGAAGGGTCCAGCAGAAGAAATCCGTTCATGACCGTCTAGGGGAGAGGATAATCCCCCATATGCCAAAAGGCAAGAAGAAAGTAGAGGAGGTAGCTAGACCCCCTCGAACTTGCAAGAAAGTGGTCTTGCTTGATGGAAAGATCATCTAGCGTTTATAACGGTCTGCGCGGGCGGTGTTCTGGGATGAGAGCATCGACCCGACGCCCGAGTGTTTTATCGTTGATAAATCCCATATTGTTGAGCATGTTGAGGAACCAGAAGAAGCGCCAGAGTGCATGCAAGACGGACCCAGAGAGCAACTGCAGGAATTAGAGGAAATCAAGTTGGGGTTAGAAGAGGGCGAGAGTAGACCCATTCTAATCTCCAAGTGCCTGGAACCGAAGCAGAAGGAAGATCTCATTGAGCTACTTAATGAGTTCACTGATGTATTTGCTTGGAAGTACACGGAGATGCCAGGAATAGACGCAGAAGTGAGCTCTCATAGATTGAACATCCTTCCCAATGCCCTTCCGATAAGGCAAGCCACACGCACATATAAAGCAGACCTTGATTTGAAAATAAAAGCTGAGGTGGAGAAGTTGTTAGCGGCAGGGTTCATCAAGCCTATTCAGCACCCCATATGGCTGTCCAGCATAGTGCCAGTGGCAAAGAAAGACAAGAACCAAATCAGAATCTGTGTAGATTTTCGTGACTTGAACAGGGCGTGTCCTAAGGATGAATTCCCACTACCCAGCATAGACAGCTTAGTGGATGCCACCGCGGAACATGAGATGTATACCTTCATGGACGGGTATGTTGTCTATAACCAAATTAAAATGGACCCCGCCGACACAGAGAAGACTCCCTTCCGCACACCGTTAGGGAACTTTCACTATACAGTCATGCCCTTCGGATTGAAGAACGCTGGATCCACATACCAGCGGACCATGATGGAAATTTTTCATGACTTATTTCATGATATACTAGAATTCTATGTGGATGATCTGGTGGTGAAGTCTAAGAAAGAAAACAAGCATATTCAGGATCTCAGGAGAGTATTCGAAAGGTGTCGTCGGTACAAGATGGGAATGAACCCCTCAAAGTGTGCCTTTGGGGTTACTGCAGGGAAATTCTTAGGTTTTGTGGTAAATAGACAAGGGGTGCAATGTGACAACCCGCTATCCGAAATAAAGGGTGGTTAGCCCTATACCCCGATGAAACAGGAAACATGGATAGATATCATTCTCAGCATCACAGTAAACATACAAAGTATACGGAATAACCACACCATATTCCAGAAAACGGGTAATCAAAATTTTTAGTTTTGAAATTTAAAGAAAACATTTTCAACAACCCATAATAGAAAAGAGGGTGGAAACTCCCACAAGCATATATATATACCAACAATAGTAAGGAAAGGACCGAATGAAACATCGGTAGAATTTATACAATACACAATAGGTCACAGGTGTTACATAATACATCCATTATACAATTACAACGGTTTAAGCCACACGCCCTAATAAAGACTGATCATAACTAGATAACAAAATGGAGGCGTCTACACAAATATCCCGTGATACCCGCAAAATGTCACGGCTCCTCAAAAGAAAAAGGGATGGGATGGTCATTACGAGCGACCTTGCGGAGGAACACCTGGACAAATAAAGAATATACATACACAACAATAAAACGAAGATCCGGTCAGAGGTCGGTTTGATATGATCACTAGATAAATGACAGGTATGACAATAATGTACAAGTAAGCATGGATGATATTCTAGCATGGTAACATCATATGAAAAACTAAGACAAATAAATGTTTATTAAAATGAAATCCAATTATACAAGAATTAAAAGTACTTATAAGACTTTTTCATCTTTTCTCATTTTCAATTCCATCTTCTTACAATTCCTTATCAGGATTTGCATTTATTACCATGTGCTCCTTATGGCACTTATCTCAATAGTATGCTCTTTGTGGCATATCCTTTGCTCTTTATGGCATTAATGTCCCATCGAGTCCAACTCGATAATAGAATAGTTATAAATATAAATATAACGATTCTAAGACCGCCCGTCCGGGTTTCCCCACAGTGCGCGTCCCTAAATAACCATCATCTTCCAGGGCCTAACATAAGACAACCTGGGATCCTATCGCAAACGTCGGGAAGCGTCCATATGCCTGCGGGGTAGTCAAGACCACACCCAGAATCTCCTACCCATCGCAGAAAAATATAAAACAAACGCTCATATGGCCTAGGACTATATCCACCCTGCATTCACTAGCCAGGGGGCTTCACCTCTCGCACGGACTTCCCTTAAGATGGTATTTAGAGAGGTGTGTAACATCCATTTTATTTATTTCCATTACATGATTTTGTAAATTATCATTTAAGTTATTCATGTAACATCTTACCAAATGCATTATGATTATGGAATTCACATCATCCTAATAACCTCGAAGAATATTTAACTCCCAAGTTATTTCTCCCAAATGTCCCTTTTTGGACCTTAACCCAAACCATCAATCAAGATCTAGTGCACATTGACTCCTAGAGTCTCCAAAATTTACTTTAAGATTTACTACCTTCATATAGAATGATACGAAAAAGAAAAGCGTGAACATTGCTTTAAATTCTCCCCTTGAAATAAACCCTAGATGAACCCCTTCGAGTCTAGGGAGTCGACCCAACTCAACTAACACTCTAAAATCCTATGTTTACTTCATTCAAGAAGGCCCCTACTCACTAATCCTAAAGAAAAGGGTTTAAAATTGGAAAAAGAAAAATTTGAAAAAGTGCAGGGTTTCCGAATCGATTCGGGGCCTAGCCGAATCGATCCGGCCAGGAGATGTGGGATTCTGCATTTGCCGAATCGATTCGGCCAGAAGGCCGAATTGATTCTCCCAGGAAAACTGGGTTTCTGCATAGATGCCGAATCGATTCGGACCAAGCCGAATCGATTTGGTTCACTAGACCTGAGCACTAGACCTAAGCGAATCGATTCGCCCAGAGGACCGAATCGATTCGGGCCTGCGATTTTGCCAAGAATGGCTATGGAGTATTAGACTCCAATCTCTACCCCAACTCAAATCTCCTCAAACCAAACTCATTTATCATCACCAATATATCATAAATACTACTAATGACCACCTTAAACCTCATCAATCATCCCAATCATTTTTGAATGGATTAAAACCCACAAATACATAAGAAAGCCCTAAAATAGCTAAACCATAATCAATACATCATTATCATAACAAATCATTTATCTCAAACCACAATTAGCAAGTAAGAAACTTGCCTTGATTCAAAAATTGCAGATTTTCTTGGTGTAGAGCAAGAATCCCTCTCAATCTTCAACCTCTTTCTCTTCCTCTCTCTAGTTCTCTCTAGGCTTACGAAATAGAAATTAGGGCAATTATAAGACTTAGTGAGTTTAAGTCGTGTCTTAAGACAAAAGTCCCACTTAATTAACCAATAGTGCGATAAAATAATACGCAAATGCATATTTAAGGCATAAGCAGTCAAAAATGCCCAAAACCTCAAAATACAATATGGTACATTATTTGACTATCTCGAACATTCCGGATTCAACTACAGCCTCCAAATTATTATTTGGACCTTTTATAATTCAATTTAAGTTCCGGTCTCTTTATTAAGACAAATATCATTTTAATTCAAATGATATAATAAAACATAACATGACAATATTCACCCACAGTTACAATGCAGGTGCAAACTCATAGTGAACATTAGCTTTTCTTCATTAAATTAGCAATCAAATCATAACCCAACGCTTATATCTAATTACCATACCTAGTAATTAATATAAAATAAGTTCTCATAAGCGACGGTTATTACATACTCCCCCCCTTATGAGGGAATTTTGTCCCCAAAATTCAAGCGTACCTTATGAGAAGAGATGTGGATACCTCTCCCGCATGTCATTCTCACACTCCCACGTTGATTTTTTAGCATTATGGTGACTCCATTGAACCCGCACCAAGGGCAAAACACGAGATCTCAATCTACGCTCCCCATACTCTAATATTGCAACCGATTGTTCTTCATATGAAACATCGGGTTGCAAATCAATATCCTCGAAAGGAATGTGACATAGCGCACCTTCACACCTTCTATATTTCTTTAGGGAGGAAACATGGAACACATCATGAATTTGTTGCAATGGTTCCGTTAAAGCAAGTTGATATGCCACGGGACCCACCTTTCCAATAACTGGAAATGGTCCAACAAAGCGCGGAGCCAGTTTCCCCTTTTTACCGAAATGCTTTATTCCTTTCATGGGCGACACTCTAACCAAAATTTGGTCCCCAACCTCCAGTTCCATGTGCCGACGACCCGCATCGGCATAGCTCTTTTGACGATCTTGGGCTATCCAAATGCGATTTCGAATCAACTCAATCTTTGAGGAAGTATCTTGGATCATTTCAGGCCCAAGAAATTTATTATCACCCACCTCCAACCAATAAGCGGGTGATCTACACGGCCTTCCATACAAAGCCTCGTAAGGTGCCGTCCCAATTGTGAATTGGTAAGAGTTGTTATAGGCAAACTCAACCAATGGGAGATATTGTTCCCAACCCCCTTTGAAGTCAAGCATACACATGCGAAGCATATCCTCCAACATTTGATTTACCCTTTCAGTTTGGCCGTCTGTTTGAGGATGGTATGACGTGCTTAACCTCAATTCGGTCCCCATCGCTTCTTGGAAACTCCTCCAAAAGTGGGAAACGAAAATTTTGTCTCTATCGGAGACAATATTCAAGGGCACCCCATGGAGTCTCACCACCTCCCCGATGAATAAGCGAGTATACCGAGCGGTGTCATAATCTGTCCGCACAGGTAGGAAGTGTGCCGACTTTGTCAATCGGTCGACAATTACCCAAATAGAATCACACCCACTTTGCGATCTCGGCAAGCCCATGATAAAATCCATCGATATACTTTCCCATTTCCACACAGGGATCTCTAGCGGTTGCAACAAACCGATCGGTTTCTGATGATCGATTTTGACCAATTGACAAGTAGTGCATTGGGATACAAATTCCGAAATATCCCTCTTCATACCCGACCACCAGTACTGACGGCGCATATCCTGATACATTTTATCCCCACCAGGATGAACCATAAACCGAGACCCATGAGATTCAACCATCACTGCCTGACTCAAATCTCCTTCCTCCGGGACGATGAGTCTTCCATGGAAGCGCAACCCACCCTCGGAACCAATCGAGTAGGACTCTGCTCCCTCGGACAGTAATCGGCGAATATGGTCTTGACACTCCTTATCCTTTGCTTGAGCTTCTACCACCCTTGCCACAATGGTAGGAGTAACAGTCATTACCGACACGAATGCCCTCACCATCGCATCCTCCTGACTGAGTTCCTTCCATTTAGCTTTCCAAACCTCAGTTAATTCTCCATTAGGCTTCCTACTCAAGGCGTTCGCTACCACGTTGGCCTTACCCGGATGATAGTGAATATCAAATTGGTAATCTTTCACGAACTCTAACCATCGGCGCTGTCTCATATTCAAGCCCCTCTGTGAAAACAAATATTGCAGCGATTTGTGGTCCGTGAAAAGACTATACTTCTCTCCCAAGAGATAATGCCTCCATATCTTTAAGGCAAAAACAACTGCGGCTAGTTCTAGGTCATGCACCGGATAGTTTCTTTCACGGGGCTTCAACTTATGGGAAGCATAAGAGATAGCCCGTCTCTCTTGCTGAAGTACACCTCCCAATCCTTGAAGAGATGCATCGGTGAAGACTAGATATTCCAATCCTGGTTTTGGCAAAGAAAGGACCGGAGCCGATGTCAATCTATCTTTAAGTTCATCAAATTCAACTTGGCAAGAATCATCCCAGATAAAGCTCACCCCTTTCCGGGTCAAGTTAGTCAAAGGGCTAGCAGTTTTAGAAAAACCCTTGATGAACCGACGGTAATAACCCGCCAATCCCAGAAAACTATGAACTTCGGTAGGTGTCGTGGGTTGACCCCACTCCCTCACCGCAGCTACCTTGCCTGGATCCACTGATACACCCTGGGACGTCACGACATGACCCAAAAACTGCACTTCCTGCAACCAAAAGCCACACTTCTCAAACTTGGCGTACAGTTGATGGTCTCGTAGTCTCTGTAGGACCAAACTCAAGTGCATAGTATGATCAGACTCCGTTCGAGAATAGACTAAAATGTCATCGATGAACACAATAACAAATTGGTCCAGGAAATCCCGAAAGACCCTATTCATGAGATCCATAAATACAGCCGGGGCATTGGTTAGTCCAAAGGGCATGACCAAAAATTCATAGGATCCGTACCTCGTAAGAAAAGCAGTTTTGGACACGTCCTCCTCTCGTATCCTCAATTGATGATACCCCATCCTCAAATCGATTTTTGAGAAGTACATCGCTCCTCGAAGTTGATCAAACAAGTCATCGATACGAGGTAAAGGGTATTTATTCCGGATGGTGGCCTTATTCAATTCTCTATAGTCCACACATAACCGGAGAGAACCATCTCTTTTCTTAACGAACAACACTGGAGCACCCCATGGCGAGGTACTACGCCTAATAAACCCCTGCTCCAACAACTTTTTAATATGATCTCTCAACTCCCTCATCTCCACAGGAGCCATTCGATAAGGAGCTTTAGCAATCGGTCGAGTTCCCGGCAATAAATCAATTACAAACTCTATTTCCCGACTTGGAGGTAATCCCGGTATCTCTCGAAAAACATCTTCAAAATCTCTAACAATTGGAAGAGAATTTAGGGGAATCAAAACATCCTTAGATGCATCTTCCGCAATACAATATAAATAAGTACTCGTACTCCCTTCCATGCAAGGCATAACAACCAGGAACATTTCTTTTTCCGGAACTGCAAAGACTATGCTTTTCCCATAACAATTTACTATCGCGCGGTATTTCACTAGCCAATCCATACCCAATATTACATCGTACCCGACCATATCAAGGACGAGCAAGTCGGCCTCAAAACACAAGTTACCAATATTAATCCCTATGTTTTTACAAACAAAGAAAATCAAGGGACCATCGCCCATAGAGGATTCAACGCTAGTGAAAGTACTTTCAGCAGATTTAATCAAACCCATGGTCTGGGCAAAACTTCTAGAAATAAAGGAGTGTGTAGCACCCGTATCAAATAGTACTCGACCCATATGCCCATGAATGAAAAACTTACCCTCGATCGCTGGCGGTGCCGGAGGATCTGGAGGAAGCATAGCCTCTTAAATATGGTAAACCCGCCCATACTTCAACTGCCCTTGCTGAGGAGGAGCGATCTGATTAGGCGCCTGGGGCGGAAACTGTACATACGGCTATTGTGGGGCCCTAGGAAGATGTCCTCCAACCAACTGAGGACACGCCCTTTTATAATGGCCCAACTCTCCACACTGAAAACATTTATTATCCGCATTCTCCTGATTCCTACCTTGATTGTTTCGAAATTGCCCCGCACCTCGGCCCTGCTGGCCCCTACCTCCATTTCCACCTCTACCTCCCTGTTGTTGTTGTCCGCCTTGACTCGGCCTATTATTATTGTTATTGCCACCAGCATTAAACCCACCGAAACGTTGACGCTTGGACAAATCCCCTTGCTGAGGATCCCTCTCTTTCTGCTTGTTCCCCGAGGATTGAGACGAAGAAGATGTCCCCCCTCCGCTCCCATTTCCTCCAGGTCTCACCACTTGCCCCATTGTTGCAACCTTCTTATTATTTTGCATAAATAATCTATGTTCTTGACAGTGAAGTAAAGCAGCATTCATCACATCCCCAAAGGTTACCAAGGATAGATTTCTAAGCAAATGTTGTTTTATTCGCCAGTGCAACCCTCCTACAAATTTAGAGATCCTCTTCGCTTTCGGAGTCACTTCATCCGGTATAAAGCTTGCTAATCGGGTAAATTCATCTTCGTACTCGGCTATCGATCTCTCCCCTTGTACTAAATCTTGCAGTTTCCTCTACATCTCCCTTTGAACTGTGGGAGGGAAATACTTTCCATCAAACAGAGTCCAAAAATCGATGATTGACATCGTATCCCTTTGTTCGGGCATCGTCATTGACTCCCACCAGTGTAAGGCCGACCCGACGAGCTTAAAGGTAACGAGGATTTTCTTTCTCTCCTCACTACATTCCACCATCCTAAGATGGCGCTGCATATCCTTCTTCCACTGGTTTGCCTTTATAAAGTCAGAACCTCCCTCAAATTCCGGGGGATGACCCTTTAGGAAAGATTCTCTTACCCGTTCCCATTGAGAAGGTCCCGTAGGAACTAGTACTTCTCGTCCTCTCGCTTGAGCTTGTGGCATTTGTTGTGCCACTGCAGTCATCGCTGCATTAACAGCTTGGGCCACGATATTTGCCACATCAGCGGCACTAATATTCCCCGGTGGCGGTGGTGGAGGACCAACCTCATCTTCGACCCTATTGCGTCTAGCGGGGCGTCCTCTCTTTGGCGGCATCTGAGATAGAGAAGAGATAGAGTTAGAATATAATATAAAACAATCTATCTAGCAGAAGATTGCGTGCGTAAGCAACAAGAAAATCCTAACATTAAGCTCTATATCAAAGAACGCTACGGTAGAACGTGACAAGTCCTCATAGATCCCAAAGACTCTAGAACCTGATGCTCTGATACCATCTGTGACAACCCGCTATCCGAAAAAAAGGGTGGCCAGCCCTATACCCGATGAAACAGGAAACATGGATAGATATCATTCTCAGCATCACAGTAAACATACAAAGTATACGGAATAACCACACCATATTCCAGAAAACGGGTAATCAAAATTTTTAGTTTTGAAATTTAAAGAAAACATTTTCAACAACCCATAATAGAAAAGAGGGTGGAAACTCCCACAAGCATATATATATACACCAACAATAGTAAGGAAAGGACCGAATGAAACATCGGTCAATAGAATTTATACAATACACAATAGGTCACAGGTGTTTCATAATACATCCATTATACAATTACAACGGTTTGGGCCACACGCCCGAATGAAGACTGATCATAACTAGATAACAAAATGGAGGCGTCTACACAAATATCCCGTGATACCCGCAAAATATCACGGCTCCTCAAAAGACAAAGGGATGGGATGGTCATTACGGGCGACCTTGCGGCGGAACACCTGGACAAATAAAGAATATACATACACAACAATAAAACGAAGATCCGGTCAGAGGTCGGTTTGATATGATCACTAGATAAATGACAGGTATGACAATAATGTACAAGTAAGCATGGATGATATTCTAGCATGGTAACATCATAGGAAAAACTAAGACAAATAAATGTTTATTAAAATGAAATCCAATTATACATGAATTAAAAGTAATTATAAGCCTTTTTCATCTTTTCTCATTTTCAATTCCATCTTCTTACAATTCCTTATCAGGATTTGCATTCATTACCATGTGCTCCTTATGGCACTTATCTCAATAGTATGCTCTTTGTGGAACATCCTTTGCTCTTTATGGGATTAATGTTCCATCGAGTCCAACTCGATAATAGAATAGTTATAAATATAAATATAACGATTCTAAGACCGCCCGTCCGGGTTTCCCTACTGTGCGCGTCCCTAAATAACCATCATCTTCCAGGGCCTAACATAAGACAACCTGGGATCCTATCGCAAACGTCGGGAAGCAGCCATATGCCTGCGGGGTAGTCAAGACCACACCCAGAATCTCCTACCCATCGCAGAAAAATATAAAATAAACGCTCATATGGCCTAGGACTATATCCACCATGCATTCACTAGCCAGGGGGCTTCACCTCTCGCACGGACTTCCCTTAAGATGGTATTTAGAGAGGTGTGTAACATCCATTTTATTTATTTCCATTACATGATTTTGTAAATTATCATTTAAGTTATTCATGTTACATCTTACCAAATGCATTATGATTATGGAATTCACATCATCCTAATAACCTCGAATAATATTTAACTCCCAAGTTATTTCTCCCAAATGTCCCTTTTTGGACCTTAACCCAAACCATCAATCAAGATCTAGTGCACATTGACTCCTAAAGTCTCCAAAATTTACTTTAAGATTTACTACCTTCATATAGAATGATACGAAAAAGAAAAGCGTGAACATTGCTTTAAATTCTCCCCTTGAAATAAACCCTAGATGAACCCCTTCGAGTCTAGGGAGTCGACCCAACTCAACTAACACTCTAAAATCCTATGTTTACTTCATTCAAGAAGGCCCCTACTCACTAATCCTAAAGAAAAGGGTTTAAAATTGGAAAAAGAAAAATTTGAAAAATTGCAGGGTTTCCGAATCGATTCGGGGCCTAGCCGAATCGATTCGGCCAGGAGATGTGGGATTCTGCATTTGCCGAATCGATTCGCCCAGAAGGCCGAATCGATTCGCCCAGGAAAATTGGGTTTCTGCATAGATGCCGAATCGATTCGGACCAAGCCAAATCGGTTCGGTTCACTAGACCTGAGCACTGGACCTAAGCGAATCGATTCGGGCCTGCGATTTTGCCAAGAATGGCTATGGAGTCTTAGACTCCAATCTCTACCCCAACTCAAATCTCCTCAAACTAAACTCATTTATCATCACCAATATATCATCAATACTACTAATGACCACCTTAAACCTCATCAATCATCCTAATCATTTTTGAATGGATCAAAACCCACAAATACATAAGAAAACCCTAAAATAGCTAAACCATAATCAATACATCATTATCATAACAAATCATTTATCTCAAACCACAATTAGCAAGTAAGAAACTTGCCTTGATTCAAAAATTGCAGATTTTCTTGGTTTAGAGCAAGAATCCCTCTCAATCTTCAACCTCTTTCTCTTCCTCTCTCTAGTTCTCTCTAGGCTTACGAAATAGAAATTAGGGCAATTAGAAGACTTAGTGAGTTTAAGTCGTGGCTTAAGACAAAAGTCCCACTTAATTAACAAATAGTGCGATAAAATAATACGCAAATGCATATTTAAGGCATAAGCAGTCAAAAATGCCCAAAACCTCAAAATACAATATGGTACATTATTTGACTATCTCGAACGTTTCGGATTCAACTACAGCCTCCAAATTATTATTTGGACCTTTTATAATTCAATTTAAGTTCCGGTCTCTTTATTAAGCCAAATATCATTTTAATTCAAATGATATAATAAAACATAACATGACAATATTCACCCACAGTTACAATGCAGGTGCAAACTCATAGTGAACATTAGCTTTTCTTCATTAAATTAGCAATCAAATCATAACCCAACGCTTATATCTAATTACCATACCTAGTAATTAATATAAAATACGTTCTCATAAGCGAGGGTTATTACATGCAAGTGGATGCAGAGAAGATGAAAGCCATTGTGGTGATGCCACCGCCCAAGAGTCAGAGACAACTTAAAAGCTTCCTGGGAAAGGTATCCTACCTGCGGAGGTTTATACCTGTGTTGGCAGAAGTAACTCATCCGTTCGCACCTCTACTAAAAGACAATGACAAGTGGTTTGGCGAGAGAGTCAAGAGAGTGCGTTCGAGAACATTAAAGAAATCCTAGCCTCTCCTTCCACGATGATTCCCCCCGAAGCCGGAGCGCCGCTGCTGCTCTACCTTACTTCTACGGAGAGGTCGATAGGGGTCCTCTTGGTGCATGAGAAAGAAGGAGTGGAAAAGCCGGTCTACTACCTGTTAAGAGTAATATCCGGAACATAATCGAGATACACCAGCGTTGAGAGGCACTACGTGGCGCTGGTATTTATAGCCCAAAAGTTGAGACACTATCTTCTAGCCTTCACCGTTCACATAGTCACCAAGTGTGATCCCATCAAGTACCTCCTCGTTCAGACTATACTCGTGGGATGAGCAGCAAGGTCATTTTTGATCTTATCAGAATACGATCTAAAATGAGTAGTGCCTAAAGCCATTAAAAGCCAGGCAGAAGCAGATTTGCTGGCCCACTTCCCGAGTGCGGTTTTCGAACCACCTAGTGAAGAGCTGTCTGGAGAAAGTTTCCAAGAATGCATGGCAGAGGAGGTGAAGAAGTGGTTTATGGAGTTTGATGGTTCCAGTGCTCAAGGAACAGGTGGAGCCGGCGTCATACTGTCAGATGGGAAGGAGAAGATTACCCTCTCTTTCAAGTTAGATTTTAAATGCTCAAATAATGAAGCCGAGTACGAAGCCCTCATTCTAGGGATGTTGGAAGCACCCAGAAGAGGGATCATGGTACTGTGTATATGAGGGGACTCCAATCTGGTAGTAAGGCAGGTCAATGGAGAGTTTTCCCTTAAACATGCCAACTTAGAGCCGTACAGACACATCATCCAAAGACTGCTGGGACAGTTCTTAGAAGTAACCGTGGAGAGACAGGCGCGAACGATGAACAGGCACCCTGACGCGCTCACCACCATAGCACAAAAGTTGGACATGGAGGAGTCAGAAGCAACCATCACAGTGAGGTGGAGAACGGTACCCACTACTGTAATGTCCTTATTCCCAAGTAACGAGCCGGAGGATTGGAGGCGTCTGGTAGAGAAGCAACTTGAAACCAGGGAAGGGACAATGAAAATATTAGAGTTAGCCAACTATCATGTGCTGCAGGGAACTATCTACTTCAAGAGTCGTGGAGGGTTTCTGGCAAGATGCGTAGGGGAGCAAGAAGCCAAGGAGAGGTTAATAGAAATGCACCAGAAGCACTGCGGAGATACAGATATCCCCCTTTACAGATGACTGCAGCGAAGCGGGTATTATTGTCCCGCCATGAGCGTAGAAGAGGACCGCTTGCAATAAAATTGATTAAAGTGCCAAGCTAATTTTGACCAGCCGACGGAGGCTAACTTCATGGAAGCCTTCGAAGATTGGAGACAACCGTACCTAGCATATCTAAAAGGTGGGGAGCTGCCCGCCGAGAGAGCGGATGGAATTTACCTTAGAAAAAGGATAGCCCGTTTCTACTTGGTAAAGGGAGAGTTATATAGGAAAGGGTACAATGAGAAGGCGCTAAGGTGCGTAGCCAAAGAGGAGGTGGAAAGGGTGCTGAAAGAAGCTCATGAGACCTCCCACATGGGAGGCGCCAAGCTGTATGATCAACTGATGACGCTGGGATACTACTGGCCGACCATGGAAGTCGACTCCATTGGATATGTGAAAAAGTGTAGATCATGTCAAGTGCATGGAAACATGGTGCACGCTCCCTCCGTCAGTCTACAAAGCTTGGCAGCCCCTTATCCCTTCCACACATGGGCGTTAGACCTGGTGGGAAAGATCGCCCCAGCATCTCAAAGCAAGGCTTTTATTATCGTGGCTACAGAATTGTACACCAAATGGGTCGAGGCCATTCCTTTAAGGAGAGTCACCGCCCAAGTGGTAACCCAGTTTATAAAGGAGTATATCATATGTAGGTTCGGTATACCCAAAGTGATCCTAACAGATAATGGGAAGCAATTTGTATGCAAAGAGATGACCCTTCTCACAGACAAGTATAAGATTGTGCATAATAGCTCAACCATATCCTACCCCAAGGGCAATGGCCAAGCAGAGGCTATCAATAAGACCCTGATAAATATTTTGAAGAAAATGCTAGAAGACATGCCGGGAGCATGGGATGAGAAGTTGCCTATGGTGTTATGGGCCTACCGTACTTCGAAAAGAAAGCCAACAGGGTTCACTCCCTTCTCTCTAGTATATGGGACCGAAGTTGTCCTACCTGTGGAACTGGCGGTACCTTCAGCCAAAATTTCTCTTAGCAATGGGCTCATCCCAGACCCAAGGCATGTGTAACTGGAGGAGCTAGACGAGCATAGAGACAAGGCGAGAGAGAATTTCAAAGTCTACACTCAGCAACTGTCCAGGGCCTACGAAAACTTGGTCAAGCCTAGAGAATTCCAGGTGGGAGATTTAGTCCTGCGAGCATCAACTCACCATCTCCGTAGCATGTCGGCATCAAAATTTAAACCTAACTGGGAAGGCCCTATTGTCGTCAGAGGAGTGGGGAAGTCGGGCTACTGCCAAATATCAGAACCAGAGAGTGATTGCCTCCAGTCCATCAACTGCAAGTGGCTGAAGAGGTACTATGCTTAGTAACAGCTAATAAGTTTTGTTTGTGTTTTGCATGTCTGTAATGGATTTCGAGGATTGCTCCTATACCAGAAAAGTTTTTTTGTAATTTTTTTTAAGAGCAATACTACACTGTAAATAGCACACAAAAGTAAAGAAATGAAATAGCAACACTTCTGATCATTGTTGACATTTGCTTTGCTTGCTCATTTATACATACATATACACTCCCTATTAAGTTAGAAGAGAGTACAAAAAAATCAGGAACTTTGCTCACTACACTTGGGAGGTAAGTCCATCCTAAGAGAAAGTATACTGAGCAAAGTTCCCCAGACATAAATTAATAGAAAAAATAGAGGGAAGATTAAATTCCTCCTCTTTAATATTATAAAGAACAATGAAACTCTTAAAGAGGATATAGATCAAGGACCCCAAAGACTAGGGGTTGGTTAATTCAAACAATTTTTTTAATAAAATCAGGCTTTCGGGAAAGGGGCAGGGGTCACCCTGCTCTCCAACCTAGCCTCTACGACTATAAGCAGTAATATGCAGGAATACCCCCACAGACAGGAGGGGTAACCCAAGAAAGTCACATGCCAACACCTCACAGCTACAAGAGGTGCATTTTCAAAAAAATATATACAATATGATAATACATAACTTTTCATATTAATGCAAATACCCCACAGTATATGGGGTAGCCACCAGTAGACTAAATGCTCACAGAAATTAGAGCAAGTCATATAAAACAAACACCCACAGTATAAAGGGAGAACAAAGGAAAAAGAAAGTGCAGAAGAAACAAAGTGTCTCATACAGGAATGATAAGTGATGTACACATAGAATTCTGAGCACTGCAAAGTAAGAAGTAGCCTATCTGCTAGAAACCACAAAAAAATAAATCATCACGCGCGATGGCGCCAGCATATGACGGACCAGCCTCCCGCAGAAACTCTTCCTCCAACCTGATGAATTTAGCCTCATCCTCCTCATCGCCAGACTCGAGTCTGGCAAGCTTCACCTGCAGTAGGGCGATCTGATTCCAGATCCTCATAGCCTCAGCGTGTCGTTGCTCAACTCTAGACTGTTGGGAAGTGTGAAATCTCACTATCTTTCGAAAGGGAACGCTCAGAAAGGGGAGAACCCCCACGTCAAGCCAATCCAAACAAAAATGATAGAACTGCTGTAAGTCGCGGAGAGCATCCAAGAATAGAAAAATAGAAGAGCTAGTCAGCTTAGCAGGGGAGGTAGCCAATAACTCATGAACATGGCTGGCAAGAGCCCTTAGGTTGAAGGCCATAAGACTGTCAACCTGAAGTATACTCTGAGAAGTGAACGTCTTGGGATGGTGCTCCAAGATGAGATCCAAGAGCTGACGTTCATGTACCCTGAATCGGCCTGGTAACTCCTCACGCCATAGCCTACTAAAAATAGTCGCAACATCCTCTACTTCATCATCGCCATCAGAGTGACGAGACCCCGCCTCAGAAGGAAGGAAAGAAGACTCTCCACCAGAATCAGCGTCACCGACCAAAGGAGTGAACTCAGAACTATGATCTCCCTCCATAGTCGCCCCACTACTAGTCTCCACAGTCATCGGAGTATCTCATGCACCTGGAAACAATGAGACAAGGGTGAAATGAGAATGCTTGCACAATATACGCAAGAAGAAAAAGAGGGGAATAGTAAAAAGAGGGGGTATGCCAGCTTAATACCTCTCTCGCAGTTGCCCCACTACCAGACTCCACAGTTATTGGAGTACTCCCATGCACCTGGAAACAATGAGACAAGGGTGAAATGAGAATGCTTGCACAGTATACGCAAGAAGAAAAAGAGGGGAATAGTAAAAAGAGGGGTATGCCAACTTAATACCTCTCTCGCAGTTGCCAACTGCCAGACTCCACAGTCATCGGAGTACTCCCATGCACATGGAAACAATGAGACAAGGGTGAAATGAAAATGCTTGCACAGTATACGCAAGAAGAAAAGATGGGAATAATAAAAAGAGAGGGTATGCCAGTCTAATACCTCTCTCGCAGTTGCCCCACTGCCAGACTCCATAGTCATCGGAGTACTTTCATGCACCTGGAAATAATAAAACAAAGGGGAAATGATAACGCTTGCACAATATACGCAAGAAGAAAAGAAGGGAAATAGTAGAAAGAGAGTATGCTAGTTTAATACCTCTCTTGCAGCCATCTCATTCTCTAACTCCACAAGTATTGGAGAAACTTCATCCGGCTCCTTAGTCACCAGAGCGACCTCGCTCACCTGGAGATAATGCAACAAAGGTGAAGAGGGGAATGCTTATATAGTTTAAACAAAATAATAAAGATGTAAGAATGACATGAGGGAAGTAGATACTCTTATGCACTGTACCTGAATAACACCCTCCGTAACGGTCATAGAAGGGGGAGCAGGGGCTCCCATAGGGGCAACAACACTGATCGATGCTCCAGAAGGGGTTGACTCAGCGACCAGTGCTTTCGAAGAAGCTACCTCAACCTCAGGCACTTCCGGAAGAATAATCTCAGTGACGGAGGGCGCGAGGGGTAGGCGAGGCTGCGAATGACAAGAAAGGGCGAGAGGTAACAAATCAATTATTCCATGAATGATGAATACTTCAATTAAAAAAAAGAGGGAGAGGGAAACTCCTAAAAAAGAACCACAGAGACACCTACCTGAAGGGGCGCGATAACATGACGAACTGGCCCATGTATAGGGGTTGCTGAAGAGACAGTAGCAGGAGCCGCACTCGAAACAGCGCCAAGGGATAACTGCGACAAAGTAAAAGAGGGCTACGATAAGTATAGGCTGGATAGATAAGAAATATAGAACCAAGAAATTAAGAGAGTACCTGAACCCCATCCAAAGGGGAAGCACGGAAAAGGACGGTCGGCGCAGTAGGGGCTGTGATGATAGCCTGCAGAGAATGAAAGTATGTTATTCATCGCATGATCGAGGAGAAAGAGATTCCATGCTTCAGTGGAAAGGCCTGACCGGAAGCGTAGGCTCACTGGTTGAAGCCACAGTAAATATTGGGCCACGAGAGATCTCCTAAACCAAAGGTCTACCGTCCATAGATACCCGGACCCTAGGGATAGAAATTCTCCTAGAAGAAGATAAACCCGGGGCGGTAACGCCAGGTAAGGGAGGAGCCCCTCCTTGAGAAGAAAGTCCAAGATCCATTAGGGCTCCTATTAAAAGGAAACAAATATTCAAAAGTAAAAATGTGTTCCTCAGATAAAGAGGCCTCCATGGGCTCAGCTGCAGAAATGCCCACCACCGAGACAAGAGAAAATGAGGTGATAACGCTAGAAGACACAACCCTCTACGCATGGTAAATGGGTAAATACAAGGAAGAAGTAAAAGAGAAAATGGCAGAATGAAAGTTTTTGAGAATAGTGAGGCATACCTGAGGAGAAGGGGAAGTCACAAGGGTGGTCCTGGTGACGGTAAAGTGCACAGATGAAAGCTGCGGGGAAATGACAACGTACACAACCAAAAGGTAGTTAGAAGACAAATAAATTACAACAGATGGTAAAAGAATTAAGGAGACAGCAAACCTCTCTAAAAAGGCCTCGGGAAGAAATGAGCATGGAGTTCCTCTCCCGCTGAAAGGGCGTTAGTCGTAGCGGGGTAAGAGGAGAATTACTTGCCTCTACGGAAATAACCTGCACAAATATGACAGAATGCTTTAATTAACAAATAAAAAAAATAATGAGGGGAAGAAAGAAAATCATATGCAAAAAAATATAGACAAGTTAAGGGGGAACGCTTACAGTAGTAGGGCGCGTAGTCTGGCTGTAAGGGAGATGGGTGGGGCTAACCCCCCCAGGAGAATGGGATGCCTCATCATCACTAGAAGACTCTCTGGAGACTGATAACAAAGCATAAGTGTTAGTAGTACTTTCGCTATGGAAACCCAGGCCGCCCGTATCACCCAAAGAAGAACTATGGTCGTCATAGGAAGGGGTGCTTCCATAATCAACGAGTTCCTCTTCCAATGAAGGGGAGGGAGATAAAGAAACTCCGAGAGAACTAGTTCCACTAAGTAAAGAATGTCGTGATATAGTACCTTCCGCAATGGGAATAGATGTGACCTGCGCCTCCTGGGAAGCAAGGCTCGGTGAGGAGTAGCATTTCCCTCTCACTACTTGGGAAGTCTCCCCCTCCCCAAGATTGCCAGTATCAGACTCTTGATCCACCGTAGAGGAAGCATCCATGCCAGCGCCATCTCCTTTCTTTTTCTTCGCATCCCGGGTCCTCACAGGAGAAGAAGGAGGAGAAGCAGTAGTAGCAGGAACAAAATTGGATACATCAGCGTCAGGGTGTTTCCTTTTGCTCGTAGTAGAGGTGCTCGCTTTCCCTCTGCTTTTTGGTTGGCTTCTATACTTCACAGGGGGAAGCTCAGCCGGCGGAGGCGGAAGTGACTAGTCAATGAGAGGTTTCACTAAAATGGGAATGGCCTGCTCCAAGGGTGGTGTGGAGGTGGTGCTGAGAAACCAAGGATCTTTTTGTGTCCGCCTGACCAAAAACTGAGCTCTGGTGTATTTAATGGGGTTAGTCTCGCGAGGGGGGCCAACTACACATTCTTGGATAAGACGGACCTGCCGATGCCAAAGAAGGAACCAAGATGAAGTGAATGAAGTATGATAATTGCAGGGAGGCACATAGAGACCACCCAAACCACTGACCCTACGGAATAATACCTGAAGAGTAAATCCAGCACACGCCTCTTAAAATGCCTCAGAATGACTGCTGTAGGTAGGAAGAGGAGGGGTGTGAACGCCCTGATCGTAGCCGAACTGTCGTCTTGCCCTCTCGGAATGATAAGATTCAGCACGTGGACCTAACTCGGTCCAATAAGGGAGGTGACATGGTAAGAGCATCATCACCACATTAATATGAGGACAAGTGGAAACCGACCCCACTGCTGAAGGGAAATAGAAGGTCCCGCCATCGCCAGGGAAAGAAAGCCAGCTGAAAGTTCCCCCAGGGCGCCTGGTATAGGGCCGAAACTGAAACTCCTCAATATCATCGATCAACATTCCCAGAGATTGCTTGGGAATTATCTTATGCCACCGGAGAAGTCTCGTAGCGTCTCTATGACAAGCGTGAGCCCCTGAAGTAAAGTGGGGGAAATGCTCAAATAAAAAGGCCATTAAGAGAGGGGCGTTGGCATGATTAGCAACATCATACCGACCGCAGGACCTCTCTATATCTATGTGTGCCCGGTCCATCCAGGTGTAAAGAGAACCTAAGTTCAGGGCAGCCATGGGTATCGACCTACCGCAAGATAATCGTATAGCCAATCTGAAAAGAAGTTCGCGAGGACAGTCTTCGGGCTTACCTGGTAGAAGGAACCAAGTCAGAAATGTAACGAGGAAAGCGTCTAAATGTGCAGGAGAGTGGAGCTTAGGACCATCCTGGGATCTGGGGGCTGCACGTGAAGTCTCCCCCTTCTGCAACTGCTCAAAATTTCTGAACCAGTATCTTTGCCACTTGGCAAAGGAATGCTTGGAATGACCAGTTATATTTATAGCCACATACCTCGAGCACTCTCCGAGATCTGACCGTAACTCCCCCACCATCTCCTGCTCTAGAGAATCCTCGCAGTCATCAGAAAAGACCTGTTGCCCAAAGAATGGAAGGGCGTACAATTCACATATATCTTCTAGGGTAAGGATAAATTCGCCCAAACCTGTGACAAAGGTTTGAGATTCCATACTCCACCGAGACAATAAAAGAATGAGCGAAGAACTATGCTTAAATATGGTGCAAGACTTCAGGCTGCTGACGGCGGTAAAGAGTCCCACCTCCCTAAGAATAGCCACATAATCAGGAACACTCAGAACATAATCAACCTAGCTAGCCCACTCCTCTGTGGGTCCACCTGGGGCTTTAACTTCAACATTGGAATAAGGAAAGTCAACACGGTCAACTCGAACTCGGAGAACGGAATCCGGAGAAATAGTAGGGAGGTCAGCAGACTCACTTAACCCCACATGAGAACGTTCGAGAAAGCACCCGAAATTTTTTCCCCAAACTCAGAAAGTGAAATCATGAAACTGTCAGCAGGACCAAAAAAAGGAGCGCGACGATAAATACCAAAGTCTCACCCTTGGCGAATGTGCATATAGTCCTTCCATGCCTGAGAAGAGGATGGCGTAGCTGATGAACCACCAAGAGCCATTGGCTCAAGAAAAGAACTCATCCTAATAGGGACTCCGAGCAAGGGACCCTGGATGTCCCTTGTCGTAAAAAAGAAGTGTAAGTGGAAGCCCCCACAAGAATCATGGGCATCGAGACACCAGAGGTCGAGATACCCCCGTCAGCACTGGCACATGTCGAGATACCCCCTTGTAACAACGAGGGACTCGTAGACGCGAGACCAGGTCGCAAGACCCCCGGTCGCTGACGAGAGGTCATCATACTGTCATGGGCCGAGACCCCTTCTTCAGAAAAAATCATGGGAGTCGAGACATCCAGGGTCGAGATACCCCCGTCAGCGCCAATATACACTGAGACACCCCCGACCATAGACCGACTCGGTGGAGTATTTCCCGTATTTACGCCAGCGTGCGAGGAGCCACTGCCAACGCCGTGATGTATCGAGATACCTATAGAAGAGACATCATTACGCGAGGAACCTCTAGAAAAACTCATCACGGGCGAGAGACCCTCATGTGTAAAAATAGCAGGCGAGGAATCTTGGGGCGTGGACTCCGAGCGCGCGAAGTCTTGAATGGGGCGAGAGACCCTCGGATGGAGGGTCCACTCGCGATCCCTTGTCGGCAGCTATCTCAACCAAAAAAATTCAAACCCACGCTCGGATTGGACGAGACACCCTGTTCCCTGTGCAGAACGCAGTCAGTCGAGACACCCCCCGCCGTCAGCGGAGGCTCGGTCGAGACACCCCTTCCTACGGAGGAACCCTTGTCGGCAGCTGTCTCAACCAAAAAATTCAAACCCATGCCCGGATTGGACGAGACACTCTGTTCCCTGTGCATAGCGCAGTCGGTCGAGACACCCCCCGCCGTCAGCGGAGGCTCGGTCGAGACACCCCTTCCTACGGAGGAACCCTTGTCAGCAGCTGTCTCAACAAAAAAACTCAAACCCACGCCCGGATTGGACGAGACACCCTGTTCCCTGTGTAGAACGCAGTCGGTCGAGACACCCCCCGCCGTCAGCGGAGGCTCGGTCGAGACACCCCTTCCTATGGAGGAACCCAAATAAAAATCCGTATGCGCCGAGTGGAAGGGCGAGGAACCCACGAGGGTTCTCGACCCAAAATCCGAAGAGGCGGGTATCGCGGATGAAGCGTCGACGCCACTGGTTGGATGGGACCAGGGTTCACCGATGACAGCAATACCGGCGATTGGAGCAGACGAGGAAGAAGGCATAGAGTTTAGAGTCATGGGTGCTTTAGAGGTGTTTACATTTGAAGAGCATTCATTGGGTTAGAATCCATGAATGGGAGGTTAGGGTATTGAAAAAAAGCTAAAGCAAAATGGGAGGCTATGGTGTTTTGAAAATCCCTTTCTCTCACTACAAATCCAAAGGGGTCTATGTTTTTTTGAAGAAGATGAAAGAGCACAAGAAAAGGGGCTTATGTTTTTTGCATCAAAATGAGAAAACGTGCAGGAAGGCAAAAAGGTGATGACCTTTTTTCCCAAATGATGAGATGACAGTTCCTACACTGACGCGTGGGTTCTCAAAAAATTAAAAACCTCGGATAAAGGGACATCGCAGTTAATGATCCTAGGGTCCCTCAGAAAATATATATATATATA
Organism: Sambucus nigra; assembly: GCA_949130495.1. NCBI lineage: Eukaryota > Viridiplantae > Streptophyta > Magnoliopsida > Dipsacales > Adoxaceae > Sambucus > Sambucus nigra. Next base: position 305,004,369 of record OX422217.1, on the reverse strand, counting down.
TAATTGTTGAATTCAGATATATGGCGTAGAAAGTTTTTTTAGTCTACCCAACCAAAAAATATTTGCACGAGGGGCTAATGTAGATGGATGTCTATCAATAAAAAAAGCAAATAAAATAAAAATTCTTCTTTTATTAATGACATCCCAGAGGTGCCTGCGAATTTCACCTAGAAGTCCAAAATCCATTGCAAGGTTTAGTGCCGTTGCAAGTATCCGTGCCGCTGCAAGGGTCAGCGCCGCTGTAAGTGTCCGCGCCGCTGCAAGGGTCGGCACCGCTTCAAGTACCAGCGCCGCTGCAAGGGTCCGCGCCGCTGTAAGTGTCCGCGCCGCTGCAAGGATCGACACCGCTTCAAGTGTCGGCGCCGCTGCAAGGGTCAGCGCCGCTGCAAGTGTCGGCGCCACTTCAAGGGTCAGCGCCGCTGCAAGGGTCTGCGCCGCTGCAAGGGTCGACGCCGCTTCAAGTGTCCGCGCCGCTGCAAGGGTCGGCGACGCTTCAAGTGCCAGCGTCGCTACAAATGTCCGCGCCGTTTCAAGGGTCGGTAACACTTCAAGTGTCAGCGCCACAGCATGGGTCAGCGTCGCTGCAAGTGTCCGCACCGCTGCAAGGGTCGGCGCCGCTTCAAGTGCCAGCGCCGCTACAAGTGTCAGCGCCGCTGCAAGGGTCAGCGCCGCTTCAAGCGTCAGCACCACTACAACAAGGGTCACTACATCAATAACATTCGAGAGGTGCCCGCGAGGGTCACCACAGAAATCCAAAATTAAGAAGTACCAATGCAAGGGTCAGCGCCGCTGCAAGGGTCACTGCAGTAATGACAATCGAGAGAGTCAGCGTCACTGCAAGGCTCAGCGCCACTGCAAGGGTCACTGTAGAAATATTATTTGAGAAGTCCTGCTACAGGGGTTTCGACAGAAATTCATATTGAGGGAGTAGCTATCATGAACAACTCCTCATCATGAAACATCAGTCTCTAAATGGATAATAGCACTAACACTTTACTTTCTTGTACATGATGCCTAGTCGAGCAAGCCGGGCTTGAACAGGCGCATTGGGACCTCCTGGGAGTTTTATCTTGGCGGCTGAGGGACAAGGTATGTTGAGCAAGATCAACCACTTGGCACAATAGGATTGAGAGAATACTAGTAGGAAGACCCAGAAGTCACTCGAGACTACACACACTTCACACTCGGTCATAAGTGAAGTGAACAGCCAAAGAGCTGGCTACTCACAAGAAATAAACTCTTTACAAGAAAATGACTTTTCCAGAAGAGGGGGTCCTCAAGGTCCCTCTCAAGAAAAACAACATTTTTAGAGGAGAGGAGTCCTTAAGGTCTCCTCTCTCAAGATTTGCAAAATTGCACCACAAGTTACCGTTTTAAAAGATAACTACCAAATCTGATATTTTGTCTCCATTAGGGGACATATGTGCTTTTTGACTTTTGGTCGGCGCCAGGTGGCGCTTGCAGGGGGGACAGGCAGGCTGCCTACAGGTAGGGACAAATGGTACACTTCAGACATTGTCCCCCACCAACTCTCTCAGTTTTGGCGCCCAAAAAATGCCAACTCACCCCTAACGCCCTAGTATAAATAGACCTCTGGGCAAGGTCAAGAGATAGACAATAGAAATTGCACCATTACTCTGCCAAAATATCACCAGACCTACCTAAGTATTCTCTCCCTTCTCATTCTCTTAGTGCTGGGTGCCTTGTTCCTTCACTCCCCACTGACAGCAATCACTCTCAGGTGTTTCCTTTGAGAAAATGACTATTTTTGCTGTGAAAGTTCATCTTCTTGCAGGGAGTGAGTTGAAGCTTGAGTTCCATTGTTACCAGAAGGAGAAGTTTTCTTCAGAAGTTGCACCAGGAGACCTTGAAGACCTTGCAGACAGCGTCCATTGGAGTGGGTCACGCCTCACCCTTTCCAGTTATTCATAGACCCCAGTCTCACTACCCTCCTACAAAATCAAACATAAATACCCAAGGGCCAAAGCCAAACACAACCACACTTATTTTATAGGTTCTTTATCTTTTTATTAAGTGGTCAACCTTTTAGCAACCCGTGGATGAATATAAGAGTTTACAACCCTTGGATCATTCACAATATAACTCATAATAAAACTAGGGTTAGTGATTCATATTCTAACATAAAAACTGACGACTCTCTCATCTCATAAAACAATACCCTTTCTTCTATCCTCCCAACCCGTCTCTCTCTCTCTCTCTCAACTCATCATCCACGATCTCTCATCTCATAAAACTTACGGCTCTCTCATCTCCTTAAATTCTATTTTGTACTTTTTTGTAATTTTTTTATACACATGATTTTTTTTGTAAGTTTCGACTAATTTTTATTTTTTGGCATAGGTTGATATTCATATTTTCTTTTGTAGACAAAGAAGTGGGGATTGCAAGATACAATGAACACGAAATATTTTTATTTTGGTTTGTTATATAATATGAAGACCCAATTTGATATTTATTTGGGTTATTTGGACAATAACATAACTTGAATTACAATTTGTGATGTTTACTTTGGAATTTAATGTTTATATATAGTTATGGAGATGACACAATTATCTAGGTTATTTTCTATTTTTTTCAAATATGCATATAAAAAGGTTTAGGTAAGTGGTACGAGAAATTATCATTATATATCGAGTTGTACCAAAGTTATCATAAAGAGAAATTTATTGAAATCTACCGTACTTTTTGAAAAATCGATTTTACTGCAAAAAATCGATTTTACAGACATACCGCACAGTTTGGTTTTGGTTTATGATCTGGTGTACCGACTGGTAAAACTGATAATTTTAGTTTGGTGATTTTAAAGTTGGTATAGTATTGATATGCTACATTTACCAATTAAATCTACAAAAAAATAAGCCCTAAGTTGGCCTCAAGGTTCCCGCACTTACTTTTTGATCTTGCAAATTTACTCATCGCTAGCATCGAGGATTGAGAATGCGTAAGTGTTGATTGTGAAATATAGTGCATATTTTGTAAGGGAGCGACTATTGGCACTCCCTAAAGTCTTCTCACACTCCATTTCTTTCACCAAATGTCAATCATACCCTTATATTTATAACATTTAAATTTTCACTTTTTTGCCTTCAATTAGAACAAATATATTTAAAAAATAATAAAAAGTTTATAATTTTAATAATTTTTTTTCATAAAAATCAATTTAATTTTTTTAATAAAAATCAATTTAATTTTTTTTAATAAAAAACAATTTTTTTTTTTTACTTTTCATAGATGTTTTGAAAAAAATTCAATTGTTTAAAAAATGTTATCAATTTTTTTTTTATTGAAAACTATTTATAAAACATAAAAAATTATTTTATATAAAATGAAAACTGATTTTTACAAAATAAACCGATTTTTATGAATCTTTTATTTTTTAAGTAACATATTCACGACCCAAATACAATGCAACTTGGCATGTAGTCGGATTTTTTTTGTACCGCTGGCACGCACCATTTTTTATTGTTTTGAAAATAATTTTATTACTATTTAGAAAAAATGGTTCTTGCCAGCGATATTTATAGGGGGTCGCGACCACCTATACATACCGCTGGCGCGGACCATTTTTTCAAATATGTTGGTCCGCGTCAGTTTAGTTAAAAAAAACATTTCAACTGTTTTGTTAAAAAAAATATTCCAACTGCTTTTTCTTTTAAAAACATTTAAACTGTTTTGTTAGAAAAATATTTTAACTCCTGGACCATTTTTTAACTCCTGGACCATTTTTTCTAAATTGTAAAAAGATTATTTTTTAAGAACGTAACAAAACAGTTGAAATGTTTTTAAAAGAAAAAGTAGTTGACAAAACAGTTGAAATGTTTTTAAAAGAAAAAACGGTTGAAATGTTTTTTTTAACTAAAAGAGATGATTTTTTTTTTTGAAGAAAACATGGCTGCTACTTTTAAACATTTCAACTGTTTTGTTTAGAAAACATACAGTTGGCACGGACCAACAAATTAGGAAAAATAGTCTGCGTCAGCGGTATGTATAGATGGTCGCTCCCCCTATACATACATCTGGTGTGAACCATTTTTTTTAAATAGTAATAAGATTATTTTTAAAATAATAAAAAATATTGCGTGCCAGCGGTACGAAAAAATACGACTTCATGTCACGTCGCGTTATATTTGGGTCGTGATCATGTTACTTAATTTTTTTTTGTAAAAAACGGTTTATTTTGTAAAAAACCGTTTTCACTTTATATAAAATAATTTTTTATGTTTTATAAACAGTTTTCCATAAAAAAAAATAGATAACAATTTTTTTAAACAAATGAAATGTCTTTTTAAAAGAGTTATGAAAAGTAAAAAAAATATTTTTATTAAAAATATGAATATTTTTATTAAAACTATAAATTTTTTAATTATATTTCAAATATATTTGTTCTAATTGAAGACAAAAAATGAAAATGAATTTTTTTTAAATGTAGCCTTCCCATTTTGTAGCCTTCCCATTTTGTAAATATCTTAAAAGTATTTTAGAACATACCGAAATCTCCCTTTTGGGGTTATTTGCCATTATTAGTATTCTTAATAAACAACAACTTGAGATGAGTGTTGCGTGTACTCTTAACAATGTCATCCAGGTATTACCATGTTTGTATGTAATTTCATTACCCAAGTTTCCTATCGGTTCTTGAACCTGTTCATGGAGATCTATCATTTTCCACGGAGATGCAAGACTCATGTAATGGTGCTCCATACGACAATATTAATATTCTTTGAGTGGAACGAAGCTGTAAATATGAGAAGAGTAGATGGAAATGTGAATGAGATTTCGAACAATTTAAAATTGGTTGAATTCAACAACAACATTTGGCAGTAGGTCGGTGGTCAATAAACAGTGAAAACTGACTGCAGATTCCGATTACTTTTAAACTCTGAGACAGGAAATCAAAGAAGTTCAGGTTAAAGCCTGTGTTCTAAAAGGCCGCCTAGGCTCCGCCTACGCCCGCCTAAGCTTGAGGCTTGAGAGAAACGCATCGCTCACGCCTTATTACGCCTTATTCTTAGTAAAAGGCTTAAGATTCACTTTTTTTTAAAAAAACAAAGGATTAGTTGACAAATATTGGTTATGGAGCATGAATATGAGAAAGATGGGTACCAAACATATGGATATATTTTCAAAATTCAAGGTATGTATTATTTTATTATATTACTAGCCTTAGAATAATTAAAATAATAAAAAAAGAAAAAACTCCTTTTTACGCCTAGGCTCCGCCTAGGCGCGCCTAGGCTCCTAAGGCTTGAGGCTTGACCTCTACGCATCAACCACGCCTCGCGCCTTTTAGAACCTTGGTTAAAGCTGCTAATAACCCAATCTGTCTACTGCTGTGCCTGCGCATCTATGGACAATTGTGCACCCTTGTTGAGGTAATATTTAATATTTCTCTTTCTTTGACACCGTAATTTTTTGATATGCTTCGAATATTTACAATGCGATGTAAGATGAGTATAAATGAATAATCGATATCCTGATTATTAAAGTAAATACATGGTAGTGCACTAACTTCTGCATATGATGAGTTGTAACTTGTAACCTTTTTATTTATTAAACTGGCTCGTACCATTACCCACTCTCCCATGCAAGCAAGGTATCCTATGGTTTGAACTTGGCATGTGCCTCACCTCTTTTACTTCGTTACTCTAATTCTTTTTTTTTTTTTTTAGCATATCATGTGGGGTTCGGATCGCGCAGCTCGATTGCATTATTTTGACAATGTCAGGAGTCTAACTGGGACCAAACCAATCCACCCCCAAAACTATCTCAATAACAACCTTATAACACTAGATCAAGAGGCTTGAAGTTTTTTATCAAAAGAAGTTAGGGTTCGTTTGGTTGCCTTGTGGCAAAAAGGTTGGCATGGCAAAATTTGCACAGACAAATTTTGCCTAAGCAAAGACGATTTCGTGCTGTTTGATACGCTTTATTTGCAGGGTGACAAAAACTGTACTTGCCAACTTTTTGTGCTTGATAGGAATAGTTTGTCTACTGAAAGACACTTATTTGCCTACACATGTTTGATAGCCAAAATTTATCATGACAAATACAAACTTTGCCAATATATTATTGGCAAATTCTTGCCATTTTACACATTTGCTTTATAACCAATTTAGTTTACTTACGTTTTATTTTTCATTTTCAGGATTAACGACGTAATTTCAGATGCGAGTTAAGTTGGATGCTTCCTTTGAATGTGGATGAACCAAAAAAAATTTGTTGGACATAATTACTGCCATGCACATTTGTATTTAATTTTACTGGATAAAGTACTAAAAATGACATTTATTTGGACAAAATCTATTTTAGATGATAACACATTTATTTGGGAAAAATCTGTTGAAATTTAAATGCCCCTTGATAAAATAATGTGGAATTGATTAGTTTAAAAAGCCCCGTTGTTAATGTTGTGGAATCGTGTTATACAATCAGATTTCAATTTGAATTTGAAATTTGAAATTTGAATTCAAATTTCAAATTTCAAATTTTGATTTTCAAATTTCAAATTTCCCCCTACTTGTGTAATAATTTCTATAAAAGGGGTAAGTTATCAAGTAAGTTTTCAATCACCCAAAAATGACTTCACATAAGAAAGAAAAAAATATGATAAGTGGTTTTTATGATGGTAGGGAGAAAGTAGAAGATTTCCAGCGACAAATTTACTTGTGAGCCATGGATGATTTATCGAAAAATCTCACCAAAATCGTGCTGAATATCAAATCAATGCAATGTCAACTACAACAAGAAGGAAGGCTCGGGAATTTCTCTCAGCAAAGTTTGCCGAACCAAATAGGTAAGCAAAAAATACCTACGATTTTGGGCAAAAATCGGTCACATGAGCCATTTTAGACATTCTTTGCCATGGGCAATAAATGGTTATCAAATAGCTACTATATGTGCAAAAGGGTGGGTAAAACCCATTTGCCTAAGCAAAAGGATCCTACAAAATGGACCCTTACATATTATGAATTTTGAAGTTTTTATATGATAATGTACTGTGCCAAGTCCCATACACTTTTCGTTCTGTTTAATTAGCTAGTGGATTTTGACTTAAATCAATAACAGTTTATATAATGGAGATTAAACAAGTAAACTAACAATAAATTTTGGCCAAAAATAAAATAAAATAAGGACTCCCTATATTTGCAATTCTCGTCAAGGGCCTCTCCTTGTGAAGTCTTTATAACGGCCATTTTTAGCTATACATTTGAGGTTCTTTATTTGTTATTTATTTTTATCATCCTATTTTTGGTTGACATTTTCTAACGTATTTTAAATTCGCCTAGACTTTTCAGTAGGAAGCAATCTGATTTTGGGAGGTGTTATTTTCAATGTCATTCAATACCTACATAAATATACGAATATGTCACTTCTTTATTAATATTTGAATCAATAACATTTACCCTATTTTACACACATTTTAGAAAATTATTGAAACCATCCCTGGTAGGAAACCAGTATCCATGACTCATCTCTTTATTCAGTTCATTAGTATCTGATTGTAACTAAACTAATCAGGGGCGAAAAAGATTCACACGCACATGCTCCCCCTTGGATGTGCAGTGGGAAAGTTTGAATTTCAAACTATTCCATTAGAGGGGAAGCCACATTTCTAAATATTCAAACGGTCTGATGCTCTGATGATCCCACGTGAAGAAAGTTATTGAAATCCGAAAGGATTGTTCCATTTTAGAATTTTCAACGCCAATTTTGACGTTTACTATGTGAAAACTGTTGGCAAAATGGTATTGACCACTGAGTTATGGTCAGCTTCAAACAAAAAGTGGACCAACTCATTTATTCGGATGTGTGCTGTGTGCATTAAAATGTTTTCCTTAGGCAAACAAATTTAGATACGATTTAAAATGATATGAAATTCTCTTTAAAATGATACAATTTATGGTTATTTATGTCGAGTCTTTTATTTATTTATTTATTTATTTTACATGAAGTTTTATCATATTTTTGTCACAATTACGAGTCGTAGTGGTGGTATTCTTATGCGATTATTCAGGTTATTGGGTCTATGTTAGAATAATTGAGCACACAATTTAAGAAATCTTGTTAGTCATGTCATATTTTATATGAGTCGCATTCGTGTCATGTCAAAAAATACGAAATCGTATCGTGTTTGTTTCCAAAAAAACTTTGTAGTGTTGTGTTGGCTCGAATCCCGCCCCTAAAATACGAATTGTTACCCCTAGTTCCTTCTGCGAGGAGATGAACAAGTATATTTAAATGTTCATAACCATTCTCAAGTGAATATAAAATTAGCTCTAAATTAATCCACTTGAAATGGTAAAACTCGATTAAATATTGGTTAAAATGTTTTATTCCATGAAGGAACAATAACTACAATGTGAGTGGTATATTTAACACAATATTCGACCTCATGGGTTATCCGATATATTTGAAAGATATTGTCTTATCGAGCCAAATTTTAATTAAATTGGGGGCCAATGTCAACCATCACGAAGCACAGATGCAGATAAACATTGCTCTAATTAAATTAGAAACAAGAGAAGGCAAGGAATAGCCCCTAAATTATATCTAGACATCCTATTAGTTGATTATGTAGAACTTTTTAGGCTTAACTCATAAAATCTTACAAAATATTTTTCAAGTTTGAAAGAAGGTGTGATACCCGGTAAAATACATAAATAAATTGGATCAAGTCTAATATAAAAATCACGAAAGTAAAAAACTTTTGGTAACGTTATCAGCATAACAAATACTCAAAACCATATGAACAATGACAAGATAATGAATACCAAATCAACAAAAATGAACTCTAATACCAACCGGTGCTAATATAACATAAGTCCAACTCAGAGTATAAATATGACCATATAAAAGTCCAAGTCCGAGTATAGTTATTCATGAACAACCAAATTGAAAATAAAATAATACAATAAAAGAATAAGCTACATTTTCTCGAATCCCATAATCCTAAGAATAAGAAATGGGATGTTGCGAGAATTGCATGTCCAACGAACTCATATCTAAAGGAATTATGTCAATAAAGACCTATAAAAATAGTTTTTAAAAGAAAACATAAACAACAAATCTATGGAGAATATGATTATAATTGAATCTGGACCACATTATAACTATACATCTACCTCTCATGTTTCGACATATATTAAGTTATTAGTTACCCAACCCAATAAACTAAAATGTCATGTGGTTCTAAATCCCAAATCCATATGTAGCCCATGTGATTAAAGTCTTAGAGCATCATTCTTTCATCTTTATCGTTATCTATAATAGATTAATCTCTTTTAATAGAAGTCACACAATGTACTAAGGTCTCAAACGATAATGTACTTCTAATAAAATAACCACAATACTAATAATATGATTATATCTCAAATCTGTCCACATTTGGCTATCTCATACCAATAATGCAATATACACAATTCTAATATGGATAATAAACAAATCCGAAATATAAGTATGTAGTGGTACCACTACACATTAATAACATATGGTAAGAGAAATAATCTACTCACGTCTAACGTCCTTACAAAGGTACAACTACTAGAAATAGACATTTTTATGATGGGAAAAAATGGTCATAAAATGTCATTTATAACGGTTTTCAAAGCTTTAAAAACCGTTGTAATGTTGTCTGTCATAATAAATTGGTGTTGACAATATCGTCATAACAAACCATCCTATTACGACATCTTTTGCTACAACCCGTCATTAACAATAATGTTGTGTGTCTTAATAAAATTGGTGTTGACAAAATCGTCATAACAAACCATCCTGTTACGACAATTTTTCGTACAAACCGTCATAAAAAGTACCTATTACGATGGCTATTTTGTTAATTATAATGACAGCGTACATAAAATAGTCATAAAACATACCCGTTTTTATATGTGAATTGAAAACCATCATAAAAGTTTTATTTTTCTTTCTTTTTTTGCATTGTACTATTCAAATATCATAAACATGTAATGGATAAATACGATTTGCGAATTCAAAGCACAAATTTTCACACTCAAAGTAGAAATTCCAAGTACCAATATAACTTGAACAATAAGTATAAAAGTTGTCATTCATATTTGAAATTAAAAATAAAATAAACATACACCAACAGTTTTCCAATTGACTTCTAGACAACTCACAAACAAAAAATATCTTAAACGACTTATACTATATACATAGAAACCAGCAAATGAAATTGCAGCATTAGCTCCATTCGTGTAGCATGGAACCCAGTTTAGCAACAACTACATTGGATACGCAATAAGCAACAACAAGATCAATATCTGAACAAAATAAGGAAACAAATAGAAGTTAACAACTAAAATAGATTAACTATATGAAGAATATAGCTCAAACAATAATGATATTCTATATAATATCTAGCATAGAAAAAATAAACATTTGCATAATTTTAAAGTTAATTTTTACTTCATTCTTTATCAAGGCATAGAAGAGATAAATGGGAAAAGTATCATGAAAATTTCAGTAGAATTTCATCTGTTTTTTAATAATCCAAAATAATGACATTTTTAACCAACAACCATATAAAGCCCAATATGGGCATTCACCATCAATAATAACATAAAGCCCACCCCGCGCATTTAACATCAACAACAACAACAATATAAATCCCACCCCGAGCATCATTCATTATTAATAATAATAAAATAAATACCACAGTGGGCATTCACAATCAACAACAATATAAAGGCCCAAACGGATATCACAATTAAACATTTGCATAATTTCAAAGTTAATTTGTACTTTATTCTCTATTAATGCATGGAAGAGATAAATGAGGAAGGTTTTATGGAAATTTTGACAGAGTTTCCTCTATTTTTTAATAATCCGAAATTAAACATCACATGTTTAACCAACCACAATAATATAAAGCCTACCTCGGGCATTCAACATCATCATCATCAACAACAACAGTATAAATCTCATCGCGGGCATGCACTATCAATAATAACAGTACAAATACCATTATTCACATTCATTATCAATAATAACAATATAAAGACCACCTTGGAGATTCACAATCAACAACGATATAAAGGCCACCACGGGGATCACAAAATATTTGCAGAATCTCAGAATTAATTTTTACTTCATTCTTTTGTAACGTAGTGACCAAATTGAAAACATCAGTGATTGAGGATGTGGGGTTGGAGGCATTCTTTAACCTTTGTTTGAAATCCCTAGCTAAACGGGTATCCTAGTGAGCGTCGTGTAGGTGTTGGGTGTTTTTTGTGGGAGTAGGGGCTACTGGGTATGATTAAGAAGTTGACGGGTGTTCTGTTGGAGGTGAGGGGTCGCAATAGGTGTTTGGATCATGAGCCTCGTGCACAGGTAGGAAGTGGGTGTAGATGGGGTTGGGTGGGTTGATAGCGCAGGAGTTTCATTAACGTGCACACTGAACTCTACAAATGGAGAGACACTTGAATCATGTCTAATATCGCATGAAGGTGAATATCTATGTTAATCGTTGCTTCAAGATTGGAGTCGAAATCTAAGTATTATAGTTTAATGTTTAAAATTAATGATATCGTTAAGAAAATTGCTAATCATGTCTAGAATTAAGAAAATGGGATTACTGATAGAACAAATATATATTAATAGATCGGTAAAAATCGAGCGTATCCCGTATCCCATACAAGTCCAAAAAAATTCTTGTCCTCCCGAAAGTATTCGTGCTTCATAGGTAAAACATATATACATGTTAATATTGGGGAATATAAAAATAGTAAACATTTTCATGTGCATACGAGCCATTTTGTATATTATGTGATGTTAATACTTCAAATTTTTTTCCAGAAAACAAAATTTAAACATAATCTCCAGCACAACAAACCAAATAAGCCCTAAATTTAACCAAACCAATATATATCTTAGATTTTGTTGGACTTTTTTTTAGATCATTAATGACAATGAGACTAGTAGATTAAGGGGATTCGGATTCGTCAAGGATGAGAATTTGTAATTCAAATTTTGTATCTGAGTGTTTGAATTACAAATTTTGAACGGACAAAATTTGCAAAGATTTTGTAAACCACAACCCTTACATGCACGCTATAGAGGGAATGGACTGAAAAACATACAGCGCAACATTTAACTAATATGAATTATTTTTAGCAAATAAAAAATGATTAATAACATTATCGAGATGCATTTTTTTATTTATTTCTAGCTTCTAGCAATATAAATTAGTTTTGGCATATAAAAAATGATTTCTAGCAAATAAAAAACTATTTACCACTAATAGAAATAATTTCCAGCAATAAAAAGAAGATTTTCAGCAATATAAAATATTTTGGGCATATAAAAATGATTCCCAACAATAATTAAGTATTTTCAGCAAATAATAATTATTTCAAGTAAAAACAAATTATTTCTAACTAATGAAAATTATTTCCAACCCAATTTCTAATAAAAAAATAAAAAAACAGAAAAAATACATAAAAATAGACATTGTACCTGAGTGAACTATAATCTTGAATTCTATCTCTCTCTTTTGGTTGTTCAAAACTATACTCTAGGTAGAATCTTGAAACACAATCATACGAGATATGTACCTGCGTGAACCTCTGATTCAAAATTCAAAAGGAAAAAAATATAAAAGAGGAAAATCGTACTGAGTAATTTGTTTGGCGCCAGAAATTGAAGACCTGATTTTGTGCCTTTTGATTTTCTATTCTGTGTGAAATCACTCAATAATTTGTTTAGCGCCTTGTTTGTTGTTGTTGCTCAGCGACGTTTTGTATCCTATGTCAAAGGTGTATTTTAGGTCAAAGATGAGAAATTGAAGATGATATCCCTTGTGGGAATGTGGCCCCATGCTTCTCGTAGAAGATAAAACATGGGTATTTTGACAAGCGCGGACTCTTCTTTTCCCACTCACTAATTTTTCTATTAAAAATTATCATAAATAATTACATAAATTTATCAAAAAAATTATTAATTTAATAAATTAGAGTTAATATTACCATACATATAAAAGTGTGGTTTCAAACAATTTGATTATAAATTACATAAAACCCAATTTTAAACCAATTTTAGTTCATCCCTAAAATATGCAACTATGTGTCAAAACAAATTAAATATGTACAAGCTTCAGGAAAAATCCCCCATGGGGACAAAACCTTTTATATTTTAGAACTTTCATAAGGTTACATGACCATTGACTTCTATACAACTTCCCTCAAGCGTAATGAACGATGATGATGCTGAGATTTAGCACCACCGGATAAGTGATGATGAGCTCAAACAATGACAGCCATGGCAGCCATAGAGATGTAAGTGTATAAGTGTGTAGAAGGAGATGAGTGTTGATACCAAAATTAATATGCTGATGTGGACGAATAATGCGAAGACACGTGTCAATCTACGTGGCACGATAGCAGCGAGGAAGTTCATTTCCCGACCAACCATGCTTCTTTCCGAGCAACGAGGATACACCGAGGAACTCTAGCGCACCGAGGAACTCTAGCGCACCGAGGAACTCTAGCACACCGAGGAACTCTAGCTCACCGAGGTACTCTAGTTCTCCGAGGAACTCCTGATCAGCGAACAGCTATGGCGGTCTGAGCTGCACCTCGGTCGTATCATTAATTGCCAGATAATCAACAGTTCAGATATTCATTGAATGCTTATATTCTTGACGCGCACGCTGCATTAAATGTATTACCCTTTCACATGTATATCATTTAATGTATCGAACCTTTTATGTACAGCCTCAAGGCTATAAATACCTTGTATCAAACCCATTCAAGGGGATCGGAATTTCTTGAAAGAACTTGTAATCAAGAATTCTGCAAACACTCAGCAATAACATAACAGTGGACGTAGGCTTTATTCCTAGCCGAACCACTTTAAAAATCTTTGTCTTATTTATTTATCTGTGATTGAATAATTAGAGCAATCTAGTTTTTTACATCAACAGATTGGCGCCGTCTGTGGGAAACGACTGTTACTATCGTTTTTCGCAAAAATCATTTGTTATCAATGGCAGATAATCCAGAATCCAGTAATCGAAATGCTGGAAATGCTGGAAATCCTCCAAATCCATCTGCAACTCCAGATCTGGCTGGAATTATGACAAATCTGGCTCAAGGACAAACTGCCATGCAAGAATCTATGAGGAAACTCATTCAAACTCTTCAAGGCGGTGCACCTACCTATTCAGGACAACGGAGTGATCGTGGGCAATCACGATCCAGACATAGTGCGTCATATCGCAATGGGGAATCTAATGATTCTTCTTATCAACCTGGGCGAACTTCATCGATACGGGCTACGGATACAAATCAACCTATATCTCTCTCTCCGGAGAGAACCAGCGCTTTGGAAAGATTAAGCAGGGCGTCTCCTTTCAGTCGATTAGGACCAAGGAGGAATATGAGTCCACCTAGAGCTCCATCGAGAAGTTTTCGGCCACCATCAGGTTTGAGAGAAGGATCAGCACAATCACGACCAGCTACTCGTTGAGATAAATCTCAGGAAGCTACGTCAGAACAATCAGTTGCTCGGACTAAGCGGCTTGAGGAAGGAAATGAAGCATGGAAAGGTTCCATTCAGCGGTTGGAGGATAGACTGGGCGAAATGGCTAAGGCAAGAAACCCCTTACAGAGAACTTTTGTTCAAGGGACACCTTTTGTGCAAGCCATTGTGGATTTTCCTACACCATCGAAATTCAAAGCACCTGTGGTGACCCCCAAGTATGATGGAAAGACAGATCCTGTACTTCATATAGAACAATACCAAGCTGCCGCCGACATATATGCCGTCCCCGACGAGATGAGGTGTAGAGCATTCTCGGGAACTCTTACCGGATCTGCACAGATATGGTATAACAATCTTCCTCGGGGTAAGATTTCAACTTTTATTCAATTAGCCGAGTTGTTCATTGGGAATTTTTGTTTTGGGGCGAAGCCGATAAAGCGAGTAGCACATTTGTTAAGTGTTAGACAAAAATCAGGTGAAAGTACTAGAGACTACATAACTCGTTTTAATAACGAGAAGTTGGAAGTCGTAGATTACGAAGAAAAGACAGCAATCACTGCTTTGATGAGTGGTTTGCTGCCTAATAAGCTGTACTACACCTTGGCCAAAGATCCACCTAAAACTATGTCCGAGTTGATGGCAAAAGCAGCCAAAATTATGAATGCCGAGGAGGCTATGGCTGCGAAGAAGAATATGGATAAAGAAGTAAAAGTGGAGGTCGACAAGTCTAAGAAGAAAGATCAGAAAGGTAATGGTGGTGACAAGCATTACAGGAATAATAGGACAACGTTGGAAGTCCTAAAGAAGTACGATAATTATACCCCATTGAAAATGGGTATTAATCATGTTTTGGAAGAAATCAAGAATAGCGAGGAAATCAAGTGGCCAGAGAAACTGAAGACAAATCCCGATCTGAGGAATAAGGCCAAATATTGCGAGTTTCACAAAGATCATGGCCATATGACTAAAAATTGCATAGCCCTTCAGAACGAGATTGAAACACTCATCCGAAGAGGAAAGTTGTCAAAGTATGTAGATCGTAGAGGTGAAAGGAAGAATGATGACAGAACTACAGAGAGATCTAGATCTCCTCGTCGGGCAGAGGAGAAAAAGAAGAGGGATCATGAAGATGATCCAGATGATGACCCTGATCTTCCCAAGAAGCCAAGGCAGCCTGAACGAGAGGTATTTTCCATTCGTTTTGGGTTATTTGATTGTAATGTTATTACAGGAGGAGATGCAGGAGTAGGAGACCTTACTGCAGAAAGAAAAGCTTACCTCGGAGAGGCTCAAGCTTGTTCATATATTCAGCGAATAAATCTGGCCGAGGATGATCGTCCGAGGAAAGTAAACAAAGAGAAGCTAGTGATTGGTTTTTCAAAAAACGACCTGGCAGGTGTTCTTTACCCTCATGATGATCCTTTGGTGATCAAAATGAGGATGAAGGATGTGGTCATTTCAAGGGTGTTAGTAGAAAATGGTAGTTCGGCAGACATCATGTACTATTCATGCTTTGATAGCTTGAATTTAAAATTATCTCAATTGGAACCTTATCACAGACCCCTTCTGGGTTTTGCTGGCGAGAAAGTTTTTCCACTTGGGACGATCAAGTTGGATATACTCATTGGAACTTGGCCTGCTTGTCGAACAGAAAGAATACGCTTCTTTGTGATGGATAAGAATGTGCAGTCAGCCTACAACATCATCATGGGAAGAGTTGGATTGAAGAAGTTCGAAGCAGTTCCATCTACAGTACATCAGTGTCTGAAATTCCCAACGAATTTTGGAGTCGGAATTATGAAAGGTGATCAAAAAGTAGCTCGGGAATGCTATTATTCGTCTGCCGAGCAAGAAGAACTTGAAGAATCAAGGAAAAAGACTACTACTTATCAAGTGGAGGAGGATACAGAAATTGAAACTCTTGACCCTAGGGATGAATCTCAACTTGTAAAAGGACATGTGGTGGAGTCTACAAAAATTGTTATTCTGGACGACGAGCATCCTGAAGGAGTAACCCAGATAGGATCGTCGCTGGATGTTTCAATAAAACAGGAGTTGATAACTTTTTTGAGAAACAGGAAGAATACTTTTGCTTGGAGTCATGAAGACATGCCAGGTATAGATCCAAACTTCTTATGTCACGAGCTCAATGTGAATAAGGAGATCAAGCCTGTGAAGCAAAGAAGAAGAGTGTTTAGTCCTGAGAAGAACCAGGCCATACAAGAGGAGGTCGAGAAACTTCAGAAAGCCCAATTCATTGAAGATGTGAAATATCCAGATTGGTTGGAAAATGTGGTGATGGTAAAGAAGAAGAATAACAAATGGAGAATGTGTGTTGATTTCACTGATCTCAACAAGGCATGCCCAAAAGATCATTTTCCATTGCCCAGAATTGATCAACTAGTGGATGCTACCTCGGGACATGAGCTACTCAGCTTTATGGATGCTTATTCTGGCTACAATCAGATCAAAATGAAGTCGGAAGACAGGGAAAGTACTTCTTTTATCACCCCAAGGGGAACTTATTGTTATAATGTTATGACTTTTGGTTTAAAAAATGCAGGTGCAACATATCAGCGGCTGATGAACAAGGTTTTTGCCGAACAAATCAGTTGCAATATGGAAGTCTATGTCGAAGACATGCTCACCAAAAGTAAGAGAGCTACTAATCATCTAGTTGACTTAGGCCAGACCTTTGATCAACTGGATAAATACCAAATGAAACTCAACCCGACGAAGTGTACCTTTGGAGTACGAGAAGGAATGTTCCTCGGATACATCGTCAATCAACGAGGTATTGAGGCAAATCCAGAAAAGATCAAAGCTCTTTTAGGGCTGCGATCCCCAACGACGAGGAAAGAAGTACAGAGTCTTACCGGACGAGTTGCAGCGCTCAACAGATTTGTATCCCGAGCAACTGATAAATGCCTCCCATTCTTCAAAACACTGCGAAAAAGTTTTGAGTGGACTGATGAATGTGAGAAGGCCTTTCAAGATTTGAAGAAGTATTTGGGAGCCCCATCATTGTTGTCTAGGCCAATAACTGGAGAGAAGTTGTACTTGTATTTGGCAGTATCAGAGAATGCAGTTAGTTCAGCATTGATCAGATTGGAGAATGGAGTCCAGAAACCTATCTACTACACAAGTAAAGCTTTCTGAGGTGCAGAAATCAGATACCCAAAGCTAGAAAAATTGGCATTGGCATTAATTGAAGCAAGTAGAAGAATGAGGCCATACTTCCAGGCCCATACAATCATTGTGTATACCGACATGCCATTAAGACAAGCCCTTCACAAGCCAGAAAAGTCAGGAAGATTGATGTATTGGGCAATAGAACTCGGTGAATATGACATTGTGTATGAACCCAGATCATCATTGAAGGGGCAGGCTGTAGCAGATTTTATAGCAGAGTTCACATACCCTGATACCCCCGAGGAACAAAAGGTACTTGCTGACCTACCTATGGACGATACAGTATCAACAGACACAAATCCAGACCAACTAAGGTTGGTAAAAGGACTTGTGGATATAGAAAAATCATCATATTCAAACCCAGACCAACTAAGGTTGGTAAAAGGGCGCGAACAGATGACCGATGAGGAACGAAAGATACCAGGGAATGATGAAACAAAACAACAGATATTTTACCGAGGAACTCTGACGGACAAGAAATTTGAAGACGAGGTACCTACATGGAAATTATATGTAGATGGATCATCGTGCACAGCTGGTTGTGGAGCAGGAATTGTTTTAAACACCCCAGATGATATTGACATGGAGTATGCCCTGAGATTCCAATTCAAAGCTTCCAATAACGAGACTGAGTATGAGGCTATGATAGTAGGTTTTCATTTGGCGAAAGTTATGGAGGCACGGAAAATAATTGTTTTCAGCGATTCTCAATTAATTGTGAATCAAATGATGGGAATATATGCAGTTAAAGGAGAATTAATGGTGAAGTACCATGCGAAGGTGATGGAGTTATTGGCAGAATTTGATGCTATTCAATTGGTGAGAATACCGAGGATGGAGAATGCTAGAGCAGACGCATTAGCCCGATTAGCGTCAGCTACGCGCACCGAGCTACGACGAACGATACCAATTGAAGTATTAGAAAGTCGGAGCATAGAAGAAGACCTGATGGTGAATATAATAACCCTTGATTTAGGACCATCTTGGATGGATCCTATCAGGGCATACATTGAAGAAGGAGAATTACCAGAGGACAAGCTAACTGCAAAGAAATTGAAGTATAAAGTTGCTCGGTATGTGTTAACTAATGGTGTTTTGTATAGACGAGGAATTATGGCAGGTTTGCAAAGATGTGTGCATCCATCAGAAGTCAAAGAATTGGTTGAAGAAATCCATGAAGGATCTTGTGGAGCTCATGTAGCAGGTCGGACACTTTTGCAAAGGGTAATGACACAGGGATATTACTGGCCGACGATGAGGGCTGATTGTATAGCCTATGCCAAGAAGTGTGACAAGTGCCAACGTTTTTCCTCCATCCGAAGAACTCCACAAGCATTGTTGACACCCATAACTTCACCTTGGCCATTTGCCATGTGGGGGGTTGATCTGGTTGGACCATTGTCGACGACCCGAGGAAGGTTCAAGTATCTCGTCGTGGCTGTGGATTATTTTACTAAGTGGGTGGAAGCTGAACCACTAATTGATATGACGTACGAGAAGGTATATCAATTCATTTGGAAGAACATCATTTGTCGATATGGTCTCCCCCATGCATTCATCACAGACCATGGAACACAATTCGATAATGAAGAATTTGCCGCCTATTGTCATCAATCGAACATTTTGAAGTATTATTCAGCACCAGGCCATCCCCAAAGCAATGGACAGACTGAGGTGACAAACAGAACATTACTAAATGGTCTGAAGAAGAGGTTAAGTGAAGCTAAAGCAAATTGGATCAATGAGCTCCAATCAGTACTATGGGCTTACCGAACAACTCCCCGAGTAGCAACTGGAGAATCACCATATATGCTAGCATTTGGAAGTGAGGCTGTGATACCTGCCGAGTTGGGTCTCCCAACGCATAGAGTACTGAATTTTAATTCCCCGATCAGTGATTTGATGAGAAGATTGGATTTGGATATGCTCGAGGAGGTTAGAGAAGAGGCAGCCATTAGGAATGCTGCTTACCAACAACGTACAGCTCTGTTTTACAACAAAAGGGTGAAGAAATGTGAATTAAAAGAAGGGGATTATGTGCTAAAGAAAGTCATTCAGAAGCAAAATAAGTTGGAAGCAAACTGGCATGGACCTTACCGAGTTACAGAGGTTATTCGTCCAGGAACTTACAGAATAGCAACTCTAGAAGGTGAAGAATTTAAGAATGCGTGGAATGCTGAACACCTACGCAAGTATTATCAGTAATGTAAAATGTAAAGCATTCCCTTCATTATGAATAAAGCGAGGATGTTTTGCCATATGTAAAGCATTCCCTTCATTATGAATAAAGCGAGGATGTTTCGCCATTTTCTTTCTGGTTGAAAGTTTTTCGTGGAATACTAGTGTAATACACTATGCACACAAAAAGTGCTCTAAGGAGCCAAAAAGTGCTCTAAGGAGCCAAAAAATACTCCTTTGGTTAGGAGGCGCTCTAAGGAGCCAAAAGCTCTAAGGAGCCAAAAAGTGCTCTAAGGAGCCAAAAAGTGTTCTAAGGAGCCAAAAAGCGCTCTAAGGAGCCAAAAGCTCTAAGGAGCCAAAAAGCGCTCTAAGGAGCCAAAAGCTCTAAGGAGCCAAAAAATACACCTTTGGTTAAGAGGCGCTCTAAGGAGCCAAAAGCTCTAAGGAGCCAAAAAATACTCCTTTGGTTAGGAAAAACAAAATATTCCAAAATACACCAAGTATAGTTGGTCGGGGATAAAGACCCACTAACTGTAGTTGGTCGACGAGGACAAATTATTGACCTTAGTTGGTCGGACACATTTTTATATTTGAAATTGAACCAAGTATGGCTGGTCAGGGATGAAAATCCATCAACCGTAGTTGGTCGACAAACATTATTTATCCACCTTGGTTGGTTGGAAACAGTTTGAACAATTTATACTCATTACTGTATTATTAAGTGATTGGACAACCTTGATACTTGTAAATTTTTATTATTAAGTTGATGGACAGCACAATATTGTTATCTTTTTAACAGATACATAGATACATATGCACAAATATAAAGGTGTTTGATAAACACAAAACAATAGCAGAATTGGCAAACAGAAGATGAAAGTTTTTTTTATTAAAAATCCAGAATAAATTACAAGTTACATGAATGTACTAACTGTTACATTGAAAACCTATTCTATTGGTTTCTTTCCTTTATTTTTTGAAACAGGCTCCTCGCCAGCAGGAGGATCCTCTAGGCAAAGAGCAGAATTAATGAAATTAACATCCCTGAGCATTCTGACGTTCATTACAGAAGGTGTATCCAAGAGATGCTCAGGACGAGACAATTCAACCTGAGAATGAAGGCTATAATCACCAAGGTACTTTGAAATCAAGCTACGAGGAATGGAACGAGCTGGGATCCATGCCATGTCCAATTTGAAAGGTGGTACAGGCAAGTCTAATAATCCTGGAGCATGATAATCCCATAAATATTGCCCTTGCTCCAATTTTAACACACCCAGTGCGTTCAACCATCCTTTCTTGTAACCTTCATTGTTGGCATGTTCAATACGAGCATCCAGATGAACAAGAGCTTCATTATATCCTACCATCCAGAATTCCCTGGGTTGTTTATGAAATTGAAAGGTTAATCTATCCAATTGCTCGAGAAGGTTTTTGGCAAAAAGATCCTTAGTATGAAGAGCAGACTTTGTCGCAGCCAGTTGTTCTTCTAAAGATAAGTTTTTCTTGGACAATTCAGACAGAGCACGATCCTTAGCCTTCAGTTGGAATGCTTGAGTTTCCAGAGTAGATTGTGTGCGAGCCTCTTCAACGTTGCGACTAAGAACTCTTGATCGGCTCCGAGAAGCAACTGGAGAACTTTGCTCCTCGCCAATTCTTCCTCGTCCCCGAGAACCTCTTCCTCGTCCACGAGCAGTCCCAGAAACAGCAGATCTTCTTAAATCATCCAGCTCTTGCCTTAATTTGGCATTTTCGACCTCTAAGAAAGAGAAACCCTCATCAGTAACGGGCACTAGAGCATTGGAAGATGACGCTGCAGATTCATATTGAGCCAACTTTTTCTGTAAATTATTATTTTCTTGCTCTAGGATCTTGGCAATCTGCCTGCAAGCTTCAACTTCACCTTTTAGGGTCCTTTCCCTAATATCATATCCAGCAATGATCTTCTTATGGCCTGTTTCAGAAGAGAGCTGCTGGTATCTATTTTCATAATCCTTGTGCAATGAAGCCAATGATGCATTGTGTTGATTTTGAAGATCCTCTATGGAACCATGAAGTTCCTCGATCAATTCGTAGTATGCCACATTATTGGCCACAGATCTATCAAGTAAATTCTTCAGATACCGGTAAGCCTCAACTGCTTGTTCTGAGGCATCGTGACCAAGGATGTCAACAATCTCTGATACACTTAGGTCTGTATGACCAGCTTTATAATAGCCATTGCATTGTCGCATCAATTCAGTATCAGGAGCAGATATCAATTCCATTCTGGCCAAAAACTAATAAAGAAGAGGAAGCAGGAGTTAATAAATAAAAGCAGACAGAGTATCAATAAAGAAGAGAAACGAAGATGTATTTTATTAGATCATCAAAAAGTTACATTGTTCGATTACAAGTAATGAAATATAGAAATGATACCGAGCAACTTCACACATTTTCCTTGTCCCCCAAGACTTTCTCGGGAGGCTGGGACGAGGAGCTCGGTTGCTCGGTGGTAACAACGGTTTGATCAGTAAGAATCTTCTCGGCAGGAGGAGGCATGGAAGAAATGTCCTCGTTGACAGAGGGTTGAGAAGCAGAGACTGGGTCACCCGTAGCCATAGAAGATTCATCTGAGACAGGCTCATCTTCTTCTTCTTCCACAATTGCTGGAGGAGGACCAGGGAGGTGTTGTTGGAATAGCTCAGAATTGTCTTGGACCTTCAACTCTTGCAGAGCAGCTACCCAGCCATCGTGGAAGTATTTCAACTTCCCATATTGGACTTGGGATGTCATTGCAGCAATCCCTTTATCCCATCCTTTCTCCCAACCAGCACTGAAATGTTTCTTGATTGCGACCTTTCTCCTCAACTTCTCCGAGCAGAGCTTCACATCCAATTCCTCTTTTTTGACCTTGATATCTCGCAGGGTAGATAACTCTTCCTCTGCCTTTTTCAGCTGGCCATCATATTCCTGATCTTTAACCTCTAAACCTTTTACTTTCTCCTCCAAATTCTTGGAGGTTTCGGCCATTTTCACCTTCTCAGCTTCAGCCACAACTAATTTCTTCTCCCAAACAGCTTTTTCGTCAACATACTGTTGACGAGATTCCTTTAAAGACTGGGTCAAACCCAACAGAGCATCCTCTACACCTGACGAGGAGCTTGAAACTTTAATAGCTTCATCCTTCTTCACAATATTATTAAAACAGTTCACCAACTGAAAGATGAGAAAAATAGCAAAGTCAATACAAAATGCAAGCTTTCAGAGAAAGAAAGAAAAACCAGAAGTATAAGAAATTTACTGAAGCAAGGTGACGAGCAGCTAAGGATGTCAGCATATCCCTAGGAATTCTTTCATCAATACCATGGACCTCGGGTACGACCGAGCTCATTGCAGAACTTGGAAGAATGATGTTTGGAACATCAGTACCACCAGCAGGTAGGGAGGAGGCAGTTTCAGCCGGAGTAACTAAGGATGATTTCCTCAATCTCTTCAACGGGCGGTCAGAACCTTCAACCAAAGAGGTCTTGGTCGGAGAGATTGTAATTACATCTACAGGAGCATTTTTCTTGCTCGGAACCATTGGGGGCTTCTCGGTAGCTTTAGAAGACCCAGCATCCACTTTTTTAGTCCCCTCTGAGGCATCAGTTTTGCTTTTCTTGGCCCCAGCAACAGAAGTAACATCATCAAAGAGAGCAGGAGGAGCTCTTTTCTTATCCATCCTTTGACTTAAAGGAAGATGAGAATCTGAAGATGAACCTTTTGGAGTTGAAGCTGGTTCAACAGGGCGAGCAGTATAAGAGGTTATGTAACTCTTATACTGTAGCAGATATGAGGCAGACCTGATGTGTTCATCTGCAATGTTCTTGTGCAAACCCCAGATAAGTTTCAGATGCTTGATATTAACCTCTGATTCTTTTGGAGTTCTTCTTTTGTTATCAACTGCAAATAAATACATAACGAGATATCAATCATACATTTTGTCAAACATGATGAAAGCATAATTTCATAAATAAAATAAAATGAAAAATAAACCTATCCCATTGCCATATGGGGGGCATCTGGGACCGTTGTATACTTCATCTCCAGTTAAAGGGGCATATTGCCAATTTTTTATAACCAACCCATGTTCAAAATAATCTCTATTTGAGTCAGGGAGGTTAACTACAAGAGCCCTATTCAGAAACCTAGTTTTTAAGTAATAAATATTATCTAGAGTGGCCCACTTATAGCAATACATAATCTCAGGGATCCCAATACGAGTCCCATGAGTTAGATTTAATTTGTGTACCCCATTAATTATTCTCCATGAATTGGGGGCTATTTTTGCAGGGACAAGATCAAAATATTGACAAAACTCAAGACACAATGGATTTGGTGGAAAGGAAAAACCGCATTCAGCAATAAAAAGACTGGGGAACCAATGTCCCTCAGCCAGACGAAAATAATTTTGAGGTTCAGAAAGTTCCTCCAAGATTACCCAAGACGGGATGGAAAAGTCAGAGCAGAACTTTTCAAGAGATTCAACAATGTAAACCATGATGAATAAAAGAAGAAGGAAGAAAATCTTATAGGAAGGAAGGAGGTCTGCTGACAACTAACGAAGGAAAAGATGAACGCACAAGAGAGAAGGAGAGAATAGAAAGCTTGAAGGCAGAAAATTGGAAAATGTAGAGGACGGTATGGTTACCTAAGAAGTTTAAATACTTTGCATTGGGAAGCGGCGAAAGAAATGATTACCAAAAAGAAACTACTGAACTTCCGGCGGATAAAAGGACAAAAACTGCACGGAGATCGAAGCGCTTATAAAAAATTCAAAAAAAGGGCGGAAGCTGCGAAATGAGAAGGAAATTTGAACACAATGTTCCTGAAACCCAGGAAAAGTCATTTAATATTGCCATATACCGAGAAAGAATGATCCATACTCCTCAAAGTTCGAAATATGAAACATTGGGGGCTTCTGTTGATACCAAAATTAATATGCTGATGTGGACGAATAATGCGAAGACACGTGTCAATCTACGTGGCACGATAGCAGCGAGGAAGTTCATTTCCCGACCAACCATGCTTCTTTCCGAGCAACGAGGATACACCGAGGAACTCTAGCGCACCGAGGAACTCTAGCACACCTAGGAACTCTAGCGCACCGAGGTACTCTAGTTCTCCGAGGAACTCCTGATCAGCGAACAACTATGGCGGTCTGAGCTGCACCTCGGTCGTATCATTAATTGCCAGATAATCAACAGTTCAGATATTCATTGAATGCTTATATTCTTGACGCGCACGCTGCATTAAATGTATTACCCTTTCACATGTATATCATTTAATGTATCGAACCTTTCATGTACAGCCTCAAGGCTATAAATACCTTGTATCAAACCCATTCAAGGGGACCGGAATTTCTTGAAAGAACTTGTAATCAAGAATTCTGCAAACACTCAGCAATAACATAACAGTGGACGTAGGCTTTATTCCTAGCCGAACCACTTTAAAAATCTTTGTCTAATTTATTTATCTGTGATTGAATAATTAGAGCAATCTAGTTTTTACATCAACAATGAGTATAAGAGGAATAAGACAATGATGTATAGTGGTTCAGCCAATTTGGCCTACATCCACTGTGAGTGTGTGATCCACTAAGTATGGGCACTAATGGCCTTGGATACAATGCACATAAGCTCACTTTCTCTCTCTACTGTGTGTATAAGCAGAGTTTTTACTAGGGTTACAATTATCGATTGATCTCCCCTGTAGGGTTGTAGGTGACAAGTATATATTGGTCTTGGGGGTTGTAGTGTACCCCCCAAGTATGCATGGTGCATGTGAATGATGATCTAGCCAATCCCCTGTTGACACCTGTAGATGCCAGATGATGACATAATATTCCCTCACGTGAGGGTGTGATTTTGTTATAACGGTCTCCCATGTGCCATGTGAGCCTCACGCGCACTGTTCCATGCATCTCCCAAACCACGCGCTGTGATGATGTCATCCTCGGCCTTTGATATGAGGCCAAGGGCAAAGTTCCTTTCGGTAATGAGTCTGGCCTAATTTGGGCCTCGTACTGTCGTACCCTCGGTGGGTCATCCGGTGCCTAATGAAGGGTCGGCCCCCTGAGGGGTCATCCAGAGCCTGATGAAGGGTCGGCACCTTTAGGGGTCGTCCGGAGCCTGATGAAGGATCGACCCCCTGATTAGTCGTTCGGAGCCTGAGGAAGGGTCGGCCCCTTGAGGGGTCATCCGGAGTCTGATGAAGGGTCGCCCCCCCCTGAGGGGTCGTCTGGGCCTGATGAGGCGCAGGGCGCCCTCGGCATGGCCGATGGTATATACGGGTATATCAGACGATATCTGTGTCAAACCTTCAAAGCTTCAGCTAGAACTCAGTAGTGGCTCACACGTAGCCCATACCAAATTGGACACGCAACACAAACACATAGTCTTGATTCTTTGTCGGATCTCCCTCAACAATAGCTCTCAGCTCACCAGTTGTAGAGTTCTTCTCACAAAGGTTGAAACTTTAGGCAACGTATGGTTTTGGTACCACAAAACAACTCACACAAAAACTCTCTGGGATTTGTGAATTGTGAAAACAAATTTGAACCCTCAAAATAATGGAGAATAAACAAAAAACACTTCAAAACATATTACGTTAAAACGAGTGTTTTCTCCACACAAAATCAATACGTTTGACACTCTATTTATAAAACATTTAAGGCAGTGACGTGTAAAAAAAAAGTGTTCTCGTTAGAACTAACTGTCATGTTGTTCGAACGACGTCTGGTCTCATTCGAACGAGATAGGTTCTCATTTGAATGACCAGGTAGAAATCTCGAGATTTATTTTATAGAGTTTTAAAACATTTGGAGACAATTATCAAAAAACTTTTATGATAAAAATGTTTTAAAGATAAAAATTCAGTTAAAATAATTCAAAAATCATTTTTCATAAAAGGAAAAATATTTTAATTTTTATAAAAAAATCCCAACATTTTATGCAAAATGTAAATGAAACTTAACCAATTTACCAAGTTCGTCCTTTTTGGGCATGATTGTTAAAGATAACTTGAAATTTGGATCGTTGATTATAGATGTGCGCTTTTCAATGCTTCGACAAACTTGTAGCGGTATACGACATACTAAGTGTGACAGACTATGTCCTTACAAATCTCCCCCTATGTTTATGCCAGTATAAAATAAAAATAATCCGAATTATCAAACTCAAAAATAACCTATACAAATCTACCCTCCCATAAAACTCAAATATGGAAAGATAAACTAAACAAGTCTTCAATCAAACTTAGCTTCAACAATTAACATTTCAAATCTCCAAGATTTTCTCATCAGGGTGTGCAATCCAAAGAATCTTCAATTGTACGTACTTACATGACACAAAGCAAAAAACCATGTGACTTATCGAGATTGAAATGTTTAAGAAACATATATTAAATTAAGAAAATAATCAAATCTCCCCCATACAAAATATTCCCCATAATATCTTAATTCATTCTCCCCCTTTTTATTTGTCCGAAATAGACAAGGAAAGAATAAACACAAAAAAGCACAGTGGGGTGTCACGGCAAAGAAACCAAACATACTATTTTTCAATTTTTCATGCTTTTATAAAAAAAAAAAAATATCACACACCATGAATTTTTACGAAGATGAACAAATCATGGAAATAGAATGAATGGGTGTAAACAAATTCGATGTAAAAATCCACTCAATCATATCATATGTGCAAGATGAATAAGTGTACTCCTAACGAATGAACATAAAAAATAGTCCTCTGGTATAAAATTTTTGAATTTAGATGACATCTTATTAAATCAAAATCAAGAAATCAAAGTTAATAAGATTTTCACACCAATAACGTCCAAAAAGATTTCATGCTTTTTCAAGACTTTTTAAGGACGTGCAAAGACGTTTACATTTCAAACCAAACTCCCTCATATATATTTTGTTTGTGAGGAGATCTAAATTCTCAAACATTGGAGAATTGGTGAATAAACCTAATGGCCCATAATTGACATATATTTCTTTTTATTTCCATGTACCTTTCTTCGGTCTCTTTTGAACCTCTTTGGACCCCGGATAATTTAAATTCCTCAATTTTTTAGGTCCAATTTAAACAACGTCTTAATTCCAAAGGATAGATGTGTACCTTTTGTAACCCTTCACCGTTTATAAAATTCACACAAACTTACGGCAAAATGGTAAAAATATGCACACCTTTTATTATCTTGTTTTATCGCATTTGATTCATTTTAATAGATAGAATTGAGATGAAAACACGTAACCAATATGTGCTTTGTCCAGAAAAAAATACCAAACACATCTTTGCATGTGTGCAATAAAGGACAAAGCGAGTCAAACATGTAGGTAACAACACTATATCATCTCAAAGACTCCAAACTTTATAAAGCACATGAACGACACAACATATTGTCTCAAAACACTATCAAACAGTCACATGGATATGGCATGAAGTTGTGACTTGGTCATCCTAAGTTTGTATTCATAAAAGGTGTAAACAAACTACAAAAAATCTTTTTGTATTTTTTGAAAATTTTCAAAAATAAAATTAAAAATAAAAATACACACGTCATAACACTAACATGGATATATCATGAAGTATAATTAGCGTATGACAAAAGAAACTGACACAATGATTTATAAGATATAGCAACAAAAGAATCATTTGCGAGTTTTAATATCGCAAAATTTTCTTCGACAAAACTGCACAAAAACAACGAGAGAAAAACAAACCACTCTAGATGCAGGCAAACAAGATCAAACGCAATAAATTAGCATAACCCGCTCTGATACGACTTGTTAGCCCAATAATAATTTCCTTTGGGTGATTTCAAACAATTTGATTCTAAATTATATAAAATCTAATTTTAAACCAATTTTAGTTCATCCCTAAAATATGCAACTATGTGTCAAAATAAGTTAAATATGAACAAGCTTCAGGAAAAATCCCCCAAAGGGGCAAAACCTTTTATATTCTTTAACTTTGACAACGTTACACGACCATTAACTTACATACAACTTCCCTCAAGCGTAATGGATGATGTATGTGTCAAACCTTCAATGCTTCGGCTAGAACTCAACAGTGGCTCACTAGCATTCGTACTAACTTGGACATGCAGCCCAGACACGCAGTCTTGATTCTTTGTAGGATCTCCCTCCACAATTGCTCTCAACTCTCCAGCGGTAGAGTTCTTATCACAAAGGTTGAAACATTAGTCAAAGTATGGTTTGGGTTCCACAAAACTACTCACACAAAAAACTCTCTGGAATTTGTGAATTGTGAAAAAAAATTTGAACCCTCAAAATGATGGAGAACAAACCAAAAACAGTTAAAAATGTATTCTGTTAAAACCAGTATTTTCTCCCCACAAAATCAATACGTCTGACACTCTATTTATAAAACGTTTAAGGCGATGACATGTAAAACAAAAATGGTTATCGTTCGAACGAACTTTTATATCGTTTGAACGACGTGTGGTCTCGTTTGAACGAGATAGGATCTCGTTTGAATGACCAGGAAGAATTCTTGAGATTCGTTTTACGGAGTTTTAAAATATTTGGAGACTTAGAAACCAAAACTCTTACGAATATGAGAACAGTTATCAACAAGATTTTATGACAAAGATTCTTTAAAGATAAAAATCAATTTAAAATAATTCAAAAATCATTAATCGTAAAAGGAAAAATATTTTAATTTTTATAAAAAAATCCAACCATTTTTATACACAATGTAAATGGAACTTAACCAATTTACCACATTCGTCCTTGTTGGGCATGATTGTTGAAGTTAACTTTAAATTTGATCATCTTTTGTAGATTTGCACTTTCCAATGCTTCGACAAACTTGTAGCGGTAGACGACATACTAAGTGTGACGGACTATGTCCTTACAAATCTCCCCCTATGCCTATGCCGGTACAAAATAAAAATAATCCGAATTATCAAGCTCAAAAATAACCTATACGAATCTACCCTCCCATAAACTCAAACATGGAAAGATAAACTGAACAAGTCTTCAATAAAACTTGGCTTCAACATTCAACATTTCAAATGTCCATGTTTTTCTCATCAGAGTGTGAAATCCAAAGAATCTTAATTTGCACCTACACACATGAGACAAGGCAAAAAACCACGTGACGTATCGAGATTGAAATGATTAAGAAACATATATTAGTTTTTGGCAATAATCAAATCTCCCCCATACAAAATATTTCCCATAATATCATAATTCGTTCTCCCACTTCTTTTTTGTCCGAAATAGACAAAGAACGAATAGGAACAATAAAGCACAGTGGGGTGTCATGAGAAACAAACCAAACATACAATTTTTGAATTTTTTATAAAAAAATAAAAAAATCACACACCATGAATTTTTATATAGACGACGAAATCATGGAAACGGAATGAATGGGTGTCAACAAATTCAATAGAAAAATCAACTCAATCATATCATATGTGCAATGTGCATAAGTGTACTCCTAACGAATGAACATAAAAAATAGTCCTTTGGTGTAATTTTTATTTAATTTAGACGACATCTTCTTAAATCAAAATCAACAAATCAAAGTCAACATGATTTTAACACCAATAACGTCCAAAATGATTTCATGCTTTTTCAAGTCTTTTTAAGGACATGCAAAGCCGTTTTAAATTTCCAACCAAACTCCCACATATCTATTTTCTTTGCGAGGAGATCTAAATTCTCAAACATTGGAAAATTGGTGAATAAACCTAACGGCCCATAGTTGGCATATATTTCTTTTTATTGCCATGTACCTTTTTTCGGGATCTTTTAAACCTCTTTAGACCCTGAAAATTAAAATTCCTCAATTTTTTAGGTCCAATTTAAACGGAAGCTTAATCGAAAGGATAGATGTGTACCTTTCGTAGCCCTTCACCATTCATAAAATTCACACAAACTTACAGTAAAACGGTACAAAACTGCACACCTTTTATTATCTTGTTTTATCGCATTTTATTCATTTTAATATATATAATTGAGATGAAAACACGTAACCAACATGTGATTTGTAAGGAACAAACATCAAACAAATCCGTGTATGTGTGCAATAAAGGCCAAAGCGAGTCAAACATGTTGGTAACAATACTATATCATCTCAAAGACTCCAAACTTTGTAGAGCACATGAATGACACAACATATTTTCTCAAAACACTATCAAACAATCACATGGATATGGCATGAAGTTGTGACTCGGTCATCCTAAGTGTTCCCTCATAAAATTTTTAAACAAACTACAAAAAATCTTTTGGTATTTTTCGAAAATTTTCAAAATTAAAATTAAATACAAAAATACACACGTCATAACACTAGCATGGATATATAATGAAGTATAACTAGCGTATGACAAAAGAAACTGACACAATCATTTATAACTTATAGCAAGAGAAGAATCATGTGCGAGTTTTAATATTTCAAAATTTTCTTCGCCAAAACTGCACAAATGCATCGAGAGAAAAACAAACCACCCTAGATGCAGGCAAACAAGATCAAACGCAATAAATTAGTATAACCCGCTCTTCTACCACTTCTTAGCCCAATAATAATTTCCTTTGGGTTGTTTCAAATAATTTGATTCTAAATTATATAAAATCCAATTTTAGTTCATCCCTAAAATATGCAACTATGTGTCAAAACAAATTAAATATGCACAAGCTTCAGGAGAAATCCTCCACAGGGGCAAAACCATTTATATTCTAGAACTTTGATAAGGTTACAAGACCATTGACTTACATACAACTTCTCTCAAGCATAACGTACGATGTATGTGTCAAACCTTGAAAGCTTCAGCTAAAACTCAGCAGTGGCTCACTGGCAGTCGTACCAACTTGAACACGCAGCCCAGAAATGCAGTCTTGATTCTTTTTAGGATCTCCTTCTACAATTGCTCTCAACTCTCCAGCTGTAGAGTTCTTCTCGAAAGGTTGAAACTTTAGGCAAAGTATGGTTTGGGTTCAACAAAACAACTGACACAAAAAACTCTCAGGGATTTGTGAATTGTGAAAACAAATTTGGAACCTCAAAATGATGGAGAACAAACCAAAAACAGTTAAAAATGTATTTTGTTAAAACTTGTATTTTCTTCCCACCAAATCAATACGTCTGACACTCTATTTATAAAATGTTTAAGGCGGTGCGTGTCAAACAAAAAGTGTTCTCGTTCGAACGAACTTTCATGTCGTTCGAACGACGTCTGGTCTCGTTCGAACGAGATAGGATCTCGTTTGAACGACCAGGAAGAAATCTTGAGATTTGTTTTACGGACTTTTAAAACATTTGGAAACTTAGAAACCAACACTTTAACGAATCTGAGAACAGTTATCAAAAAGATTTTATGATAAAAATGTTTTAAAGATAAAATTCCATTTAAAATAATTAAAAAAATATTTTTCATAAAAGGAAAAATATTTTTATTTTTATAAAAAAAATCCTAACATTTTTATGCAAAATGTAAATGGAACTTATCCAATTTACCAAGTTCGTCCTTGTTGGGCATGATTGTTGAAGTTAACTTGAAATTTGATCCCCTTTTGTAGATGTGCGCTTTCTTATGCTTCGACAAACTTGTAGCGGTATACGACATACTAAGTGTGACGGACTATGTCGTCACAAATCCCCCCTATGCCTATGCCGGTACGAAATAAAAATAATTCGAATTATCAAACTCAAAAATAATCTATACCAATCTACCCTCCCATAAACTCAAACATGAAAAGATAAATTGAACAAGTCTTCAATCAAACTTGGCTTCAACGATCAACATTTCAAATCTCCATGTTTTTCTCATCAGGGTGTGCATTCCAAAGAATCTTCAATTGTACCTACACACATGAGACAAAGCAAAAAACCACGTGACGTATTGAGATTGAAATGCTTAAGAAACATATATTAGTTTTTGGCAATAATCAAATCTCCCCCATACAAAATATTTCCCATAATGTCATAATTCGTTCTCCCCCTTTTGATTTGTCCGAAATAGATAAGGAAAGAATAAACACAATAAAGCACACTGGGGTGTCACGGGAAACTAACCAAACATACTATTTTTGAATTTATTATGGAAAAAAAATCACACACCATGAATTTTAACTAAGACGACCAAATCATGAAAACGGAATGAATGGGTGTGAACAAATTCAATAGAAAAACCAACTCAATCATATCGTATGTGCAAGATGCATAAGTGTACTCCTAACGAATGAACATAAAAAATAGTCCTTTGGTGTAAATTTTTTGAATTTAGATGACATCTTCTTAAATCAAAATATACAAATAAGTCAACATTATTTTCACACCAATAACGTCCAAAACGATTTCATGCTTTTTCAAGACTTTTTAAGTACATGCAAAGCCGTTTTAAATTTCCAACCAAACTCCCTCATATATATTTTCTTTGTGAGGTGATTTAAGTCATCAAACATTGGAGCATTGGTGAATAAACCTAATGGCCCATAATTGGCATATATTTCTTTTTATTGCCATGTACCTTTTTTCGGGCTCTTCTAAACCTCTTTAGACCCCGAAAAATTAAAATTCCTTAATGTTGTAGGTCCAATTTAATTGGCAGCATAGTCGAAAGGATAGATGTGTACCTTTCGTAGCCCTTGACCATTTATAAAATTTACGCAAACTTATGACAAAACGGTACAAAAATGCACACCTTTTATTATCTTTTTTCATCGCATTTGATTCGTTTTAATATATAGAATTGAGATGAAAACACGTAACCACCATGTGATTTGTCAAGAACAAACATCAACCAAATCCGCATGTGTGCAATAAAGGATAAAGTGAGTCAAACATGTAGGTAACAACACTATATCATCTCAAAGACTCCAAACTTTGTAAAGAACATGAATGACACAACATATTGTCTCAAAACACTATCAAACAGTCACATGGATATGGCATGAAGTTGTGACTTGGTCATCTTAAGTGTGCATTTATAAAATGTGTAAACAAACTACAAAAAATCTTTATGTGTTTTTTGAAAATTTTCAAAAACAAAATTAAATACAAAAATACACACGTCATAACACTAACATAGATATATGATGAAGTATAACTAGCGTATGACAAAAGAAACTGATACAATCATTTATAAGATATAGCAAGAGAAGAATCATGTGCGAGTTTTAATATCTCAAAAATTTTCTTCGACAGAACTCCAAAATCCATCGAGAGAAAAACAAACCACCCCAGATGCAGACAAACAACATAAAATGTAATAAATTAGCGTAACCCGTTCTGATACCACTTGTTCGCCCAATAATAATTGCCTTTGAGTGGTTTTTGACAATTTGATTCTAAATTAACTAAAATTCAATTTTAAACCAATTTTAGTTCATCCCTAAAATATGCAACTATGCGTCAAAAT
Organism: Sambucus nigra; assembly: GCA_949130495.1. Classification (NCBI taxonomy): domain Eukaryota; kingdom Viridiplantae; phylum Streptophyta; class Magnoliopsida; order Dipsacales; family Adoxaceae; genus Sambucus; species Sambucus nigra. The sequence continues at coordinate 304,970,070 of OX422217.1, read as the reverse complement.
AAGTTAAATATGCATAAGCTTCAGGAAAAATCCCCCATAGGGGCAAAACCTTTTATATTGTAGAACTTTGAGAAGGTTAAATGACCATTTATTTACATACAACTTCCCTCAAGCGTAATGCACGATGTCTGTGTCAAACCTTCAAAGCTTCAGCTAGAACTCAACAAGGGCTCACTAGCAGTCATACCAACTTGGACACGCAGGCCGGACACGTAGTCTTGTTTCTTTGTAGGATCTCCCTCCATAATTTCTCTCAACTCTCTAGCTGTAGAGTTCTTCTCGAAAGGTTGAAACTTTAGGCAAAGTATGGTTTGGGTTCCACGAAACAACTCAAACAAAAAACTCTATGGAATTTGTGAATTGCGAAAACAAATTTAAACCCTCAAAATGATGGAGAACAAACCAAAAACACTTAAAAACTTATTCTATTAAAACCAGTACTTTCTCCACATAAAATCAATACGTCTGACACTCTATTTATAAAACGTTTAAGGCAGTGATGTGTCAAATAAAAAGTGTTCTCGTTTGAACGAAGTTTCATGTCGTTCGAACGACGTCTGGTCTCGTTCAAACGAGATAGGCTCTCGTTTGAAGGACCAGGTAGAAATCTTGAGATTCATTTTACAGAGTTTTAAAACATTTGGAAACTTAGAAACCAACACTCTTACGAATCCGAGCACAATTATCAAAAATCTTTTACGATAAAAATGTTTTAAAGATAAAAATCCATTTAAAATAATTCAAAAATCATTTTTCATAAAAGGAAAAATATTTTAATTTTTATAAAAAAATCCTAACATTTTTATGCAAAATGTAAATGGAACTTAACCAATTTACCAAGTTCATCATTGTTGGGCATGATTGTTGAAGTTAACTTGAAATTTGATCGTCTTTTATAGATGCGCGCTTTCCAATGCTTCGACACACTTGTAGCGGTATACGACATACTAAGTGTGACTGACTATGTCCTTACAAATCTCCCCCTATCCTTATGCTGGTACAAAATAAAAATAATCCGAATTATCAAACTCAAAAATAATCTATACGAATCTACCCTCCCATAAAATCAAACATGGAAAGATAAACTGAACATGTCTTCAATCAAACTTGGCTTCAACAATCAACATTTCAAATCTCCATGTTTTTCTCATCAGGGTGTGCAATCCAAAGAATCTTCAATTGTACCTACACACATGAGACAAAGCAAAAAACCACGTGACGTATCGAGATTGAAATGATTAAGAAACATATATATATATATATATATATATATATATATATATATATATATATATATATATATATATATATATTGTGGCAATAATCAAATATTCCCCATAATATCATAATTCGTTCTCCCCCTTTTTATTTGTCCGAAATAGACAAGGAAAGAATAAACACAATAAAGCACAGCGAGGTGTCACGGGATATAAACCAAACATAATATTTTTGAATTTTTTATAAAAAAAACAAAAAAAATCACACCCCATGAATTTTTACTAAGACGACCAAATCCTGGAAACGGAATGAATGGGTGTGAACAAATTCGATACAAAAATAAACTCAATCATATCATATGTGCAAGATGTATAAGTGTACTCGTATCGAATGAACATAAAAAATAGTCCTTTGTTGTAAATTTGTTGAATTTAGATGACGTCTTCTTAAATCAAAATCAACAAATCAAAGTCAACATGATTTTAACACCAATAGCGTCCAAAACGATTTCATGCTTTGTCAAGACTTTTTAAGGATATGCAAAGCCGTTTTAAATTTCCAGCCAAACTCCCTCATATATATTTTCTTTGCGAGGAGATCTAAATTCTCAAACATTGGAGAATTAGTGAATAAAACTAATGGCCCATAATTGGCATATATTTCTTTTTATTGCCATGTACCTTTTTTGGGCTCTTTTAAACCTCTTTAGACCCCGGAAAATTAAAATTTCTCAATTTTTTAGGTCCAATTTAAATGGAAGCTTAATCGAAAGGATAAATGTGTACCTTTTGTAGCCCTTCACCGTTTATAAAATTTACACAAACTTACAGCAAAACGGTACAAAAATGCACACCTTTTATTATCTTGTTTTATCGCATTTTATTCGTTTTAATATATAGAATTGAGATGAAAGCACGTAACCAGCATGTGATTTGTCAAGAACAAACATCAACCAAGTCCGTGCATGTGTGCAATAAAGGACAAAGTGAGTCAAACATGTAGGTAACAACACTATATCATCTCAAAGACTCAAAACTTTGTAAAGCACATGAATGACACAACATATTATCTCAAAACACTATCATACAGTCACATGGATATGGCACGAAGTTGTGACTTGGTCATCTTAAGTGTGCATTTATAAAATGTGTAAACAAACTACAAAAAATCTTTTTGTATTTTTTGAAAATTTTCAAAAACAAAATTAAATATAAAAATGCACACGTCATAACACTATCATGGATATATGATGAAGTATAACTAGCGTATTACAAAAGAAACTGACACAATCATGTATAAGATATAGCAAGAGAAGAATCATGTGCGAGTTTCAATATCTCAAAATTTTCTTCGACGAAACTCCAAAATCCATCGAGAGAAAAACGAACCACCCTAGATGCTGGCAAAACAACATAAAATGTAATAAATTAGCGTAACCCGTTCTGATACCACTTGTTAGACCATTAATAATTTCCTTTGGGTGGTTTCAAATAATTTGATTTTAAATTAAATAAAATCTAATTTTAAACCAATTTTAGTTCATCCCTAAAATATTCAACTATGCGTCAAAACAAATTAAATATGCACAAGCTTCAGGAAAAATTCCCCATAGGGGCAAAACCTTTTATATTATAGAACTTTGACAAGGTTTCACAACCATTGACTTACATACAATCTCCCTCAAGCGTAATGCACGATGTCTTTGTCACACTTTCAAAGCTTCACCTAGAACTAAGCAGGGGCTCATTGGTAGTCGTACCAACTTGGACACGTAGGCCAGACACGCAGTTTTGATTCTTTGTAGGATCTCCCTCCTCAATTGCTCTCAACTCTCCAGCTATAGATTTCTTCTCGAAAGGTTGAAACTTTAGGCAAAGTATGGTTTGGGTTCCACAAAACAACTCAAACAAAACTCTCTCTAGGATTTGTGAATTGTGAAAACAAATTTAAACCATCAAAATGATGGAGAACAAACCAAAAACACTTAAAACCGTATTCTATTAAAACCAGTATTTTCTCCACACAAAATCAATACGTCTGACACTCTATTTATAAAAAGTTTAAGGTGGTGATGTGTCAAACAAAAAGTATTCTCCTTCGAACGAACTTTCGTGTCTTTCGAACGAACTTTCGTGTCGTTCGAACGATGTCTGGTCTCGTTCGAACAAGATAGGATCTCGTTTGAAGGTCCAGGCAGAAATCTTGAGATTTGTTTTATGAAGTTTTTAAACATTTGGAAACTTCGAAACAAACACTCTTACGAATTTGGACACAGTTATCAAAAAGTTTTTATGATAAAAATGTTTTAAAGATAAAAATCCATTTAAAATAATTGAAAAATCATTTTTCATAAAAAGAAAAATATTTTATTTTTTATAAAAAAATCCTAACATTTTTATGCAAAATGTAAATGGAACCTAACCAATTTAACTTGAAATTTGATCATCTTATGTAGATGTGCGCTTTCCAATGCTTCGACAAACTTGTAGCGGTAGACGACATATCAAGTGTGACGGACTATGTCCTTACAAATCTCCCCTTTTCGATACAAAATAAAATTAATCCGAATATCAAACTCAAAAATAACCTATACGAATCTACCCACCCATAAACTCAAACATGGTAAGATAAACTGAACAAGTCTTTAATCAGACTTGGCTTCAACAATCAACATTTCAAATCTCCATGTTTTTCTCATCAGGGTGTGCAATCCAAAGAATCTTCAATTGTACCTACACACATGAGACAAAGCAAAAAACCACATGACGTATCGAGATTGAAATGATTAAGAGACATATACTGATTTTTGGCAATAATCAAATCTCCCCCATACAAAATATTTTCCATAATATCATAATTTGTTCTCCCCCTTTTTATTTGTTCAAAATAGACAAGGAAAGAATAAACACAGTAAAGCACAATGGGGTGTCACGGGAAACAAACCAAACATACTATTTTTAAAATTTTCAATTTTTATAAAAAAATAAAAAAAATCACACACCATGAATTTGTACTAAGACGACCAAATCATGGAAACATAATGAATGGGTGTGAATAAATTCGATAGGAAAATCAACTCAATCATATCATATGTGCAAGATGCATAAGTATACACCTAACGGATGGATATCAAAAATAGTTCTTTGGTGTAAATTTTTAGAATTTAGATGACATCTTCTTAAATCAAAATGAACAAATCAAAGTCAACATGATTTTCACAATAAAATAACATCCAAAATGATTTCATGCTTTTTCAAGACTTTTTCAAGACGTGCAAAGCCGTTATAAATTTCCAACCAAACTCCCTCATATATATTTTTTTTGCGAGGAGATCTAAATTCTCAAACATCGAAAAATTGGTGAATAAACCTAATGTCCCATAATTGGCATATATTTCTTTTTATTACCATGTAGCTTTTTTCGGGCTCTTTTAAACCTCTCTAGACCCCGGATAATTAAAATTCCTCAATTTTTTTGGTTCAATTTAAACGGCGGATTTATCTAAAGGATAGATGTATACCTTTCGTATCCCTTTACCGTTTATAAAATTCATATAAACTTACGACAAAACAGTACAAAAATGCACACCTTTTATTATCTCGTTTTATTCGTTTTAATATATAGAATCGAGATGAAAACATGTGACCAACATGTGATTTGTCAATTACAAATACCAAACAAAGCCTTGCATGTGTGCAATAAAGGACATAGTGAGTCAAATATGTAGGTAACAACACTATATCATCTCAAAGACTCCAAACTTTGTAAAGCCCACGAATGACATAACATATTGTCTCAAAACACTATCAAACAGTCACATGGATATGACATGAAGTTGTAACTTGGTCATCCTAAGTGTGCATTCATAAAAGGTGTAAATAAACTACAAAACATCTTTTTGTATTTTATTAAATTTTAAAAACAAAATTAAATACAAAAATACACACGTCATAACACTAGCATGGATATATCATGAAGTGTAACTAGCGTATGACAAAAGAAACTAACACAATCATTTATATGATATAGCAAGAGAAGAATCATGTCCGAGTTTCAATATCTCAAAAGTTTCTTCGACAAAACTACACAAATCCATCGAGAGAAAAAAAAACCACCGCAGATGCAGGCAAACAAGATCAAACACAATAAATTAGCGTAACTCACTCTGATACCACATGTTAGTCCAATAATAATTGCCTTTGTGTGATTTCAAACAATTTCATTCTAAATTATATAAAATCCAATTTTAACCTAATTTTAGTTCATCCCTAAAATATGCAACTATGTGTCAAAACAAATTAAATTTGCACAAGCTTCAGGAAAAATTGCCCATAGGGGTAAAACCTTTTATATTATAGAACTTTGACAAGGTTTCACAACCATTGACTTACATACAATCTCCCTCAAGTGTAATGCACGATGTCTTTGTCACACTTTCAAAGCTTCACCTAGAACTAAGCAGGGGCTCATTGGTAGTCGTACCAACTTGGACACGTAGGCCAGACACGCAGTTTTGATTCTTTGTAGGATCTCCCTCCTCAATTGCTCTCAACTCTCCAGCTATAGAGTTCTTCTCGAAAGGTTGAAACTTTAGGTAAAGTATGGTTTGGGTTCCACAAAACAACTCACACAAAAAACTCTCTGGAATTTGTGAATTGTGAAAAAAAATTTGAACCCTCAAAATGATGGAGAACAAACCAAAAACACTTAAATATGTATTTTGTTAAAACCAGTATTTTCTCCACACAAAATCAATATGTATGACACTCTATTTATAAAACATTTAAGGCGGTGACATGTCAAACAAAAAGTGTTCTCGTTCAAACGAACTGCCATGTCGTTCGAACGATGTCTGGTCTTGTTCGAACGATATAGGATCTCGTTTGAATGACCAAGAAGAAATCTCGAGATTCATTTTACGGAGTTTTAAAACATTTAGAGACTTAGAAACCAACACTCTTATGAATCTGAGAACTGATATAAAAAAGCTTTTATGATAAAAATGTTTTAAAGATAAAATTCCATTTAAAATAATTCAAAAATCATTTTTCATAAAAGGAAATATGTAAAAATTGAATGGAACTTAATTAATTTACCAATTTTGTCCTTGTTGGGCTTATTGTTGAAGTTAACTTGAAATTTGTATCGTCGATTGTAGATGTGCGCTTTCTAATTCTTCGACAAACTTGTTGTTGTATACGACATACTAAGTGTGATGGACTATGTCCTTACAAATCTCACCCTTTATTTATGCCGGTACAAAATAAAAATAATCCTAATTATCAAACTCAAAAATAACCTATACAAATCTACCCTCCCATAAACTTAAACATGGAAAGATAAATTGAACAAGTCTCCAATCAAACTTAGCTTCAGCAATCAACATTTCAAATCTCCAAGCTCTTCTCATCAGGGTGTGCAATCCAAAGAATCTTCAATTGTACCTCACTACACCAAAATGGGCAAATTGTCACCTTTCAGTCGGCCAGCCTTGTCAAGGTCATTGACCGTGACAAAAAAACACGCGTTTTATGTCACGGTCATTGACCTTGACACGACCGTGACAACGAATTGTCACGGTCATTGACCGTGACAATTCGTGTCACGGTCAATGACCTTGACACGACCGTGACAACTTTTCCAGCAAAATCACTTTCCCCCTTCTTTTTTCCCTCCCACCGTTCCCTCCCTCTCTCTCTCTCTGTCTCGACTCGACGCTGCTCTCTCTCTCTCTCTCTCAGGTCCAATTTCTCTCTCTCTCTCTCTTCCATTTATATATATATATTTGTTTGTATATTTATGTGTGTATGTGTATATATATATGTGTGTGTGTATGTGTGTGCGTGTGTGGGGGGTGGGGCGGGATGGGGCAGGGTGGTGGAGGGGGTGGTGGAGGGGGGCAGGGGGTGGGGTGGGGTGGGGTGCAGTGTGTGTGTGTGTGTGGTGGTGTGTTTTGGGGGAGGGGGGGAGGGGGTGGTGGAGGGGGGCAGGGGGTGGGGTAGAGTGGTGTGTGTGTGTGTGTGTGGTGGTGTGTGGTGGGGGAGGGGGTGGTGGAGGGGGGCAGGGGGAAGGGGTGGGGTGGGGTGGGTGTGTGTGTGTGTGTGGTGGTGTGTGGTGGGGGTGGGGCGGGATGGGGCAGGGTGGGGGAGGGGGGGGAGGGGGTGGGGTGGGGTGGGCACACCTACGCACACACGCACACCTACGCCACACACACACGCACACCTACGCCACACACGCACACCTACGCCACACACACACGCACACCTACGCACCTACGGACACACACACACCCCACCCCACCCCCTGCCCCCCCTCCACCACCCCCTCCCCCATCATTGTGTGAATAGGTATGAGATCATAATTTGGAGGAATTCACGTCCAAGAAATAATTTGGATTCCCTTTAGGGTCTTATGTCTTGAATTAATCTGAGGGGGCAGGGGTGGGGGCGGGGGTGGGTGGGGTTTTGAATATTATTTACATTCAAAATAAATAATTGATAAGAGTTGGATAATAATTGGATAATAATTGTTTTTATACCTATAGAACAGCTTAGATAGTGTGTGTGTGTGTGTGTTATGTGGTCAATACATGAATTTCTTTTTGTATTTGAATTATCCCATGAATTTATTTTTGTTACTGAATTATCCCATGAATTTATTTGTGTATTTGAATTAACCCATTATATGAAACATACTTGAAATTAAATATAGTGCGCATAGATACTAGCATTCTAGTTCTTATGCGTACGCATTCAATAACCCTTAGACCCGTTCGAGAGTCATTACCCCTGTAATGAGATCTCTCGAATTGTCCCGTTTGGACAGTTTGAGACTGTATAATTTTTGTATAATATTCTTATTGGCTTAAAGTTGTTACTTTTGGAGGAAGTTCTGCAGTCGTATCTTAATGTTCTCTGGGTACATACTAGATTGACAAGTGTGACTGTTATTTTAATTGACCAATTGAAATAACACTCACACCTGCCAATCTACGTCGTGTACTTGGAGAACTAAGGGGATATGCTGTCGAATTTTTTTCAAATCGTAACAATGTGCATGAGCTGTTAAGTATATTACAGAAAAATGCATTCTTGAATGGGATAGGACCACATACCCTTTAATAGGATAATTAAATGATGGGATAATTAAAAAAAACATACTATAAATCTAAGTTTTGTTTACCTTTAATAGGTGTTTAGTTGTGGTAGCTGTGATGGGATATCCGAAATACAAAAAGTGGATGGGTGAGACTAATAGAATGGGGGATGTGTTTCGCAGAGGTGCTAACGAATTTGTGAAATATGCAAAGAGATGTCGTAATGATGAAGAGTTTCCGTGTCCGTGTGCTAGGTGTAAGAATGGTAAGGTGTTTGAGTGGAAAACAGTTGAACTACATTTGTTAAGATCGGGTATGCAAGATAGTTATCGATTTTGGAGTTTTCACGGTGAATTGAAAGTTCCTTTTGTCCCTGACCAACCTTCACAACATCCTTCAACAAGTAGAATAGATGAAGAAGGGGACGACGTAGATCATAATATGTTAGAGGATTTAGTTGATGATGCGTACGGAGTTTATGAAGCTGAGGAGAATGAGGTTACTGATGATGTAGAAGATTCAAGTGCTCGTGAAGATAACACGATAAAACTTGACGATGACTACCAAAGTTTAAAATTTAAGGCGACCCAACCGTTATACTCTGGCTGTGAGAAAGATCAAACAAATTTACATGCCATGGTTGGTTTGCACAGTTTAAAGACGCAGTACGGTTTGTCTGGCAATAGCGTGACGGGAATTCTGAAATGGGTGAAGGGTTTATTACCCAAGGTGAATACACTTCCAAATAGCTATCCTGTTATGAAGAACAGTTTGAAAGGTTTGGGAATGAAGTATAAATCGATTCATGCTTGTTTGTATGACTGCATACTATACCGAAAGGAGTATGAAAATCTCGATCGTTGTCCGGTATGCGATGAACCTAGATATGTCCAATCTACTAGTAAGGAAGGCACAAGCTCAAAAGTGCCTCAAAAAGTATTGAAATATTTTCCCGTTGGGCCTAGATTAAAGCAATTTTTCACAGTACCATGGATTGCAGAGGCAATGACTTGGCATGCTAGGGCAGAAGTAGGGGGTAATATCATGCGTCATCCTATTGATTCTACTGCCTGGCGGAGGATGAATTATGAGTATCCCGATTTTGCTCGAGAACAACGCAACATTCGTTTGGCTATATCAACAGATGGTTTCAATCCATTTGGAAATCTAAGCACCAATCAGAGTGTATGGCCAGTGATCCTAGCCCCACTCAACGTCCCTCCTTCACAGTGTATGAGACCTGAATTTTCGATGATGGCTTTATTGATACCTGGGCCAAAGGCACCAAGTGAAGACATTGATATCTACCTGGCTCCTTTGGTAGAAGAATTAAATGAGTTGTGGGAAGATGGTGTGCAATCATTTGACTCTTTTAGAAAAGAAGAGTTTACGCTGAAAGCTATGTTGATGTGGGCAATTCATGATTTTCCAGCTTATGGGACATTATCCGGATGTGTAGTACATGGTTATTTGGGGTGTCCTATTTGTGGAGAGGAGAATGAATCTCTTCATCTATCCTCCAGCTTAAAAAATGTATACCATTGCCACAGGAGGTTTTTACCCCCAGCTCATAGTTTCAGATTTGAGAAAGCTTCCAATTTTTTATTGGGCGGAGTTGAACATAGGCTACCGCCGAGACAACTTTCGGGTTCAGAAATTGAAAGTAAATCTTCTAAATGTGGCCCAAATATGCCAGGTAAGAATCCCAAATTTAAGAATGTCAAGCATAAGAAGACCCCAACTGGGAATGAAACTGAGATAAGAAAGGCATGGTCTCGGAGGTCAATTTTATTTGACTTGCCTTATTGGAAGAAAAACCCGGTGCGCCATGTATTGGATGTGATGCATGCAGAGAAGAACTTCGCTGAACATATTGTGGGTACTTGCCTTGGGGGGAGTCATTCGAAGGATGGAGAAAATGCACGAAAAGACCTTAAAACGTTAAAACTTAAACCACAACTATGGTTGAAAGAAGATAGTAGGGGAAGGACAATAATTCCCCCTAGTGCGTTTACTTTGACGAGTGAGGAAAGGAAGGTGCTTCTAGACACAATATATAATTTGAAGGGCCCATCTACTTTTTCGTCCAACTTGCAAAGGATTGTGAATTATGCTACTCATGATTTACATAAGTGTAAGTCCCACGATTGGCATGTGATCATGCAATTGGTTCCTCTATTGTTTAAGCACTGTTTCTCCAAACACAAGGATTTACGTAGGGCTATTATGCAAATTAGTATTACCTTCTCCCTCTTGTGTGAGAAGGTAGTGAATCGAGAACACATAGTGGCCGCAAAATTGGCTGTGAACGAAGCGATTTGTGTATTGGAGAAGTACTTTCCCCCAGCATTCTTTGACATAAGTGTTCACTTGTTGGTACACCTATGCGACGAGGCACTTCTTTGTGGTCCAGTTAGATATCGGTGGATGTATCCGTTTGAAAGATTGATGAAAGTTTTTAAAGATTACGTCAAGAATACGCGATATATTGCAGGATCAATTGCAGAGGAATACATCACCGTGGAGTCATCAATATATACTCGGGAATATATGACTGACTCTACCAGCGTTGATGACACTGATGAATTCCTCGATGATGGTGGTAATGTGATGGGAAAACGAGTGAAATTAACGAGTTTGCAACATGAACAAGTAGCTCGTTATCTATTTGACACACATGAAGATGTCGAATAATGGAAAAAGTAAGTTTCGAATATTATAATGTTTAACATTATTTTAGATTATTTTATACATGATTAATTTTGTAATATGCAGTAAATATGAAGCCCGTGAGAACAATAAAAGACGAAAAACAGTGGTACAATCAGACAGCGAATTTAGGCTATGGTTGACACAAGAGGTAATTACAATGAAAACAGTCGTTATATAACGTTACATTACACTCATATTTTACCACTAATATAATTAATTTATCTATATTCTCAGCTCCTAAAGATGGGTGATGCGACATCAAGGCTTGCTCGTCTAGCCACTGGACCCTTGTTCGTGGCACAAGAGTACAAAAAATATCGATTGAACGGTTACATTTTCGGCGCTAAAGTGTACGAGGAAAGTACAAATGTACAGAACTCGGGTATTTCATACAAGGCTCTTACTTTCTTTCGAGCAAGCGCAAAAGATAAAAACCTCGTTGAAGCTGAAATGACTTACTATGGTGTAATTCAAAATATATTTGAATTGGATTATATAAGCTTCAAAGAGGTTGTATTTTACTGTGAATGGGTAAGAGTTGAGGATAAAAATGCTTCTAAAGTTGATCCTGTCACCAATTTGATCATGGTTGACTTGTCCAAGTTGAAGAGCAACGACCACGTGAGCGATGAGCCGTTTGTTTGTGCATTTCAAAAGGTTAAGCAAGTGTTTTACTCGGAGTATATCAACAACGAGCCGTGGTCAATTGTCCAACACGCGCTAAGGCGTCTAAATAGAAGTGTGGATGACTTGGCTGCTCCTACCGAATATCAATCCATTTTTGATGATAACCCGAATTTGAAACAATTTTTCAATTTGTAATAATTATTTCAATTTGTACCGAAACATCCATTTTTAATGCTTTTACTTGATCTGCACTTTATCATTTTCACTCTTGTGTAGTGTGCGTGTGTGGAGAGGAGATTAATACATAAATATTCCAACTACATCTGAGTTTTGTTTATACTAATCCATGAATATACGCTTCTTACCTTTAATAGGTGATTAGTACATAGTTATTTGGGGTGTCCTATTTGTGGAGAGGAGACTGAATCTCTTCGTCTATCCGAACACTAAGAAATGCCATAATCCTATGGAGCGATGCTCTGCAAATTCCTCCCAACCGTTATGTAGCCAAACATCACCGGTTGAAGTTGTCAATTCCACTTTCCATACCCCACCACTTTCCATACCCCATTCAAAGGTGGAGTTGACAACTTCAACTGCTGATTTTTGGCTACACAACGGTTGGAAGGAATTTGCAACGCATACCTCCATAGGATTATGGTATTTCTTAGTGTTTAGATATGAAGAGAATTATAATTGACACGATTGCCCGGGGTACATTAGTTGGAAGGAGGTGCCATATGAGCTCAAGTTAGCTGTTTGAGTGACACTACAGGTAATGTATTTATATTTATATGTCAATTTCGATTTCGATTTCAATTACAATTTATATTTATCTATATTTGAGGGGCGGATACTAATTTTACTTTATTTCAATTCAGGGGACAGGGAGTGGCCCTAAGGGTAGGCCACATATGCTCTATACTTATGTCGCTATTCGGACGAGAAGGGAAGGATAAGGAGGTGTTCCCGAGCGTCGCGGTACAAAATCTCTTTTCCATGCAAATAGTTTGTAGATTTGAGATAAAATGATGGTGATGTTGTTTCTTTTTAAATAGTTTCTTATTTGAATATATATTTGCATTATCTTTAGTTTGTTCGGATATATGATGTGTGGAACAGGTACAACGTTGCTATAACAGGTACAAATATACTGCTGGGCAGTGGCAGTGGCCATACTGCCCAGCAGTTTTTTTTTAATTCTGCCCAGAATTGTCACGGTCATTGACCGTGACAAGTCCCTGACAATTTTATCACGGCCTTGTCGCGGTCATTGACCGTGACAATTTTTTTACTAAGGGTCACGGCTTTGTCACGGTCATTGACCGTGACAAACGTGTCACGGTCATTGACCTTGACACGACCGTGACACAAAACGCGAGTTTTGTGTCAAGGTCAATGACCGTGACACGACCATGACAAAAAAAGTTGTCTCGCCTCGAAATGTCACGGTCATTGACCTTGACAAGGTGAATTTGTCAAGGTCAATGACCTTGACAAATGGGCAGATTTGGTGTAGTGCCTACACACATGAGACAAAGCAAAAAATCACGTGACATATCGAGATTGAAATGATTACGAAACATATATTAAATTAAGGCAATAATCAAATCTCCCCGATACAAAATATTCCCCATAATATCATAATTCGTTCCCCCCTTTTTTTTTGTCCGAAATAGACAAGGAAAGAATACACACAATAAAGCACAGTGGGGTGTCATAGGAAACAAACCAAACATACTATTTTTCAAATTTTCAATTTTTTATAAAAAAACAAAAAAAAATCGCACACCATAATAAATATGATTATTTCCCAATTATGACCCTTTTTCATTCAAACAAATAATTATTACCCGTTTATATTTATTGGGTCATATTAATATCATATGTTAGGACATTATTATTTTAATTGACATATAATATTATTATATTGTATGATAGTTTTATATACATGGTAATATTAAATATAATTTTATAAAATTAATATATTTTTAATAAATTTATTTAATTATTAACGACCCATTTCAAGAAAAAATATCAATCGACGTGAAGCATTTTGGATGGAAAGAGGCGTACGTAACAAAATCTCAAAGATTTTGGGAGATACCCACTTCCACGATTATCATGGAGTCTTTATCCTTATCCCACAACCTTATCCTGCATCCCACATCCCATAACCATCGCATCCCACCCTCTTCTTCAAGACGCATCTCACAACTCTTCTTTTACCCGCACCGCACCCTCTTCTTCAACCCGACATCCTCTTCTTCAATAGTATCCCACTCTGTACAGCTGTCTCCACCCATGACAGCTTAAAGAATTTGTTTTACCTTTTTTCTATCTCGAGAATCCAGAAAATACAGAGGTGGGTAGGTGTTATTGTTGTTAGTGTTGTTACAATTATGTTTTTCTTAAAATTTAATAAGTTGGTTGCATTACAATTCCTAATATAATTTATCATACGTTGTGGTTGAATTGTTAGTTTTTTCAGCTCACGGGAGTGCTCGTTATCGCATCTTGATTGAGGACTCACAGTTGTAAGATTTATTATTTCGCAAGTCTATTGAGGTAATTTTGAATTCTAATATGCTACTCATATTTATTTTTATGTAACAATATGCACATCTATTTCCTAACCGCCAATAGCCCAGTGTGGTGCCTGTCGACTTATAGTTTTGTTCTACAATGCAACACAGTTAACTTTATAATATTCTAGTGATTAGGCATAAATTCTTCCGAATTTATCCCCTTAATTTAGGAATTTTTATCATCTCGAATAATGTAAAATATGTTGATTTATCTCATTTACTTGCTAATGACTCCCTTTAACAAGTACATCTAGTTTCGTGTATTTCTCATGAATTTCGTAGGCATTTAAAGTATCGAGAAAGGAAGAAATTGGAAGAACATTGAAAGAAATCAAAGGAGAAAAGTCAAAAGGGAAAAATCAAAATTTCTATCAGGAATCTGGATGAGACCCCAAAATGAAAGTTGACGACCTCGAGTCAACAAGTACGTAGGAAGAAATAACGTCAAAATGCGAGTTCTGGAAAAGAAGTTACGAGGTTTTAAAGATGAGAGAAATCAAAAAAAAAGTTCTGGAAGAAAAACTAGGGTGATCCGGACCTTTTAAAATAAAAGGATCCGGACCGGTTTGGAAGAAAAAGTTCTGAATGAAAAATAGGGACGATCTGGACCTTTTTAAAATAAAGGATCCGGACCGCCTCTACATAGAAGCCTGACTCAAATAAGGGGGCGATCCGGACCGCCCAGCCCCACTGGTCCAAACCGCTTTGGATTTTCTCAGAATTTTAATTTTTCAGAATTCTATGATTGGCTCAAACTCTTGTAAATTTCAGAGACTATTTATTCAAAGATTTTACATAATATTAGGAGTTCGAAAAATTAGGTTTCCAGCAGTAGGAGAAGGGTTTTGTAACCAAAAGCCCTAGTTTTGTAAAGGAGTGAAGATTTAAGTTTATTTATGGGATTTCGTTAATACACGTAATACTTTTCCTTTAGTCCTTCAGTTTTACTGTGATTAATTATTTGTTTTGATGCATCACTTTCTTCATCGTAGCCATTCTTCATATAGCATGATGTTTTACATTTCAAAATTGTGTTTTTATTTAGTTTAATTATGTCCGACTAGGTTTATAAGGGTTGGAATGCATGAGCCTAACCCGATGTAATTCATCATAATGGAAAATAAAATTTTGAATTAAAATCTTAAAGGAATCGTGTTACGTAGCCATCGAACCGTCATAGGAATTTTGATCTTGTTTGGCCCTAAGTAACCGGGACGCTTAAGAGTGTGACATGTGTTAGTTAATGTGACATTGCTTTATTCTTGCCTTTGATTTCGTATGATGCGGGCTTTGTTCCTTTATATACGTAATGCTTAGGATTAATAAAGACTGGATTCATTTAAAGTTTTAATTCCGAAATATAGTATCCTACTAGGTGAATTATTAGGGTGTGGGGGATTTTAACCCGACCTATTGTTTCTATTCGTAGTTAATTCCATCATATAATTATCATATGTTCTTAGGTTAGATAAAATAGTTGCATTTCAATAGAATTTAACATTTACAGTTAATTTAAATCTGGATTTAGTTCGTCGATAAACTCCCATTCAAAGCATCTTTTTGTTTCTTTTTAGAGTCAAGTTAGGATTCTCTATCTCTCCAACGTCGTCACGTTACCATGTATTATTTACCTAAGGGTTGATACCCCGTCTTATCGAGTTTATTACTTCCACGACTGGTTTGCACTTGAGTCGTAATTAGCACGCACTTTAGACACAAATTGAGTCGCGCCAAGTTTTTGGCTCCGTTGCTTGGGATTTAGGTAGACTGTAGGTTAGATTGAATTAATCTATAATCTTGACCAAAATTGATTAAACAAAAATACATACAACTTATCTCAAAAGCCTGTTAATGAAAAATCAAAACCTGATAGTCGAGTACAACTCACATACCCCTCGCGTTCCTCAATTTTGGGTTCCACCTCCTACATTGCCAAATTCATTATCCAATTACACTCCGAGTGACCCATCTGGTTACATTTCAGGTTACACTCCTAGTGCACCGAGTGAGGATACCGAGTCATTAAGTGAGAGAGCCATGTCACAGCACGAAAGCATAGGAGTGAGTGAGGGAGAGGAACCTAATCGACCCTTGACATAATTTTTATATCCCAAGCGGTCAGTCACTCCGAGCTTCATTTTTCTCCCATATAATGCAGGGCAATTCCATTTTCATAATGGAATGATCCAAATCCTTTTCACATATCATGGAATGGAATCGGAAAATCCCTATCTCCACATTCAGGAGTTTGAAGAGGCGTGTGAGATGTTCAGCGATCAAGTATGCACGAAAGATGTGATCCGTCTCAATCTTTTCCCATTTTATCTCAAGGATAAATCTAAGACATGGTTATGGTCTTTACCTCCTAATTCGATTACGTCATGGAACGAGTTACAATTTTAAATTTCTCAAGAAGTTCTTCCCTCCACATCGGACGAACTTTATTAAGGCTCAAATTCAAACCTTTCGACAACTATAAAATGAGCCGTTTGATCAATGTTTTGAGCATTTTAATGAGTTAGTTACTTCATGCCCTCATCATGGACTTGATAAATAGCAAATCATTTCATTCTTCCATAATGGGTTGAACACTAAGTCCAAACAACTTGTTGAAACAATGTGTGATGGCCCTTTTATTGAATTAGACGCTAATGATATTGAGCTACACTTGAGGTATGTCGTCGACACCACTCAAGCACAGGATACATCTGATCCTAGCGCTCAGAATCGAACACACCAAGTGTCCACCACTCCATCAATGTCCGGTTTTTTCAACATCGAGAAAGATACCACGATGAACAAACGACTCGATCAAATTGAGAGAGGTATGAGAGAGTTACTCGCTATTCGCGTAAGAGAACCAACTTGTCCCATCCACATCCCTGTTGAGAAGGTATGTGCTATATGTGAAGAGGGACATTCAACAGAGGAATGTCCGATGATTACCACTTAAAAAGTTATGTTTAATGAGCAGGTAAGTGGTGTAAGAGGAATCAAGGGTAATTTCGGTCCCCCGCACGAAAATTCTTATAACCCTTCATGGAAAAACCATCTATGTTTTAGCTATGGGCAACCACAGGATGCATTGAATCCTAATTCACATGTTGCCCATCCTCCACCTCCACACTTTTAACAAGAACCACCTATCAAGGACACGGGCAACCACCACCTCCTCTAGCTCCATATATCACCCTGATGCGAAGAACTCTCGAGGACACGATACACCAATTCATAAACTCCCAAAGTGAAACCAATGCTAGATATGAGTGCATGTTCACCGACATAAATGTGAACATTTCAAAGTTGCAATCGTCATTGAGTGTCTAAGAGAAGGGTAAGTTTCCTGCTCAGGTTCAAAGACCTCCCCAAGGTCAAACTCGTGTTAGCTCTACTTCCACAGAACATCAAGAACAATGTCAAGCCGTAACCACTCTACGTAGTGGGAGGATTATTGATTTATCACCTCCCCCACACGACGCACCGAAAGACAAGGATATTTCACCCAACATGAAAGAGGTCGAAGAGGTCCCCTTGAAATAGAGTGAAAAGGATGACACTAGTGAGCCCGAGATAGTAGTGAAGTCACTCATTGCAGCGTCATTTCCTCAACGATTGGTGCCTTCCTAAAAAGGCAACCCCCGTGATGATGTGCTATAAGTCCTTAAGCAAGTGAAGTTAAACTTACCTTTCCTCCATGCCATTAAATCAATTCCTATTTTTGCAAAATTTATTAAAGACTTATTGATAGTGAAGAGGAGGCTTAAGGTAAAGAAGAACGTATTTCTAGCACAAAATGTTAGCTCTGTTTTACTCAATGATCTCCTACCAAAGTTCAAGGATCCGGGTGCACCCACCATTTACTTCATCATAGGAGAGAATCGAATCCAAAAAGCCTTACTAAATTTAGGGGTGAGTGTCAATATTCTCCCATACTCCATCTATAGGCAACTTGATTTGGGTGACCTAATGCCCATAAAGATCACTCTCCAATTAGCGGAACGAATCGTGAAGATACTAAGAGGTATTGTAAATGATGTGATAGTCCAAGTCGACACTTTCTACTTCCTGGTAGATTTTGTCATTTAGGACGCAGAGCCCTCCTTTCCCTTGAGTAATCATGTTCCCATTATCCTTGGTCTCCCATTCTTAGCTATAGCTAATGCATTCATTAACACTCGAAATGGGTAGATGCAACTAACTTTCGGGAACATGACTTTAAATACCAACATGTTTAACATAGACCAACATGTGGGAGAAGAAGATGATCTTCACGCAGTGAGCCTTATTGATGAGATCGTAGAGGAGCACATAGAGGAAAACTATAGTGTAGATGCGCTAGTAGTTTTCCTTGCATCGAGAAATGAGAGTCCGAGAGCATACACCGACTTTCAGAAAGAAATAGAGGAGTTGAGAGAGATACTTGATGAGAGAGCGTTAGACGAGGGCATGAGAGATGTAAATTGGGTTTATAGATTTGAGGAACCACCACTAAGGGAGTCACGCATGATTTCCTCCAGTGAAAAAATTCCTACCCTAGAATTAAAGAAACTACCCTCTAATGTCAAATATTCTTATTTAGGAGAGAATGGGACATTTCCTGTTGTTATCTCATCTATCCTAAATGAAGAGCAAGAGGGAAAATTGTTGAAAAATTTGAGGAAGCACTAAAGTGCTATTGGTCGGTGCATAGCTGATTTGAAAGGTATAAGTCCTTTGATTTGTATCCATAAAATCCACCTCGAGGAGGATGTGAAGACCTCGTTGAAAATGCAAAGAAGATTGAACCCTACCATGAAAGAGGTAGTGAGGGTAAAAATTATTAAGCTGTTGGATGCCTGGATTATCTACCCAATCTCGGATAGAAAGTGGGTGAGTCCCATACTAGTTATCCCGAAGAAGTCGGGCATGATTGTGATTGAAAATGCTAAGGGTGAGCTAGTCCCCCAACGTACCACCACCAGGTGGCGCGTTTGCATTGATTATCAAAAACTCAATGCGGGAACTAGGACATAACATTTCCCCTTGCCATTCATTGATCAGATGGTAGAGAGAGTAAAGGGACACCCTTATTATTGATTCCTAGATGGTTATTTCGGATATGACCAAATAAAGGTATATGTTCTTGACCAAGAGAAGATGACTTTCACATGTCCTTTTGGTACGTTTGTCTACAAGCGTATGCCATTCGAATTGTGCAATGCTCCTGCGACCTTTCAAAGGTGCATGTTTGGTCCCTTTAGCGACATGATTGAGAGAGGAATTGAAATATTTATGGATGAATTTAGCATATTTGGCACCTCTTTCTATCTTTGTTTAGCAAATCTTGAGAAATTACTTGCTCGGTGTGTGGAAAAGAACTTAGTGCTGAGCTGGAAAAAAATGCCATTTTATGGTCACTAAGGGAATATTTCTTGGACACATTGTCTCATCCAAAGGAATTGAAGTTGATAGAGCTATGATAGATGTCATAGCTGAGCTACCCCACTTAAATCACTAAAAGACGTATATTCTTTCTTAGGCCACAAGGGGTTTTGTAGAAGGTTTATTATGGACTTTAGCATCATCGCTAGACCCTTGAGTAACCTTCTCATGAAGGACACCCCATTTGAGTGTAATGAAGCTTGCTAATGCGCTTTTGAAAAATTAAAAAGCATGCTTGTTTCGGATCCCATCATGGAATCCCCAGATTGGTCCTTGCCATTAGAGCTTATGTGTGATGAAAGTGATTTTGCAATAGGGGATGTTTTGGGCCAAAGGAAAGACAAGAGGGATCATGTCATATACTCCACTAACTGGACTTTAATCGGACCACAACTTAATTACTCCACCATGGAGAAAGAATTACCAGCAGTAGTTTTAACTTTAGACAAATTTTGTTTTACCTCATCGGTTCACCCATTACTTGTTTCACTGACCACGGGGGTGTTAAAATACCTCCTTGCAAAGAAATATGCAAAGCCACCCCTCATAAGGTGGATCGTACTCCTACAAGAGTTTAATCTCTCCATTAAAGACAAAAAAGGAGTAGAAAACGTCATTGCCGATCACTTATCCCAACTTTTGTCCGACGTACCTAACGATCCTATACCCATAGACGAATATTTCCTAGATGAACAACTCTTTGCCACCTCGTATCTCCCCTAGTTTACGAATATAGTCAATTATCTTATCACATGAGCCGTCCCTCCCGATTAGACACCGCAAGAGAAGAAGAAGTTCATTACCTGGTCAAGCATATTTTTCTATGATGATCCATTCCTCTTTAAGTATTGTGCTGACCAAATCATCCGATGGTGTGAACCAGATGATGGAATACCCAAAGTCATCCAATTCTGTCATTCAGAAGCATGTGGAGGCCATTTCTCGACAAAAAAGATGGCCGCTAAAATTCTCCAAATCGGTCAATACTGGCCCACAATGTTCCGGTATGTGAGCAATAGTTGCAAATCATGTGATAGGTGTCAACGAATGGAGGCCATTACCCGACGAGACATGATGCCATTATCCCCCATACTCATTACTAAGATTTTTTTATTATTGGGGTATTGACTTCATGGGTCCTTTTCCCCCGTCGTTTGGATACCTATACATCCTTGTTGTGGCCAACTACGTTTGTAAATGGGTGGAAGCTATAGCTACCAAAACAAATGATAATAAAGTTGTGATACATTTCTTACAGGAACACATACTTTCCCGCTTCGGTGCTGCAAAAAGCGATAATTAGTGATAATGGCACATATTTTTGCAACAGGACAATTGAGAAGCTTATAAGAAAGTATGGCATCGTTCGCAAGGTTGGAATGACCTATCACCCACAAACGAATGGGCAGGCTGAGTTGGCGAATCAGGAAACCAAGAACATCCTCGAGAAGACCGTCAATCCTAATCAGAAAGATTGGCCCCTTTGGTTGAATGATTCACTATGGGCCTATCGTACCGCATACAAGAATCCACTCGGAATGTCCCCATTACGCTTTGTGTATGGAAAGCCTTGGCATCTTCCCGTCGAGTTAGAACACAAAATGTATTGGGCCATTAAGAGGTTAAACTATGACATGGACAAACCCGATAAAGATCGCAAACTTCAGTTAAATAAGTTGGAGGAGATACGCAATGATGCGTATGAAAATGCTAAAATATCCAAGGAAAGGATGAAAATCGCACACGATAAGATTATCCAACACAAAGAGCTTTTTCCCGGGTAAAAGGTACTTCTTTAAAACTCTCCGCTTCATCTATTTCCGAGTAAGTTGCGGCCTCGATGGACTGGACCATTCGTTGTAAAGAACGTATTCCCCATGGAGCTGTGGAATTGGAAGATCCAAAGGGGGGAAATATGTTCAAAGTTAATGGACAATGCCTAAAGCCATATTTAGAGGCGAGCTTAGAGGAAGTCAACACCATTCGGTTATCGAGACTGGATTATGGGGTTAAGTGAGCTACAGTTGAGAGGTCATCACGCGTATGGAGTGATTTTTGTGTATAGTAGAAGTGCGTTGAATATGATAGGTAGAGTAGGTTGAGTTAATAGGTTAAACTAGGTAGGTTTGGAAGAACACCGCGTCGTGATAATGCCTAGGGTTTCAAAAATAGGATTGAGCAAAATCGGATTCATGTTGAGCTGATATCACAACGAGAGAGCCTTAAGAGTATGAGAGTGGAGTAAAAAAATGCAACACAGGGAAATCTGTTTAAATTTAGGCACCGGTCTGGACCACCCCTAAGAAACCAGTACGAATCTCCTTCAAAGAAAATTCTATTGCAATTTAGGCTCCGATCCTGACCGCCCCTGGGCCCCGGTCCGGATCACCTTAAAGGAAAAAGCTGCTGCAAATTAAGGGCCGATCCGAATCTCCTCTGGGATCCCAATCTTGACCGCCCTCTGGTTTTCTTCGACAGGCCCTTTGTGCAACCCTTCTTCTCCCCAATCCCCTCATTTCGTTTTCCCCATCCATTACTCCCCCAATTAATTTCCCATTTTCCCACCATCCACCTTCCCTCCAATTCCTACCCTTCCCCTACCGAATACCCAGCTATAAATACATACCCTTCCCCTCATATTTCCCCACCAACTATTATAAACTTTCCTCCTCTCTATACTCTAATTTCCTCCTTCCCACATACCGTTTCTCCCATGGAAGACCAAGACCGACCCCAAAAGTATAACTCTGTCGAGTTCACACATCACTCCGATCAAGAAAAACGGTGGTGCAAACAGTTTTTTGAGCTGTCCCGCAAGCTCCAAATTGAAAGAATGGTGCTTTGGCAAGAGTTTCCAAATTCCGTCACTAACCTTTTTTCCTCAAAGGGTTGGTACCGCTATCTAAACGAGCCTCACAACGCCATTTGGGCAGCCGCAGTCTGTGAGTTTTATGACACTCTTGTCCCCACCAATGAATTTATCGCCGAGGCACGTGTGGATGGCCAGCGCATTCCCTTCTCCATCGAGACCATTTTTGATAACCTTACTGAAAAGGATGTCCCAAATCCCACCAAATTCACCTACCCCAAAGCTCTTTCCACGATCGAAAAAGCTGTTTGCATCCAACATATAGCGTCCGATGAAGTTTGGGGGCTGGGAGTTTTTAAGGTCGATTGGATGAGAGAAAAGGAGCGTATTACCTTTCAAATCGTGTGCGCCAACATATTGCAAAGTTTCAATGATTTCGGCATGCGACCCCGGCAAGCTACTCTCGTGTATCACCTCTTTGATCACTCCACCTCCGTAAATATGACGCATATAATTTATCGAGATGTCTTCTTTGCTGCGCTATGCGAAAAGGTCACTACTTCTCTTCCGTATACGCGCTCATTACATCTATTCTCATCGACATGCTTATTGTCCCACACGCTGGTTTTGTTCGCCTCCCAATCCCATTTGGGCAGGCCACTCGAAACAAAAGCGAGATCCAAAGAACACTTTTACATGCCCGGGAAGATGAGGACTCTGATGATGAGGAGAGCAGCGCTGAGGAGGAAGACGATGTTGATATGGGCAAGCAGGAAGAGGAATATGATGAGGAAGCTGATTCTGATTTTGAGCTTCCTGGGACTGATTTTTATAGGCGCCTCACGACACTTGAAACCAAAGTTGACGGGTTCATTAATCAATATACCAGGGATCAAGAGTCCAACCAGTACGCTTATGGACGTGATACGAGAATGATGCATCGTCTTCAAGCTCAAATGTATCAATTGTCATTTGGCACCCCCCGAACTATTTCTATGATCCCTACGACCCGAGTGCACTCAATAGTTCCCGCCCGCCGCCCTAGTGAAGCATTTGTATGGTGATTGTGTTGGTTGTTTGTGTTTAGGGTTGGATGATTTTAATATTTATGTTTCATTGCTCCAGGGTACCACAGTCTTGTTTCTATATAAAATTCAACATTTTCCCAATTTTATTATTATATTTATCGCACTTCTTATTTTGCCTTGTTTAGCTTTTTGTCCTTTTGATTGGGGACAATGCAAAAGTCTAAGTTGGGGGGAGGGGTGACGAGTGCGTATTTCTAAAACATCACAAATTTCCAAAATGCCCAGAAAAAAATTGAAATTTTTTGAAAAAAGCCAAAAAATATTTTTCTTCAAAATAAATAAAAATTGGAATTTAAAATTTTCAAAAATATCATTAAAATTTGGTTTAAAGTCTCAAATTATAAAAATCAAAAGCACAAAGCCAAAATTAACCAAATATGGAAATTGAAAGAAAATTGACGACTTTATGAATAAGTGTGGAAATTAATCAACCCAATGAGATTTCGAGTCTATCACTTTTCTGAGTTTTTTAAATCAATCCGAGTTAATGATTAACTCAAAGTTCAATTTAGCATTTTAATATGTCATTGTGATCTCAAAGTTATTATTTTGATCGGTAACGGGAATAGTGTGTGATATTGCTTCGAAAAGCGTGCTAAATATATCTCTAAACTTAAATTAATCTCGAAACGCATATGGTAAATTGATTACTGATACAAATAAATGAAGTTAGGCCATCGTTTATTACCCAAAAATATTATCCATAAAAAGTTGTGAAAAATCATCCCCTTTGCAACCCAATTGAGTCGAGTAGACGTTTCCCTTTTCATTTGATTAACCCAAAACACCAAATTAGCTCGGAATTGTGAAAATGAAAAAAATCAGAAATTTAGTCCAAAAAGGTGCGATAAAAAGGGCAAGAAAAATAGGAAAATCGTAAAAAAAAAATAGCAAGAAAGAGAAAAATGAGAAAAAAAAATTAGAAAAAGAAGAGAAAATGAGCAACCGCCTGAAAAAGCACTAATAGATATCATAAGTAAATTTTCCAATTCCAAAATCCCCACCACCTCCTTTTACTCTTATACCTTGTAACCCGAAAAAGATCTAACCGAGTCCGAATTACGAATTTGGTTACCGCGTGGAGAGCTAAGGCACAAAAATATAATAAAAGAGATAAAATGTGTGAGTACGAGGCGATGTTTCCATTTCCCAATGAAAGTATCCAGATGATGAGATATTTTCACCTCAAATAGTCCGTCTTTCATAATTATGTGCGTGAACATGTATTCCATTATATTTATTCTAATAAATCATGCACATCAAGAGAATAACCACATTCCGAGTGATTTATTTGTGAGAGTATTTCATGAGAATTTGAATTAAAACGAATTTTCAAAAAAGTTACGTAATGATCAATCGGTGAAAATTAGTGGTTAAAGTTCTGGCTTTGTGCGCGCACACACTATGATTTGAGACTCTTGAATAAGAATTTTTAATGAATATTTTTTGGAAGGTTTAAATTGTACAATTTTTTAGTATTTTGATTTTTCTTTGAGTCAGTAATGAATTTTGTGGGTATATTCAGTGAAAACCCTCACGAGACACAACTCATCCTATTAGGGTAACCTAGAGGTTTCAAGGCTTGTTGCATACGGTAAATGTAATCGCTTGCTCGTGAAAGTGGTATCCTATCATAATAAAAAGAATTTCAGGAGTTGAGCCTTAGTTAGATTCTTTTACATTGCCCGGGACGCGCAAAGTTCTAAGTTAGGGGGATTTGATTAGGCATAAATTCTTCCGAATTTATCCCCTTAATTTAGGGATTTTTATTATCTCGAATATTGTAAAATATGTTGATTTATCTCATTTCCTTGGTAATGACTCCTTATAATAAGTACATCTAGTTTTTTGTATTTCTCATGAATTTTGTAGGCATTTAAAGTATCGAGAAAGAAAGAAATTGGAAGAACATTGAAAGAAATCTAAGGAGAAAAGTCAAAAGGGCAAAAACATAATTTCTATATGGAATCTGGATGAGACCCCAAAATGAAAGTTGAAGACCTCGGGTCCATAAGTACGTAGGAAGAAACGATGTCAAAATATGAGTTCCGGAGAAGAAGTTACGAGGTTTAAAGAGGAGATAAATCAAAGAAAAAGTTTTGGAGGGAAAACAAGGCCGATCCGGACCTTTTAAAATAAACGGATCCAGACCGGTTTGGCAGCAAAAGTTCTGAATGAAAAAATAGGGACGATCCGAACCTTTTTAAAATATAGGATCCGGACCGCCTCTATGCAGATGTCTGAGTCAAATAAGGGGACGATTCGGACCGCCCAGCCCCACCGGTCTGGACCGCTTTGGATTTTCTCATAATTTCACTTTTTCAGAATTCTACGATTGGCTCAATCTCTTGTAAATTTCAGAGACTATTTATTCAAGGATGTTACCCAATAGTAGGAGTTCGAAAAATTAGTTTTCGAGTAGTAGGAGAAGGGTTTTGTAACCAAAAACCCTAGTTTTGTAAATGAGTGAAGATTTAAGTTTATTTATGTGATTTCGTTAATACAAGTAATATTTTTCCTTTACTCCTTCAATTTTAATGTGAACAATTATTTGTTTTGATGCATCACCTTCTTCATCGTAGCCATCCTTCATATGGCATGATGTTTTGCATTTCAAAAATTGTGTTTTTATTAGTTTAATTATGCCCAACTAGGTTTTTAAGGGTTGGGATGCATGATTGCAACCCAATGTAATTCATCATAATGGGAAATAAAATTTTGAATTAAAATCTTAAAGCAATCATGTTGTGTAACCATTGCAACTGTCGTAGGACTTTTGATCTCGTTTGGCCCTAGATAACCGGGATGCTTAAGAGTGGGACGTGTGTGTTAGTTAATGTGACACTGCTTTACTATTGACTTCGATTTCGTATGATGCGGGCTTCGGTCCTTCATATACGTAATGCTCAGTATTAATAAAGACCAGATTGATTTAAAGTTTTAATTCTGGAATCTAGTATCCTACTAGGTGAATTACTAGGGTGTGGGGGATTGTAACCTGACCTATTGTTTTTATTCATATTTAATTCCATCATATAATTGTCATATGTTCTTAGGTTAGATAAACTAGTTGAATTTCAATAGAATTTAATTTAGTTGTAGTTAATTTAAATCTGCATTTAGTTCGTCGATAAACTCCCACTTAAAGCATATTTTCATTTCTTTTTAGAGTCAAGTTAGGATTCTCAATCTCTCCAACGTCGTCACGTCTACACATCTTATTTCCCTGAGGATTGCTACCCCGTCTTACCGGGTTTCTTACTTTCACGATCGGTTTGCACTTGAACCGTAATTAGCACGCACTGTAGACACAAATTGAGTCGCGGCAACTAGTGTTCGGGTTTTTACAAAAATAATATACTTCTACCGGTTGACGTTATATAAGTTAATGATATAGATTTAGAATATTTTGACCCTTTCAAAGTAGATTTTTTTTACAATGTCATTCTGTAATTTTTAATTTTTTACACTAAAATTGTAAATTACAAAAAGTCTTACCAAAAAAAGAATCAACATTAAATTTATATATAAATATTTCATTAATGTACGAATAGCGAGGCAATTAAAAAATACCAAATTAATCTCTAGATACAAATTAATTTTAGGGGGGAATAAAGTTTGACATTAATCATAAAAAATTTCAATGCATACAATTCTATGATTGGACTTGAATGACGATGAGTGTTGTTTCCAAATACGTAATGACAAAATCTTAAAATAATAATATAAAAGTAGACACACCCCAAACATCTCGAACACCATTATTTTTTTCTCTGTCTGTATGGAGCGTTCGGGGGATTCTTTGTTTTATGTTAATTTTTCATCATCTAATCCAGAACTTAACTTGCAGCTCATGAAGCAGATGAAAAAACTTTATAGATTTTATGTTAATAGATTACTTTTTAAGGGTAAATTTGCAAATATTAAAACCTATGAGCTATTATCTCGATCGAGTTAAAGTTCTTAAACTATTAATTATGTTTGGGATACTTATTTGTTATCAAAGTAATAGTTCAAGGGTTTGTTTGAAAATTTGCAATTTGCGAAAGAGGAGCTTGCATTTCACTTGGGGTTCTCCCCCCTCCTTTGTGTGTAGTTATATAATTGTGTACTGTTACTCATTCTTATAGTTATTTTAGCCTTATTTGGATGTTCAAAAATACCAAAAGAGGCATTATAAGGGAAACATTATTTCTTATGAGAATATACAGAGATATCACACTTTTTTTGTTTTTTTGTTTTTGCCATTGTATTTTTGAGGATCCCAACATTGGTTTAGGCCTCTTGGGGATGATATGATGGTCACAAGAGCGCAATGTGTGATGGTTTGTCATTTGTTTGTATAATGGATGCTACTATTAGGAAAGTTAATTTCAGGATATGGATACATGGGTTATTCATGTTATTGTGAACTTTGTATGTCATACCAATTCTTGAAAACTTTGGATGTCTGAAATAATTTTGGTGTGGTATCTGTATTTCACGCTTTATTAAATGATCTTGACTGGCTTGTTAATAAGAACTTCGCTAACATGTTTTAAAAAGAATTTGTCAACATAATCAATTCCACAAAATCTTATTTAGTATACAAAATTTTCAAATCTAAACACAAACATAATCAAATACTTAATTTCACTACGAAAATTATAATCTCTTCATGACCGTCTCTCTCCTTTGGGTCCAATGGTCCCGCAAAATGCAACAATTAAGCACAATAAAGAATTAGCATATAAATATGAAACAATATTATTCAATGTTGTTTTCTAAACTGAAAAGAACAATTCAATTATATTATGATAAAACATGTAAAGTTTATTGTGTTTTTTTAGCAAATAGTCCTTTATTTTTCTTCTTGATTATGCTAACGTGATATTGAGAAATTGCGTAATTGTTTCAAATGTAGTGTCCAAACCACGAATCAAAGAATGTTGTAAAGGTGAAACATAGATAAAGATTTTAAAGGTGTAACAAAGTGTAAAAAGAATGTTGACTGTGTTAAAAAATAAGATTTATTAAAAGATGAAAAGTTTAAACTTGAGTAATTATTGACATCGATATAATCCATGTAAAACTAAAAAATTTAATTCAATACACAGGTGTAAACCTAAGAAATTAAGTCCTTGAATTTACGTTGACACAATCCATGTCATATACGAATAACAAAGTATCTAGACAATAATGCATTGAGAGAATCAAAAAATTGACAAAACACTAAAAAACTAACATGTTGAGGATGTTTTAATACTCGTATACCTTAGTTAAATGCATTGGGTATCAAAGAATAAACCATGTCTCATAGGCCCATTACACGAAGCTAAAGGAAGCAATCCATATCCCTTGTTATTGGAAAATATTAAACTTTGTTAGAAAAATATGGAAAACTAGTTGGAAACCCACACGATGCGTGTGTCAGACGTTATCATAATAAAAATAAATGAATGCAATGAAAAAAATGAAGAGAAGATAAAACAAAGTGGCCAATAGATTAATAATAAAGAGTAGTCATGAGAAGAAAACATTAAGTAGCAATATAAATAAACTTTGTAACACTTCAACATATAGAGAAACATTAATGTAAAAATATATTATAGTAGCAGAAGGAGTCATTTGATGATCAAGCTAACATTGAAGAATTTCAATCTAAAGCTGTGACACCCTGCCCAATTTAATATCGGGTGATCAGTCCTTTATAAAATTTTAAAACAGAATGTTCGGTTGGTTCATTCTTAGCATTGCTGTCGAAAATATTAACTTTAACAATCACCTAATTTAATTAAGCCGGTGTCAAAATACTTTTTCCGTTTTTTAAATTGTAACCAAAAATCTTTTTTCTAAAGTCCAAGAATTTAAATATAAATCATTCACCATTAAACAAAGATAAATAATAAATCTTAATCACATACTGAAATAAATACGAATGGATTAAACATTCCAGTTAAAATCCTTAAACCAAAGAACCACAATAAACTAAATCCAACTAGAATGAATGGAAAGTAAACTAAATACAATCTCTGATAAAAATGTCTAAGGAATGGGAGACACATTCCCTAAATGAAGAGTCTAAATGATACGAGAGAAAAAATATGAGCGTATATAGTAAAGCTACAGCTTCCACATTAGCTGTAGCACGCCAAGCAAACCAAGTCTCTAAATCTAGTGACCCTGTGGATGAGCACCTATAATATATATATATATATATAGCAAGAGAAAAAAGAGATGCAAGTGAAGGGTCAGAGCCCAATGTGTTAAAATAAGTTTTTGCAAGTATTTAAAACTGCCTTAAAGCAAGTATTATGTGCATGTTAGATTCATGCTCTCACATGAAGATCTAACCTCTTTTCTATTGTGCACTCCTAGCGCATCTTCTATTTAGTACTAGTAACTCTACCCAAGTTAACTAGGTCAAGCAACTTAACACTATCTACATCAAACAATAGTATTCCCGTATCGCCCATACAATACCCCATAAGTAGTATATCACATGTTACTACCTATCATGTTCACGATGAATATTTAAGTTTTTATCTCGTTAAGATTAAATTCATTTGTCTTCATTTCCATGACTACTAGTTTCTCTCAGTAGAATTTCTCATAATTTTATATATATATATATATATATATATATATATATATATATATATATATATATATATATATATATATATATATATCCTGTACCCACAGTTTAAACCCCATTAGTGCTATTAATAAAATAATCCTCTACCCCCGGGTTAGCACCCATTAGTATACTTAATAAAATATTCTTGCACCCCTAGGTTATCACCCATTAGTACGTTAAATAAAAACATTACACCCCCGGGTTATCACCCTTTAGTGTATTAACCAACATAACCTTGCACCCCCGGGTTATCACCCATTAGTGCACTCTAACAAAAATATCAAATAATAGGCATACACACATCCTATTAAAATTTATAGGTATTCCCCAAACCTAGTTGCATACTTACCATACGTATTTTGTTCTCATTGTTACGTATTGTATAAAATTATTAGATTACCATAAATCTCTCGTAATCTTCAAGGTAAGTATTCTTCTCGAAATATTTAAAGTATAAATCTCACACACTTATTCAAATACCTGTCTCGTTTTAAATTGTTAACTGACAGTTTCTCTCACTCCAATAAACTAAAAATTCCAAAAAAGGACTCTTAGAAAAATTCCCGAAATTTACCTCGTCGCTCGAACCAGATGGCAACATCGTTTGAATGACTGCCTCGTGTTGCTCGAGCGACTTCGCTCGAGATGCCTATCTTGCTCGAACGAATACGCACGACATCGTGCGATGCGCACTGTTTCATCTTCTTCCCCAAAATTTCATCGTTTTTCCACCATTAACACCTCTAAAACCTCTACTCTTCTATCCCAAAAACCCAAACCAAAAACCCAATCGATGTACTAACATATTTAGATGATTTCTAACAACGTAGAATCATTAAATCCTCACCATACTTTAACACCCCGCCTAATTAAATACCGGGTGGCCAGTCCCATACCAAATTAAAACATAATATACAGTAGGCTCATTCTTAACATCACTGTCGAAAACATTTACAACTCACCCAATACCCAATTAAGCTGGTGTTAAAAACTTTCCAAATTTTAATTCAACAAAATCCGTTTTTAGTTTACAAATAACACAACACATTTTATTCTGCAACATTGATAACCGAACAGATAACACAAAAGAATATAATTGCCATTGGAATAAACATTCCCACAAAATAAACCAATACAATAATCCCAATAATAGTAAATGTATTAAAACGACACAAATACAAAAGTATATGACTCAGATAGACAAGAGATAATTGAGTTCCTTTGGGCGACATGCCCTAACTAAGAGAATACTGTGAATCAAAAGAAGATAAGCATCTAAGCAATACTCCATAGCTCCATAGCTCGTCAAAATCAGCTAAGGTTGGCGTCCCTGCTGCTGGACACCTGATATAGAAAGTACAATAGAAAAGAAAATATGCAAGGAAACGGGTCAGAGACTGATTGTGAAAATGATTTTGAAAACAGCAAGTATTTAACAAGTTCAATAAAGAATTTATTATGTACATGTTAGTATCCAATCCTCACTTGCTATTCTCACCTCTCAACTAGAGTGCACACTTAACGTTTCCTATTAACCTCCTAGTTAATGGTCCCTCATTACTGATTTCCATAACATGATTTCATCCCAGATTATAACCCCGTATGTCCCATACCATACGTCGCATAATAATTCATTTACGTTTATCGTTAACGTGATTCGTTTGTCAGTAATATGAATTAATCTTTTCAATAAATATTCATTGACTTATTTCAATTCTTTATCTCAATTCACCGTTATCTATAATTATCGCACAGTAGATGATTTAACCACAAAATATATCCATTCATTCATTTAATTCATTACATATTTATACATATATAACACGGCACCCTGAGTCACAGCTGCGGTGCAGTGCATTACTTTGCTATCATGTCCCATCATCGCTGGTCGCCGAATAGGGGACTAAAGGTTCGATAAGGATTTCTCGGACCACAAACATCAACATACATATTGGAGGCGAACTTAGTTCTCGTATCCATCGGTCACGCACATACCTACGTTCCCACAGTCAGCGGACTTATCAACTCCCTGATAAGTCTTTCATAGACCTATGTTCTTGAGCGACAAATCAAAGATCCCATGGATTCATCAGGATATGACTGCCCTCACGCGTAAACCTCCCGTCGATAGAAAGTAAGCTAGGTATGTCATACACATAATCATCAATCAATCAAATAGGCATTATCATACCTATAATATACTATCAACAAGGTACTCACATAACCCTTAGATACTTCCCATACGTAGCAGTATATCTCTTTAAATCCCACGTATTAAAATATCATAACTTTACTTCATAATTTAATTATCCCCGACCCTCACTCAATACTCAAGGTTTCAAATAGGTTTTTCCTCAACACATATTCAGTAAGAAGTCACTAATACTCTACTGGTCCATATCATCATATCTCCTGAATTACTACGAATTAAACTCTCCCTTTAATTAGGGTTAAAACCGATAGTTTCAAATCTCTTACAAACACATCTTCTATCACATAGAATTAAACCCTCTCGTAAACTAAAGGCTTCCCAAGTGTTATATTCAATCACTACTACTGGTCCTATATTTAATCCTCATGCCTACCAATTAGAATCCAACAAATGAATCTAGCAATCGAAATAGCTTTAAATTAATTATCATTATTCTAATCAATTAAATCCCAATCAAATTAATTCAAATCTTAACTAGGGCTTACTGATCTTCTCTAAGTCCCGTAATATCCAATTAATAGTCACCAAAGATCTACAAAAGGTTTGGGATAAGAATCGACATTGAAAAGAGACATCTTTAACAATTTTGGGGAGGTCGATCGATCGAAGGCAGGGGGTCGATCGATCGATCTCCTAGGTAACAACCCAGTTTTTCTGCATGTCTGCAACTACGAGTTTAACTAGTTTTGATCATTAAAACCTTCATAGTAGTAACCCAAATGATTTATAATCCTTACTACATGATATATAAACATATATAAATGATTTCTAATCATCTAAACATCCTAGAATCATCAAGAGATTGAATTAAAAGCATGTTTATAACCTCTTTTTCCAGAAAATTATCAATATAATATCTTCAAGAACACATCAATGGTTTTAATAATTTCTTCAATAGATTTATGATTATTTCGTGGATTACTAACTATCTACAATATGAGTTTGATTCCTATATATTTTCAGTTTCCAGAAATCCATTAAACAACTCCATTATTTCTTCCAAACATGAAAAATCATCTCTTTTTATAACTATTCTAACATGGAAAATATACGAACTTAGATTGCCATTATCAAACACTTTCTCTAATGAAGGTCTGATCCTTTGGTGTCGTATATCACAGGTGGTTCTCCCTTCTTCGGCCAACTTCCGGTGGTGGTTGGTAGAGGTGACCTTTGGTCTTTGTTCTTCTCCTTCCCAAGTAAGCTTTTCTCTTCCCAAGCAACCTTTCACTCTCTCTAAGAAGATGACTTCTCTATTTTGTGTAGAAGAGATGAATAACCCACGTACACTTAATCTCCAAATACTTATAATAGGACAAAATCCGAAATCACTATTCATTCCCCTTATAAAAATGACCAAAATGCCCTTTTGGGTTGTCTATTCATTTCCAAATGACCCGAGACTCAAAACTAACGTCCAAATAGACTTATCTAACTATTTCAACCCTTCCGGACTCAACGACGCAGTCAAAATAACTATAAGGGCGATAGAAAATAAAATCCCTTTTTAATTTAACAAATTAGTCCCGTCACGTCCCATACTGCATCCGACTAAAAATTTTAATTTATCGAATTAATATTTCACAACAATATCAATAATCATCACATTCATATATTACCTAAATATCTTTAAGTAATATTCAGAATCATACATTTTTAATATCCATAATTCGGATAAACCCAAATGAATTAATTTATAATAAAATCCAATTAATCCATTAATTTAAAATATAACTCATTTTAAAAGTCATTAAAAATCATGGGGAATTACACATACATCAATTAAATATGAAATCCCCAAATTTATTTAACAAGAACCCTAGTTCTTAAATTAGGATCATAACTCCAAATTAAACCCAGATTTGTTCATGGAAAATTAACATCAATTCATGAATGTAATCCTATCTACATGAAGGAATTTAATCTCTTGAAATCTCAGTCACAATATACGAGTCATAACATCAATTTTCATAATAATTAACTTTCATAATTAATAGGTTATCACCTACTCTAACACGAACACAATTATTACTAAAGCACGCAAGTAATAAAAACTTTCCTCGAATCAACCATCTAATTTCTTGATTTTGTTGGTATGGGTATGTTCCTCTCGTTTCGATCTACACGATGGTGGTGGTGGTTGTGCGAGGTGGTGTGAATTTGGGCCTTCCTTCTTGGAATTTTTTATCCCTCACACCTCTGTGGCCGTTCCTTACTTTTGTATCTCTCAACCCTAATGAAACTCTCTTGGATGATAAAATAAACTCCCAATTTTCGTCCATTTAATTCCTCCAAAAATCAAAATTGCAAAATTACCCCTACGGGGTAACGGTTTGGCCTAAAATCTCCCGAAGTCTAAATAAATTACCCGGGTAGTGTTTTCTGACTATTTCGACCCTCCCGGACTTAAAGGCGGACTCAAAATTACCATACGGGTTACTTAAAAATAATTTACTTTTATATTCCAGTCAATCAGTCCCGACACAACTCACACGCATGTCCCGACTTAATATACCAAACTGTCGTATATTTCACTCTCGACAGTTTATCAGATTCAAGAATTCCATGTTACTTATTCACTCAGTAATATTCAATAATTCTCATTAATAAGTATTAACCCTTGTCACGCTAATACTTATTAATTAATCCCACAATAATAATTTAATTAATCCCACAATAATAATTTAATTTAATTAATTTAATTAATCCCACAATAATAATTAATTCCAGAATAATAATTAATCACATTATTATTTAGGTTCTCAAAAATACCGGGTATTACATACTTTCCGTCTAATAACGTAATTTCATCCCGAAATTTGGAAAGTAAGGCATACCTGGTACAAATAAATCTGGATATTTCTCACGCATATCCGCCTCTCTCTCCCAAGTGGACTCCTCCAAATTGTGAGGTTGCCATT
Source organism: Sambucus nigra (assembly GCA_949130495.1). Taxonomy (NCBI): domain Eukaryota; kingdom Viridiplantae; phylum Streptophyta; class Magnoliopsida; order Dipsacales; family Adoxaceae; genus Sambucus; species Sambucus nigra. The sequence goes on along the minus strand of OX422217.1, from coordinate 304,934,759 downwards.
GAACCCACACAGGTGGAACTACCTTTGACCTCAGTCTCCTCTCACTGTGATCTAGGATAGCCACTAGCCTTTCCTCATAAGAATTGCTGGGCTACAAATCGATCTCCTCTATCGCGATGTGAGCGTGGGCCAACTCATCCTGAAGATGCCGCCTCAATGACGATATGTGAAATACATCATGAATACGGTGTAAGTGTTTCGACAACCCAAGTCTGTAAGCCTCTAGTCCGATACTCCCAGTCATAGGAAATGGCCCTACATATCTAGGAGCCAATTTTCCCTTCTTCCCGAACCTCATCACCCCCTTCATAGGACATACTCTCAATAAAAGTTGGTCCCCCACTATGAACTTTCTAAAGGACCTCTTAGCATCGGTGTAGCTTTTCTGTCTATCCTGGGCCACTCGTATACGAATATGAATCATCTCGATCCTGCTTGATGTATCCTGAATTACCTCAGGCTCAAGTAACTTTTTGTCTCCCACATCTAGCCAACAGGCTAGAGAACAATAAGGTCTCCCATATAATGCTTCGAATGGGGCCATGCCAATTGTGAACTGATAGGAGTTGTTGTAAGAAAAATCCACCAGTGGAAGGTACTGTTCCCAACCTCCCCCAAAGTCTAGGATACACATGCGCAACATGTACTCAAGCATCTGATTAGTACGCTCAGTCTGCCCATCATTCTGCGGGTGATACGTCGTACTCAACCGCAACTCGGTACCCATAGCATCCTGGAAACTCTTCTAAAAATGAGACACAAAAGTCTTATCTCTATCTGACACAATATCAAGAGGCACACCATGAAGTCTTACTTTTTTGTAATAAATATCTGAGCATACTGTCCTGTAGTAGACTCTGTCCTGACTGGCAGAAAATGTGCTACCTTTGTCAACCGATCTACAATAACCCATATAAAATCGTGCCCCCTCTGCGAAGTAGGTAACCCGATAATAAAATCCATGGAAATGCCCTCCCATTTCCACGTAGGGATCTCTAACGGCTGAAGTAAACCTGGTGGTCCACTTTTACTAGCTGACAAGTGGTACACTTGGATACGAACTCTGCGATATCCCTCTTCATCCCACTCCACCAGTACTGCCGCCTCATATCCTGGTACATCTTATCCCCGCTGGGATGTATCCTAAATTTGGACCCATATGACTCCGTCATCACATCATTATTAAGGTCCTCCCCCTCTGGAACTATGAGTCTCCCGTTGAAATGCAAGCCTCCCTCGAAACTTACTGAATAAGACTCGGCCCCACTAGCTAAGAGCTGCCTAATCCTCTCCTGGCAAAAAGGGTTTGTCGCCTGTGCCTGGACCACGCTCATCACTATCTGCGGCGTGATGATCATAACTTACATGAATGATCTGGCCACAACATCCTGGTACCCTAGGTCCTTCCATTTTTCCTTCCACACTTTGGCCATCTCATCTGCTGGCCTACGGCTCAACGCATCTGCAACTATGTTAGCCTTTCCCGGGTGATAGTGTATTTCAAGATGATAATCTTTTACAAACTCTATCCACCCGTGTTGACATATATTCATCTCCTTCTGTGTGAATAAGTACTGTAGTGACTTGTGGTCTGTAAATAGGCAAAACTATTCACCCAAAATGTAATGTCTCCAAATTCTGAGTGCAAACACGACTGCTGCCAACTCTAAGTCGTATGTGGGGGTAGTTCTTTTCATGAGGCTTAAGCTTTTGGGATGCATAAGCTACAGCCTGATCCTCTTGTTAAATTACACCCCAAGTCCTAGTAAGGATGCATTAGTGTAGACTAGATACTCCACTCCCAGCTTGGGCAGTGCTAACACTGGTGCTGAAGTCAGATTGTCCTTTATCTCATCAAAAGCCAACTGACAAGCATCATTCCAGATAAATGACACTCTTTTATGAGTAAAATGAGTCAGTGGACCCGCTATCTTCGAGAATCCTCTAATAAACCTCCTGTAGTATCCTGCTAGGCCCAAGAAACTACGTATATTCGTTAGTGTCGTGGGCTGTCCCCATTCCCTTACTGCCGACAGTTTCCTCGGATCTACGGATATCCCTCTATCAGAAATAATGTACCCCAAAAACTGAACTCCCTTCAGCCAAAATCCACATTTCTCAAATTTCGCAACAACTCGTGCTAACGTAGTGATAAGATGCTTTTTGGGTACATCATTCGTTGTACGGTCATTGTCTTCAAAAGCCACTCTCAAAATTCCATTGAGTACCTACAAAACTTGTCTAAAATAACTCGTATTGCGGTAAGTACGGGTATCAATCCAACTTTCAAGGTGAAACAATTAATGTGAAAACGTGCAATTCAATTTTTTTTTACTAATTTTTTTTTTTTAAAAACAATTTCAAGGAAAAAATTAACTAACAAATGCTGAAAATTATAAAATGACTAAATAATGAAAAAATGTGCAACCCGAGTGTGAGATATGTGAGAAGTTCAAGAGATGGGATTACACTGCATTTTCAATTATTTTAATTTCTCAATTTATTAATTTGAAATATTTCGAGATAATATTAAATCGATAATCTAACTCTCGTTAAAATTATAAATTTAATAAAATCTTTTTGAGAAAATTAATTTAAAAATGTCACACAATGAAAAATTAGGACTATACTATTTTCAGAAAATTACCTGCTAGGATCAATTTAACGAACAAAATATCAATCCTCAAATTTCAACACTGAATTAATATTCAAATATCGAAAAAACCTCTCTCTAGTTCGATTTCTAAATTCAAACATTATTTTTTCAATTAATTTACTAACTCTCGTTACATAAATTAATTGGTGACAATTAAAATTAATTTACCTAGAAGTATAAAATTAATGAAACCAATTAATTAAATTAACATCATACGCAGTGTATCCCACCCCTTGAACGGAGTGTTTAGCCAAACTTTCTCATGTGTGTATAAACATCATTCAATAATATAACAAGAATGAAAAGGAAAGGGAAAGAAATTTAATACGCAAAATTTCCTTATCGAACTTGTTCATGAAAGTGAGTCTCAATATTCTCACAAATCCACCACTTGATTACACCAAAAAGAATAAAAATAAACCTACAAATTTATTCTAGGAACATATACCAAATAGTCCCTCGGACATTTTTTAATACCCATTTAGTCCAAACTTTTTTATTTTGCCTCAAAAAGCCCTTTGCTACATATTTTGGAGAGGGAGTGCCGCTGGCGCGAACCTCTAAAAATAAGAGGATATTGAGTGCTTGAGGGACTAAATTGGTTAAACTAAAAATATATGTCCTTTTAAAAAAATATATATTTATAGTAGGGACTATTTAATAATTGACCCTTTATTCTAAACCAAATAATTTTTTTTTTGTATTTTTCTGAATTTTTTTCATGACCCTAAATTGTACATAATATATACACACTCTCTCTCTCTCTCTCTCTCTCTCTCTCTCTCTCTCTCTCTCTATATATATATATATATATATATATATATATATATATATGCGTCTCTCCTTTTTTTTTTGTATCTGAGATTCCTTTTTGATGAGCTTTCCTTCTTCCTTTTATAAACCACGAAGTTTTTTGGAACATATTTTTTTTCTTTTTATTCCGATCTTTTTGGGATAGATAAGGCTGGAGGTTGGAAATTTTGGAAGTGGGTTTTGGTTTTGGTCGATCGCGGGTTGTCACATGTGGTTGCTGACCAGGGTTACAGCGGGTTGGGTTTTCGGTTTGGTGAGGTCGGGTTGGATCGGTTTGTAGGTTCAGGGGGGTGAGGTGGCTAGGTCGAAGGAGGGGCAGGTCCGGCTGGTTGTTGCCATCTGGGTGTGGTCACTGGTCGCGCAAGGATGGGGACTGCATAGGGGGTAACCCGGATCGGAGGTTGCCCTGGGTCGGAGCTTCAATGTGGATGGCAGGTTGGGGAGGGTACACGAGATCTGAAACCGGTTTCGGTTTTAGCAGGTGAGGCGCCTCCGGGTAAGGGTATGGGTGGTGGTTTTTGGATTTAGATGGGTTAGGTGTTTGTATGGGTAAAGGGGAGGTTTGGTTATGGAGGTGAGACAGAAGTTGTTAGGGTTTGAAGAAGATGAAGTGGGTTTGATAGAGTTTGCTGAGATGTAGGGAGGTAGTAGTGTGAGTGAGGTATTTGGTGTGTGTTAGTGTTTAATGTGTGTTTAATTTGTACCCCTCAAAATTAACACAACCAAAAAAATAAAATTAAAATTAAATAAAATAAAAACTTAAAATCTAATAAAACTAAAAAAAAACTAACATCTCAACTAAATAAAAAATAAATATAAATAAAAAGAGATAAAATAAAACTCTATTAAAACTAAAAAAATATAATCCTAATAAAATAAAATTAAAATAAATAAAATAAATATAAAATAAAACGAAAAAAATAATTTCCTATAAATTAATCCTAATAAAATAAAATAAAGATTAAAAATTAAAAACTAATCAAAATCAAAATTAAGAAATAGAAAAATAGAAAATAAATTCTAGAAATTTCTAAATAAATCTAAATAAATCCTAGAAATAAAATGACTAAAAATAAAAATCTAGAAATAATAAAGGTACAAACTCAACACACACGGGGCTCGGGGAATGGTCTGGGCTCGGTGTGGGCTTATGTTTAGGTTACGGGACTGTTTCGAGATATCAGATCACATCGGGGCACTCTCAGAATGGACTTTTCACTTCACGGCTTCTTTGATTTTCTTCGTTGATCACTTTTTACCGCTATTTTGTCGTAATTACGCAGATTTATCATCATTTCATACCGCGACTGCCGATTGACCTGCAATATAGATAAATACGAACATAAGACCATTTTTAATTAAAATGAGAGACTAAAATGCCTCTATTCGGGGTATAAATTAGACACTTTTGGGTGCTTATCACATCGTGTCTGCAAAACCTGCCTCAAATGTTCGACATGCTCCTCTTTCATCTAAGAGTAAATCAGGATGTCATCTATGAAGACAATGACAAACTGATCCAAGAACTCTCTGAACACCCTGTTCATCAGTCCATAAACATGACTAGGGCATTAGTTAGCCCAAAAGGCATAACCCTAAACTCGTAGGAACATAGCTTGTCAAGAAGGCAGTTTTTGACATATCTTGCTCCCTGATCTGTAACTGATGGTATCCAAACCTCAAGTCAATCTTTGAGAAGAAAGAAGCTCCTCTCAGCTGGTCGAATAAGTCATCGATTCGGGGCAAATGATACTTATTCCGAATCGTGACCTTATTCAACTCACGGTAATCGACACACAACCGTAACGATCCATCTCTCTTTTTAACAAACAGTACTGGGGAACCCCAAGGTGAAGTAATCCTATGAATAAACCCCTATACCAATAGATTTTCTATCTGATCTCGTAACTCTCTCATCTCCCTGGAGCCATATAGTACGGTGTGCGGGATATCGACCGAGTGCCCGACATTAAATCTATAACAAAGTCTATCTCTCTATTAGGTGGTAATCCCGGAATATCCTGGAACACACCAGCGAACTCCCGAACCACCAGTATCGAATCAAGAGGTATCACCACCTCCTTAGAGGTCTCCTCCTGTAAATAATATAAATTCTTAGAAGATCCTCCCTCAGAAAGAGGCATCGCCACCAAGAACATCTCCTGACCAGGTATAGCAAAAATAATACTCCTACTAAAATAATCGATCATGGCCCTATATGCAACTAACCAATCCATGCTGATAATCACATCATACTCGGACATCTCTAATACAAGCATGTCGGACGGTAAAGTAAATCTCCCAATCTCTATACCCACCCCTTGACATATAAGGAAAATCGGTGAGCCACTACCCAAAGGCGAATTTACACATGTAACAGTAATATCTGTTGTATCTAATAACCCCATAGTATGTGCAAACCTCATGGCAATAAAATAATGTGTGTCCCCCGTATCAAATAAAGTACGCCCCATAGTCCCCTGAATAGAAAACATTCCCTTAATCGCGAGTGGAGACTGTAGGACCCCTGCCTGATGAAGGGTTTAGACCTGTCCATACTGAAGTTGCCCCTGCTGCACTGGAGCTGCAGGCAAGGCTGGAACTGGCACTGGAGCTGGTAGGGCAGCAGGAAAGATGGGTCTCTGGGGCTCCTGGTGAGCACCCTGCTGCCGAGGGACCCTGTCCCTATCGGGGCAATCCTGATTCTTATGGTCAGTCTTGCCACAAGTATAACATTTGCCGATGAAATTTCCTCCCCTCTGTCCCTGGTAACCTCGTCCCTACTGGACGTTACCACCCGTACCTTGACTCTGATGGCCCTATTGTTGTCCCTGCTACTGACACTGCTGCTAGCCCTGATGGCCTTACCTGAAACACCCTAAACGAAACCTCTTAGCAGAATCACCCTGCTGGGAACCTACCTCTGACTCTGATGAGCTGGTGCCCCACTGGCACTACATCCCCCTGTCTTGTCCAACTGGTTGGGCTCTCCTCCCCACTTGCTTCCCTTAGCATGGAAGCGGTTGTCTTGATAATATAATATTGTTGCATTTAGGACATTTGTGTTGGAGTGTAGGGAAAGGTAACCTAGAAGATGCTATCGGATCCTCCAAATCAAACTATCCATGAATATTTTGATTCATTTATCCTCAGTAGGCACCTCGTTAGTTACCATATTAGTCAATCGCGTGAACTCCTCCTCGTATTCCGCAACTATCTTCCCTTCTTGGGTGAGGTCTAAAATTTTCCGCCTCATCTCTGTCTTGACAGCAGAAGGAAAGTACTTGCGGTCGAACCGCACCCAGAAATTGACAATCGACATCAAATCCCGCTCCTCCGAAGTAGTAGTGGACTCCCACCACTATAAGGCTGCCCCTGTCAGCTTAAAGGTAGCCAAAACTTGCCTATGTACCTTAGTGCACTCATACATACGAAGGTGTCTCTGTATATCCTTCTTCCACTGACTCGCCAACACTACAACATAGCTGCCTGAGAACTCTGGAGGATGCCCCTTCTAACAGGCATCCCTCACTCTCTCCCATGAAGTAGGGAAAATAGGAACAGGTGTTGGTTCCACTGCTGATGCTTGTGGTGGTGCCTGCTGTACCACTGCTAGTGCTTCATTTACTACCTGTGCAACAATGGCAGAAACTTATGTAGCATTCATCATGCCTTGAGCTGGAGCTGGCTATGGCTCTGAATGGGCATTCCTGTCCTTTGGGGCATGTCGAGGAGGCATTTGAGATGAGAAAGTGGTTTATTAGTCCGCAATTATCGTTAAATCTCAAATAGCTGAAGACGTGATCGCATAAACAAGAATACAATAGTCCTAAAGATAAGGCTCTATATCAAAGGACGCTAAGCTGAAAGTACAGTAATCCGTACAAATCCTAAATGACTTTAGAACCTGATGCTCTGATACCACCTGTGACACCCTGCCCAATTTAATATCGGGTGATCAGTCCTTTATAAAATTTTAAAACATAATGTTCGGTTGGTTCATTCTTAGCATCACCGTCGAAAACATTAACTTTAACAATCACCTAATTTAAATTAAGCTAGTGTAAAAATACTTTTTCCTTTTTTTTTTAAATTTTAACCAAAAATATTTTATCTAAAGTCCAAGAATTTAAATTTAAATCATTCACCATTCAACAAAGATAAATAATAAATCTGAATCACGTACTTAAATAAATACGTCTGGATTAAACATTCCTGTTCAAATCCTTAAACCAAAGGACCACAGTAAACTAAATCCAACTAGAATGACTTGAAAGTAAACTAAGGAAAATCTTTTATATAAATGTCTAAGGAATGGGCGACACATGCCCTAAATGAAGAGTCGAAATGAACTGAGAGCAAAGATAGGAGCGTCTATAGCAAAGCCTTACAGCTTCCACATCAGTTGCAGCACGCCAAGCAAACCAAGTCTCTATATCTGGTGACCCTGTGGCTGAGCACCTGATATAATACACACATACACACACACACACACACACACACACACACATATATATATATATATATAGCAAGAGAGAAAAGAGATGCAAGAGACAGGTCCGAGCCTGATGTGTAAAAATATGTTTTTGCAAGTATTTAAAACTTCCTTAAAGTAAGTATTATGTGCATGTTAGATTCGTGCTCTCACATGAAGATATCACCCCTCTTCTATTATGCACTCCTAGCGCATCTTCTATTTAGTACTAGTAACTCTACCCAAGCTAACTAGTTCAAGCCACTTAACACTATCTACATCCAACAATAGTATTCCCGTATCGCCCATACAATACCCCATAAGTAGTCTATCGCATGTTACTACCTATCACGTTCACGATGAATATTTAAGACTTTATTTCATTAAGATTAAATTCATTTGTCTTCATTGCCAAGACTATTAGTTTCTCTTAGTAGAATTTTTCATAATTATACACACACACACACACACACACACACACACACACACACACACACACATATATATATATATATATATATATATATATATATAACAATCCTGAACCCCCGGTTTAAACTCCATTAGTGCTATAAATACAATAATCCTGTACCCCCGAGTTATCACCAATTAGTAGAATTAATACAATATCCTTGCATCCCCGGGTTATCGCCCATTAGTGCACTTTAACAAAAATATCAAATAATAGGCATTCACACTTCTTATTAAAATTTATAGGTATTCCCCCAACCTAGTTGCATACTTACCATACGTATTTTATTCTCATTGTTACGTATTGTATAAAATTATTAGATTACCATAACTCTCTCGTAATTTTCAAAGTAAGTATTCTTCCCAAAATATTTAAAGTATAATTCTCACACACTTATTCGAACACCTGTATCGTTTTAAATTGTTAACTGACAGTTTCTCTCACTCCAATAAACTAAAAATTCCAAAACTGGACTCTAAGAAAAATTCCAAAAATTTACCTCGTCGCTTGAACCAGATGACATTATCGTTTGAACGACTGCCACGTGTCTCTTGAGTGACTTCGCACGAGATGACTATCTCGCTCGAATGACTACGCGCGACATTACGCGATGCGCACTTTTCGTCTTCTTCCCCAGAATCTCAACATTTTCCCACCATTAATACCTCTAAAACATCTACTGTTCAATCCTAAACACCCAAACAACAAACCCAATCGATGTACTAACATATTTAAATTATTTCTAACAACCTAGAATCATTAAATCCTCACCGTACATCAATTACATATGAAATCCCCAAATTTATTTAACAAGAACCCTAGTTCTTAAATTAAGAGCATAACTCCAAATTAAACCCAGATTTGTTCATATCGTGAATGTAATCCTATTTACATGAAGGGATTTAATCTCTTGAAATCTCAGTCCCAATATATTAGTCATAACATCAATTTTCATCACAATTAACTTTCATAATTAATGGGTTATCACCTACTCTAACATGACCACAATTATTACTAAAGCACGCAAGTAATAAACACTTGTCTCGAATCAACCGTCTAATTTCTTGATGTTGTTGGTGTGGGTATGTTCCTCTCGTTTCGATCTACACGATGGTGGTGCTAATTTGGGCCTTCCTTCTTGGAATTTGTTCTCCCTCACACCCTCTGTGGCCGTTCCTTACTTTTGTATCTTTTAACCCTAATTAACCTCTCGTGGCTGATAAAATAAACTGCCAATTTTCTTCCATTTAATTCCTCCCAAAATCAAAATTACAAAATTACTCCTACGTGGTGCTGGTTTGGCCTAAAATCTCCCGGAGTCTAAATAAATTACCCGGGTAGTGTTTTCTGACTATTTCGACCCTTCCGGACTCAACGTCGCACTTGAAATTACCATACGTGTTACTTAAAAATAATTTACTTGTATATTCCATTCAATTAGTTATGACACGACTCACACGCATGTCCCGACTTAATATACGAAACTGTTGTATATTTCACTCTCGATAATTTATCAGATTCAAGTTTTCCATATTAGTTATTCACTCGGTAATATTCAATAATTCTCATTAGTAAGTATTAATCATTGTCACACTATTAATAAATATTTTTAAATCCGGATTAATTTACCAATGAATTCTCGCATATTAATTTAATTAATCCCACAATAATAATTAATCCCACAATAATAATTAATCACATAAATATTTAGGTTCTATAAAATACAGGGTGTTACAAAAGCATCCTTGATAGATCGGATAATTAGGATCTCAGAATTTGCAAGTTTCAATGATAAACTATAGGGTTTTAATTTAGTTATGGACATGAGAATTAGATAGAATAAATCTCTTTCTGTACAAAGGTTTTAATCCATGAAATTTGGTTTCAATTAATGGAAGAAATCTGGGTTCATATAATTTTCTGGGAGAAATATTAAAATATGAGAATTTTGGGAATGATGTAATTTAATCCAAAGTAATTGATGAATTTAGGTTGTTTTATTGTTAGAATTTGATCATATACCTTACCATGTCAATTGAGATTAAGTAGAAGAAGTTTTGTATTGATTTACGTTGGTTTTGATGAGAAATAAGTGTTAAACCCGTAGGTTGTAATATGCAGAAACCGGGCTGATATCTAATCTATCGACCCAAGAATGTCGATTGATCGACCCCCCTAGAAATGTGTGCACTCTAGATGAGAGGTAAGAATATCAAGCGAGAGTCCGATAGTCTAATATGTATATTATAAGTGATAAATATTGCAATTATTCACTTCCCGTTTTAAAAACTATTTTACATCGGGCTCTGACCCGTTTCCTTGCATATTCTCTTCTCTCTCTTTTATCTCCTATATCAGGTGTCCACCCACAGGGATGCCAGCCTTAGAGGATTATGTTGTTGACGAGTTATGGACGCTATGGAGTTTGGAGCTTTGTTTAGACGCCTTCATATTTGTTGATTCCTACCCTGTAGTTGATTTTTATATAGGGCATATCGCCCAAGAGGATTATAACATTTCCCTTTTATTTGAGTTAGGAATTTATACTCATGTCGTTATAATACATTTTTTATTATTGGGATTTATGTTTTGAGATTTTTTGTTGGAAAGTATTATTCCAGTTGCATTTAAATTATGTTATGATTCATTTATTTTATTGGATTATTATGAAATCATTCGTAATGGTAAAAATGGAATTTTGTTAAATTGAAATTTGAAACGTTTAACACTTGCTTAGTTGGATAATAGGTGATTAATGTTTTCGATAGTGATGCTACGAATGAACCAACTGTAAATTATGTTTTAATTGGGTGTAGGACTGATCACCCGATATTTAATTGAGATGGTTGTTACATTATATAAATTTACTATGGTTTCTACATGCGAACCTACACCCTTATTAACCAAAATCCAATCTCTACCCTATGCACGCAATGGTTAGAAGTCTTAATTCATATTAAGATTTTTCACAAAAACTGTCCCAAATTAGATTTCACTTTCCCTGATTAAGGTTACTAATTTATTTCAAGAAAAACATATGAATTAGTGTTTAGGCGATATTCACAATGCATAATACTAAAGAGAGATAATAGAAGTATTCATGACTAAGGAAAAGTTATTTGAAAATTCTTATTAGATGGTTTCGTTCCTCTCAAAAAATTGAGAAAGTTTCGTTCTTGAACAATGATAAGCACCCAAAACTGTACATTTTATACCCCGAATAGACGTACTTTAGTTGCTAATTCTCGACAATATGGGTCTTATGCGCTTAATTGTTCAATATGCAGGCTTAATTGCAGTTGCGATGTCAAAAGCAATATTTTCAGGCAATTTGCAGTTAAAATGGAGCTAATTACCAACCTTGTAACCATACCCGAGCCTAAGCCTAGCCTAAACCGACCCTAAACCCTGTGTGTGTTTCGTTTGTGCATTTTTATCATTTTTCAGATTTTTAGTTTGAGTCATTTTTATTTTTAGGATTTATTTTAGATTTATTTAGTATTTTCAAGATTTTATTTTATTTTATTAGTATAATTTTATTTTATTAGTTTTTAGTGTAGTCTTATTTTATTAGGATTAATTTTAGGAGTTTTTTTTTAGTTTATTCTATTTTATATTTTTTTAGTATTTTGGTTTTCATTTAGATTTTAAATTTGATTTCTTTTGTTTAATTTTAGTTTTTATATAAGCTTAGGATTTCAATTTTTAATATTTTTTTATTGTTTTTAATTTGTTTATTTTAATTAGATTTTACATTTTATTCTGTTAGTTTTAGTTTTATTAATTTTATTTTGAGTCTTTTATTAAGGGTCACAAACAAACACACACCTTATACCCACATAAACTTATCCTAAACTCAACTAATTTATCCTACACCCTCACCCTCACACTTAGTTCATGCACCCTCACCCACACAATAACAAACCCATATCATCTTCAACATTCCACCACCCTCTCTCCTCTCTCTTCCCCATTAACAACACCTCCAACAAACATCAAACCACCACCATTTCCATCACCAACCAGCCTTCCCTCTCTCTCTCTCTCTCTCCCCTACCCGCCGACCTACTTCCGGCGGCGTCGACCTCGCCTGACCCCCTTTTACCTCCTGCCAGCCATGGCATCACCTACCAGCCACCGACGATTACCCCAACCTCCACTGGCGCACTCCAGTCCACCTGTGCACCCCTGGACCACCTGCAAAAGCCAATCCGCCGGCGACCAAGCCGACGCCCTTTCCCTTCCCCTACCCGATCGCGACCTCTCACTTCAACCCCAAAATCCTCTACCGCCGAAAGCCTCCCGTTGCTGATGCGTCACCTCGGGTGTTCTTCCACCTATAATACGATCTCCCCCTGACCCGTTGGCATATCCCTCCTCAACCTGATTCACCCATAGCCTTGGAGCTCCGTCCATTACCCATTCCGACCTCCGAACCCAGGTAGACCCATTTCAGACCCAATTCCATTTTTAAACCAAAGCCTAAATCGTGGCTGTTATAGGCTGCCAATACAAACCAAAGCCAAAGAATAAAATTGCCCACAAGTCTAAATCACATGTCTTCTAAGCCAATTACCCACTTATCCCAAAATGCCCCCAGCACCTTTTAACTCACATTTCCCTCATGACTTCCCAACTACCCTCATGTGCACCCATATCAGATTTTATTACCTCACCTTTGCCATGCTCATGTGCTCTTATCCTCACTCAATTTTACCAATACCCAATTTATCCCTAGCCTCCATGTGCACCATATAAAAGAAGACTTGGACCATTTTTAAGAGGGTCTCAAATTTAGTTTTAAGCTTAGTGTGATAAAATTCTCTCCACCCCTCTATGTTGAGTATTTGCATTTTTAGCAAATACCTCAATATAGAGGTGTGTAGTGAAGATTATCTCTAGGATAAATTTCACCCCACCCCTCTATTATGAATTTTTGCATTTTTAGCAATTATTTCATAATATATTGATGTAGTTAAATTTATCCCTTATGGGAGGTAAATTCTAATCTATTCCTTTATGTTGAGATTTTTCATTTTTAGCAATTATCTCAATATAAATTAATGATCTAGAATTTATTGCTTTGGGTGAATTCTAATGTACAATTTTATATTTTTTAGATTTGCATTTTTAGCAAATCTCTTTTATTATTTAATTGTCCATGATTAATTCATCCACTATCCTTTTTATTTTTATTTTGTAATTTTTAGTTTAGATCCAATAAATAGATGAGTGAGGAATTGTAATTGAGAGATTGATGATGTATTAGAAGATTTCATTCAAATTCAAGGCTTAAATGGGTTTGATCTATTCCTCTCTTATTACTTTTAGTTTAATCTTCTCATGCTTTTATTTGTTTATCTTATATTTGTGGATGATGATTATTGAGGGCTAATATCTAATTCATGGGATGAAATTTTGAAGCCCTCATGAATCCAATTTAGTTAGTTTACTTTTTAGCACAATTTTATTTACCTCATTTTTATTAGCTTTTACATCTTAGTAGTACTTTAAAAATTAGTATATAGTTAGTTAATTAATATTCCCTTGAAAAATTCATAAAAAATCGGAAAAGTAAAAATAGAAAAATATAATAAAATGCAAATGAATCTATTTATATGTCCTCTCAAATTTTGTGTTTAACCCTTAGATGAGGATTGACTCCCTTACTTACCTTCTACACTAGTTTTGTTATAATTTTGTAGGTTCAAGAGAATTTTTGATGGATAAAGAAGTTGCACAACGACAAAAATCTACATTAGAGGCAATTTTTCTATCAAATGACGCCGTTGCCATTCTTGGGATTGTGAAGCTCAGAGCGGATTTCATATTGTAGTTCATTTATTTTTTTTGAACTTTATTACTTTTCGTACCATTTTTATATTTTTAGAAGGCTTGTATTTGGATTTTATCCTTGGCTTGTATTGTGGTTCATAGGACACCATTTATTTTGCATTGAAAATTGTAATAATTGAAGCCAAGCGTGATTGGGAAACCGGATAAGGTAGAGAGAGGGTGTCCAAGGCGAGGATTTAGAAGCCTCTCTACCTTGGTTCGGTAGGACTCCTGGGGACGACTGAGATTGACGTATTCTCCCCTCGGTCAACTCAAATTTTTCCGCACCCCACGACCTAAAAACCGTGGGAGGTGCATTTCTCAAACCCTTGCGTCTCTCCTGTTAGCGAGTCAATTCTTTTGTGTGCTCTTGTGTGATTTTATTCTCGCATTTATTTTCGAATGGTGTGATGAATTAATTGACTAAGCCTACACCTAGTCACTCACGAGAAGGTATTTCATCACTCGACTCACTCGCTTACCCTTGTGTGCTACCCTAGCCATCATTAAATTTAAAATCAATCAACTAGGTAGCCCACTAGGAGAATTTTTTTGCAACGACGGTCACTCATATATATTTCATGATTTTTTATCGCCCGTTGACTTAATTAAAATTTGACTACCCCTTTCACTAAATTTAAAGATAAAAATTGGCTATATGCTAGTTAGATAATTTTCTTGACTTGTGTGTGTCCAATTCCATTTTTCAGTGGTCGATTTTAGTTAGTTCTTCCAATTCAAGAGTCCACACTTTTCCCCACCTTTTCTTCCAAAAAATCCAAAAATATTTTCTTTCATTTTTATGACAAAAAATCAAAAAAATATTTTCTTTCTTTCCTTTTTAGAAAAATCAAAAAATATTTTCGTTCCTTTTGAAAAAAAAAAATAAAAACTCCAAAAAAAAAAATATTTCTCTCCACATGGCCGAAGAACGTCCTTTACGGGACTACTTTGGCCATTTTCCATTGATACGCGACACGTGTGAGAGTAATCCCGAGCCGTCTCTTTATGATATTTTTCATGGTTTTGGCTCTCTCACGAGTACCCTTGATACTCTTGACCCATCCATGCACGCACGTCCTATTCCATCACGATCGGTGTCAAGTATCGACGTGCCTCCTCCTTTGTTGTGCACCCACTGTTATTATGCCGATCACATGTCCCATGAGTGTCCATACTTGTCATATCCATCGGAATCCACCATGGAACATGTGTATCCATATGACACTGTTTCGGAACCCACCTCGGCCTATTATCCCGATATACCTAATCCCGAGTTGTGTGAGTACCCGAGCTATTCATGGAGGCCTGATCACCCTTCCACGCAATACAAATCCCAACCTGATGCTGAGGATCCTCACACGTTCCAATAGTCGTCATGGAAACCTTGTGCACCCGTTCACGATCAGTTCCCTCACTACGCACCCCATGAGTATCAACCATTTGTCCATCATGAAAGCGATCCTTTTGTGTATGATGAACTTGGACCCACCCCACACACTTCATATGAGTATTCTCCATATAGTCCCGATTATAGCGAGTTGTGTCCACCTCACGCACCTCCACCACCCACCACTCCACCACCACTATCATCCACCTCCACTCTCGAAACCCTCTTGCAAAAGTTCATACTTGAGCAAGAGCAAGCAATTCAAACTCAAGCTCTCCAAAGGCTTGAACAACGGTTAAATGAATTGGAGTGTGCGCGAGAGTCGGATATTCCCATGGCCCCACCCATCCTTGCCACCAAGTGTGACGATGATGTGTCCTCTTGTGACACGAATTCTGAGTGTGACCAACCCTACCACCCCGAGAATCTCAAAGTTGAGACCATTCCATGGTCCGGGTACCAAGTCGACAATTGTGTTGGCTTACCTTCCATTAGTGAGACTGATCCAACCCCACCATGTCCACATGAACCCATCATTTCGATCCACCTTCCCACTCCCGCTGAATCCAAAATAATGCCCGAGTCTACACCTATCAAGCTTCAGCCTTGTATTCCCGAGGAACCAATTTATCCTAGGTTAGCTCCAGCTACAAATGTTCACCATTTTCCCGAGATAGAATCCGTGATAGTTCCTAACTATCTGGATATGGATCATATCCCACCATGCATGGCTCATCTTGATCCCATTATTTCTCGTGATTCCTCTATCTCTGATCTTGGTGCCTCGTCTTACCCATCCACCACATTCCCCAATGCTACTCTTGTGGAGAAGTTGATCACTCACATGTTTATTTCCACACTTCCTCCCGCGAGTTCCCTTATGGATCACTCCGCACCTCACGAGGAGTGTGTGTCTCCCACTCTTGAGTTGGATCATCTTCCTCCACCATTTATCCCACCCGACCCACCCATTATCCCTTCCACCCCACCACCTGGTTTGGATCTTAATTTTACACAGTTCATGTTTCCATGTACCTTTTTAGATCCTCACCTAAAACCATCCCCCACCCATGAGAGTATATGTGGTTCTACTCTCCACATCCATGACACCGAGATGGTTACCTTATGTCCGCCACTCTTTTGTGTGTTGATTTTTCCCATCGACAACTCCGTGGTGTGTCACGACGCGACCATTACTATCGCCCATTTATAGAATGGTTGTGTGATTTCTATGAGGCCCACCCCATTCCACTTTCCCCACCAAATTTCCTTCCTCACCAACTTGAGCACCATGCTTATAGGGACCTTGTTTCCCTCACCTTTAAGCTCAATAAAGCTCGTGACCGATACCTTTCCACTCTCACCCTTACCCTAACACCCACCCACCCATGGTCCACCGATGCTTTGCATCGCATGATGCACTTTGCCATACAAGTGAATCAACCCCTTTAGTCCTGATCCAACAAGACTGACGTTTCAGTCTTGTTTGGGGGTAACATCACCCAATTTTTCTACCACCCCGCGCCATCATAGTTCTTATCTTTAGGGTGAGAATGGTTCGGTCTGGCTGAAGACATTAAACTTAGCGCTACCGGGAGGCAACCCGTGTTTCTTGTACTAGTCTCATCCTGTTTGGGGGTGGTGTTTCACATCACCCAATGCTTTATCATGCTTTATAGACTTGTAAACTTTTTTTTTCTTATCACTCACTCAGGTTTATTCTTGGCTACATCTTTCCACTTCATGAGCGGTTGATTCTGGTAAACTCTTTCCCACCTTATGCTCTCAATTTTAAAAATCATTTTACTTAACATCGAGGACGATGTTCCTTTTTGTTTGGGGGTGGGGAATTTTATCAAAATCGTACCTCTTTTGAAAAATTTGATTTTTAAACCTGATTTTTAAAATTTCGTGCAATTTCTTTCATCTCACTCATTGATGTGAATTTTCAATCATCCATCTTTTTAAGTCTAGGAATCAAGCTAGAGATTTTTTTTTTCTAATAGCTTATGTAATACATAATGAGGCATGTTGCACCATGAATTTCTAGACTCAACAAAAATTTGCGCACTTATCACGTCAATATGTTTTAGAGTTGAGGAGTACTACAATTCTAAAGACAACCTTAAGGATCACTAGTAGAGACTTTAACTTGTGAGATTCGTGCCTTTCACCCTTTCAGAGTGTTTTACGCAATCTCCGAGTCACAAGTTGATTCAACTTCTTTTGGGTCCGCACTTAAATTGTTGCATTATCTCATTATCTTTCATAAAATTTTGGTGTGATCACTGAGAATGACATCTTTTTCGAGTTGTAAGAAACGCGTGTCTTGAAATTTGTCCCGATCACTAGGTTTTCATCCATACACCCACCACTTTTCCATATCACATTTCCATTTACTCACCCATTACATTTCCATATATTTCCCCACACCATCACCTATCACCTCCATTTATATCATCCATCATCATTTTCAAATAAAAGAGTGTGATTCCAAATGTTAAATGTCTTCAGTGTTGGTTTGAAAAGTGAAAAAAAAGAAAAAAAAAAGAAAGAAAAAAAAGAGAAACACATAAAAATAGCAAAAAGAAAAGAAAAATTGAGAAAAGGAAAAGAAAAATCGAAAAAAAAACAAAAAAAAAAGAGAGAAAAGAAAAGAAAAAGAGTTTGTGGTTAGTAGTTTGTTTTGAAACAAAGACATTTGTGCCTAAAGTATAGAACATTCTTCTATCATATACATTCATCCATCATCCTTTATCATTCATATCACCATTATATCCACCATCCATCGATCATATCATTATCCCATCCAATCATACCTCATACCATCCTTCTCATTTCATTTCCCCCTCACCTATATACATCCATATTTCCCCTAGGTGTTCGGGCAAATGAAAGTCGACGTGGTGAATAACTCGACGTTCTCACTATAGTGATTAGCATTTATTTCATGAGATTATTTTCTTTC
Source organism: Sambucus nigra (assembly GCA_949130495.1). Taxonomy (NCBI): domain Eukaryota; kingdom Viridiplantae; phylum Streptophyta; class Magnoliopsida; order Dipsacales; family Adoxaceae; genus Sambucus; species Sambucus nigra. Next base: position 304,916,151 of record OX422217.1, on the reverse strand, counting down.
TTAAATGTTCGTTCTTTCTTATGTGTGTGTGAGACGTTTGAACTTGCTTACATTTACTCACCTCCTCACACACAAGAGCGGTACACTAACCCTAATCTCGAGAGTTCGTTTGAGAGAGATATGTCCGTGAGATTTGAAGTTGAAGCGTTGATTCCGATAAGGCAATATAGGAATTACTCTTATGATACTCAACCCGTTTTGACTGATTCACACTACACACGTTGAGTTCTAGCAAGGATGTGCCTTGAGTATTTACTTAGTTTAATTTTTACACTTCTAGCTTGTATTTCCAAAAATATTTTTCTTGTGATTGATTGTACGATTATTCTATGTCTAATAAGGGATTGACTGCATTTCAATAAATCATTTTAAATAAGAATTTTGTGGGTATATTCCCTGCAAACCCTCATGAGACATAACTCGTCCTGTAGGGAAACCTATAGGTTTAAAGGCTTGTTGCACATGCTAAGTGCAATCGCAAGTGCCCGCGAAAGTGGTACACTTTTGGTTACTTATCTTTCTCTTTCTCTCTATCTTATTACTCGAGGACTAGCAACGCTCTGTTTGGGGGTGGTGTGATAAGCACCCAAAACTGTACATTTTATACCCCGAATAGACGTACTTTAGTTGCTAATTCTCGATAATATGGATCTTATGCGCTTAATTGTTCAATATGCAGGCTTAATTGCAGTTGCGGTGTCAAAATCTATATTTCCAGACAATTTGCAGTTAAAATGGAGCTAATTACCAACCCCATAACCTTACCCGAGCCTAAGCCTGGCCTAAACCTACCCTAAATCCTGTGTGTGTTTTGTTTGTGCCTTTTTATCATTTTTTAGATTTTTAGTTTGAGTCATTTTTATTTTTAGGATTTATTTAGTATTTTTTAGGTTTTATTTTATTTTATTAGTTTTTAGTGTAGTCTTCTTTTATTAGGATTAATTTTAGGAGTTTATTTTTGGTTTATTATATTTTATATTTTTTAGGACTTTGGTTTTCATTTAGATTTTAAATTTTATTTCTTTTGTTTTATTTTAGTTTTTATACAAGCTGAGGATTCCAATTTTTAATATTTTTAATTTTTTATTGTTTTTAATTTTTTTTTTTAATTCGATTTTATATTTTATTTTTTTAGTTTTAGTTTTATTAATTTTATTTTGAGTCTTTTATTAAGGGTCACAAACAAACACACACCTTATACCCACATAAACTTATCCTAAACTCAACTAATTTATCCTACACCCTCACCCTCACGCTTAGTTCATGCACCCTCACCCACATAATAACAAACCCACATCATCTTCAACATTCCACCACCCTATCTCCTCTCTCTTTCCCCATTAACAACACCTCCAACAAACATCAAACCACGACCATTTCCATCACCAACCAACCTTCCCTCTCTCTCTCCTCTCCCCTACCCGCCGACCTACCTCCGGAGGAGTTGACCTCGCCTGACCCCCTTATACCTCCTGCCGGCCATGGCAGCACCTACCAACCACCGACGACGACCCCAGCCTCCACCGGCGCACTCCAGTCCATCCGCGCACCCCTGGACCACCTGCAAAAGCCAATCCTCCGGTGACCACACCGACGCCCTTTCCCTTCCCCTACCCGATCGCGACCTCTCACTTCAACCCCAAAACCCTCTACCGCCGATAGCCTCCCATCACTGATGCGTCACATCCGGCGTTCTTCCACCTATAATCCGATCTCCCCCTGACCCGTTGGCATATCCCTCCTCAACCTGATTCACCCATAGCCTCGGAGCTCCATCCATTACCCATTCTGACCCCCGAACCCAGGTAGACCCATTTCAGACCCAATTCCATTTTTAAACCAAAGCCTAAATCGTGGCTGTTATAAGCTGCCAATACAAACCAAAGCCAAAGAGTAAAATTGCCCACATGTCTAAATCACATGTCTTCTAAGCCAATTACCCACTTATCCCAAAATGCCCCCAACACATTTTAACTCACATTTCCCTCATGACTTCCCAACTACCCTCATGTGCAACCATATCAGATTTTATTACCTCACACATTTGCCATGCTCATGTGCTCTTATCCTCACTCAATTTTACCAATACCCAATTTATCCCTAGCTTCCATGTGCACCATATAAAAGAAGACTTTGACCATTTTCAAGAGGATCTCAAATTTAGTTTTAAGCTTAGTGTGATAAAATTCTCTCCACCCCTCTATGTTGAGTATTTGCATTTTTAGCAAATACCTCAATATAGAGGTGTGTAGTGAAGATTATTTCTAGGATAAATTTCACCCCACCCCTCTATTATGAATTTTTGCATTTTTAGCAATTATTTCATAATAAATTGATGTAGTTAAATTTATCCCTTATGGGAGGTAAATTCTAATCTATTCCTTTATGTTGAGATTTTTCATTTTTAGCAATTATCTCAATATAAATTAATGATCTAAAATTTATTTCTTTGGATGAATTCTAATGTACAATTTTATATTTTTTGGATTTGCATTTTTAGCAAATCTCTTTTATTATTTAATTGTTCATTATGAATTCATCCACTATCCTTTTTATTTTTATTTTGTAATTTTTAGTTTAGATTCAATAAATACATGAGTGAGGAATTGTAATTGAGAGATTGATGATGTAATAGAAGATTTCATTCAAATTCAAGGGTTAAATGGGTTTGATCTATTCCTCTCTTATTACTTTTAGTTTAATCTTCTCATGCTTGTATTTGTTTATCTTATATTTGTGGATGATGATTATTGAGGGCTAATATCCCATTCATGGGATGAAATTTTGAAGCGCTCATGAATCCAATTTAGTTAGTTTACTTTTTAGCACAATTTTATTTACCTCATTTTTATTCGCTTTTACATCTTAGTAGTACTTTAAAAATTAGTATATAGTTAGTTAATTAATATTCCCTTGAAAAATTCGTAAAAAATAGAAAAAGTAAAAATAGAAAAATGTAATAAAATGCAAATGAATCTATATATATGTCCTCTCCAATTTTGTGTTTCACCCTTAGATGTGGATTGACTCCCTTACTTACCTTCTACACTAGTTTTGTTATAATTTTGTAGGTTCAAGAGAATTTTTGATGGATAGAGAAGTTGCACAACGACAAAAATCTACATTAGAGGCAATTTTTCTATCAAATGGCGCCGTTGCCATTCTTGGGATTGTGAAGCTCGGAGCGGATTTCATATTGTAGTTCATTTATTTTTTTTGCACTTTATTATTTTTCGTACCATTTTTATATTTTTAGAAGGCTTGTATTAGGATTTTATCCTTGGCTTGTATTGTGGTGCATAGGACACCATTTATTTTTCATTTAAAATTTTAATAATTGAAGCCAAACGTGATTGGGAAACCGGACAAGGTAGAGAGAGGGAGTCCAAGGCGAGGTTTTAAAAGCCTCTCTATCTTGGTTCGATAGGACTCCTGGGGACGACTGAGATTGGTGTATTCTCCCCTCGGTCAACTCAAATTTTTCGGCACCCCACGGCCTAAAAACCGTGGGAGGTACATTTCTCAAACCCTCGCGCCTCTCCTATTAGCGAGTCAATTCTTTTGTGTGCTCTAGTGTGCTCTTGTGTGATTTTATTCTTGCATTTATTTTCGAATGGTGTGATGAATTAATTGAGTAAGCCTACACCCGGTCACTCACGAGAAGGGATTTCATCACCCGACTCACTCGCTTACCCTTGTGTGCTACCCTAGCCATCATTAAATTTAAAATCAATCAACTAGGTAGCCCACTAGGATTATTTTTTGGAACGACGGTCACTCATATAAATTTCATGATTTTTTATCGCCCACGGACTTAATTAAAATTTGACTACCCCTTTCACTAAATTTAAAGATAAAAATTGGCTATATGCTAGTTAGGAAATTTTCTTGACTTGTGTGTGTTCAATTCCATTTTTCGGTGGTCGATTTTAGTTAGTTCGTCCAATTCAAGAGTCCACACTTTTCCCCACCTTTTCTTCTAAAAAATCCAAAAATATTTTCTTTCATTTTTATGACAAAAAATCAAAAAAATATTTTCTTTCTTTCCTTTTTAGAAAAATCAAAAAATATTTTATTTCTTTCCTTTTTAGAAAAAATCCAAAAATATTTTCTTTCCTTTTGAAAAAAAATAAATTAAAAACTCCAAAAAAAAAAAAATATTTCGCTCCACATGGCCGAAGAACGTCCTTTACGGGACTACTTTGGTCATTTTCCATTGATACGCGACACGTGTGAGAGTAATCCCGAGCCGTCTCTTTATGAGATTTTTCATGGTTTTGGCTCTCTCACGAGTACCCTTGATACTCTTGACCCATCCATGCACGCACGTCCTATTCCATCACCATCGGTGTCAAGTATCGACGTGCCTCCTCCTTTGTTGTGCACCCACTATTATTATGCCGATCACATGTCCCATGAGTGTCCATACTTGTCATATCCATCGGAACCCACCATGGAACATGTGTATCCATATGACGCTATTTCGGGACCCACCTCGGCCTATTATCCCGATATACCTATTCCTGAGTTGTGTGAGTACCCGAGCTATTCATGGAGGTCTGATCACCCTTCCACGCTATACAAATCCCAATCCGATGCTGTGGATCCTCACACGTTCCAATAGTCGTCATGGCAACCTTGTGCACCCGTTCATGATCAGTTCCCTCACTACGCACCCCATGAGTATCAACCATTTCTCCATCACAAAAGCGATCCTTTTGTGTATGATGAACTTGGACCCACCCCACACACTTCATATGAGTATTCTCCATATAGTCCCGATTATAGCAAGTTGTGTCCACCTCACCCACCGCCACCACCCGCCACTCCACCACCACTATCATCCACCTCCACTCTCGAAACCCTCTTGCAAAAGTTCAGACTTGAGCAAGAGCAAGCAATTCAAACTCAAGCTCTCCAAAGGCTTGAACAACGGTTAAATGAATTGGAGTGTGCGCGAGAGTCGGATATTCCCATGGCCCCACTCATCCCTGCCACTGAGTGTGACAATGATGTGTCCTCTTGTGGAACGGATTCTGAGTGTGACCAACCCTACCACCCCGAGAATCTCAAAGTTGAGACCATTCCATGGTCCGAGTCCGAAGTCGACAATTGTGTTGGCTTACCTTCCATTAGTGAGACTGATCCAACCCCACCATTTCCACATGAACCCATCATTGCGATCCACCTTCCCACTCCCGCTGAATCCAAAATAATGCCCGAGTCTACACCTATCAAGCTTCACCCTTGTATTCCCGAAGAACCAATTTATCCTAGGTTAGCTCCGGCTACAAGTGTTCACCATTTTCCCGAGATAGAATCCGTGATAGTTCCTAACTATCTTGATATGGATCACATCCCACCATGCATGGCTCATCTTGAGCCCATTATTTCTCGTGATTCCTCTATCTATGATCTTGGTGCCTCATCTTACCCATCCACCACATTCCCCGATGCTACTCTTGTGGAGAAGTTGATTACTCACTCGTTTATTTCCACACTTCCTCCTGCGAGTTCCCTTATGGATCACTCCGCGCCTCATGAGGAGTGTGTGTCTCCCACTCTTGAGTTGGATCATCTTCCTCCACCATTTATCCCACCCGACCCACCCATTATCCCTTCCACCCCACCACCTGGTTTGGATCTTGATTTTACACAGTTGATGTTTCCATCTACCTTTTTAGATCCTCACCTAAAACCATCCCCCACCCATGAGAGTATATGTGGTGCTACTCTCCACTTCCATGACACCGAGATGGTTACCTTATGTCCGCCACTCTCTTGTGTGTTGATTTTTCCCATCGACAGCTCCCTGGTGTGTCACGGCGCGACCATTACTATCCCCCATTTATAGAATGGTTGTGTGATTTCTATGAGGCCCACCCTATTCCACTTTCCCCACCATATTTCCTTCCTCACCAACTTGAGCACCATGCTTATAGGGCCCTTGTTGCCCTCACCTTTAAGCTCAACAAAGCTCGTGACCGATACCTTTCCACTCTCACCCTTACCCTAACACCCACCCACCCATGGTCCACCGATGCTTTGCATCGCGTGATGCACTTTTTCATACAAGTGCATTGACCCCTTTAGTCCTGATCCAATAAAACTGACGTTTCAGTCTTGTTTGGGGGTAACATCACCCAATTTTTCTGCCACCCCGCGCCATCATAGTTCTTATCTTTAGGGTGAGAATGGTTCGATCTTGCTGAAGACATTAAACTTAGCGCTACCGGGAGGCAGCCCGCGTTTCTTGTACTAGTCTCATCCTATTTGGGGGTGGTGTTTCACATCACCCAATGCTTTATAGACTTGTAAATTTTTTTTTCTTATCACTCACTCAGGTTTATTCCTGGCTACATCTTTCCACTTCATGAGCGGTTGATTCTGGTAAACTCTTTCCTACCTTATGCTCTCAATTTTAAAAACCATTTTACTTAACATCGAGGACGATTTTCCTTTTTGTTTGTGGGTGGGGAATTTTATCAAAATCGTACCTCTTTTGAAAAATTTGATTTTTAAACCTGATTTTTAAAATTTCGTGCAGTTTCTTTCATCTCACTCATTGATGTGAATTTTCAATCATCCAACTTTTTAAGTCTAGGAATCAAGCTAGAGAATATTTTTTTTCTAATAGCTTATGTAATACATAACAAGGCATGTTGCACCATGAATTTCTAGACTCAACAAAAATTTGAGCACTTATCACGTCAATATGGTTTAGAGTTGATGAGTACTACAATTTTAAAGACAACCTTAAGGATCACTAGTAGAGACTTTAACTTGTGAGATTCGTGCCTTTCACCCTTTCAGAGTGTTTTACGCAATCTCCGAGTCACAAGTTGATTCAACTTCTTTTGGGTCCGCACTTAAATTGTTGCATGATCTCATTATCTTTCATAAAATTTTGGCGTGATCACTGAGAATGACATCTTTTTCGAGTTGTAAGAAACGCGTGTCTTGAAATTTGTCCCGATCACTAGGTTTTCATCCATACACCTACCACTTTTCCATATCACATTTCCATTTACTCACCCATTACATTTCCATATATTTCCCTACACCATCACCTATCACCTCCATTTATATCATCCATCATCATTTTCAAATAAAAGGGTGTGATTCGAAATGTTAAATGTCTTCAGTGTTGGTTTGAAAAGTGAAAAAAAAAGAAAAAAAAAGAAAGAAAAAAAAAGAGAAACACATAAAAATAGCAAAAAGAAAAGAAAAATCGAGAAAAGGAAAAGAAAAATCGAAAAAAAAACAAAAAAAAAAGAGAGAAAAGAAAAGAAAAAGAGTTTGTAGTTAGTAGTTTGTTTTGAAACAAAGACATTTGTGCCTAAAGTAAAGAACACTCTTCTATCATATACATTCATCCATCATCCTTTATCATTCATATCACCATTATATCCACCATCCATCCATCATATCATTATCCCATCTTATCATACCTCATGCCATCCTTCTCATTTCATTTCCCCCCACCTATATACATCCATATTTCCCCTAGGTGTTCGGGCAAATAAAAGTCGACGTGGTGAATAGCTCGACGTTCTCACTATAGTGATTAGCATTTCTTTCATGAGATTATTTTCTTTCTTAAATGTTCGTTCTTTCTTATGTGTGTGTGATACGTTTGAACTTGCTTACATTTACTCACCTCCTCACACACAAGAGCGGTACACTAACCCTAATCTCGAGAGTTCGTTTAAGAGAGATATATCCGTGAGATTTGAAGTTGAAGCGTTGATTCCGACAAGGCAATATAGGAATTACTCTTATGATACTCGACCCGTTTTGTCTGATTCACACTACACACGTTGAGTTCTAGCAAGGATGTGCCTTGAGTATTTACTTAGCTTAATTTTTACACTTCTAGCTTGTATTTCTGAAAATATTTTTCTTGTGATGGATTATGCGATTATTCTATGTCTAATAAGGGATTGACTGCATTTCAATAAATCATTTTAAATAAGAATTTTGTGGGTATATTCCCTGCAAACCCTCACGAGACATAACTCGTCATGTAGGAAAACCTATAGGTTTAAAGGCTTGTTGTACATGCTAAGTGCAATCGTAAGTGCCCGCGAAAGTGGTACACTTTTGGTTACTTATCTTTCTCTTTCTCTCTATCTTATTGCTCGAGGACTAGCAACGCTCTGTTTGGGGGTGGTGTGATAAGCACCCAAAACTGTACATTTTATACCCCGAATAGACGTACTTTAGTTGCTAATTCTCGATAATATGGATCTTATGCGCTTAATTGTTCAATATGCAGGCTTAATTGCAGTTGCGGTGTCAAAACCTATATTTCCAGGCAATTTGCAGTTAAAATGGATCTAATTACCAACCCCATAACCTTACCCGAGCCTAAGCGTAGCCTAAACCTACCCTAAACCCCGTGTGTGTTTTTTTTGTGTCTTTTTTTATCATTTTTTAGATTTTTAGTTTGAGTCATTTTTATTTTTAGGATTTATTTTAGATTTATTTAGTATTTTTTAGGTTTTATTTTATTTTATTAGTATAATTTTATTTTATTACTTTTTAGTGTAGTCTTATTTTATTAGGATTAACTTTAGGAGTTTATTTTTAGTTTATTATATTTTATATTTTTTTAGGACTTTGGTTTTCATTTAGATTTTAAATTTTATTTCTTTTGTTTTATTTTAGTTTTTATACAAGCTGAGGATTTTAATTTTTAATATTTTTAATTTTTTATTGTTTTTAATTTGTTTTATTTTTAATTCGATTTTATATTTTATTTTTTTAGTTTTAGTTTTATTAAGGGTCACAAACAAAAACACACCTTATACCCACATAAACTTATCCTAAACTCAACTAATTTATCCTACACCCTCACCCCCACACTTAGTTCATGCACACTCACCCACATAATAACAAACCCACATCATCTTCAACATTCCACCACCCTCTCTCCTCTCTCTTTCCCCATTAACAACACCTCCAACAAACATCAAACCACCACCATTTCCATCACCAACCAACCTTCCCTCTCTCTCTCCTCTCCCCTACCCGCCGACCTACCTCCGGAGGTGTTGACCTCGCCTGACCCCCTTATACCTCCTGCTGGCCATGGAAGCACCTACCAACCACCGACGACGACCTCAGCCTCCACCGGCGCACCCCTGGTCCACCTGAAAAATCCAATCCATCGGCGACCACACCGACGCCCTTTCCCTTCCCCTACCCGATCGCGACCTCTCACTTCAACCCCAGAACCCTCTACCGCCGACAGCCTCCCGTCGGCGATGCGTCACCTCCGGCGTTCTTCCACCTACAATTCGATCGCCCCTGACCCGTCGGCGTACCCCTCCTCAACCCTATTCACCCATAGCCTCGGAACTCCATCCATTACCCATTCTGACCTCCGAACCCTGGTAGACCCATTTCAGACCCAATTCCATTTTTAAACCAAAGCCTAAATCATGGCTGTTATAAGCTGCCAATACAAACCAAAGCCAAAGAATAAAATTGCCCACATGTCTAAATCACATGTCTTCTAAGCCAATTACCCACTTATCCCAAAATGCCCCCAATACATTTTAACTCACATTTCCCTCATGACTTCCCAACTACCCTCATATGCACCCATATCAGATTTTATTACCTCACACCTTTGCCATGCTCATGTGCTCTTATCCTCACTCAATTTTACCAATACCCAATTTATCCCTAGCCTCCATGTGCACCATATAAAAGAAGACTTGGACCATTTTCAAGAGGATCTCAAATTTAGTTTTAAGCTTAGTGTGATAAAATTCTCTCCACCCCTCTATGTTGAGTATTTGCATTTTTAGCAAATACCTCAATATAGAGGTGTGTAGTGAAGATTATCTCTAGGATAAATTTCACCCCACCCCTCTGTTATGAATTTTTTCATTTTTAGCAATTATTTCATAATAGATTGACGTAGTTAAATTTATCCCTTATGGGAGGTAAATTCTAATCCATTCCTTTGTGTTGAGATTTTTCATTTTTAGCAATTATCTCAATATAAATTAATGATCTAGAATCTATTTCTTTGGGTGAATTCTAATGTACAATTTTATAATTTTTGGATTTGCATTTTTAGCAAATCTCTTTTATTATTTAATTGTTCATTATGAATTCATTCACTATCCTTTTTATTTTTATTTTGTAATTTTTAGTTTAGATTCAATAAATACATGAGTGAGGAATTGTAATTGAGAGATTGATGATGTAATAATTGAAGATTTCATTCCAATTCAAGGCTTAAATGGGTTTGATCTATTCCTCTCTTATTACTTTTAGTTTAATCTTCTCATGCTTTTATTTGTTTATCTTATATTTGTGGATGATGATTATTGAGGGCTAATATCCCATTCACGGGATGAAATTTTGAAGCCCTCATGAATCCAATTTAGTTAGATTACTTTTTAGCACAATTTTATTTACCTCATTTTTTATTAGCTTTTACATCTTAGTAGTACTTTAAAAATTAGTATATAGTTAGTTAATTAATATTCCCTTGAAAAATTCATAAAAAATAGAAAAAGTAAAAATAGAAAATAATAATAAAATGCAAATGAATCTATATATATGTCCTCTCCAATTTTATGTTTCACCCTTAGATGTGGATAGATACCCTTATTTATCGCTACACTTGAGAATGCTATATTTTGTAGGTATTTGAGGTTTTGATTAGAAGGAGCTTGTACAACAATGACAAATACACGCAAAATTGAGATTTCACTACCCTATGCATTCTCTACCCTATGCACACAAGGGTTACAAGTCTTAATTCATATTAAGATTTTTCACAAAAATTGTCCGAAATTAGATTTCACTTTCCATGATTAAGGTTACTAATTTATTTTAAGAAAGGCATATGAATTAGTTTATAGGCGATATTTACAATGCATAATACTAAAGAGAGATAATAGAAGTATTCATGACTAAGGAAAAGTTAGTTGAAAATTCTTATTAGATGGTTTCGTTCCTCTCGAAAAATTGATAAAGTTTTGTTCTTGAACAATATTGAGCAATCACCAATAAAACCTTTAAAACTTAAGTTGAATCTTGATTAAATTTGGGGCTTGGGTGTGTAGATGAAAGGTGGTAAAGATGTAGAAGTCTTATGGTTGAAAGGTTAGTTGAAAAGTGTTTAGACATGTCAAAACCCAAGTTTCTTTAGCGTGGGACAAGATTAAGAGTTTAAGTGCAATTATAACTCTACTAAAACTAAAACAATTCCAGATCTGACCATTTCGAATCGATTCACCCCCAGGTCGAATCAATTCGGTCCGGATCAGGTTGGCAGTTCGCCCAAATTTTTTTATACATGTATAAAAATAAAATATCATATTTCCCCAATTTCAATTCCGACTACAATCCTATTTTCCATAAATAAAATCCAACCTATTAATTTACTAAAAATAATTAAATCCAAAAAATATATTTTTTTACTTTCGAATTTAAATTAAATTAACACTGGTTCAAAATTAAGGTGTGTTAAAACCTTTAATAGATTTTTATGTAATAACGTGAATATAAATGTTTGGTCCCATATGTGACCTTAAATAGATTCGTATGTCCTATTGTGATGATAAATACTTTAATACCATGTGTGACCCCAACTCGCTTTGTATGTCCCAATGTGACAATAACTAGTTTGGTCCCATGAGTAACCTTATATATCTTCTTATGTCCCGATGTGATAAGAAACAGTTCAGTGCCGTGTATGATGCTAAATATATTTACATGTCCCGATGTGACGATAAATTGTTCGGTCACATATATGACCTTAAATAGCCAGACATTTTATCGTAGCAATATAGTTGGATGAATATGCCTCACTCTCACGTGATAACGCAAAAGGAAGGTTTATCAAATTGAATCTATCAAGGAAACGTACTCCAGAAAATCCTGTCCAAATAAAATAGATCCGTAGAATCACCCATAGTTGTAGATAGGGTTTCGAGTTTTACAACAACTTTGCTCAGGAGTGAACTCCGCGATTGAGGGCCTCTATAGAAACCTAATTATGCTCCCTCAGAGACCTAATAGGAACATGTTGCAAACTATCAAACTTTTAAGATCCCTAATAAATCCTAAAACCTAAAAAGCACGAGTAATGACCCCAAGAATTTCAAAGTAAGACCCCAGACCATAACAATGCCAAAAGGAAGATACATACTATGAGTGCAGAAAAATTCACAATAATGGATCTATGAAAACAGTCACAAAATGCAAAAAGTAAATAGAATCACACACAATAACAATATACGTGGCTCGACAACTTGCCTACATCCACTAAAGGGTATTTGATCTTATTAAGAGTTTCTCAACAATTATAATTTTTCATCCATTTTCCCCGGGTTAGGGTGTACAATTTATAAATATGTTTGTTACAGAGTTTGACTTGTTTAAGGAACTCCATCATAGTTCGTGGATATTCTATGAGGTGCTTGAATATCTCGATTGAGATTCTTGACACCTGACTTGACCATAACAACGAGTATCCCTATCAAACTGAACTGCCCGTGTAGAAATTAAGTTATGATTTGGGTCGAGCTAAATAACTCAAGTTATCTTGGTCGATTACTGTCATGGACTTGTAAAAAATGGGTTCCCAAACATACAACCTAAAAATAAGGCAAAAAAAGACACAAAATATAAAACACGCGCCCATGACTGATCAACCCTTGGGTTCAATACACCATGACTGATCAGTCCTATCAAAAGATCAGGTTTCCTAAGCCTAAGCAGTGGTCCTATAAAAATGGCTTTACCAACGATTTTTGACAAAATTACTCCACCTCTTAAATGATTACTTTTTGTCTTCGAGCTCTTTCTGTCTAGAAAACCCTCAAAACTCTATTATTTTTCTCCCAAACTCATCTCAAGCCCAGATCTCAACCTTTAATATAAATTCCTAACCCTTTCTTTTATCATATAAGAAAAAAGACTAAAAATCCGAACATTTTTTTCTTTCTTCTTATTCTTCTAAAAATGACTTTTCCTTAAAGAAACATTAGATCTACATTCTAAAAGGTTGATTTCAAGTTAGAACTCTAATGAAAGGGAAAGGTGCACATGTAACATCGCATTTACTCCTTTTTTAACTCTTTTAATTTAAAGTTTAGACTGAAAAGGGCAGTGTTGTGCTGTAACACCCCTCCAAACCATATTCTTCTTAATTTTTTTTCTTCTCCATACATTACTATATCTAAAGGTAATGTAGAAACTAATTTGTATTTGATTTTTCCTACGGTATTTACATAGACATATTAGGAACGTCCGATCCATAAAACTCAAGTCTTGTATTGTACGTATTTGCATATTTTTATTCCTCCTTTCTATGAATAGAGAAAACCAAAAAAGTCTTCAAAACTTTGAAATACTAACATATAGGTTAGATGATCACTATATCCGCGTATTCTACTTATAATATTTTTCATAATGTTGGAACCCTCGACATTCTTCCGTCATCAAAGTGATTTTATGAGTGAAACCATCTCATCAAAATATTTTAATGAACATAAATGATTTACATATTTAGACTAGTATCATTTCACTCTAAAAACATCTTGAAAGCATAAATAAAGCTTATATCTCTTACATAGAGCCTCCATAAAAGGAATAAATCCAATTGCATTTAAATGAACTACATGGACTTTGAATTTCCCCATGCGAGCATGTAAACCCACTCGGACTGTTGTGCGAGTGAACATGTTCGACTTTGTACATGTACATATATCATACACTGCACTTGTTTGTCTATTTACATACTAACTATATTCATTTTATTATTTCTTTTTTTATTATAATGTGCTAATATAAGAAATTTACATTTCCATTTGGGACCGAAAGGGCGGAGTGGATGCCTAACACCTTCCTATCCATAACTCAATCCCTGGACCTTGACTACCTAATCATATCATATGCCATTACTAGGTCTCTACGATGGCTTTCCATTTTTTTTATTCTGTTTTGTGTAAAATAGACTAGTGTCTCCATTCTTTTAGCAAAAGAATGAAGCGACGATAATACATAACCACCGAAGACCATTATCTCGATCCATATTTGTCCAAAAGGATATTCACATGGGTGGGAGAGGTGCACAACCTCAAGTCCGAGTTCTAACATATATATTCATTAACATGTATTGATAACTTATTTCATTTTAATAACTTATTTTTTTTATCACCATGCCTTAAAAAACGAGATTTACATATTGCATTGGTTTATAAAAATCAATGTGTAAACATGCTTCCCTAACATTTTTGTTTTCAATATTTAAAGTTTAGTGCCTTTAAATTTATTAACCATCACTTAGTGAAGTTTATAATGTTGCTAATATTTCATAGGTTGGACCCATAAAATTAATAAAAGTAATTGCACTAATGTTTCCGTTAATGAAGATCTTGGTCCTATTAACCTCATTAAGCTAGGTTATTATGTGTTCTTACTACTATGGAAATAGAATAATGGGTATTCAAGGTCTACACTAATCACCACTAAGGCTCATTCTTCATATTTTAGAGATATTTAAAATTAAAAAAAAAATATTCCACTATCCTTTTGGGTTTTAGGATATAAAATCATATGTAAGTGTGGTTTGCTTCTTTTTGGCCGATTTTACTTCAAGTCGGAAAACAAGAAGTGGATATTGTTTCTCAAAGTATTTCTGAGGCCTAAGTAATGCAAAGGTTTTTACACACATCCTATTATCAGTTCTTCTCTAATTTTTAAACTTTTCCACAATTACAATACTTATCGATCTTTTTGTTCGAGAATTGTAGTGTCATTTGTATGTGATTTTCACAAATGCTATCACATTGTAGTCATTTTTAGGGATTCTTTTTTTCAAATTGGTATGAAATGGGAAATTACAATGCTTTTTGAAGAACATAAATGACATTTACAACTTTGTATGACACTTTTTATCCTTCATAAAAAAGGTTTTTTTTCCTTCAAGTTTATAATTTATGCATGAAGAAAATTCATGTAATCTTGGTAGGAAAAAAGCAAAACTCAGTGATAGATATCTATTAGGAATTATTAATTAGAATATTTTTAATATTCATTCCACTGAGTTTATTCGGACACTTTACAAATACATATCAAAGGAAAAGAGAACGGTATAATTGATTAAGGTCATATTTAACATATTGAGAAATCGACGAGTAACAATAAGGTATATCTCCAAAAAATGTTATTTAATTTAAAGACGGGGGAAGATTATCCTATAGAATAATGTATGATTGAATTAAGTATTATTTTTAATCAGATGTCATATTTTGAAATAGAATTTGAGGATAAATATCATTCCCTAATTTTTTTCGGCTCTTTACTTAATAGATTGGAGGATATGAGATCAACAATTTGTAATTGTATTGGGAACATGAAATTAAAATTTAGTGATGTTAACTATCAATTTGTTGTTAAGCAAGTAAACAAACAAGATTCAGGTGAAATATAAACATGTAATTATACCTTTATTATTGAGACCAGGGGTGGTATGAGATAAATTATAATCGGGTAAATCCTAGATCAAAATCGACAAATGGGGGAAAAACTGGATGGTTATTAAAATTTTGGAAATATTAACCATGTAAAAAAAAAATCTATAGATCAACAAAAAATGAATAAAATGATTCTTCAAATGTTATAATGTATGAGATATGCAATTTCTTGCTTTTAGCAATTGCAATTCCAATTGATTATTTGTTTCCGCACTCAAGAGCATGTTTTCACTCCACTACACAAAGTGAAACTATATAAATTATCTTGTTGGTAATTATTGAAAGGTGTGTTTTTCTATTGGGGAACTTTTAGTTATTATTGTAATCATAAATATTCACTTAAAGATTTGAAATCCATGTAAAAAATTTGTAGTGTGATGTCTATATCTAAATTGATGTGTAATTCCATTTTAATAGGGTAGCTTGATGACAAATGTCACAACTTAACTTTCATTACTTTTTTCTACATGAAATAAAATTAAAAGGAATTATATTCCTTTTAAATGTAGTGATATAATTTGATTATTAGTGTAAGTGTTAATTTTTTTATATCACAATGTAAATAGGACCATAAATGTGAGGACAAAAAGACACTCCTTTTGTTAAAGGGATATCTACCAGTCCAACAGTTAATTGTAGCTTGTGTCCAAGATGCATTTTCATCAAAAATAAAAATGGACTTGATTGTAGATAACCAAAAATAAATTAAATATATAAAAAATTAATAATTGGATTATATATATTTATATATAACGAGATTCCCCTCTTATTCAGGCTCCTTATTTTTGCAAACCCCCATATTGGATTAAAAGGTAAGGAAAAAATGACATTAACTGACCGCTTTATGTTAATTTATATGCCTCAAACCATTTTCCACTTTCAATTTCTCTATGCTCTTTGTTTCTTTCATCTCAGTTCAACCCTAAATCCCCAAAGTTTCTCTTTCCTAAACCAATAATGGCTATCATATTAACAAACTTCGGCCGAAATTATTTGTCTAGGAGAGATAAATGACAAGGATTTGGGGGTTTACGCTAAGACAAGATGGAAGAGATAAATATGAAAAGGAAAATAAATGCGGGAAGTGATTTTAGGCATGTGATATAAGAGAAAGTAGTTAGATATTTTGTGTTTTTCTTTTTGAGACTGTGTGAGGGTTTGAAAGATAAAGATCTAGTATAGGAAGAAGAATCTCTCTCACCCATTCTCTCTCTCTCTCTCTCTCTCTCTCTCTCTATATATATATATATATATATATATATATATATATATAGGAGAGATAAATGACAAGGCTTTGGGGGTTTACGCTAAGACAAGATGGAAGTGATAAATAGTAAAAGGAAAGTAAAAGTGGGAAGTGATTTTAGGCATGTGATATAAGAGAAAGTAGTTAGATATGTTGTGTTTTTCTTTTTAAGATCGTGTGACGGTTTGAAAGATAAGGATCTAGTATAGGAAGAAGACTCTCTCTCTCTCTCTCTCTCTCTCTCTCTCTCTCTCTATATATATATATATATATATATATATATAGGTACCCTTCCCACACTATGCCAACCCCCCCCCCCCCCCCCAAAAAAAAAAAAAAAAATGCAACGATTACAGACTGTGACAAACTGCATTGGCACGGTCCTAGACCATGACAATTTTAAGGGTGGCCATTTTGAGTGTCACAGTTCTTAACCGCGAAAAAAATCGAGAGTCACTATCATATTTCATAATCCAATATTAGAGATGTGGTCACAATATATAAGAGTGTCCAGTGTCCATAGGTCATGATTAAGACCACTAACATGACCGCGATTTAACTGGTCTCGATCATGAACCATGACCCCTTGCCGTGAAAATAACTCCTATGGTCATAGTTCATGGCCTTGACCCCATTCCATGAACATAATTAATTATTCACGATTATGAACTATGAATTCTTGTCATGACCATAGATTAGGTCACGGTTCCTGACCATGACCTCCTTTTAATCTATTAAATATTTGTCACGATCATGGTCGCAATTTTGGACCTCGACAAATAATAATTTAAAAAAAAATAATTTATTTGTTTATTTTCGAAAAAATTCCTTTACATGTTTTCAAGAATGAATTCCATTCCATTATAGAACTAACTAATAAATCAATAAAAAAACAACAACAGTAAAAGTATCAAGCCTCAATTTTAATTACACGAATGAAAAAATAAAAGTAGTAAAATCGTCAAAGAGTTCCTTGACGGAACCATATGCAATATCTGCTTCCACCTATTAGAGCTATAAATATTACACAATGTGTTAAATGTTAATGTAATATGATCCTAACAATAGAGTGTTTCTCAACCAAAGTTACAAATATTAAAAAATATAGTGAATATAATTTATAATCAAAGTCTTTTGGTCTTAACATTTTATGGTGTTAGTTGTATCATAAGTACCAAACCCGACCCATTATCATAACAAGTTTATTGGGCAACTAAGAAACGAATAAATAAATACATAGAATTAGCGTATCTACATCATGGAAAAGTGAATAAATGGGACCGCTAAGAAGATAGTAAAGAAATGAGTAAAAATGACTGAACTGTGATAGTAAAGAAATGAGTAAAAATGACTGAACTGTGAGCACCAATGTAATAAATTAAAGAGAACTAACTATATGAGTTGGAGATGCTAACAAGTAAGAAAAGAAGAGAACTAATTAAAAAGTGGTTCCACTCATAAACAACTTGTTCTAATGAATCATATCATACATAAATACACAAATGCAAATACATACACAGGTTTTGTTCTTATTTTTTTGTTCATATACATACATTTCAAATAGGGTTTCGATTTTCGAGGTAAGTAAGTAACATTAAAATAATATATCAAAACTCAATCTTTTGTCTAAAAAATTAAAATATCCTTCAAATTAGGATTTTCATGAAGAGAAAACTAAAACTCTATTAAGGACTTTAATGTTTCTACTTGAGTAGTCAAATCCTTTAGTGCAAGCAAAATAACAAACTAATTGTCGTCCTTTATGCACTTTGTGTAGAATATCTTTATGCAAGTTTTGAAAGGAATAAGCAAAAGTCTCGTTAACCATGAAATATTTAGTTTTCAGTGTTACTAATGTCAGTGCAGAATCTGGGTTACGAATGCGAAATATATTTTCTCTTGCCTTATCGAGAATTCTAGCAAGGAAAATATTATGCGATTGAATAATTACGATTGCGAGAGATCAAATCCAAGATCTTTAAGGTAATTAAACTATTCAATTTTCCTATTCCTATACTTGTAAATAGAAGTCCCCTGTATATGGCGTGCACTAGTAAAAGATTTTTCTATGCCGGCCAATTGCAACCTCTCAATTTTCCATTAAAAGTAATTATTACCACGAGTCATTTTTTTCAGAGAATATATATAAAAGGAGGGGTGTTAACATGTGTAGACACCCCATCCTCGTACCCTAAAAATACCTCCTTAGGTTCCTAACAATTCCCTTCGCACTATAAGTCCTTAATTCATTTTTCATACCATGATCCATAGGCAATCAGTTGCTTTCGAGCACCATTGCCATTGACCAACCCTCGAAACTGAGCGAAACTCATTGAAACCTCATAGGAATATGAATCCCCTTTCAATGGTCCACACTGTATGCAAATCGGCCTCATGGTTTGTGCTTACTTACCTTTTTACTCTGAGACCTAATTCAAAGGCCATCGAGCCCTTCTCAGCGCTGTTTGACCTCTGTCATCTCTCCACCAAGAGCGAAGCTCATTAAAAACTCATAGGGCTCTGAATCCATTTTTCCATGGTCTATATCATGTGTGAATAATCCTTATGTTTTGCGCGTATTCAACTTTTTACTCTAAGACCTAATCTTAAAGCCACCAGGTTCTCTAAGCCTTGTTTGACCTTGGTCAAACCTCTAAATTGACCGAACCTTATTAAAACCTCATAAGATCTGAATCCCTTTTTAAATGGTCTATACTATGAGTAAATCAGCCTTGCGATTCTCTCACATTTTCCTTCTTACTCTGAGAACCTCCCATCTAGAGTCCATAGAGTACTTCTGAGTCCAGTTTACTTTGGTTAACTCTCAAACCTGTGAGTGTCTCAATCCAGCACTTCCTATAGGAAGAAATCTTCCCTCGGTATCCACTGATCAACCTTCTTCTTTATAAGTAGAGCCTTTGCTCAATAAATTCTCAATAGAGATAAACTCTACAAGGTCTATTAATAAGGATCATGTTCTTCATGATTTGATAAATTGATCTCCGAATTTCCAAGGGGTTTGGTGAAATTTGAAAGAGTTTGATCACAAATAAACATCTGAAAGGGTGTCGAAAAGATTGTAAAAGAGTTCTTGAAGACTCTAATACCACATCTCTTTTTGTAAGGAAGTTTGTTATAAAAGGATAAATATAAGAGATTTAGATCAAATTTCATTAAGAAAACCAAAATTCACTCATTCCTTCAAACGAATTAGTTCCTTGTTCGAATGACGTACCAATTTTATTCGAACTAGGTTCCAACGACCTGTCAAATGACATTCTAGTGAAGGACAAAAAATCATTTCATTCGATCGTGTGAATCTCATTCTAGTAACCTCATGTAACTCATTTTAATGACAATACAAAATTGTTCTAATAACCCAATGAGATTTAAATAATTTCTTAAAAAAATATTTTAAATCATTTTGAAATGCAAACTCTTAAAAATATAAAATCCCCTGAAAAATTAAAGCATTTACCAAAGAACCATAACTCTCCTGAATGTTGCTGAGATGAAGGATTCATCAATCTTCCAAAAGTCTTGAACTTTGCCTTGAAATACATAGAAACAATCATGAAGGTATTCTGTGTGCGTAACAGGATATGACAAAATAAAATTTTATTGAGAAATTATAAAATATGCTCTTACAAATCTTCTGCTTTGGTTATTCCGGTGAAAAACACAAATCAAAGTCTAGTTGAAGCCTAAAGACAAATCCAATTATTGCCTTCCAAAATCAAGAAAAGGATACGAAATCTTATTTAAGTCTTCATTTGTGCGGTCCATAAAATCATCATCAAGGAGGAAATGACATACACACATGAGACAAAAGAAATACCATGACGCATACGAGTTGTAAAGGATAAATAAAACTCCCCCTAAATTTTTTCTACCTCTTTTGACCATAATATACAAAGGAGTAGAATTTAAACAAGAATAATTATCATCACATGAAGAAGCAGAAAATTATCACAAAGATAATCATTAAAAGCACATGTAATGATAATATCAAAAGGCATATGTTCTCCACCTACTATTTTTTTTTTAATATTTTTTAAAAGAATGTAAAGTGTAAAAATACAACATACCATGGACTCACATTAAGATATCCTAATCGTGAAAAAATAATGTAATTGTGTGAACATTTTCCATAGGCAAATTAACATAGATATTCATAACATTGGTGCACGAAGTCATGAGACACTTCTAAAGAAAGAACTCAAAGTCTACCTTAGGTGTAAAATATTGAACTCAACTGAAATTGACTCAAATTATGCAATACACCATGAGTTTGAATGATTCTCAAAACAATAAAGTCAAACTATTTAATGTTTTTCTAGAAAATCTATTGTGTAAATCCATTGATGTTCTACTTTATAACTCCCTTAAAATCTCACATATATAAGAATTCACTCTCAAATATTTTTAAGAAATCATAATGCTCATATGTAGCAAATCATCGATGAATATAGACTAAATGACCTTGGCACTTCTATTTTTGTGTGTTTTTAATCTTTTTAGGCTCTTAAATGCAAATGGTGGATTTTGACACAAATAATGTTTTGTTCTTTCGTATCCACTTTCCATTGTTTAACATTTAATAATATTTTCTTGGAAAATAAATTCTGGCAATGGTTCTTATAAGGACAACTAATATCTTTTAACATTTGGTACGTTGTTAAGCAAAATTTGAGGTTTAAATACTTCAGGACTTCCTAAGATCCTCAAATTCAAGTGCATCTAAAGGTTCCATGAAAATATCGACTAATTAATGTTTGCTTCCCACAAAGCTTAAGGACACGACCTTTCCCTCAATAAATTGTCATTGGCCTTGAAAAATCTCATGATCTTCCAATATTTACTTAATCTACAAGATTGCTAACTCATAACGTCAATATACTCAGCCTCCGCTGTGGAAAAAGATATTGAGCTTTGCTTCTTGTTCAACCATGATATAAAAGCGCTCCCAAAGTAAAAATACCACCACGAGCTACTTTTACAACCATCAACATCCGCGGACCATTTGACATTCGAATAGGCGGACAAACGGTCATCATTATAAATGGAATACCAAATACCATATGAAAGAGTGCCACTCACATAGTTAATGATATATTTATGTGAGTGCAACTGAGACTCTTTCGGGGACGCTTCGGATCGCACATAGACTCCAACACTAAAGGAAATGTCGGGATGACGAGAAGTCAAGTAGATACGACTACTTATCATGATACTATAAAGGGTTTACTCAACATCCTTGTCAAAAGTGTCTTTGCTAAGGTTAGTCGATGTACTCATAGGGGTTCATGAATGCTTAACGGAATCAAAGCCAATTTCTTATTACACCCCGACTAATTAAATATTGGGTAGCTATTCCTTTATTCAAATTAATACAAAATGTCAAGTTGGTTCAGTTCATAGCGTCACTGTCGAAAACATTTATTTAAACAATTACTAACCACCTAATATTTTAAAAAGTGAGATGTTAATTTAAATTTACTTAGATTAACATGCAACAAATTAAATTATGATCTAAAGGTATCAGAATCAATAGAATAATAATGGAATAAAAATGAGTTTGGAGAAACACTCCTCTAAATAATCCAAATACTGAATAAAACCAAATACAAAGTCTGAATAATTAATTAATTAACTCCAACACTGAAATGAAACTGAGTATGATAAAACTGTCTCTAAAAGAAATGGAGCGACATGCCCTAACAACTGGATAAGTCTGAAATAGAATCAATATAGAATGTGGAGGCGTCTATCATCCAAGATCCTGTAACTTACACAGCAGCTACATCACGTCACTGAAATGGAACTCCTAAGCTTGGCGTCCCTGTGGCAGGACACCTAAAAGGTTTTACAAGAAAAATGGATTTGAAAGAAAATGAGTTATGCCACTAACTAGTCTATTCCACAGCCTGTCCTCATATGATAATATATGGGTTTGTTCAAGACATTCCAATCTAACTTATGTGAAATTACCTTTTCATTTCTCAGATTAATTTATATTAGATCTTATTCGAAATTCTCATTTCTAACTTTACTCAAAGTGTCACAAATATTCACACACATTAACAAGGAGTCTGTTATTATCACCCATATATAAATTCCAACATAATTATACAATTGGGGCACCCCTAGGCTAAGTTACGGTGCACACATACTCTGCTATTGAATCCTAGTACATCATGTACATAAGGACTACGTATTCCGAATCTCTCAGGAACCGTTTTTAACAAGCAAAATCACACATATTGGAGGAGAACATAGTTCACATACCCATGGGTCATGCACATACCTACGCTCCCATGGTCAGGTGACTTATCAACTCACAAATAAGTCATTCACAACCCTATATCCTTAAGGTACCAATCTAAATCCCCCCGTAGGCACACAATGATTAGATGGACCTGTTCCGAAAGTCGACCTCCCGTGATAGCAAGTATGGTGGGTATGTCATACACATATAAATCCATATACTAAGCATTCACACAACTTAGATAATTTATAATATTATTAAAGGTTAATTCTCAATCCCTATACCATTAATCCAATTAGTACATTTTTATACTTTCGGATAGTTATATAATATAG
Source organism: Sambucus nigra (assembly GCA_949130495.1). Lineage (NCBI taxonomy): Eukaryota > Viridiplantae > Streptophyta > Magnoliopsida > Dipsacales > Adoxaceae > Sambucus > Sambucus nigra. The sequence goes on along the minus strand of OX422217.1, from coordinate 304,892,793 downwards.
TCCACCGACACATCTCACGTCGTAGTTTCCAATACTTAAAACCTAACTCATAAAGGTTACTAAGTCTCCTATTATTCCCACACTTTAATCCAATACTCTTAAGGTCCATTTTTCTTCCACTAACCTTATATTATCAACTATATAGATTTAACTCATTTAATCGTAGTCTTTATTAGTACCTCACTCGTCGAACGTTATTAGGTCTAACATAACTCCCAATTATAATTCTAATAATATTTCGGGACTCATATACATGCCTACTGGTCTTCCTTAAATCTAAAAGTGTTCAAAAGGTCCCCACCAAAAATTTTCTAGGGTCGAAATTGCTAAAATTCAATAAGGGGAAAAAATATCACAATTTCTGGGAAGGTCGATCGATCGATCGCACCAAATAAGGCTACAAGCTGCTTCATTTTTCAGTCCCTGATTTGTCTCAAAACACCATTACAAGGTATGAAATTGTCAACTACGGATGTAGGATCATTATACTACCTATATATAATATTTTTAACAGTCCAAAACCATTACAGCATCAACAATTAACCTTACATGGATCAAACCTTCATAAAAACCCTAGTTTTCTTTTTTCTTCAAGAATTATGATATTTCTCTTCTTAAATCCATTCTTAATTCCTCAAGGGTTATATTTTGGTTACTGAATTTCGTCCAGAACTAATCTACATGTAATTCCTATCTAAGATTTATAGTTCTACCTCAAATTTCATGGGTTTTTATCATCTTTCAAGACAAAAATCAATTTCTACACTAACATGGAAGATATATTCGCTGAAAACTAATGAAATTAAATCACTTACCTTAAGTTTGATGTTCAAAATCATTGATGGTGTCTAAGGGTTGGTTCTTTCCTTCTTTTCGGTCATAATTCTGTCAAGATTTGGTGGTGGTTGGTGGTGGATAGGGTTTAGAAACCTCCTGCAACTTCTCCTCTAACTCACGTAGCCCACTCTTTATTTTTGGATGATAATGGCCCTAGTGGACTTCCCAATAATAATTAAACAAACGCAAAAGTTCGTGGGTCATATTTCCTTAAATTTTAAAATGACCAAAACACCCTCCCGGGTTGTCAGTTTGGCCTAAAAGTGCCCCGGGACCCGAACTAAACCCCCGACTAGTGTTTTCTGACTATCTCGGTCCCTCCAGACACGTTGGCGCACTCAAAATGTCCATACGGATGATTAAATTATGATTTACTTTTTAATCTAATTAAATTGATTCTTGACGTGCGTGTCAGATTGACACGCGCGTCCTAACTTAATTTTTCAAATTGTCGTATTTATGACTCGCGACAATTTTAATATTATAAATAATCATATATTATCATATATACTCAGTAATACTCAATATTATTATCATAATCAAATACTAACTCACGTCTCGCTAGTATTTAAATTCGGATTAATTTCCAAATAATTCTCATTTAATTTAATTAATCCCATTAAATAAAATCAGTAAAATTACAGGGTATTACATACTTCCCCCCTAACAATAGAATTTTGTCCCAAAATTCAGAAAATAAAGTATACCTGGCAAGAATAACTCTGGATAACGCTCTCGTATCTCATCCTCGCGCTCCCAGGTGGACTCCTCGGCATTATGGTGCTGCCACTGAACACGTACTAACGGTACTATCTTCGACCTCAGTTTCCTCTCGCTGTGGTACGGAATAACAATCGGCCCCTCCTCATAGGAACTATCAGGATGTAGATCGATGTCCTCTAAAGCAATGTGGGTATGGGCCAAATCATCCGTAAGATATCTCCTTAGCGAGGAAATATGAAACACGTCATGGATCCTATGCAGGTGTTCTGGTAATCCAAGTCTGTAAGCAACTGGCCCAATTCTCTCGATGATAGGAAATGACCCCACGTATCTAGGTGCCAATTTCCCTTCTGCCCAAAATGCATAATTCCCTTCATGGGAGATACTCTGAGTAGCACCTGGTCCCCCATCTTAAATTCTCTGAAGAATCTCTTGGCATCAACATAACTCTTTTGTCGGTACTGAGCTGCCCGAATACGGCTCCGTATCATCTCTATCCTCGCTGAAGTATCCTGAATCACCTTCGGCCCAAGGAGTTTGTTATCCCCCACCTCTAGCCAACATGCTGGGGAACGACTAGGTCTACCGTATAACGCCTCGAATGGAGCCATGCCAATAGTGAACTAGTAGGAGTTATTATAGGCAAACTCCATTAGTGGAAGATACTGCTCCCAGCCACCTCCAAATTCTAGGATGCACATCCGCAACATGTCTTCCAACATCTGATTTGTCCGCTCAGTCTGCCCATCTGTCTGCGGGTGATATCCTGTACTCAACCGCAACTCCGTACTCATGGCCTCCTGGAAACTCTCCCAAAATCATGAAATAAATATCTTGTCTCTGTCAGATACGATATTGAGAGGTACCCCATGGAGTCTTACTATCTTTGCTATGAAAATCTGGGCATACTGTCCCGTAGTGTAGTCTATTCGGGCTGGCAGAAAATGAGCAACTCTGGTCAACCGATCCACGATTACCCATATGGAGTCATGACCCCTCTGCGATGTCGATAATCCCACGATGAAGTCCATGGAAATGCTTTCCCATTTCCACATGGGAACCTCTAATGGATGTAGAAGTCCCGCAAGTCTCTGATGGACCACCTTTACCAGTTGACAAGTGACACATTTAGAAACAAACTCGGTAATATCTCTCTTCATCCCGCTCCACCAGTGCTGTCACCTCATATCGTGGTACATCTTATCCCCACCAGGATGTACCGCGAATCGCGAACCGTGCGACTCCAACATTACATCGTGTCGCAAGTCTTTCCCCTTTGTAATGACCAGTCTCCCATTGAAGCGTAAGCCCCCGTGTGAACTAACGGTATAGGACTCGGCTCCCTCTTCTAGTAATCCAACTATCTACCTTTAACAGAACGAGTCTTTTGCCTGGGCCTGTATCACTCTCGTAACGATTTGGGGCGTAACGGTTGTCATAGACATGAATGATCGGGCCACTGCGTCCTGGTGTCCCAACTCCTTCCACTTTTCTTTTCACACTTCGGCCACCTCTCCCACCAGCCCACGGCTCAAAACGTCTGCTACCACGTTAGCCTTTCCTGGGTGGTATTTGATATCGAACTGATAATCCTTCACGAATTCAAGCCACCTATGCTGACATATATTTAGTTCCTTCTGCGTGAAGAGGTACTCTAGGGACTTGTGGTCCGTGAATAAATGCAATTTCTCCCCTAGGGGATAATGTCTCCAAATCCGAAGAGCAATACGACTGCTGATAACTCCACGTCGTGGGTGGGGTAATTCTTCTCGTGAGGCTTAAGCTTACGGGAAGCATACGCTATAGCCTGACTCTCTTGTTGTAGTACATCCCCCCAAGTCCGAGTAAGGACGCATCGGTGTAGACTATATACTCAACTCTCGGTCTAGGCAATGCTAACACTGGTGCTGAGGTTAACTTGTCCTTCAATTTGTCAAATGCCAACTGACTGGCATCGCTCCAGATAAATGGCACACTCTTCCGAGTCCGATGTGTCAAAGGACCCGCTATCTTAGAGAACCCCTGAATAAACCTCCTGTAGTATCCTACTAGTCCCAAGAAACTATGTATCTCTGTCGGTGTCGTGGGCTATCCCCACTCCCTCACCGCTGATACCTTCCCCGGATCAACATATATCCCCCCGTCTGAAATGATATGCCCCCAAAACTGAACCTCCTTCAGCCCAAACCCACACTTCTCGTATTTTGCATATAACTCGTTCTGACACATCATATGCAAAACCTGCCTCAAGTGCTTGGCATGCTCCTCCTCTGTCTGGGAGTAAAGAAGAATGTCATCAATGAAGACGATGACAAACTGGTCTAGGAAATCTCTGAAAACCCTATTCATCAAGTCCATAAACACGGCTGGGGCATTGGTTAGGCCAAAAGGCATAACCCTGAACTCATAGGAAGTCTTCGAGACGTCCTGCTCCCTGATTCATAACTGATGGTATCCCGATCTTAAGTCAATCCTTGAGAAGAAGGAAGCTCCTCTCAACTGGTTGAATAGGTTATCGATCTGTACAATGGATACTCATTTCGTATCGTGACTTTATCCAACTCCCGATAATCGCCACACAATCGTAAATGTCTATCCTTTTTCCCCTTACAAACAACACGGGAGCACCCTAAGGCGAGGTGTTCCTCCAGATGGAGATTTGACCCAAATACTGCCCAGTCTGGACTTATAACTTCGAAGGTTTGATAGGGTTATGCTCATTCAAACTAATAATTGTAGCTATAATCCTCCTTGTCTCTTTGATTCACTCACGAGGTAAGACAGTCGATAACACTTAAGTTATCGTTTTCTTTGCGAATGACCACTAGGGTACTAATCCATGTACTAAAGTCCAATTATTCTCATCTCCCGACGTTCACTAGGTTTCATGCGTGGGATGTCTCGCAAAGCTAAATCCAAACAAGGAACCCCCCGATACACTACTAACTAGCATTGTTAGATAATGAGATTTGGGTCCTTCGGTATCTGACTTTTGTCTCTTATCATTACTTGTTGCTAAGAAGTTAACTTACCTCCTCTCATGACACATGAGGCTACACTCAACACATTCTTCCAATTATCTTGGCGTTAGACTCTAATATAACTACGGGATAATCCCCACTCTCAGAAACATTTTAATAAGCCTTGAATTTCCTTAATAGACATCCCTACTCACCGAAATTAAATATAACCAGACGACGTCTTTACGAAGTCTTTATATGCCACCATAAGAAAATATATGAATATAAATATGGCCTTGCCTCTACTCAAGTGACACTTAATACAATTTCAAATGAACGCCATAATATCACTATAATGGTCTATTAACACTCAAACCGTTGTAGCTAATTCAAAACATAACAGGATAAGAATGCATTTTACACTCACGTTTCTCAATGCATATGAATAGACTGTAACACATATAAGTTATTTGAGATTTCCCTTTTTATCTTAAAGGATATAATTAATAATGAAGTATCATACCTCCAAACGCGTGTGGTAGTTGCGGTATCAATGGCATAACAGCATATCGGGCATTATGGACACATCCATACTGTACTCCTTGATGTTGTTGTGGTGCCTGCGATGTTCGGGTGACTATCCAGGCTTCCTTATGCTAGGCATCCTGCCCTGGCACTTTATCTAGTTGTGAGCAGTCCCTCCTCCTGTGACCCTGCTGTTCGCACTTATGACACTGACCCCGAAACCCTTCCCTTTTTATGCCTTGTTGTCCTTGTCGATTGGGACGAGGTTTGTCACCAGACGAATCTGGGCAGGCCAGACGTGTATGACCATTTCATCCACATTTCAAACACCTCTTAGCGGTAGACCTCTTCCCTTGGCTTTGTTGGCTCTGGCGGGTTTGACTCTTCCCGCCATTTCTATTTCCCTTATGTCCTTGATGACTCTGAGGCACTTGTTGCTATGGCGGTGTTTGCCCTTTGTTGCTAACTTTAACAACGTCACGTTGATCAACTTCTCCCATTCTTTTGCCGCCTGTAATATGCACACTGCTACTTTGGTACTGCAATATTACGATAGTCAGTGCTTGTACCACGATATTTCACTATCTCAGTGATTTTCGTTCATTCTTGGTGTACCTGAGGTACTCGTTGGTCTTGACCCACACTTGTTCCCTCAGTAGTGTTGGTTTGTACCTACCTCATGAGCGACATCTGAAATTTCAAAAGAATTATATAAGTCCAATGACCATACATAACATCATAGCAGAAAACATAGTCTACAAAATGTAATCAAGGAGTACAACAGTCCTAATAATAGGGCTCTATATCAAAAGACGCTATGCGAAAACATAACAATCCCTACAGATCCTAAGGATGCTAGAACCTGATGCTCTGATACCACCTGTGACACCCCAACTAATTAAATACCGGGTAGCTACTCCTTTATTCAAATTAATACAAAATGTCAAGTTGGTTTAGTTCATAGCATCACTGTCGAAAACATTTATTTAAACAATTACTAACCACCTAATATTTTAAAAAGTGAGATGTCAATTTCAATTTACTTAGATTAACATGCAACAAATTAAATTATGAGCTAAAGGTATCACAATCACATCACAATCACAATAGAATAATAATGGAATAAAAATGAGTCTGGAGGAACACTCCTCTGAATAATCCAAATACTGAATAAGACCAAATACAAAGTTTGAATAATTAATTAATTAACTCCAACACTAAAATGAAACTGAGTATGATAAAACTGTCTCTAAAAGAAATGGGGCGACATGCCCTAACAACTGGATAAGTTTGAAATGGAATCAATATAGAATGTGGAGGCGTCTATCATCCAAGATCCTGTAACTTCCATAACAGCTACATCACATCACTCAAATGGAACTCCTAAGCTTGGCGTCCCGGTGACTGGACACCTAAAAGGTTTTTTAAGAAAAATGGATTTGAAAGCAAACGGGTCATAGCTCGATATGAAAACAGTTTAAAATATAGCAAGTGTTCAATTACATTAAATAATGAATATTAAGTACGTGTTAGTTCCGTGCTCTCACATAACTACACCAAAAAAAAAAACTGGCACGGTTTAAAATAGTGCCAGACGCAATCTGGCCATGTTCAAAATCGTGCCAGAAACAGGGGTGCCAGATTTTCTGGCTCGGTTTAAAACCGTGCCAGATTTCCCAAACTGGCATGCTTTTGGCACGCTTTTAAACTGTGCCAGTCTTTTTATCTGGCAAACTTTTGACACGCTTTTAAACCGTGCTAGTTGTTAAATCTGGCACGCTTTTGGCACGATTATAAAGCGTGCCAGCTTGTTTTATAAGCGTTGTCATTTTTATTATTTGGCACGGTTTTGGCACGGTTTAAAACCGTGCCAGATTTTTGAATTAATAAAAAAATAATAATAATAGGAAACAAATCAGGAAAATCTGCAAATTCCAAATCTGATAGGATAAATATTTATTATTTGCAAAAAAAAAATCAAGAAAATTCACAAATTATGAATATCACATGTTATTGATAAACTAATGTGCATACAAACTTCAAAAAATTACAAGAGTTAATAGTTCCCAGATCAAAAAAAATTGGGCAGAGTTTCCTCTATTTTTTGAGCATTCCAAAACCTGCTAACATAAAATCTGCCCATATAAAGCCCGCACGACCATAAAAGTCGACAATAAAACTACTATAGACATTACGGCCATAAAAGTAAACAATAAAACTACTAAACCCTGCTCGGCCAAAACATAAAAATTAGAATCCTAAATATTAACAACACAAAATAAATAATCCCCTTGTTGTAAAGCATTGACTTATTTGTGTGTTCCAAGTGGATAAAAGCTAGCGATCAAATGTCATCCTACAAAAAAATAAGACACAAAAAAGATACGACATTAGTAACCAAATCATTTTTAAAAAAATCGTATTCAAGCAGAAAAAATGCATATACGAGTCATAATTATTATTATATTCTCAACGGCCTGTTTGAGGGTTGGTTTGAGTTTTCACCCTTTAACGACCTGTTTTTAAGTTTAAGTGTTGATTTTTGAAAATTATTGTCATATTCTCAAATCGGGAGACCCAGGACTACGCGGTCAGTTCGTACAAGTTACATTGGTCCCGTGCGAGGTGTTTGTGCCTCTTACGAGTCAGTTCGTACAAGTTACATTGGTGATTTTTGTAAATTAGTGTCATATTCTCAAACCAGGAGACCTGGGACTACGCGGTCGGTTCCTACAAGTTACATTGGTCCCGTGCGAGGTGTTCGTACCTCCTACGGGGTAGTTTTGGGGCTGATTTAGGTTTTCACCCTCTAACGACTTGTTTTTATGTTTAAGTGTTGATTTTTATTCTCAAAACGGGAGACCCGGTACTACGCGGTCAGATCCTACAAATTACATTGGTTCCGTGCGAGGTGTTCGTGCTTCCTACGGGGTCGTTTGGGGATTGGTTTGGGTTTTCACCCTTTAACGGCTTGTTCTTAAGTTTTAAGTGTTGATTTTTGCAAATTATCATCATATTCTCAAACCGGGAGACCCGAGACTACGCGATCAGTTCCTACAAGTTACATTGGTCCCGTGCGAGGTGTTCGTGCCTCTTACGGGGTAGTTTGGGGGCTGATTTGAGTTTTCATCCTCTAACGGCTTGTTTTTAACTTTAAGTGTTGATTTTTATTCTCAAACTGGGAGACCTGAGACTACGCGGTCAGTTCCTACAAGTTACATTGGTCCCGTGCGAGGTGTTCATGCCTCCTACGGGGTCATTTGGGGGCTGGTTTGGGTTTTCACCCTTTAACGACTTGTTTTTAAGTTTAAGTGTTGGTTTTTGCAAATTATCATCATATTCTCAAACCGAGAGACCCGGGACTACGCAATCTGTTCCTACAAGTTACATTGGTCTCGTGCGAGGTGTTCGTGCCTCTTACGGGGGGTCGTTTGGGGCTGGTTTGGGTTTTCATCCTTTAACGGCTTATTTTTAAGTTTAAGTGTTGATTTTTGCAAATTATCATCATATTCTCAAACTGGAAGACCCGGGACTACGCGGTCAGTTCCTACAAGTTACATTGGTCCCGTGCGAGGTGTTCGTGCGTCTTACGGGGTCGTTTGGAGGCTGGTTTGGGTTTTCACCCTTTAACGGCTTGTTTTTAAGTCTAAGTGTGATTTTTGCAAATTATCATCATATTCTCAAACCGGGAGACCCAGGACTACGCGATCAGTTCCTACAAGTTACATTGGTCCCGTGCGAGGTGTTCGTGCCTCCTATGGGGTCGTTTGGGGGCTAGTTTGGGTTTTCACCCTCTAGCAGCTTGTTTTTAAGTTTAAGTGTAGATTTTTATTCTCAAACCGGGAGACCCGGGACTACGCGGTCAGTTCCTACAAATTACATTGGTTCCGTGCGAGGTGTTCATACCTCTTACGAGTCCGTTTTGGGGCTGGTTTAGGTTTTCACCCTTTAACGGCCTGTTTTTATGTTTAAGCGTAGATTTTTGCAAATTATCGTCATATTCTCAAACAGGAAGACCCAGGACTACGCGGTCAGTTCCTACTAGTTACATTGGTCCCGTGTGAGGTGTTCGTGCCTCATAAGGGGGCGTTTGGTGGCTAGTTTAGGTTTTCACCCTTTAACGGCCTGTTTTTAAGTCTAAGTGTGATTTTTGCAAATTATCATAGCATTCTCAAACTGGGAGACCCGGGACTACGCAGTCAGTACCTACAAGTTACATTGGTCCTGTGCGAGGTGTTGGTGTCTCCTACGGGGTCGTTTGGGGGCTGGTTTGGGTTTTCACCCTTTTATGACTTGTTTTTAAGTTTAAGTATTGATTTTTGCAAATTATCGTCAAATTCAGAAACCGGGAGACCCGGGACTACGCGGTCCGTTCCTATAAGTTATATTGGTCTCGTGCGAGGTGTTCGTGCCTCTTACGGGGTCGTTTGGGGGATGGTTTGGGTTTTCACCCTTTAACGACTTATTTTTAAGTTTTAAGGGTTGATTTTTGCAAATTATCTTCATATTCTCAAATCGGGAGAGCCGGGACTACGCGGTCAGTTCTTACAAGTTACATTGGTCCCGTGCGAGGTGTTCGTGCCTCCTACGGGGTAGTTTGGGGGCTGATTTGGGTTTTCACCCTCTAACGGCTTATTTTTAAGTTTAAGTGTTGATTTTTATTCCCAAACCAGGAGACCTGGGACTACGCGATTAGTTCCTACAAGTTACATTGGTCCCGTGCGAGGTGTTCGTGCCTCCTACGGGGTCGTTTGGGGACTGGTTTGGGTTTTCACCCTTTAACAACTTGTTTTTAAGTTTAAGTGTTGATTTTTGCAAATTATCGTCATATTCATAAATCGGGAGACCCGGGACTTCGCGGTCAGTTCCTACAAGTTACATTGGACCCGTGCGAGGTGTTCGTGCCTCTTGCAAGTCTGTTTGGGGGCTCGTTTAGGTTTTCACCCTTTAACGGCCTGTCTTTAAGTTTAAGTGTTGATTTGTGCAAATTATCGTCATATTCTCAAACGGTGAGACCCCGGACTACGCGGTCAGTTCCTACAAGTTACATTGGTCCTGTGTGAGGTGTTCGTGCCTCCTACAGGAGGCATTTGGTGGCTGGTTAAGGTTTTCACCCTTTAACGGCCTGTTTTTAAGTCTAAGTGTTATTTTTGTAAATTATCGTCGTATTTAAAAACCAAAAGACCCGAGACTACGCGGTCAGTTCCTACAAGTTATACTTGTCCCGAGCGAGGTGTTCGTGCCTCCTACGGGGTCGTTTGGGGGCTGGTTTGGGTTTTCACCCTCTAACGGTTTATTTTTAAGTTTAAGTGTTGTTTTTTGCAAATTATCTTCATATTCTCAAACCGGGAGACCCGGGACTACACGGTGAGTTCCTACAAGTTACATTGGTCCCGTACGAGGTGTTCGTGCCTCTTACGGGGTCGTTTGGGGCTGGTTTGGGTTTTCACCCTCTAACGGCTTGTTTTTAAGTTAAGTGTTATTTTTGCAAATTATTGTCATATTCTAAAACCGGGAGACTCGAGACTATGCAGTTAGTTCCTACAAGTTACATTGGTCCCGTGCGAGGTGTTCGTGCCTCTTACGGGGTCGTTTGGGGCTGGTTTGGGTTTTCACCCTCTAACGACTTATTTTTAAGTTAAGTGTTATTTTTGCAAATTATTGTCGTATTCTAAAACCGGGAGACCCGGGACTACGCGGTCAGTTCCTACAAGTTAATTGGTCCCGTGCGAGGTGTTCGTGCCTCTTACGAGTCCGATTGGGGGCTGGTTTAGATTTTCACCCTTTAACGGCCTGTTTTTAAGTTTAAGTGTTTATTTGCAAATTATCGTCATATTCTCAAACGGGGAGACCCAGGACTATGCGGTCAGTTCCTACAAGTTACATTGGTCCCATGTGAGGTGTTTGTGCCTCCTACGGGGGCATTTTGTGGCTAGTTTAACTTTTCACCCTTTTACGACCTGTTTTTAAGTCTAAGTGTTATTTTTGCAAATTATCATCGTATTCGCAAACCGAAAGACCCGAGACTATGCGGTCACTTCCTACAAGTTACATAGGTAATCTTTAATGGCTTTTTTCACCTATGTAATCTCTAAATTTTTTAAGGATGTGGCCTACTCATTCAACGAGGATTATAACTGGGTGGAAACATAGATCAGATATTACAGTGCATATTATGACTGTAATATGCATATTACAATCACTGTAATATGCATATTACAGTTGTAATATGCACTACAACATGCATATTTTAGCAGTTAAATGTTAGAACTAAAGAGACAGAAATCCACTTAAGAGACAGAAATCCACTTAAGTCAAATTCAATCTAGATTCACTTGGACAAATCCATTTTGTTGATGATATCATTATTTTCAGCAATGGCTGCAAAAGAAGCCTTACTAGTATTTATACATATATACTAGTTTTCAGCCCACGCGATGCACAAGGTTGAAAAATACATTATGGTAAGTGTGTGTGCAAGAATTATCACAATATAACTAGAAAGATATGTCAATATGGAAAATAATCAATCACTCGTGACGCAGTGTAGTAGAAACCTGAACATTTACAAAACTTATTAGTTTTGCTCTGTTATAAGTGTATAAATGATCCTCCTTCGTTACTTAACTAGACGAAAATATGGTAATCATAATAACCCAAAATAAAAACAAATACTTCATTAAAAGAAGTATGTCCAGTTCACATGAATATGAATATAAAATAGACAAATATTTGTTACCTTGGGAGAGGGAGAGAGAGGAGAATTAACGTCAGAAAAGAGGGGTAGCGAAAGAAGGCTTTAAGGTTGAGACTTTTACGATGGGAAATTTATAGGTGTCTGAGAGTACTTCCCATTACATCTTCTGCATCCTCCTTTATGGTCACCAAAAAGGATGTTCATTAGATAAAAGATTGTAGACTAACCTAAGAAAAAAAAAATACAAAATTTTAACAATCCGAAAATATAAATAGAAAGGATATTAAATAGATAAAAGATTGTAGAGTTAGAAATAAAAGTATACATTCGACACTACGTATAATGTCTACTAATTCACATGCATTAACAACTTAATCTATGTTAGATTGAACCATCCATGATCTTTAAAATATTCACATGCGCATTTTATCGAACAACCAACGTTCAACAAAGATGTATCAAATTCTGAATTCTTTCAAATTAACTAAAAGAATCACATAAAGTTATAGTACATTACAATTACAAAAAGTATCAAGGCAAATGTTTGATTACATATTGCATTCTTTTGTGCAAGGACAGGATGGGCAAGTGTATTTCAAAAGGAGTCTTTGGTAGTTTCTTAAAAATGAATGAGGTTAGTAAATGGTGGTGATACAAGATTCATTTGTCGAACGCAAGCAAGTGATCACTGCATAAATGCATATAAAGGATGAAAAAGGGAAAAGAATTATTTATCAATCCCAATATTAATGTTAAATGTGCAGAAAAAGGTAATTTGAGGGGCTGGTTTTATTCTGTACATAGAAAGAAGGATGATTCATTTATATACATGTTAGTTAGATGTTTTATGAAGGATAAATAATTGTGCGCGCGTATGTTATATTTAGTAACAAAACAAAATATGGATAAAACCTGTAAGAGAAGAAAATTATTTGTCATCTATATTTACTTCCCACAAAAGATGATCAGGGAGCATGTGATAAGGAGCTTCCTAATATATAAGACGCCAACACTACAAAATCCCTAATATAGAGTGCAAAAAGCAAAAAAAAGCATAAATAAGTGAGTAAGGATGTATAAGACAATTAGAATATGAGTGAGGCCTCTAATGCATGACCATCCGAAGGATCAATTGGATTTTCTACAAATTCCATCACCTAAACATACCAACTTAGTCATTTGGTCAATTGGATCAATGGGATTTTCTACAAATTTCCTCTACTTAATGAATAGACCCCTGCTGCATGAGACATTAACCTGTCATTTTCAGCATACACGTGTTGTTCTGCTATGTCCATCTATTCTTCACTTGGGTTGCTGACCTGCTTGTGTTGAAGTGCATTTTCAAAAATCCCCTTCAAAATCCTGCAATCAAAACAGTGGTGAGTAAAAAAATAGCTATAAATTAGTTGCGAAAAGAATACGAATCAAATATTCATTTCAGATATGCTTCCCTGATTATAAATTCAACAAATACTCTAACTCGACATTTTTAACCTTTAGTATGCAACTGAAAACCCAAGGTAGCAAAAAATATCAATTCTGATATGCTTTAACAGAGTATGAATTCAATAAACATACCAACTCAGTCATTTGGTCGATGCAAAATAGTGGCCATGAGGGTAAATATGGGGTACTTCTCGCTGAGGACTTCATTGAAAGATTTCTCAGAATAACCCAAACACCTAAACTTCAAGACCCAACATGAAGTTCAAATCCACTAAATATGTGCAAGAAAAGTAGTTAAACATCTAACTTATAGCACTTTAATCTACAAAAATTTGATAGACTGATGAGCAAACCTAATGCCTATTTTGTTAAATGATAGTTACACAATCAATATACCCAGATCGATATATATATATATATATAAGGTATATCAGGTGGTACCCAAATCGATACACACACACACACACACACACACACACACACACACACACACATATATATATATATATATCAGGTGGTACCCAAATCGACACACACACACACACACACACACACACACACATATATATATATATATATATATATATATATATATATATATATATATAGAGAGAGAGAGAGAGAGAGAGAGAGAGATGTAATACCTTACGATTTGGAGATAGTGATGAGCAGCGATGCGGGAGAAGTAAGGAGCGATGTGGGAGTAGTAGCAGCGATGCAGAGCAACGGTGATGAAGCTCCAGTAGCAGCGACGATGAGGCACGACAGTAGTGGCGATGATGAAGCCGGTAGCGTGGGGAGAGAGAGAGAGAGAGAGGTTTAGAATGATTTGGTCTTGAAAATTTGGTCCCCGCTCTAAATTTTGGGGGTTATTTTTTTAACGAAGTGTACCCATATTTGGCACAATTAAAAACCTTACCAAATTTTGGCACTATTTCAAACCGTTCCAGATTATGATAAAACCGCTCCAGATTCTGGCACGGTTTTATATAGTGCCAGAATCTCCTTGCCTAAGCATGCCAGATTAGAATTTTTTGGTGTAGTGCATGAGTTCTCACCTCTCAACTAATGTGTACGCCTAACGTATATTCATAACCCCTCCTAGTTATGCCTCTACTAACTAGTCTATACCACAACCTGTCCTCATATGGTAATATAGGGGTTTGTTCAAGACGTTCCAATCTAAGTTATTTGAATCTACCTTTTCATTTCTCAGATTAATTGATATTAGATCTTATATGAAATTCTCATTTCTAACTTTACTCAAAGTGTCGCAAATATTCACACACATTAACAAGGAGTCTGTTATTATCACCAATATATAAATTCCAACATAATTATACAATTGGGGCACCCCTAGGCTAAGCTGCGGTGCACACATACTCTGCTATTGAATCCCGAAACATCACGTACATAAGGACTATGCATTCCGAATATCTCAGGAACCGTTTTTAACAAGGAAAATCACACATATTGGAGGTATACATAGTTCACATACCCATGGGTCATGCACATACCTACGCTCCCATGGTCAGCTGACTTATCAACTCACAAATAAGTCATTCACAGCCCTATGTCCTTAAGGTACCAATCTAAATCCCCCCGTAGGCACACAAAGATTAGATGGCCCTGTTTCGAAAGTCAACCTCCCGTGATAGCAAGTATGGTAGGTATGTCATAAACATATAAATCCATATACTAAGCATTCACACAACTTAGATAATTTATAATATTATTAAAGGTTAATTATCAATCCCTATACCATTAATCCAATTAGTACATTTGTATACTTTCGGATAGTTATATAATATAGTCCACCGACACATCTCACGTCGTAGTTTCAAATACTTAAAACCTAACTCATAAAGGTTACTAAGCCTCCTATTATTCCCACACTTTAATCCAATACTCTTAAGGTCCATATTTCTTCCACTAACCTTATATTATCAACTATATAGATTTAACTCATTTAATCGCACTCTTTATTAGTACCTCACTCGTCGAACCTTATTAGGTATAACATAACTCCCAATTATAATTCTAATAATAATCCGGGTTTCATATACATGCCTACTGGTCTTCCTTAAATCTAAAAGTGTTCACAAGGTCCCCACCAATAATTTTCTAGGGTCAAAATTGCTAAAATTCAATAAGAGGAAAAAATATCACAATTTATGGGAAGGTCGATCGATCGACCTTGGATATCGATCGATCTGTAATGGTCGATCGATCGACCTATGAATGTCGATCGATCGATCGCACTAGATAAGGCTACGGACTGCTTCGTTTTTCAGTCCCAGATTTGTCCCAAAACTCCATTACAAGGAATGAAATTCTCAACTAAGGATGTAGGATCATTATACTACCTAAATACAATATTTTTAACATTCCAAAACCATTACATCATCAACAATTAACCTTACATGGATAAAATCTTAATAAAAACCCTAGTTTTCTATTTTCTTCAAGAATCATGATATTTCTCTTCTTAAATCCATTCTTAATTCATCAAGGGTTATATTTTGGTTACTGGATTTCATCCATAACTAATCTACATGGAATTCCTATCCATGATTTATAGTTCTACCTCAAATTTCATGGGTTTTTATCATCTTTCAAGACAAAAATCAATTTTTACACTAACATGGAAGATATATTCTCTGAAAACTAATGAAATTAAATCATTTGCCTTAATTTTGATGTTCAAAATCGTTGATGGTGTCCGAGGGTTGGTTCTTTCATTCTTTCCGGTCATAATTCCATCAAGATTTGGTGGTGGTTGGTGGTGGCTAGGGTTTGGAAACCTCCTGCAACTTCTCCTCTAACTCACGTAGCCCACTCTTTATTTTTGGCTGATAATGGTCCTAGTGGCCTTCCCAATAATAAATAAATAAACCCTAAAATTCGTGGGTCTTATATCCTTAAATTTTAAAATGACCAAAATACCCTCCCGGGTTGTCAGTTTGGCCTAAATGTGCCCCGGGACCCAAACTAAACCCCCGACTAGTGTTTTCTGACTATCTCGATCCCTCTAGACACGTTGGCGCACTCAAAATGACCATACGGATGATGAAATTATAATTCAATTTTTAATATAATTAAATTGATTCTTGACGCGACTGACACGGGTGTCCCAACTTAATTTCCCAATTTGTCGTATTTATGACTCGCGATAATTTTAATATTATCAATAATCATATATTACCATATATACTCAGTAATACTCGATATTATCATCATATTCAAATACTAACTCACGTCTCGCTAGTATTTAAATTCGAATTAATTTCCAATTAATTCTCATTTAATTTAATTAATCCCATTAAATAAAATCAGTAAAATTACGGGGTATTACATTTCTTCACTTGGTCGTTAGCATATTTAGGTTGATATTTGAATATCCCATCCTCTAACGAATTCACTTAGGGACCTAAGAACAAAATAGGATTACCGACCATGCTCGTCTTAAACTCCATCTTCATCTTCTCCTAGAAAGTGTGAGCATGTCGGGAGCACCGGGATCCAAATAATATGCCGTCCATATAGACTTAGGTAACCAATATATCACCACTCTCTCATCACAAACAACATATTATCCACTCCTCGTCTCTTAAATCTACGAGCTAAGAGATAGGATGTGAGACCCTCGTACCAAGCACGACGTTCTTGCTTCAAACCGTATAGGGACTTTTTAAGATAAAAGACGTTTCTCGGGTGATTTGGGTCTTCAAACCCCTTTTTGTTGGTCCACATAAACTTTCAGAATGTCATTTAGGAAGGCACTATTTACATCAATATGATATAAATTGAAGAACTAATAACATGTTACGACGAGTAGTACGCGGACAAACTCAAACCTATCAATAGGAGCGAATGTCTAATCAGAGTCTACACCCTCAATTTATGTGTAGCCTTAAGCAACTAACTTAGCCATATTTCGAACTATGGTACCATTATCATCCACCTTATTCTTGTAAATCCACTTGGTAACTATCACATTTATCTCGCTAGGTCGGGTGACTAACTCCCACACATCGTTCTCGCAAAATTGAAACATGTCATCTTTCATAGCGGAAATCCAATGCTCATCCTTAAGTGCTTCTTTCACATTCCTAGGCTCGACTAAAGAGGTGTAGTAAAAATAGCTAATGAAATTCTCAATTTGAGTGTGTCTTAACACCTTGCGTGTGGTCGCCATGTATAACATAAGGGTCATGACTCGTTCAAACTCAAGCAGGTGGATCCACTAAATCAAGAGTGGGGTGCATCGAGGTAGTATGAGGATGGATGGGATCATTACCATGGTGTGCATTATCCTCACACTCAGGTATGGGGTTAATAGACTCTGACGGTTCAACATCTCTAATCGTGATGTTTATTAACTCTATAACCTTAGATCATGCAAGATTAAACACGGCTAAAATCTCTACTTGACGATGAATAACCTAATAATAACCCCGCGTAACTCCAAGAGTCAAACTTCCCTAAGTTCTCTCTAACACTCAAGATATAACAAGTACTCACAAAGACATGAAAATACGATAGGTTAGGCTTCGTCCCTGCCCAAAACTCATATGGCGTGTGTGGATGAAGATATACCCTATTCACTGTATGGCATACGGTGCTCACTACCTCTGACCAAAAATGCCTAGGCAAGTTTCTCCCAAGAAGCATGGATTTATCCATCTCTTGAATCTTTTAATTCTTCCTCTCAACTATCCTATTTTATTGAGGAGTACGAATGACCAAAAACTCATGTTTGATGCCTACTCCATCATAATATATATCCACTTAGACTTTTTTAAATTTAATATTGTTATGACTACGCATCCGATTAATAGTGATACCTTTTTCATTTTGAGGAATTCATCACTTGGTTGTTAGGAACTCAATCGCATCATTCTTTTCTCTATGCAATCCCACGATAGAATATCTAGAAAAGTCGTTGGCCATCACGAGAATGTATCTATTACCACCTAAGCTATATGAGAGAGTAGGGATCAACGTGAATCAACTAAAAAACACGGTTATGGTAATGGTATTAAACTTCTTATTGGGACTTTGAATTTGTTTCCTTAATAGTACGGTCCAGAAAATTAGAAAGTTTATTTCCCAATGGAAGGTAAGCGACGAAGTAGGTCCTTTATCCCTAATCTCTCGAGATCTCTAAAATTTCCATGACTCAATCAATGATGCCAAATGCCCATAGAGGCGACCATGACACTATTTCATACAAAGGAGTATGCGGGGACCATCCCATAGAAATTATCTTCGGTCTCACTCCATGTATAAAAGTTCACTAGATTGACAATGTCCGTTACATTTGGACCGACTAAATTTTATCGCAAAGTTACATTTCACAGTTGCCTTATACTAATTAAGTTCTCTTTTAACCCTTTTACGTACAACACATTGTTTTGTTTGGGAAATTCGAGTATCTTAACACATCCACATCCTAATACACTAGATCTACTACCATTTCCAAAAGTGACATTCCTATCTTTGTTATCCTCATTGTCGGTAAAAAAATTATATGTGACCAGTCAAGTGCCTAGAGCGTCCACTATAAAATTACCATTGGGAAGTACTTTGAAACTTGAGAGCAATGTGAACAATAAGGACTTTGTCATCTTATGTTATTACCCAAGTGGAGATAACCTTTTATTTACCCTTATAATTGTTGGCTCTATTCGAAGCATTAGAAGCATTTTCAAATGGAAAAGACATCCATTGTAATTCTTCCATTAAGCTATGTGAAGTCGCGAGTAGGAGCTCAACTTTATCTTTAAGACTAGGATAGTCTCTCTAGTGGTGCGCAAGAGCATATGTATTTTGAGTTCTTCCTAACTTGTAGTAAAATTCTCTAAGGTGACTTATCCTCATGCAAAAAGTAAAAAGATAGACTCTTTCGAGCCTACCTCGATTCGCTTTCTCAAGTTGAACACACTTTTGGGGTGGGGGTCAAGGCCCATAAAGATCTACCATAAATTTTGGGACCGGTTCTAGTACAACATGAGATGTGGATGCATCTTCATAACCCATTTCTCTCCTCTCTCCAAAATATAAAGTGGGACCAAGGAACATATTTGTAACCTTCTTCGATACCTTCTTCGATGTATCCTCTATAGTTACCTTGACCTCCTAGGAATGTTTGAGATCTTTCTCGAGTGTTAATACAATAGCTTCAAGTTTCTCACGAGTCTCCACAGATGCTTGAAGATCTCTCATAAGACTAGCCACTTTATTGTCCAAGTCACTATTTTCCCTCTCAACTAAAATGACTCTCTCTCCTAAAGAAACTCTCACAGAGGACTCACTATTTCTTGCCTCTTTCAACTCCTTATCTAACAATAAAACTCTAATTGCTAAAACTTTGCTTCATTTGTTGATTATAAAGGACTCAACATTAAGCCCGACGTAATCACGTTCAAGGTCACTCTCGCTCTAACTTAAAACATCGTATTCCCCACTCTCTCTGGATTGACTGGACTCACTGCGGAGGTCATAATGTTTTGTAACTTCCTAATCGGTGTGAGGTAGATTAGATGTACTAACATTAATAGACATGAATGCGATGAAGTTACAGTACACCAAAAATTCTAATCTGGCACGCTTAGGCAAGGAGATTCTAGCACGATTTAAAGTGTGACATAATATGGCGCGGTTTAATCATAATTTGCACGGTTTAAAACAATGCTAAAATTTGGTGAGTTTTTAAACTGTGTCAAATATGGGTACCATTTATTAAAAAAATAACACCCCAAAATTTGAAGCGAGGACCAAAATTTCAAGAGGGGGCCAAATCATCCTAACCTAAATCTCTCTCTCTATCTCTACCCACGCTACCTGTCACTTCCACGATCCACACTACCCACCGCCTCATTATCTCTGCCTCCTAGTGCCTCCATCATCCACATTATCCGGTATCTCCATCATCCATGAACTGCCATCATCCATGAACCTCCATCGTCGAACCGCCACCATCTGCTCGAGCTCTGAAATCGAACAAAAATGTATTTTAATATCTTTTATTTCAATTACTAGTGCTTTGATTTATCATTTAAGCTTAATTGAAGGATGATCATAGGATTAACATTAGGTTGGTTGTTTGGCGTATTTTTTCTTCTCCTATCACCGAGAAAGGAAACATTTATTTGTCCGTTTATTATAATTTTTTCAATTTTACAAATTAAATAATAACTGCATAATGTTTTTTTTCATGTCTCCCTTGAATTATTCCCATTTTTTTCCACTATACTATGATGTTATAGTTATCTAACACCATTGGGTTATTATCTAAAATCCTCATTGGTTTTTAGGATTTTCAATTTATGTTTGACATTCATGATACAATGCTTTTAATATAATATACTCTATTTGTGAAATTTACTTATGTAGAAGATGTTTTGAAATATGTATGTTTTGTATTGATCATATTTGACTTTGGATTTGTAAATTGTATGGCTACACTTGTGTTTTTGGATATGTAATTGAGTTCTTTGTACAGTTGCTAAAAGAATGACCTGTGACATATTTTCATGCGTATTATATATGTTGTTTTGTAATTAGACTATAAGTAATGGATTCTTATTTGGAGACCACAATATTATCATCTAAAATTCCATAGTTTTAGATGTTCGATAAGTACCAGGATGCAATATGTAAATACAGATGTTTTAATATAGATGATCATGAGACTAAATGGATAAAGACCCGAACTCATCCTTCTTGCTCCTCATTATTTCTCAATTTTTCTTTATGTGATCTTGGTAGATTTACAAATTATTGATGTTTGTCATATTCTCCAGTTTATGTTCATAGAAATGATAATTTTAATGAAAAATAATTGTAATTGGTAACATTACAGTTCTAGGGATAATATCGTCCATTACATCGCCTTATGAGCTTCAAAAGAGGCCTTAGATGGGAATTTATAAATTACATGGGCTATTATGGGTCATTCACAATTCGGGGGATCTAAGCCTATTGGGTCCGAGCTAATGGCTTGGGGAATATACTAATTCATTGATTCCGGGGCATGTTTGCATTGGAGATGCATAATGGAACTTAAAGAAATGTGTAAAAAAGTTTGGATAAGGAGAAAGATTCGATTTTGGAAATTTTAAAATTTATCGACACTTCATGAGCTCATTCATCCAAATTTTTGTAAACTTTCCTTCCTATATATTGATTTGAAGTTGAGTCGATAGCATTTTGTAATTTGAAAAGCATGTTGTATATCTTTTGTTATTATCTTTTTTTTATATTCTTAAGAGAAAATATCGTTCTCTTTCTTTGTAATCATTTTTCTAATTTAGATAAAATAGAAAGAGGGTATTATTATGTACAATTTTTGAAAAAACCCAGTGTACTTCATGTAATTTACCTGAATAATTCCTTAATTGTTTTTGTTATATTTACTACTTTGTCAATTGATTAGTTTCTGATTTGTTTCAATGGAATCATTTTATCCTATTTATTGATTTTTTATGATCAATCATTAAAATTTCAGACGACATCTAATCTCGAGTTGATGACAATGGCCATAAAGAGCATGGAAAACGTGAGGCTTGAAGACTTGAAAACTGCAGTAGAACACTTGAAACATACGCATCTAGATGATATGGCAGAGATTGGTTAAAATATGGCTAATGCGAGTCCGATGATATATATTCTATGCGTGCCCAAGCAGATGTGATTATTTGTAAACAGAATTCTTTATTATGGAAGTTAGAAATTAATCGTGAAGTATCTATTTCATTCACAATTTTGCTCACAAATTGTTTTCTTAGTGGAATTTAATATCTGGTTTTCACAAGCTCTGTTTTAGACAAACAAATCAATGAGGTAATCAATGAGGTAATCGAGAACTATCTATATCTGTAGATGTAAGGTAGTTGATGGCACAAACCTATCTGAGCGTTGAGTTTCTATAAATGTGTTTGTGTTGTATCTATTCACTTATGTGTCTATTTACTACCCATCTTCTTACGTTTTTCTACCTCTCATTATCCATTAATATCTATATTGGAGCATATACATTTTAATTTTTTTTATATTAAGAAGTTTGCGATCCAAATTGAAGTTATAAATTGTATAAGAAAATATTATGTTCCTCCATGTTTTCACTGTGGTCACTCTAAACTATTTTATTTCCTAATACCCTCTTCCTTTATTTTCTTTCATTTTTAGTTATTGTATTTCTTTAAATTTACTGATACTTTATAACTGCTTAAAGTTGTGCATGGTGACTGGTGTTATTGATAAAACCTTCGGTAAGTGTCATGTCCTTGTCACACTTCCCATCTGGTGGAACATGATCAACTTATAACCCAATGAGATTTATCTTTATATTTATATGCCAATAAAATAAAATGAAATAAACCCTTATATCTAAGACAACTGAACTAGACCAAATAAATATCTTTAATGATCTTATGGGAAAGGTATCCCTCAATGTGTTCATTTCCAAATAACCGAGTTGCACTTTTGGACTTGGTCCATTTGATGTCTCCTTGGTCAAAGATGATGGTTGTTTCTTTGATTTTTCACGACTAAGTGGGAATTGCTTCTTTTTCTTCCTGAATGTTATTTAGGAAAAGCTTATTTACTTGATGATATGATGAAGTTCATTTTTCCAGTGATTATTTATGGTCAAGACTTTAATATATATGGATGGAAATAACTTGGATGGAGTCACTACAACAAATTACACATTTAACTGCGAAATTTTTCGTAGCCAAAAGTTCATATTTCGTTGCTGATAGTTTTTGGCAACGAAAATTATTTCGTAACATGTTCGTGGCCAAAGGCCCGTTGGTAAATGTATTTGGCCACGAAATTAATTTTCGTTGCCAAATGTTTAGGTCATTGGCCACGAAATTATTTTCGTTGAGAATTATCATATTTAGTCTACAAATTTTTTCGTAGGTAAAAGTTCAACATTTCGTTGCTAAATATCTTAATTTCGTTGCCAATTCTATATGTAAATTACTTCTAGAAACTTTTAGCTACGAAATTTACAATTTGTTTTATAGCTAATTGTTGAACATCTCGTTGTTAAATGTCTACATTTCGTTGCCAATTGTTAGATACAAAAATTTTACCTTCCCTCAAGATCTATTGGCTATGAAATCCAATTGTTGAAGAATGATTCTTAATCATTAATTTTTCAATAATAAACTATCAAATCTTGAGCCACACTTTTATTTATCAATTGCATATTTAACTACTAAAATATTTATTTTGCTAAAGGAATGTTTCCAAATATATATTTTTTATTTTGAATTTGGTAAATTAATGTATACCACCAAATTTAAACAAATTACCATCTAAAAATAACACATTCATTAAAATTCACAAAATAACTAAATTATCATAAATAAAATTCACATTAAGTCACATACACATACATTGTCAAGTCAACTAAACACTAGTTAAAGGATGTAGAAGTCCCACATTTCATCCCCTTACAAACGACAAATATCCACGATGCAAAAAAATAACTTAAACTAGTTAAAGGACTTAAAAGTTTTCAATTCCATTTGCAAATGTAAAAACTTCATGGTGACCCAAAAATAGCTTCTTGTCACGTCAAATGATGTCTAGATTATCATTGTTCGGAAGATGAGGAACGTGATGCGATCAATGACTGAATCAACTTATCGGACTTCGCTTGTCGAGCGAGAATATCCTCTAGCATTGCACGTTGATTCTACATATCGGCCTTTTGTGCCACTGACTCTTCTCTTTGAATTGTTGCCTCTACCTCACGAGCTTGTAAACGTTCCATAAAATTTTCTTGAACTTTCATAGACTTCTCAAGTGCCTCTTCCAATTCAGCATTCCTCAATCGCAATAGATTAATTCTAGAATCCTTTTTTTTGGGACCATACCCAAGCCCGTTAATATATCCTGGTCTTGTGCCAAGAACTTTATCTGCTATCTCATCTGAGCTCATCATGGTACCATTCTCGGATATTGATTCAGATTCAAGGCGTTTCATCTCATTCTGTAAACAAAATAGAAGAAAAAGGATTACAGGTTTAGCTAAACTGTCGAGATGTCTACAATTTTTAAGCTAATTAAAGACAATAATTTTAACTGCGAAAAGCATAATGCAGTATGTGTAATTTTTATACCGAAGATAAGAGTACCAAAGGAATTACAAGCCAACAGCGTTTGTTGGTTTGTAATTCTGCAAGAACAGGGTAAATTCAAAATAAAATTAATAAGACTTACATAGAGCGTTTCGGCTTTGGGAGATGTCCACTTTTCATCTTTACAATGAGTTTCTTTATAAAACTTTATCCTATTCGGCTCTTGACCGTCCACCTCTTTACTCCGCTATTAAACAACAAGTAATTAATAATTGTACTTGTAAAATAAAATTCTCAATTGACACACCAAAACAAGTTGATATATTACCAGTTCATAACGAACCACCACAAATGCTTTTGACCCTTGATTATGCTTTACAACTTGTTTAGACTTGTTATTCTGATTTACAATACATTGTCTCTGCAGTAATTTTTCAAACATCATAAGTATGCATATTTTAATAAAAAAAATATTTACAAGTTCCAACATCAACAATAGTTCAAACCTGATATCTTGGACTTCCATAAAGATCGCATAGACTAAGCCAATTATCCTTAGTCATATTAGTAGGGACATTTTCTCGAGCGTCCTCCGCTGATCCATATTTTTTATACACTTCACGAAGCTTGCTCCGTTGACTCCTACTTCTCCCTTTCATTAGCTCTTCCAAACACTCCTTTGCATGATCATCCAGATCAATGTCGAATTTCTCCTGAAATTTTATACTCAATCTGTAACTGATAAAATGAAACGATGTAAGAGAAAGAGTCCATACCTTCTTCATGTTGATAGTAGAGCAAATAAGATTGCTTGTAAAAATAGCTCATACACAAAATGTAAAATAGCTTACTAAAGTTAAACAAAATTCCTTATACACAAAATGTAAAATAATGCCTTATATCAATATTAGAATTTTATACAATAAACTACAAAATTGTATTAATATGGTGTTAGACATAAGTAGCGGATATTTGATTATAAAAGAGATCCAAGCTTTGTTCCGAGTTTTCTCAAATATACAAGCAATGAACAGGCCAAATAAGAATGTCAATGTCCTTGATATTCTACATAAAGCAAAACTTTTCCCATGAAGAGGGCAACACCATTAGATCGAGTTGTCCCATCATATGTATTAATGAGTTGAAAGGGAGTTGTCCCATCATATGGTGATAGTATTACCCAAATTGGTATTGAAGTCCGAACTAATATCCAGTTTCAGTTGTCTAATTTGAAAGAATTAATTACTTTGATTCGAAACAGCCATTCCATTAGATCGAGTCTTGCCAAAGAATTATGCTAATTTGGTCCAAACAGAAACCCTGATCTCAGCGACTTAGAATTATTGAAAGCAATCCAGCAGCAACTAGACAAGATAAAAAAAAACTTATAATAAAAAAGAGTTCTCATAGCTGCTGTATCAACTAGGAAAGATTACTTGCAATCTAGAGTATCAACTATTTGTGAAAGAAAGATAGGTGAAACGGTACATGATGTAAGAGTTCTCATAGCTGCTGTATGTACTATGCATAATGAGAAAGCTATCGAAATGATAACAAAGACCAAAATACATGATGATCATGGTTCAAAGTCTCGGTCTCGGTCCTGTATTGGACACTCGATTATCAACTCAGTCTCGGTATCGTTGAGGTATCAGGCGATACGCATCGATAAGCTATTTAGAGAGCTGGGGGCTGGGGGTGGGAACATATCTGCATTATTCTCGAGGCGAATCACATTTGAGTGAACCCCATCTAAAATAACTTCATCCTTTATTTTTTGTTTTGATATGAAGAACTATGACTAACAAGCTAATCACCATAAATCTTCTTCAATCCATGGTTGGTAAGAGATTTTTTGTTTGGTTTATTTAAAAACAAAAGGTGAAACATCCTATGCATAAATTAGTTTTATACCAGAGAAAAAACTATTTTTCTTCCTATTTAAGGGAAGTGAACATTCAGGAAATGGCCAAATTGTTCTGGTATAAAACAACCTCTGGAAGGGCAACTTTCTGGTATAAACAGCGCTGCTCTGGAAACGGAGATCGGTCTTGAAATCCTGAGCGATCTCCCTCACCAACCTCTGGAAGGGCAACTTTCGGATGAGAAGCTCAGTGCTCTTTTGGTACTTCCTGATCTCTCTAATAGCCACAGTTCCGGGTTGAAATCTGTGTGGCTTCTTCACTCCCCCAGTGGCTGCTGCCGACTTGCGAGCGGCTTTTGTGGCCAGCTGCTTTCTCGGGGCCTTGCCACCAGTGGACTTACGAGCTGTCTGCTTGGTTCTTGCCATTTGAGCAGAGAAAGATTAATAGAGGTTTGTTTTGATATGAAAGAGGGCATCTCAGATATTGAATAGTTAAATTTTTTACCTGATATGGATTCATACCAGTTCAGAAAATCAGAAATGGATTCTTACACTCTATCATATGCCTTTTTCAACAATTGCAGGTCCAATGGCAGGCCTCCTCTTTATCTCTACTGATAAGGTTGCCTCCTGCAGCGAGCTCAGCTTGTTTAAAGGTTGGGGTATAATAGAGTGTAAGAATTTTAATGAAGATGATGCCTCTTATATTAAAGACTTCTGGTATCAAGACCAAAATTGGGATAGGGAAAAGGTGAACAAAAAAATTTCTCCAGAGGTAGCCTCTAAAGTAACGAAGTTTAATGAAATCTATCAAAACCAACCAGATGTGTTTATTAGGAAACCTTCCAGTTCAGAGTATTTTCAATTTCTTCAGCTTAGAACCTATGTAGAAAGAGAGGTCATCCATGTTTAGTTCAAAATTTATTTGGCATAAAAAAATCTCTAGAAAAATATCATTGTTCACGTCGAAAATATTGCATAATCTTCTCCCAACTGGTGAGAAGATAAAATTAATAGGCATTAGAGGTCCCTCCAAATGTTTTCGTTCCTTGAGACCAAATGAAGAGACTATAGACTACATTTTTTAGGGGGGGATATAGCTTTAATTGTATGGCATAAAATGTCTCAAGATTTTGGGATTCATAGAACAAAAGGAGGACGTATTACGATTCAACTGTTCCAATGGTGCATTAATGGGGATAAGGCAAACCAAATTATCAATAAGGTTGTTCCTAAAATCAATTACTAGTGCATATGGATTCTTATAAACAAGTGTAGATGTTATCAATGTGCTCCAAGTGTAAATTTTGTTCTTCACCATGTCAAGCAATGGATGGTCAATAATCATCTTTTAAATTTTGATTCAAATCCAAAGAAGAGGTCGCAGATTAGGTGGATTACTCCATCATTAGGAGTAGTAAAATTGAATATAGATGGCAGTAAAAATAGGTAACCCATGCAAGGGAGGAGGAGGATATATTATGAGAAATCAATCAGGGGACATGATATGGGCATTAAATGCTTACTTTGCAGAAGTTTCTAACATGGAGGCAGAAGCTATTGTATTGAGAAAAGGTTTGGAGTTCTTCATGGACTTCAGAGATTATGATCTCATTATTGAAAGTGATTCAAAGGTTCTAGTGGATGGTGATATCCTAGTAACTAGGAGTTTTGAGAGTTACAGAACTAGAGCCTCAAGGATCTCAGGAGATGGTGATATCCTAGTTACTGACGATAACTTTGAATTTTGGTTTATGGGATTCTTAGATTATCACAAGACTATCAAATATATTCAAGAGGCAATATGTCATGCTCAATGAATTACAACTCTGTCACAAGTAGCAGACCAATATGCCACCCCACCACCACCCCTTCCATCACATGTATTTATGTCGAGTGATGACTAAAGCTATATACATTCAGCTGTACAACTTTTTTAACATATGCTTCATTTGCCTCGATGACATATTACATTTGTTAAAGAACATAACAGTTATAGAACTTCTGATATCAGTATACATCATTCAAGTACTTCTGAAATTCCCAGAGATATCAATTATATAACTACTATTTTCATTAATGATTCTATATGACAAGTTCCAATCTACATATGTATATACTCTTAATTCAAAATCACTCCAGCATGCAGAAATAATTCAAAATCACAAAATTAAAGTAATAATGCAATTTTCAATAAGAAAATACTTACATTAAGTCTGTCGAACACTCTTGTCTTATCAGCTTCAGTGAGGTCTTTCCATTTGGTTGGGACTGGAATTAGGTTACGAATGATAATCCCTAGTTCATTTGATAATTTTGCAGACTGTTCTTTGTCAAGTGGCCTGTTTTTCTCCTTCGATATCTCAATACGCATCTTTTTCCCGGTAGCTTTGATAATCTTCTGAAGCCCCTTACCACGTGTAGGTCCACGAACTTTTTTCGTTATGGTAGAATCTGTATTCGAAACTTTAAAAGAAAATAAACAATATTAGCAACAAATGAACAATAGTAAGAAACATTTCAAAATTAGTTTTGTACCTGCATGGCTTGTGGAGGTTTCGGGACTAGTCTGTTGCGTTGATGGCGAGATATTTGCAGATTCTACATCCATTACGTGTTCAATCGTGGGTGCCATGGGAGCTATGGGAGTCGTGAGTGCCATGGGAACTATGGGAGTCATGAGTTCCATGGGAGCTATGGGAGCCGTGGGTGCTGTAGGTGCCGTGGGTGTCGTGGTAGTCAGGGGTGCCGTGAGATCCGGGGGTGCCGAGGGAGCCTCCTTCATGCTATATGACCGAAGACATCTTCCTGGCGCCATACTGAAAAAGAACATCAAAACACAATTTTTTGCATATTTAGTAATGAATAATAAGAAAGAATAACATGTAGTATTATAAAATATTGTAAATTCTACACCACTTGACTGAAATAAAACAAAACTATAAATAGACATGAATCCACAATTTCACAAAATTTTCAATAAATCCAGCAGTACACTCCATTACATAGTTTCTATTAACAAATTTAATCTATATCACTATCATCATCCTCAACCACTACGAGTTCTTCCGTATTTTCACAGTATTCATCAAGTGTTTCGTCTTCATCATCGACGCCATCAAGGGAAATAATGTCGTCGTCTGATGGTACTCCTTTGTCTATATCCACAATTCCAGCATCAATAGTGTCCGCCTCTACATCGTTTCTCTGCAACTGACCAACATCAACTTCTATAATCTCAGAAGCCCCTGATGAAGCATTTTCCTGGTACACAAAATCGTTTGTTTCTGATACATCTGTGTCCATTTCTTCCACCCCAAGATCATACAAGTGTCTATGCTGGAATTCCTGAACAACTTGCCAATATTTTCCCAATTTTGTGTCATTGAGATAAAACACTTGTTTTGCTTGAATGGCTAGCACATAAGGATCACTCTTATACCACCTACCATTAACATTGATGCTTGTAAAGTGATCATCGATTTGTATTCCTGATTTTTTCTTTTTATCAGCTTCAAACCAGTCACACTCAAAAAGGAGGACTCGGTTTCCTTTGACATACTCTAACTCGATAATATCGTTCAATAAACCATAAAAGTTAATCTCTTCGTCATTATGATCTCCTTTAACAACTAAACTGCTGTTTTGACTTCTCCTGCGATTGTCACGATCTTTAGTGTGAAATCTAACTCCGTTTACTATGCAACTTTTGTACTTATTTGCCCGTACGTCAGGACCACATGCTAAGGCATATAATTGCTCAGTACATTCTGGAGACTTCTGGCCGTACAACTTTTTCATCTATTAAAGATAAAATTTGAATGATATAAGTTAAACCAATTATATTTCTTAAAAATTAATTAAATTTATACATCAATATTATGTTATGATAACTTTACTTAAACTTACGCGTTCTTCAAACCAGCTAGGGAAATTTCTTCGACTTCTCTCTTCTAAATTCAAAGGGCTTTCTTTCTTCAGCTCCTCCATATGCTCACTAACAATGGTAATAATTATAACAATAAGCTTCGTAGAAGTTGGAAAATTAATACTTATGAAGATTACTTCCTAGTTATTAACTTACTCTATATATGGAGCCACTTTCTCACAATTATTCAACGTATACCACCGCATCATTTCCATCTCAGTCACTGTGAGAAAGTCAAAAGTACATGCCCCAAAAGGGCGTACCTTTTGAGAGAATACATCCAATCCCTCCTCTTGCTCCTCCCCATCATAATTTCTTTCCGAGCGGTTGAGTTTAGTTTCAATCCCGTCAAAGTACATCGAGTAAAATGTCAAACATTCATTAACGATGTAGGCTTCTGCTATAGAACCTTCTGGTCGAGCTTTATTACGCACGTAACCCTTTAATGTGCCCAAGTACCTATTAGCATTTACAATGATATAAATTACCTCATGTTAAATCTATAAACTATACGTAAAAAATAAGTATTTTGGCTTAAACCCCCACTTTTAATGTCAAGTTTGACTTAAAAATTGGGGGCTATGTCGAAATAGCCCTAAAATATGACAATGAGTATATTGACATACCTTTTAATAGGATACATCCACCTATATTGCACCGGTCCTCCGAGCATTGCCTCTCGCGGCAAATGAATAGCTAAGTGGACCATTATATCAAAAAAAGCCGGTGGATAAATCAATTCTAGTTTGCACAAAATCACGACAATGTCTTTCTCCAACCTCTTCAGTTCTTCTACATCCAGTGTTTTACAACACAAATCTTTGAAAAAATTCCCCAACTCAACAATTGCATTGTATACTTCCTTGCGCAAATATCCACGAGTCCCAACGGGCAATAAACGCTGTAATAGAACATGACAATCATGGCTTTTCAACCCCGATACCTTACCATCACCAACGTTCACACACCGTGAGATATTCGAAGCATATGCATCTGGAAACTTCACTGATTTCAAGAACTCACAAAAACCTTGTTTCTCTAACTTACTAAGTGTATAACATGCAGGCGGCATTATATATTTATCCCCATTCCGCTTCAAATGTAATTCCTTCCTTATCTTCATATCCTCCAAATCTTGCCTCGCCTTATACGTGTCTTTTGTTTTTCCCTCAGTATTTAATAAAGTTCCCAACACACTCTCACAAATATTTTTTTCAATATGCATAACATCAAGGTTGTGTCGAAGTTTTAATGTTTTCCAATATGGTAATTCAAAAAAAATGCTTTTTCTTGTCCAATTGAGCTCTTCAGGTGTACGTTTCCTCTTTTTATTACCCAAATGTTTTCCTGGTATATAACCATCGACATGATTCAATTGTCGCAACAAATCATCCCCATTTAAGTTCATGGGCTTTAATCGGAGCTCTTGCTTACCATCAAATTTTCTACTCTTCCTCCATATATGGTTGGGATCCAGATATCGGCGATGGTCCATATAACATATCTTACTCCTTATTCTTTTCGAAGAAGTATCTTTGTTACACGTAGGACAAGCCATATAACCCTTAGTGCTCCAACCAGACAAATTACCATACGCCGGAAAGTCATTTATAGTCCACAAAACTGCTGCATGCATTTGAAAATTCATTTTGGTGGATGCATCATATGTTTCTACACCAACTTCCCATAACTCATTCAACTCGTCAATTAATGGTCGTAAATACACATCCATATCCTTACCTGGTGCCAGAGGTCCTGGAATAAGTAATGACATCATAAAAAATGACTCTTTCATACATAACCAAGGCGGCAAGTTATATGGCATAAGTATTACTGGCCACATGCTATATGAGTTGTGCATATTACTAAAGGGGTTAAAACCATCACTTGCTAGGCCAAGCCTTACATTACGAGGGTCTTGAGAAAACCACTCGTGCTCCGCATCAAAATCCTTCCATGCACTAGAATCTGCAGGATGTCTCAATACATTATCTTTGACACGTTTTTCTTTATGCCACTTCATATCATCAGCCGTTTTTCTCGACATAAACAGTCTTTGGAGTCTTGGCTTTTGTGGAAAGTAACGAAGTATTTTGTGAGGAATGCGTTTACCCCCGTCATTATTAACCTTCCATCTAGACTCTCCACATATTGGACACTCATGTTTATTTTCAAGCTCCTTCCAAAACAAACAACAATCATTTTTGCATGCATGAATCGATACGTATCCTAATCCCAAGCCACGCAACATGCTCCTTGCCTCATAATCTGATTTTGGAAGCGTCTCACCATCGGGGAAAGCTTCCTTCAATAGTTCAAGCAACATCTTGAGTGATTTATTACTCCAGTGATTGATCACTTTCAAGTGGAGAAACTTCACGAGGAAAGACAGTGCAGAGAATTTTTTGCAACCAGGATATAATTCACGCTCTGCATCTTTCAATAATTTGTTAAAATTTATCTTATCCCCGGCACCAACTTGTCTAGGAGTATTACCAATTTCAAACGCTTCAGATGGACCAGCATCAAAGAAAAACCCTTTCTGCATGTCTTCCAACACTTCTTGCATCTCGTCCCCTTCTTCATTTTCATTACCAATCCAATCATCGACATCAATATTATCATCATTAGCATCATCATGAACTATATCATTAGAACATTCCCCGTGATATGTCCATTGTGTGTAGGTGGTACAAATACCTTTTAAGAAAAGATGATCTTCTACTTCATCAATATTTCTGAGATCGATGTTAAGACAATTGCAACATGGGCACCTAATGTAACTGTTGGGTCCCATATGATCCTTTGCAAATCGAATGAATGATCTAACACCCAAGACATACTTTTCACAAAATCTATTTGTTTCTTGCATCCAACTCTTATCCATCTAGTTCACATGAAAAATCAAACACATTAAAATATTAGTTTATTCTTTCATATAATATTTTTGTTGTCTAAGAATCCAGAGCATAAGATAGAATATGTTTATTCATAACCACTAATCAATATCCATAAAACTAGAGGATATAGGTAAGCCCTCAAGTCAAAACACAACATTTCTAATTAGGTTCCCACTACATAAACCTAAGTCCCCTTATCAATGAAAAAGCAACACACAACATTAACAATTAAACAGGTGTTTTCGTCAATCTTATTAAAAATTTTCTACATATTTATACTACCTATTGGGCAGGTGCACTACATATACGGTGCGTAGCAAGTTAAGTAGAAAAAAACTAGTTAATACAAGTGGGATCTAGTAAAATACTAAACAAAGTCGTAGTAAATACCTTAAAATTATAATCCACAATTTGAAGGGTACAAGTCATTGGAACAAATAAATTACATATTATTGTTACAAAATAGGTCTTAACAATGGTTTAGTACTAGAAAAAAATAAATTAGTGATTCCATTCTGATGACTATTAATCAAACACTCAATTTTCACCAGTTAGAACTTTAAAAAAATAAGAATCGTATTATATATTTATATTCAACAGATAACTCTTCACTAATTAATATACTGGAGATAAAAATTATGTTTTCTGAGTAATCTAATAGGAATCTAATACTATCACCCAAAATAGGACCACAAACTCGATTTCTTTTAAACCTATTTACCCGTCCTATTAAAACTTTCTTAATGTAAAACGCAAGACATGGCAGAGCGCCAATGTTGGTAGATTTAAAGGAGCATGGAAAAAGAAACTTTGAATATACGGATTTTGAGAACAATGTCAAAATTCATGTCTATATCTAAAACAATAAAAGTACATAGGTATGCACCAATAAATTTAACATAAACAAGATATTATCAAGATCCTACTATTAAACAGGATAGAAATCTGAATGAGGTAGGGGTTATAAAAAAAAATCAGCAAACACAATAAGAATAAATCAATACACGCGAACAAGAAAAAATCAGCACACACCACCAAGATTAAATCCCCGAAATTTTATTTCAAGATTAAATCCCTAAAAATTTATTTCAAGATTTAACAAGATTAAATCTATAGAATTATGTCAAACAAGATTTGTTTCGAGATTAAATGTGTCAAAATAACCCAAAACCCACTTAAAAAAATTATTCTATCTTTCAAATTCTTATAGATTGTATATTAATGTGTTACAAAACAAGATTATAGAGTGAGTGTGTTACAAAAGAAATCACAAAACAAGACTAAGGGTATTACAAATATTAAAAAACAAGACTCCCAAACGTTTTGCCTAAAAAAAAAATGAAACCTAAGGGATGTAATTTAAGGGGTTGTCTGGATTTTAGCCTAAAAATTACAACACCAATGTGGGGATTTGGGGAAAGGTTTTAAAGAACCGTATATACCAAACCATTCCCTCCAAGCCTTAATAAAGACCCAAAATCAGATCTAACCCTTTTTTCCCAATCTGAAATGATGAGATCATGAGATGAACTCAAAGCTTTAATGTATACACCGAGAGAGAGATGCAATAAAATCAAACGTTTTGGACTAAAAAAAATGAAACCTAAGGTATGTAATTTAAGGGGTTGTTCACCGAGAGAAACAGAGAGATATGTATACACCGAGAGCGAGCGAGAGAGAGAGAGTACCTTTCACCGAGAGAGAGATGGAGATGGAGCGAGCGATGGAGATGGAGAGAGAGAGAGCGAGCGAGAGAGAGTACTCCCAAACGTTTTGGAGGGCTGGGTACAGGTCGTTTGGTTTTGGTGGGACATTAAAAAAAAGATTACCTTTTACCACTAAAGAAAGGGTTGTTAAAAAACATATATATTAGGCCACGAAAATAATTTCGTTGCAAAAACAATATATTAACTATTACAAAATATTTCGTTGCCAATAATAAATATTTTGTTGCTAAACATTTCGCATTTAGACCCAAGCGCGGGAAGACGTGGGCGCCAATTTTTTGGGACCTATTGTCAACGAAATTTTAATTTTCGTTGCCAAATATAATACTTTTCGCCACGAAATAAATTTCGTAGCAGATGTTGATATTTAGCCACGAATTTTTTTTTGTAGGTAAGAAAATCGCAGCTAAATGTAAGTTTTGTTGTAGTGAGTAGTGAACCTCATTTGATTGGATTTTAGACTTATTGAGTTTGTAAGCCAACATTGCATTTGAGTTAGATCTCCATTGATTCCATTATTTACCTTATTTTAGTTTTGCCTTTTTGTTTTACAGTCATTAGCGGTGGTTACGATTGGTGATGAATAAATGGCACAAAGAATAGACAACGTCGTGGGTGTAGAAGACATGAAGAGATTATATCCTCAGATGCGTGCCTGTATTGCTTTCTACTTAAGACATCATTGTGTAACCTATTCTTCTCACAACCATGTATAATATAGAACTACATTAACTGCAACTCTAAATAATCTTTTTAATAATGTTGATTATAGCTATAATTATAATCGCAGACGTGAAAAAGGTAGCTTCAAAAGCATGAGGTAAAGACCAGGGATCTC
Organism: Sambucus nigra; assembly: GCA_949130495.1. Lineage (NCBI taxonomy): Eukaryota > Viridiplantae > Streptophyta > Magnoliopsida > Dipsacales > Adoxaceae > Sambucus > Sambucus nigra. Next base: position 304,857,246 of record OX422217.1, on the reverse strand, counting down.
CTTTTTCCAGTCCCTGGCTTCGAACTTAGAGACATGCAAAAGGTATTTATTCTGTTAGTGAGCTTCTTATTAGGCTGAGATAATTATAGGAATCTGTTGTAGTTGCAGAGATAATTATATACATATAATAACAGGTAATTATTTTATTCGTGTTTTACTTTTTCTTATCATTTTTTTTTGTAATAATGAACACAAATTTATTTCCCTCAATGATGATCCATGTAAAAATGATCCTTAATTATACTGCACAAATTTATATAAGAATACTTAAATTAATCAACGCATAATTTTTTTTAAGACATAGGATTAAAAATACATCGTTAGAGGCACTCACACCTCGTACGGGACCAATGTAATTTGTAGGAATTGACTGCATAATCACTAAACTCCCTGTTTGAGAATATAACGAGAATTTGAAAATTTGTAAATGTAGGCCTAAAAAAACGTCGTTAGAGGGTGAAAACCCAAACTATCTCCGAAACGGTCTTATAAGTGGCACGAACACCTAACACAGGACTGATGTAACTCATAAGAACTGACCGCATAGCCACGAGTCTTCCTGTTTGAGAATATGACAAGAATTTTCAAATATGTAGACTTAGTCTTAAAAAAATGTCGTTAGAGGGTGAAAATCCCAAACAACCCCTAAACGGCCCCGTACGAGGCACAAACACCTTGCACGTGATCAATTTATCTCGTAGGAACTAATCGCGTGGTCACGAGACTCCTCGTTTCAGAATATGGAAATAATTTTAAAATATCTAGATTAAGCTTAAAAACAAGCCATTAAAGGGTGAAAACCAAAACTAGTGTCCAAACGGTCCCATAACAGGTATGGACACCTTGCACGGGACCAATGTAACTTATAGGAACTGACTGCGTAGTCACGAGTCTCTCAATTTGAGAGTATGATGACAATTTGTAAATATGTAGACTTAGGCTTAAAAATAATTCGTAAGAGGGCGAAAGCCCCAAATAGTCACAAACGACATCGTAAGAGGCACTAACGCCTAGCATGGGACCAATTTAACTCATAGGAACTGACCGCGTAGTTACGGAACTTTCAATTTGAAAATGTGATGAGCATTTTTAAATATCTAGATTACGCTTGAAAAAAAGTTGTTAAATGGTAAAAATCCAGACCACCCCCCAAACGGTACCATAAGAGGCATGAACACCTCACACATGACCAATATAACTTGTAGGAACAATCCACATTGTCATGGGTCTCCCGGTTTGAGAATATGACCATAGTTTAAAAATATCTAGATTATGCCTAAAAATATGCCGTTAGAGGGTGAAAACAAAGCAATCCCTCAAACTGTCCCTTAAGAGACACTAACACCTCACATGGGACCAGTGTAACTCATAGGAATTGACCTCATACTCACAAGTCTCTCGATTTGATAATATGATGATAATTTAAAAATATCTAGGTTAGGCTTAAAAAAAGATCGTTAAAGGGTGAAAACCCAAACCAGCCCCCAAATGGCTCCGTAAGATGTATGCACACCTTGCACGGGACGACCAATGAAACTTGTAGGAACTGGACACCTAGTCACGGGGCTCCCAGTTTAAGAATATAATGATAATTTGGAAATATATAGATTAGGCTTACAAACATGCCCGTTAAAGGTTGAAACCCAAACCAACCCCAAGTGACCCGTAAAAGGCATAAAGACCTCACACAGGACCAACATAACTCATAGGAACTGACCGCGTAGTTACAAGACACTCAGTTTGATAATACGACGATAATTTTAAAATATTTAGAGTAAGATTAAAAACATGCCATGACAGGATGAAAACCCAAAACAAGCCTCAAATGGTCTAGTAAGAGGCACGAACACTTCCCACGGGACTAATGCAACTTATAGGAAGTGATCGTATAGTCACGGGATATCCGATTTGAGAATATAAAGACAATTTGAAAATATCAAGAATTTTGTTCAAAAAACATGTTATCAAAGGGTGAAAACCCAAAACAACCCCCAAACGAATCCATAGGAAGCATTAACACCTCATAAGGGACCTATGTAACTCATAGGAATTGACCCTGTAGTCACCGGTCTCTCGATTTGAGAATATGACGATAATTTTAAAACATCTATATTATGTTTAAAAACAAGCCGCTAGAAGGGAGAAAATCCAAACCACACCCCAAACGGCCCCATAAGAGGCATCAACACCTCGCATATGACCAATGTAACTTGTAGGAACTAACTGCATAGTTACGGGTCGCTCAGTTTGTTAATATGATTATAATTTGAAAATATCTAGATTAAGATTAAAAATATGCCGATAAAGGGTGAAAACCTAAACTAGCCCTCAAACGGTTCCATAAGAGGCCCTAACACCTCGCACAGGACTAATGTAGCTCGTAGAAACTAATCGTGTCGTCACAGGTCTCTCGATTTGGTAATATGACGATAATTTGAAAATATTTACATTATGCTTAAAAACATGCCGTTTGAGGGTGAAAACTCAAAACAATCCTCAAACGGCCCCGTAAGAGGCACTAACAGCTCACATGGGACTAATGTAACTCTTAAGAGCTGACCACATAGTCACAAGGGTTTCGATTTGAGAGTATAAGAATAATTTCAACTCATATATGAAAATTTTCATATTGAATAAGTTTTTTTTAAAATTACTTTGTTACTAATATCACTTCTTTTTTGTATCATATTTTTTTGTAGGACAACATTTTATCGTTAGCTTTTATCCACGTGGAACACACAAAGAAGTCAATGGTTTACAACAAGGGGATTATATATGTAATGTGATTAATATTTAGGATTCTATTTTTTTGTGTTATGGCCATGCGGCCTTTTGTAGTTTTATTGTTAACTTTTTGGACATGCGATTTTTGGTTATTTTATCATTATATTTTATGGCCGTGTGGGCTTTACATTACACAAGTTTTATATTAACAAGTTTTAGAGTGTCCCAAAAATCGAGGAAATTTTATCAAATTTTTTTTGGTCTGTTAAGACTCGCATTGTTTTGAAGTTTCTATATGTCCATTAGTTTATCAAAAACTTGCAAGATTTGCGAATTTTCTTATTTTTGAATAATTAATTTTTTTTCGTTGATCCAAAAATTTGGCACAGTTCAAACCCGTGCCATAAGTTTATCAAATTTTGGCACAGTTTTGAACTATATAAAAAATGAACCAAAATCTACTCAACCTAACACATTTATAAAATGTGCCAAAAGTGTGCTAGAAATATCAAATTCTGGCACGGTTTAAAAGTGTGCCAAAAGTGTACCTGTTTGGACGAATCTGGAACACTTTTAAATCGTGCCATAAAAAAATGGTCATTCTAGAACACCTAATTCTGGAATAGTCCAAAACCATGCAAAATTTGATCTAGCACAACTTTCAACCGTGTTAGATTGCTATTTTTGCTGTAGTGTTACATCCATGTAGTGATTCATCCTTGGGATCCACCGACTCGACATCCCTCTCACTAAGTGTGGCAGAAAATGAACCTTTGCCTTTGCCTTCCCTCTTTTACTACGTCGGGCACTCGTGAGATTTCTAACCTCTAACCTCGCACTCGTAACATCATTCTTCGTCTTTCCTAGGGTAAACTTTTCTTTCTTCTTTCAAAACTTTTTCTTTGCCGATTTATATTTTTAAGGAAATATTTTTATAAATGTCCGTCATAATTAATTATGTCGTATAACGTTACAACCATCGAAGAAGTTCAAGAGTAATCTACATCAAGACGGATCCGAATATATCAAGGTTCTTCAACAAAAAGCTTCCGCAGAGTTTACTCTGGTAATGTTATGTTTTAAATACCTTAACTTTGCACTTGGAGCTTTGGGACATTTTTTCAAAATATTTTCTAAGTGTTGGAGCGGACTTTTTTCATCAAAATTTGAGAATGAGTAATTTTCTAAGTCCTGTAGCGTTCCTCGATTTTGACGCTCAGGTCGTTCAAGCGTGATCACCATCTCGTTTGAGAGACATTAGATGTCGCGCTATGTTGTTCAAAAGACACGTGTACTGATTAGGCATAAATTCTTCATATTTATCCCCTTAATTTCGGTATTTTTATGATCCTGTGTGGTGTAAATAGATTGGATTTGGCTTATACTTATGCTACTAACCCTTTTTGGCAAGTATTTCGTATTCTGTATATCTCTTACGTGTTTTTAAGGTATTTCGTGCAAGTTAGTGCTAAAGAGAACTCAAAACAGTGAAAGAAAACCAATAAACGGGGAGTAAAGGGCATTTTCATAATTTTGCAGCCTTATTCCGGAGGTGGGGTAAACTGGAAAGTTAAAGAGATTTCAACTACAAGAACATTGTAAGAAACGGAACGTCAATCAGAGTCTCGGTGTGAAAGTTATGAGCATTCAAAGATAGAAGAAAAATTCAAAGAAGCACAGGACCGGTCCGCCCACAAATTAAAAGAACCGGTTTGCACAGGACAGGTCCACCAAGAAATTAAAAGAACCGGTCCGTACTGCCACATTCCAGAGAACCCGGACCAAAGACGGATCAAAATTAAAGAAAAATAAAAGAACCAGTCCGCCACGGACTGGTCCGCTCAAGAAATAAAAGAACTGGTCCGGATCCAAGGCTAACCAGTCCGGAGGAGGACATGACTGGTCCAGGCAAACAGGTCCGAAGGAGGAGAGGACCGGTCCGGTTGTCGTAATTTTAATTTTCTAATCTTCCTCTAATGGAGAGTCCTAGTGCAACAAAAACTCTTGGTTTCTTGTAGGGTATATAAACCCGTTTTAATATCATTGTTAGGACGGAGAATTAATATAATTTTCCATTCTTTTAAGAAAACCCTAGTTTAGAGATAGTTTATTCTTTTAGTTTCAAGAGTGAAGATTATTCAGATTTATGTGATTACAAGTGTTCTTAATTGCTGCTTTTACTGCTTTGGTAAGATTAGGAGTTACTTTTCTTCAGTCCAATTCCTTTCTACACCATTCTACTAGTTTTCCTTAGTTTAATCATGGTTTTCTGCAATTTAAAGATCGTTTTCATTACTTTCAGCATGCTAGACTAGATTTTCTAAGGTCGGGATACATGAACCTAGCCTGATGTGATAGTTGCATGTGTATAATATTAATCCTCTTAATTTAGTGATTTATTACGACCGTATTGTGTAGGAACACGATAATTGTTGATCTTTGGATCTCTTTTGCTTTCGAGTAACCGGGAAGCTTTAGAATGCAATTCGAGTGTAACTATCGAAATACCGATTTACTCGTCCTCTGATTAAGTATGATGCGGGCTTGAACCTCTTATACGTAATGCTTGGGAGTACTAAATTTTGGGTCTAATTAATCAGTTAAATTTACGATTAGTATTATATTTTGCAATACACTAGGGTTGGGGGATTGTATCCCCATCCGATTTTTCTCATCACATAGTTTATAGTTTTAAATCATTCTTCATCAGTATTTTAGGTAATTTTGTATAATTGCATCTTTTCATAATTTCATAATTGCATTTAGTGTAGTCATTACAAAAACCAAATCAATTTTCTTTTTCCTTTAGAGTCAGAGTTAGGATTTCTTTGTCTATCCAACGTCGTCACAATTCCATTGTCCTATTTCCCTGAGGATACGATCCCGACTTACCGCGTTTATTACTAACGCGATGGAATTTCACTTGAGCCTATAGAGAAGGCACTTCTGAGACACATTCTTAGTCGCGTCATGTTTTTGGCGCTGTTGCCGGGGACTTAGGTAGACTTACGATTAGATCGAGTCAATCTAAAGCTTTGACTAAAAATTTCCAAAAATCCAAAAACATAAAAAAATTCATCAAAATACAAAAAGATTCATCATCATCTCTCATAAGCTGTTAATGAAAAATTCTGAACTCACTCCCACACCCCATAATACTCCAACCAGTATTCACGTAAATCCAATTGTTGAGTACGATCCTGATAGCTCCCACACTCCTAACGCCCCACAGTTCTAGATTCCACCTCCCACACCGTCACACTCAATCTCTAATAACACTCTATTTTCTTTCTTAGGACACACTTCAGAGCACACTCTGAGTACACTAAGTGAGGAGACCGAGTCGCTAAGAGAGAGAGAGATGTCGCAAGACGGTAGTGCAACTGCCGGTGAGGAGGCGGCCCCATACCGCCCGCTGAGAGAAATCTTATATCCCGAGCGCACTGTCACTCCGGGATGCATTATACTCCCATATAATGCTGGGAAATTTCGTTTAAAAAATGGGATGATCCAGATGTTACCCAATTACCATGGTATGGATTCTGAAAAGCCATATCTTCACATTAGGGAATTTAAGGATGTGTGCGATACTCTTAATGATCAAACATGCACACAAGAGGTGATCCGCCTCAAACTCTTCCCTTCTCGCTGAAAGATAAATCTAAGACCTGGCTATGGTCTTTACCTCCAAGCTCGATTCCATCATGGAACGAGTTGCAATCTATATTTCTCAAGAAATTCTTCCCACCACATCGAACAATCTCCATAATGGCTCAAATTCAAGCCTCCAGACAATCAGAAAATGAGCCATTTCATCGATGTTACGAGCGTTTGAATGAGTTAGTTACTTCATGCCCCCATCATGGATTTGATACAGCGCAAATCATTTCCTTTCTCTATAATGGGCTAAATTTTAATTTCAAATAACTCGTTGAAACCATGGGTAGTGGTCCTTTTGTCGAACTAGACGCCCACGATGCTGAGCTTCACCTGAGGTATGTCGTCGAGACTACCCAATCCTGGGATACATCTGATCCTAATGCTCAAAATTGAAATCGTCAAGTGACCACAACTCCAGCGGCGTCTGGCCTATTTCACGTAGATAAGAATTCTACGACGGATAGTCGATTGGATACACTTGAGAAAGGATTTCGAGACCTATGTGAGGTATTGGGAAGAGGACCAACTGGATCCATACCGAACCCCGTCGAGAAGGTGTGTGCGATTTGTGAGGCGGGTCATTCTACTGAGGAATGCCCAACTATACCCGCCTACAAAGTGAAGCTTCAAGAACAAGTGAGTGGGGTAGGAGGATTTAAGGGGGATTTTGGGGCACCCCACTGGAATTCTTACAACCCTTTGTAGAAAAACCATCCTGGTTTTAGCTATGGTAAGCAACATGCTGTGATGAATTCTAATTCACATGTTGTCCCTCCTCCGCCACAACACTTTCAACAAGTTCCACACATGCAAGGACATGTGCAAGCACCACCACCTCAAGGAGCATATATCCCTCCACCGCGGAGAACTCTCGAGGATACAATGAATCAATAGCCAGACTGCAACCAATTCTAGACATGATCGCCTGATTAGCGACATAAATGCAAATCTGTCAAAGATACAATCCTCGTTAAGTGTCCAAGAGAAGGGAAAGTTTCCTGCCCAGGGCCAAAGACATCCCCTAGGTCAAATTAGTGTTAGCTCCACATCCCATGACCATACAGAGCAATGTAGCGCAATAATCACTCTACATAGTGGGAGAGTAGTTGACTTGTCGCCTCCCCCACACGATGCAACTAAAGACAAGGAGACTTTGCCCGACACGAAAGAGGCCGGAGATGTACCCTTGAATGAGAGTGATAAAGAAGGCACTAGTGAGCTCGAGGTAGTAGCGAAACACCCCACCGCTGCCCCATACCCTCAACGGTTGGTCCCGCACACCAAAGAGACTTCTCGGGACGATGTTTTGGATGTCCTTGAACAAATAAAGATTAATTTACCTTTTCTCGAGACCATACAAAAAATTCCTGCATATGCTAAGTGATATACCCATATATACACACGGCTAGACTGAGGACACCCTGTACCAGGATGGGGTCAGGGTGACCCCATCATCAGGCTCCAGACAACCCCTCAGGGGCCGACCCATCATCAGGCTCCAGACGACCCCTCAGGGGTCGACCCTTCATCAGGCTCCAGACGACCCTTCGAGGGGACGACCCTTCATCAGGCTCAAGATGACCCTTCAAGGGGACGACCCTTCATCAGGCCAGGGCGACCCTCCAAGGGGCCGACCCTTCATTAGGCTCCAGACGACCCTTTGAAGGGCCGACCCTTCATCAGGCTCTTGAAGACACTTCGAGGGGCCGACCCTTCATCAGGACCGGACGACCCTCCAAGGGGCCGACCCTTCATCAGGATCCAGACGACCCTTCGAGGGGCCGACCCTTCATCAGGATCCAGACGACCCTCTGATCCTCCAAGGGGCCGACAGTACGAGGCCTAAATTGGGCCTGACTCACTATCAGAAGGAACTTTGCCCTCGGCCTCGTGTTACAGGCCAAGGGTGATGTCATCACAGCGCGTGGTTTGGGAGACGCGTGGAACAGTGCGCGTGAGGCTCACATGGCACGTGGGAGACCGTTATAACCAAATCACACCCTCACGTGAGGGAATATTATGTCATCATTTGGCATCTACAGGTGTCAATAGGAGATTGGCTAGATCATAATTCACATGCACCATGCATACTTAGGGGGTACACTACACCCCCCAAGACCTATATATACTTATCACCTACAACCCTACAGGGGGAGATCGATAATTGTAACCCTAGGAAAAGCTCTGCTGATACACACAGTAGAGAGCGAAAGTGAGCTTATGTGCATTGTATCCAAGGCCATTAGTTCCCATACTTAGTGGATCACACACTCACAGTGGATGTAGGCCTAATTGGCTGAACCACTATACATAATTGTCTTATTCCTCTTATACTAATCTCCTTCTACACACTTACACAGTTACACACATACATCTCTATGGCTGCCATGATTACTGTTGTTTGAGCTCATCATCACTTATCTGATGGTGCTAAATCCAAGCATCATCAGTTTGGTGCCGTCTATGGGAACAAGAAGACGTCTCTTCCTTGAATACAGCTTTACCTCACTGGGCACTCTGGTGGTGACCCAGTCCTCCCCCTGTGTGGAGATGTTTCACCATTAAAGGAGACCCATTAAGGTTCTCAAGATTACAAACCTTCTTCAGTGCAGCTCTTCATAGCTCAAACACATGGCACCCGAGATTCCACCACCACCACTTCCCCCACCGGATGATGGAGGAGGACCCAGTTCCAGTCAGCCACCACCTCAGTCTGAGATGGCTGATGTCGCGGCAGCCTTGAAGTCTCTGGCAGCGAGCCAGCGAATTATGCAGGAGCAGTTCACAGCTCTGAGCCAGAACATACTAAGACCACCAGGGGTCTCATCTGAGATGATTACTCCGGCAGCAGCTCTAGGACATCATGAGGCCAGGGGACCACCCCAGGAACCACGTAAAGACCTGCCACCCCCTCAGCGGTGTAGGGATGTTGCTGACCCCCGGCGTCTATGCCTGGGGAGGCAAGGAAACCCTTACCCTGAAGACAGGTATGATGATCTGGAAGGGGAGGAAGCCCCCATAGAATGCTGGGAGCCGTATGAGGTCTCCAACAATACCGTACAACCTCTCTAGGAGAGAAGAGGGAAGTGTGGAAGGCAAAATCCCGATGATCGCCCAAGAGGCTTTGCTTTCGATCGCCTGAGCAGGGGATCGGCCTTTGAGAGGCTGGGCCCAGTGAATGACCTGAGGGAAAAATTGTCTAGATCAAGGAGTGCTGCGAGGTCCAGAAGGGAGGCTGCTGATGGCCGACCCCATGGGGGCCGACCCCAAGGACGGGACGACGGTCAGGGGGAGGTAAACAGCTGACACAGGCCAGCCACGGCAGAACCCTTAGTCCATCTCAAAGAAGCGACATGGGATAACATTGGCCAAGCTGACCCTACGAGGCCTTAGAATAACTCGATCCAGCGACTGGAGGATAAGATCGGCGATATACTGAAAAGCCGTGACCCTCTTCAGAGGGGATACACCATAGGCTCACCCTTTGTGGAGAAGATAGTTAACTTCCCTACGCCATAAGAGTTCAAGCCACCTGTGGTCACCCCAAGATATGACTGGAGCACCAACCCTGTCCACCATGTTGAGATGTATCAATCAGCAGTAGACATATACTCTATCTCAGATGAGATGAGGTGTCGTACCTTCTCTGGTACCCTGACTGGGGCTGCACATGTCTGGTACACGTCTCTTCCAAAAAATTCCATTGAAAACTTTAAGCAGTTGGCAGACCGGTTCATCCACAACTTTTGCTTTGGGATGAGGCCATAGAAGAAGACCACCCACCTGCTCTATGTTAAGCAGGGGAAGAATGAGAGTCTGAGGGACTACATAGCCAGATTCAATAAAGAGAAGATGGAAGTGGAAGACTATGAGGAGAGCATAGCTATGACAACCCTGATTGGAGGACTCCAAAAGGGGAATCTGTTATGGAAGCTTGCTGAAGACCCCCCTAGGATGATGGCTAAATTACTATCAACAGCAGGAAAGGTGACGAACGCCGAAGAGGCAATGGCCGCAAAATACGAAGACGGAAAAGGAGGCACTTGTGGGGGTAAATACCCTAAGAAGAACAAAGAGTGGAAAAAGAGGTCTACGGACGATAAGTTCGCTGGTTACACCCCACTAACGGTCAGCTGTGAACATATTCTCAATGAAATAAAGAGTGACCGATCCCTGAAGTGCCCTGAGAAGTTGAGGGAAGCCCCCAATAAGAGGAACACGAACCTGTGGTACGAATTTCACCAAGACCACGACCACATAACAGACAAATGCTTTGCTCTGAAAGATGAGATTGAGAAGATGCTGAAAGAAGGGAAGATCAGAAAGTACATCGACAAAGGTGCCTTCAAGAGGGGCCAAGGGGACGAACCCAGAAAGAAGCGAGGCAATTCATGTAGAGAAGGTCCTAAAAAAAGTGGGGACAACCCTGACCTCCCGCTGAGAGACGATGAAGGCCCTGTCAAGAGGCTTAATATAATCTCGCTCGGAGTGGGAATGATCTCCGGGGGTCTATCAGGAGGAGGGTCTGAGGTCGCTGACAGGAAGGCCCATGTGGCTGAGGCCAAGGCAGTGACGAAGACGGTACACTCAACCTCTTTGGAGGTCAAGTTAGGAAAGAGGAAGAAGGTCGATATGGACACTATGATAGTGGGGTTCTCGAGAATGGACTTTAAAGGCCTCCTAGCCCCACACGACGACCCGCTCGTCATCACAACTAGGGTGCACGGGTGTGAGGTGCCGAGGATATTGGTCGGCGGGGGCAGTTCTGCATATGTAATGTTTTAGCCGTGCTTCAAAGCCTTAGGTCTCAGTCGTGCTAGACTCGTCCCATACCATCATCCATTGATTGGGTTCAGTGGGGAAAAGGTTCATCCCCTTGGAGTGTATGAGGCCAATGTCACGATGGGGGACGAGTGGCCGAGATGGCTTACCAAGAAGGTCAGTTTCTTTGTGATGGATGAACATGTGTTTTCGTCCTACAACATCATACTGGGGCGTGTGGCCCTCAAGGGGTTTGAAGCTGTGCCATCTACGGTCCATCAGATGATTAAATTTCCTACCCCTTACTACAACTCTGCTGAAGAAAGAAAGGCACACAAGAGGGCTACAATCACTTACAATATTGATACCCTAGACCCCAGGGATGAGACGAAGCTAAATAAAGGAGAGGCCGTGGAAGAGGTAGAATCCATCATCCTGATGAGGATGACCTAGAAAAAACCGTCCAAGTCGGCAAGTCTCTGAAGCCCAATATCAAGGAAGACCTCATTAAACTGTTGAGGAGAAGACGAAGCGTCTTTGTGTGGAGCCATGTAGATATGCCAGGGATCGACCCTGAAATTATGTGCCACAAGATCAATGTGGTAGAGGGAGAAAAGCCGATAAAGCAAAAGAGGAGAATTTATACTCGAGAAAAGTATGAGGTCATTAGGGATGAGGTCAAGAAGCTGGAAGATGCTGAGTTTATTAGAGAGGTCATCTACCCTGAATGGCTGTCCAATGCAGTCATTGTCCCAAAGGCCAACGGGAAGTGGAGAATGTGTGTGGACTTCACCGACCTCAACAAGCACTGTCCCAAAGACAACTTCCCTCTCCCCCGTATTGACCAGATGGTAGACGCTACCGTAGGCCATGAGCTCATGAGATTTATGGATACCTATTCAGGGTATAACTAGATCTGCATGAACCCTGAGGGCTCGGAGAAGACAGCCTTCATTACTGACAAGGGGACATACTGTTATAGGGTCATGCCCTTTGGCATAAAAAATGCGGGGGCAACGTACCAGTGCCTCGTAAATAAAATGTTCAAAGACTAAATTGGGAACTCTATGGAGGTATATGTAGATGACATGCTGACTAAGAGTTTGAAGACAGATGATCATGTGGCAGACCTGGAGAGGACCTTTAATACGATGGACAAATACCAGATGAAGCTTAACCCGGCCAAGTGTGTCTTTGGGGTCGGAGCAGAGAAGTTCTTGGGGTTCATTGTCAACCAAAGAGGCATCGAGGCCAATCCTGAAAAGATAAAGGACCTTGTTGAGATGAAGACCCCCAAGTCCATTAAAGACGTTCAGAGACTCACAGGGAGAGTTGCTGCCTTGAACAGGTTCGTGTCTAGGGCCACAGACTGGTGTCTACCATTCTTCAAAATTCTCAGAAAAGCCTTCGAATGGAGTGAAAAGTGTGATGAGGCCTTCAAGGAGTTAAAATCATACCTGGGGTCTCCCTTGCTGTTGTCACGGCCCGTGCAGGGTGAATGACTTTATGTGTACCTTGCCGTCTCAGAGTCAGCCATCAGTGCAGCCATTGTGAGAGACGAAGACGGAGTACAAAAGCTTGTGTATTTTAACAGCAAGGCACTCTAGGGGGCAGAGCAAAGATATCCAAGGATGGAGAAGTTGGCCTATACCTTGATCCATGCATCGAGAAAGATGAAGCCATACTTCCAGTCCCATACAATGGTCATCCTCACTGACTCTCCCCTTAGGCATGTTTTGCACAAGCCTAAAAAATTAGGGAGGTTAATGGCCCGGGCTATAGAGCTGGGGGAGTTTGACATAGTGTATCAGCCTAGGACGGCCATTAAGGGGCAAGCATTAGCAGACTTTATGGGCGAGTTTACTTGGGAAGATGATGAAGCCGAGGGTAAGAGCCTCGGGAAGATATATACCCGACAAGGTGAGCTCACCGACACACCTACAGATAAGGCTGAGACAAGCACCACTAGAAGGAAAGTGGCTGAAAACAAAGAGGGAAGATATCTCTTTAGACAGGGGTCACTCATCGAGGGAAGTTTCTCAGAAGAGCATACCGTGTGGAGTCTCTTCGTCGATGGGTCCTCTTGCGAAAGCTGGAGTGGAGCTGAATTAATAGTATCAGCACCCGACGACACAGACATTGAGTACGCCCTGAGGTTCAACTTTAAGGCCTCCAACAATGAGGCCGAATATGAGGCCTTGATAGCATGCCTCTCCTTGGCCAGATCTCTTTGTGTCGGCCATATTTTGGTTTATAGTGATTCGAGGTTAGTAGTGAATCAGATACTAGGAGCCTACGAGGCCAAGGACGAGAGGATGGCTAGGTACCTTGAGAAGGTGAGGTCGTTACTGAAGGGCTTCAGAGACGTAAGGTTAAAGAGGATACCTAGGCTCGATAATGGTCGAGTTGACGCCCTTGCTAGGTTGGCCTCAGGAACTAGGACAGACATCAGGAGGACGGTCCCAGTGGAAATTTTGCTTTGGCCAACTATTGAAGACGCTGAGGGAACACTTAGCAATTGCCTAAATATTTCTCAGGAAGCTTCGTGGATGGACCCTCTGATCAGATACATTAAAGAGGGGGAGATGCCAGAAGCAAGGCAAGAAAGGAAGAAGTTGAGATACAGGGCTACAAAGTTCACTGTCATGGGGGACACCTTGTACAAAAATGGATTTTTACTCCCCTTATTTAGGTGTGTGCACCCATCTGAAGTCCCATCCATTTTGTAAGATGTGCACGAAGGATCGTGCTCAAGCCACATTGGGGGCAGATCCTTAGCGAAGAGGGTGATCACCCAAGGGTACTGGTGGCCGACCTTGGGGAAAGACGTCGCGGCATATGTAAAAAAGTGCGATAAATGCCAGAGATTTGCCACCATCCCTCACCAACCCCATCAGCCTCTTACCTCCATTACATCCCCATGGCCATTTACAGTTTGGGGGATTGACCTCGTAGGACCCTTACCAAGAGCAGTCAATAACTATCGGTTCCTCATCGTAGAGATTGACTATTTCTCAAAATGGGTGGAGGCCGAACTGATGGTCACGATTACAGAGCAGAAGACCTTCCAGTTCATCTGGAAAAATGTTATATGCAGATATGGTCTCCCCAACACCCTCATCTCGGATAACGGGACTATGTTCAAGAATACCTCTCTACAGAAGTACTATGAAAGGGTGAGTATCAAATAATTCTTCTCTACCCTGGGCCGACCTCAGGCCAATGGGCAAACAAAAGTTACAAACAGGACAATCCTAGATGGAATCAAGAAGAGGCTTGAGGAGGCAAAATGAAGATGGGTCAAGGTGTTATAGGCCGTGCTGTGGGCATACAGGACGACAATGAGGACCTCTACCGGAGAGACCCCATTCATGCTAGCTTATGGCACAGAAGCCGTCATCCCCACCGAGATTGGGTTTCCTACTCATAGGGTCCAAATGTATGACCCTCAGAGAAATACAGAAGAGTGGAGACTCGACTTAGACCTGATTGAGGAAAGGAAGGAAGATGCCGAGATAAGGAAGGCCGCCTACCAGCAGAGGGTGAAACAGAGACCAATTGCGATGGGGGACTTGGTCCTCAAAAAGACTTGGCAAAATCCCAACAAGTTCCATCCTAATTGGCATGGCCCATATTGGGTCATCGATGAAGTCGTCCCTGGGACCTATAGACTAGAAAACCTAGAGGGGGAACCCTTTTCCAACCCCTGGAATGCAGATCATTTGAAGAAATACTATCAGTAGTTTTGTAAAGTCCTATCGAACGACAGTTGTAAGAGGTGTTGCTCCGATAGAACACTTGGAAAATTAATGAGAAATATCAGTGTTCTCTCTCATCTTATGTTTATCAGTTCTAGTATGCATGGAAACATCTTCAGAGGACGACCCTCGGCCTATAATGAGGGACAATGGAGGGGACGACCCCACCATTGCCCTCAAGAAAGACGAGGGAAGACTTTGCTGAAAACCATTAGTTTGGTAATTATAGCCCTCGGCCTATAATGAGGGTCAATGGAGGGAACGACCCCACCATTGTCCTCAAGAAAGACGAGGGAGGACTTGAGCATCAATTAAAATTGATTAAAAGCCCTCGGCTATAATGAGGGCCAACGCAGGGGACGACCCCTCGTTCAACCTCAAGAAAGACGAAGGAGGGGTCAGTGATATTAACATAAGATTCACAATACAAGCCATACGAGAGACGAATACAAAAGAAAAAGAGGCATTATATTACATTACAAAATGAAGATGTTCGTTTGATAAAAGAATATAAAATATTAATTACACGAAGAGGGTATGGGCTACAGTCAGCTACTCTATTGAGCAATGTCAGAGGGCAGGGCCTCAACGTCGATAAGAGAGGTCTCCTCAACGACCATGACTGGCAGATCCTCAGACGTGCTGACACCCTCGGCGTGCACCTGGGACTCAACCTGGGTTAAAGCCTCAGCAATTAATGGATCGTCCAGTTGAACTGCCTCCAGAGAAGGACGGACTGAAGAGATGACATCGCCGAACTTGAGGACGACCCACTGACAGGATGTCCTGATCCCTCTCTCCAAGTATTCAAGATCAAAGCCTTGAAACTCATTTGAGAGTTTGTAGGCATCCACAGGGTCTACCTCAGCCTTCTTCACGACCTCAGACAGTTCAATCTTAAATTGGGCCCCCTGATGGGTCATGGCTTCATCCTTCTCCTTAAGAAGCAAGTCCTTGGCCGCCATGTCTGCGTCATGCTGCCGCGTCAGCACATCTAGGATCCTCGCATGCTCAGTCCTGGCACTCTCCAACTCAGCCCTAGCAAGTTTGAGATCTGACTATAAATCAGCCTCATGATGAATGGACCTCTCGACATCATGAAACTTTTCTTGATTCTACGCCATCCATTTGGTGGCCGAGGTAAAGGCGCATATAGACTGCACATAAATAATAAACAGATATCAAGAGGCCGAGAAAATAGATATCAAGAGGCAAAAGAATACAACTAAGGGAAGGAGGTGAGAACAAATACCCGAGATAGGGCGTGTAGACCATAGTCATACACTTTTTCTGGAGGCATCTTGGATAAAAAATCATAGTCAGCAGTCGAGGGGGCAGAAAACATGGACGCCTTGGCCGCTCTCAGGTTCGCGATAAGGGAGGATGGCCCGGCCTTCAGAAGCGCCAAATTTTGCGACCAAAAGGCCCCTATGCTGGAAGACGAGGCAGTCCCATCAGACGCTTCGATCCTTGCCCTCGTCCGTGAACCTGGCCGAGGGTCGACGGGAACCTCAGGCTCCTTCCTCTTTTATCTGTCGAGGGTCAGCTCGGAAGGTGTCGGCCCCGTGGTCTGCGTCTTCCTCGGAGCTTGCTGAGGCTCCTTGCCTTTCTTCTTGGCCAAGCCTGATAACAAACTAGGGGCAGTAATTTCCCAAAGGTGGTCAAGTACACCAGCAGGACGACCTGAAAGGAAGACGACACGTTAGAAAAATGCAGAGGCAGATGAAACACTTCGAAAAAGTAAAGAACAGGTAATAAAGAATGGACAAAAAATAATATAACTCACATAGTTCTGTCAGGGGGGCCGACCCTCAGACCAAATTCCTTGAGGAACCGAGGGGTCATCAGATCTTCAAACTTTAGAAGTTCACACCCTCTCCCTCGTCCTCTCAGATATTCAACTATGTCTTTCTCTTCCAGACTAAGTCCGGGGTCTGACCTGGCCTTCATTGAAGGGTTAGACCATCTTCTGTGGACCCTCGGGCCATCGGCTACAGGTTGTGCCTCGACAGAGAACTCCCACTCTTCAGAGACAAAGAAGAATCTCTTCTTCCAATCGTGGTTGGAGGTTTGTGCCACGTGGAGAAGTTTTTTGTCAGACCTCCTCGCCCCCAGGTGATAGTACCCAGGCTGTTTGGACGAGGAGGTGATGTTATAGCAAGCCAAGAACACATCGGAGGAAGGTTCATCAGTAAAGGCATTTTTCCATAGGGAAATGAAGCCGAGGATCATCCTCCAGGAATTAGGAGGGAGCTGAGAGGGGGCTATGCCGAGGGATGACAAAATATCTATGACAGCAGGATGTAAAGGGAGTCTGACACCTACCTTGAACATTTGTTCGTATACCGCTATCTCTCCCTCTTCACCCTCAAAGACCCTCTCGTCCTCAGAGGTAAACCTCATAGATATGGTGGGAGGAACACCATATGCATGCCTTCACAGAAGAAGGTCATGATCCCTGACCGAGGAAATATAAGACGAGGCGTGAGATGTGTCAACTGGGTCATCTGAGTACTCACCCTCATCCTCAATCCCCTCTCCCTCGGCCTCATCACCCGTCAGAGACCCCTGGGGAAAAGCCATTTAAAAAGCGTGTGGGGATAGGGTTGTCACAGGGACAGCCTCAGAAGTAACCATACCCTCGGCCTGTCGGCCCGGGCTTAAGTCATACGTCTCTACTCTCCCAGAAGGTCCAATGCCTATTGGTGACGATTCTCTCTCATCCATCTCTCCGAAATAACTCTCGACTGGACGACAAGATGAACCGCAAGACTCAGAGGATTTTATTATGGCAAGAGGAATGGGGAAGATGGGTCGTACCCAATTCGGGTCGGCCCCTCATCTTCTCTCCTCCTCTTCCTCTATTCGTCTGATCTCAAAAAATAACTTCTCTCTTAGGGAATGGAATTCCTCAGCTAAGCTATAAAGACTCCTAAGCATTAAGGGGGAGACCCTACACTTGGAAGAATTTGGGTAACCTAACTACAAACAAATCTCACAATTGACCAGGGTGGACTTTTCGATCAAAACCAAGGAAATGAAGGGTTTTCTATCAAGAACAATTCAAGAACAGCTTACTAGAGGCCACACCGAAAAAGCTATGGAACAACCTAAGAAAATCTAACCCTACGAACTTCAAATAGGAAAATAAACATAAATGAAGATAAGTAGGGCACCAGGGTCGAGGTGTTACCTGAGGAGAAATAGCGAAGCTGCCAAGCTTGAAGGTTCGAAACTGCAAAAATGGCAAGAAGGCTGGAAGCTAGAGAGAGAGAGAGTTCAGGCGCAAAGAAGAAGAAGAAGAAGAAAGAGACACTTCAAAAAATTCTTTAAGTACCTTGCCAATGAGTGGGCCCACTCACTAATGCAGAGCACAGCCCACGAGGAGGGCATCATTAGGGCACAAAGCCCTAGGTAGTGTGCAGCCTCCATGCCTTGGAAATCGGAATGACAATGAGTACCTGCCTAGGTGTCATATCATCTTAACAGGTGTCACTCACCTAACTGATTATACACCTATCTCAATTACAACACTATCCCTCAACCATCTCAACAACATCTATGGCTAAGGGCTGGGGGTGATTGATATACACATATATACACATGGCCAGACCGAGGACACCCTGTACCTGGATGGGGTCAGGGTGACCCCATCATCAGGCTCCAGACGACCCCTCAGGGGCCGACCCTTCATCAGGCCTGAACGACCCTTCGAGGGGCCGCTCCTTCATCAGGCTCCAGATGACCCTTCGAGGGGCCGACCCTTCATCAGGCTCCAAACGACCCTTCAAGGGGCTGACCCTTCATCATGGCCGGATGACCCTTCAAGGGGCCGACCCTTCATCAGGCTCCAGACGACCCTTCGAGGGGCCAATCCTTCATCAGGATCCAGACGACATTTCGAGGGGCCGACCCTTCATCAGGCCCGGATGACCCTCCAAGGGGCTGACCCTTCATCAGGCTCCAGACGACCCTTCGAAGGGCCGACCCCTCATCAGGCTCCAGACGACCCTCCGAGGGGCCGATAGTACGAGGCCTAAATTGGGCCTGACTCACTATTAGAAGGAAATTTTCCCTCGGCCTCGTGTTACAGGCTGAGGGTGACGTCATCACAGCGTGTGGTTTGGGAGAGCGTGGAATAGTGCGCGTGAGGCTCACATGGCATGTGGGAGACCGTTATAACTAAATCACACCCTCATGTGAGGGAATATTATATCATCATTTGGCATCTACAGGTGTCAACAAGAAATTGGCTAGATCATCATTCACATGCACCATGCATACTTAGGGGGGTACACTACACCCCCCAAGACCTATATATACTTATCACCTATAACCCTACTGGGAGAGATCGATAATTGTAACCCTAGCAAAAACTCTGCTGATACACACATTAGAGAGAGAAAGGGAGCTTATGTGCATTGTATCCAAGGCCATTAGTTCCCATACTTAGTGGACCACAAACTCATAGTGGATGTAGGCCTAATTGGCTGAACCACTATACATCATTATCTTATTCCACTTATACTCATCTCCTTCTACACACTTACACACTCACACACATACATCTCTATGGCTACCATGGTTACTGCTGTTTGAGCTCATCATCACTTATCTGGTGGTGCTAAATCCAAGCATCATCACTAAGTTCATTAAGGACTTACTCATGGTGAAAAGCAAGATAAAGGTAAATAAGAATGTCTTTTTGGCCCAGAATGTCAGTTCAGTTTTATCGAGTGACCTTCCGTTAAAGTATTAAGATCCGGGTGCACCCACCATTTCGTGCATCATGGGGAAGAACCAAATCGAAAGATCACTAATAGATTTAGGAGTGAGTTTTAACATTCTACCCTATTCCATCTATAAGAACCTCGATTTGGGTGCCCTCAAGCCCACAAATATGACTCTCCAGCTCGCGGATCGTTCTGTGAAGATGCCTCGGGGAATCATTGAGGAGGTGATTGTCCAAATAGACACTTTCTAATTCCCGGTGGACTTTGTCATTTGGGATGAGGAGCCCTCCATTCTCCCGAGCAATCATGTTCCCATTATCCTTGGTCACCCATTCTTAGCTACGGCTAATGCGCTCATCAATACTCGGAGTGGGCGAATGCAATTAACATTTGGGAACATGACCCTCGATAGAAATATTTTTAATAATATCAAGAACGAGGGTGACGAAGGAGAACCGTGAGAGACGGATATTTTAGGAGCAGCACACGAGCATGGGAGGACCCACATGCGAGAGCCAATGGGGGTATGCCTTGTTACATCTAGTGAGAGTGACAATTTAGAGGGCATAGGGAGAAGTTCGTACGAGTGCTTAGAGGAGAGCGAATGGCAAGACACGATGGATATTTTTGTCCTCGAGTACTACCCACCCACACCACCTAATAATTTTGAGATGGAGCGAGGAAGGAAGAATGTGGAAACAAAGCAAGAGAGAGAGCTAGAGGAGTTGAGCCTAGAGGACTTTAATAGAGAATTCAGGCAGGTAGATGAGAGCCTTAACGATGAAGTCCAACCTCTATTGGATTCACGTAGTCATTTAGGAGAGAGTGAGTGGAAAGATAAATCTGATGAGTTTGTTCGCATTGACCTTCCACCCATACCATTTGATGGCCCGAAGGCGATAGAGGAGAAAAGTTGTGTCTCATCCGACTTAGATCCCGACCCATGCATTCCAAAAATTGAACAAAAATTAGGAGTTCCCTCCGAGTCGGTGCACGCAAGCTATGCTTTGAGTAAGCATCCCAGGTATCCCTTTCCGAGTAGTCACGATGAGTCTCCCAGTCTTTCCTTTATTTATGGGATAGGGCCCAAATTATTCCGGTTGTTGGTATATGACAGGAAGACGGGAGTGATAATGAGAGCATTGAACCCCGTGAGTGGGGTCGGGTGAGTTTGTGGAGAGATGAGAGGTCGTCGCACCCCCGACGCATATTGGGTGATTGTTGTTGTATTTTTGAGTCATGCATGAGTGTCATATAGAGTCTTGTTGCATTTTAATATTTGTTTGTTTTATTGTTCCGTACTTTTCATTCGCTTTGAGTTAGATTTTAGTCCTTTTTTCTTGAGGACAATGCAAAAGTCTAAGTTGGGGGGGTCACAAGTGCGTATTTCTAAAACTTCACAAATTTTCAAAAATGCCCAAAAATCTCAAAAAAATCATAAAATTTTGAAAAACCCAAAAATATTTTTGTTCAAAATAAATAAAAATTGGAATTCAAAATTTTCAAAAATATCATTAAAAGTCGGATTGAAGTCTCAAGTTGTAAAATTCAAATACACAAAGCCAAAATTGACTAAAGATGGAAATTGAGCGAAAATTGACGACTTAACGAATAAGTGTGGAGATTAACAAACCCGGTGAGATTCGAGCCTATCACTTTTTGCGAGTTTCTAAATCAATCCGAGTTAATTGTTAACTGAAAGTCCTTTTCAGCACCTAAAAAGTTGTCGAGGATCTCAACCCTTTCATTTTGATCGGTTACGAAAAACGTGTGTGATATTGCTTTGAAAAATGTGCCAAAATTGATCTCTAAACTTAAATTCATCTCGAAACGCATGTGATAACGCAATTGGTATTTTGGACAATGAAGTAGGCCCTCGTTTGTCACCCAAAAATATTGGCCATAAAAAAATGTGAAAAATCACCCCTTTTGCAACCCAAATTGAGACAAATAGATTTTCCCTTTCGTTTGACAACCCGAAAAACCCAAATAGCACGGAATTGTGAAAAATGGAAAAATTCAGAAGTTTGGTCCGAAAACTTCATATAAAGGGGAAAAAAAAAGATATGCTCATAAAAAATAGCAAGAAAAGAAAAAAAGTGAAAAACAGAAAAATAGAGAAAAAGAAGAAAAAATGCGCAATAGCCCAGAAAATGCACAAATGGACATCAGAAATGACTTTTCCAATTCCAATCCTCCCTACCATTTTCATTTTACCCCATATACCTTAAAACCCAAAAAAGTCCTAACCGAGTCTAAATTGTGAAGTTAGTTACCGCGTTGAGAGCTAATACACCAAAAGATAATAAAAGAGATTGAATGCCCGAAAAAGAGGCAATGTTCCCGTTTTTAAAATCGTAATCCATTGATGAGATCTTATCACTATAAAATTTCCGTCTTTCTACTTGTGTGTGTGACTTTGCGTCCATTATGTTTACTCTTTATATCACGCATACCGAGAGAATAGCCACATTCCGAGTGATTTGTTTGAGAGAGCATTCCGTGAGAATTTGAAATCAAAATGAATTTTCGGATGAGTAGCATAATGGTTAGTTGGTGGAAATTCGCGGTTAAATTTTTCGCTTTACACACACACACTACGGTTTGAGACTTGTATATATGAATTGATGATGATTATTTTCTGGGAAAGTTTGAATTGTACAATTTTTAAGTATTTTGAATTTTTTCTTGAGTCGAATTTTGTGGGTATATTCTCTGCAAACCCTCACGAGCCACAACTCGTCTTACTAGGATGACCTAGGGGTTTAAAGGCCTGTTGCATACGCTAAATGCAATCACTTGCCCGCGAAAAAGGTATTCTATCCCAATAAAATGATTTTTAAGAGTTAAGCCTTGCTAGGATTCTTTGACATTGCTCGGGACGCGTAAAGTTCGATGTTAGGGGGATTTTCTTAGGCATAAATTCTTCACATTTATCCCCTTAATTTCGGTATTTTTATGATCCCGTGCGGTGTAAATAGCTTGGATTTGGTTTATACTTATTATACTAACCCTTTTTGGCAAGTATTTCGTATTTTGTAGATCTCTTATGTGTTTTACAGGTATTTCATGCAAGTTAGTGCCAAAGAGAACTCAAAACAGTGAAAGAAAACCAAGAAATGGGGAGTAAAGGGCACTTTCGTAATTTTGCATCCTTATTCTGGAGTCAGGGCCAACTGAAAAGTCGAAGAGCTTTTAACTACAAGAACACTGAAAAAAATGGCACCTCAATCGGAGTCTCGGTGTGAAAGTTTTGAGCAGTCAAAGATAGAAGAAAAAGTCAAAGAAGCACAGGACCGAAGACGGATTAAAAGTGAAGAAAAATAAAAGAACCGGTCCACCACGGACCGGTTAGCCCAAGAAATAAAAGAATCGGACCGGATCCAAGGCAAAACGATTCGGAGGAGGATAGAACCGATCCGGATTAGTCAAAACCGGTCCGGAGGAGGAGAGGACCGGTCCGGCTGTCGCAATTTTAATTTTCTAATCTTCCTCTAATGGAGAGTCCTAGTGCAACTCAAACTCTTAGAGTCTTGTATGGTATATCAACCCGTTTTATTATCATTCTTAGGACGGAGAATTAATATAATTTTCCATTATTTTCAGAAAACCCTAGTTTAGAGATAGTTTATTCTTTTAATTTCAAGAGTGAAGATTATTCGGATTTCTGTGATTACAAGTGTTTTTAATTGCTACTTTTACTGCTTTGGTATGATTAGGAGTTACTTTTCTTCAGTCCAATTCCTTTCTACATCATTCTGCCAGTTTTCCTTAGTTTAATCATGGTTTTCTGCAATTCAAAGATCGTTTTCATTACTTTCAGCATGCTAGGCTAGATTTTCTAAGGTCGGGATACATGAACCCAGTCTGATGTGATAGTTGCATGTGTATAACATTAATCCTCTAAATTTAGTGATTTATTACAACTGTATTGAGTTGGAACACGATAATTATAGATCTTTGGATCTCGTTTGATTTCGAGTAACCGGGATGCTTTAGAATGCAATTCGAGTGTAACTATCGAAATACCGATTTACTCGTCCTCTGATTAAGTATGATGCGGGCTTGAACCTCATATACGTAATGCTTGGGAGTACTAAATTTTGGGTCTAATTAGTCTGTTAAATTTATGATTAGTATTATATCTATAATACGCTAGGGTTGGGCGATTGTATCCTCATCCTGTTTTTCTCATCACCTAGTTTAAAGTTTTAAATCATTCTTCATCAGTATTTTAGGTAATTTAGTATAATTGCATCTTTTCATAATTTCATAATTTCATCGAGTGTAGTCATTCCACAAACCAAATCAATATTATTTTTCCTTTAGAGTCAGAGTTAGGATTTCTTTGTCTATCCAACATCGTCACAATTCCATTGTCCTATTTCCCTGAGGATACGATCTCGACTTACTGGGTTTATTAGTAACGCGACAGGCTTGCACTTGAGCCTAGAGAGAGTTGACCTCATTCTCACAAGTCTCTCGATTTGAGAATACGATGATAATTTAAAAATATCTAGGTTAGGCTCACAAAAAGATCGTTAAAAGGTGAAAATCCAAACCAGTACCCAAACGGCTTCGTAAGAGGTATGCACACCTTGCACGGGACGACCAATGAAACTTGTAGGAACTGGTCGCCTAGTCACGGGTCTCCCGGTTTGAGAGAATGATGATAATTTGTATACATATATATTAGGCTTACAAACATGCCCGTTAAAGGTTGAAACCCAAACCAACCCCAAGTGACCCGTAAAAGGCACAAAGACCTCACACAGGACCAACGTAACTCATAGGAACTTACTGCGTAGTCACAAGACTCTCAGTTTGATAATATGATGATAATTTAAAAATATTTAGAGTAAGATTAAAAACATGCCATGATAGGGTGAAAACCCAAAACAAGCCTCAAATGGTCTAGTAAGAGGCACGAACACTTCCCACGGGACTAATGCATCTCGTAGGAACTGATCGTATAGTCACGGGATATCCGATTTGAGAATATAAAGACAATTTGAAAATATCAAGAATTTTGTTTAAAAACATGTTATCAAAGGGTGAAAACCCAAAACAACCCCCAAACGAATCCATAGGAAGCATTAACACCTCTTAAGGGACCAATGTAGCTCATAGGAATGGATCCTGTAGTCACGGGTCTCTCGATTTGAGAATATGATGATAATTTGAAAACATCTAGATTATGTTTAAAAACAAGCCGCTAGAAGGGCAAAAACCCAAACCACACCCCAAAGGGCCCTGTAAGAGGCATCAACACCTCGCACAGGACCAATGTAACTTGTAGGAACTAACTGCATAGTTACAGGTCGCTCAGATTGTTAATATGATGATAATTTTAAAATATTTAGATTAAGATTAAAAATATGCCGATAAAGGGTGAAAACCTAAACCATCCCTCAAACGGTCCCATAAGTGGCCATAACACCTCGCACGGGACTAATGTAACTCGTAGAAACTAATCGTGTCATCACAGGTCTCTCGAGTTGGTAATATGACGATAATTTGAAAATATTTACATTATGGTTAAAAACATGCCGTTTGAGGGTGAAAACTCAAACCAGTCCTCAAACGGCCCCGTAAGAGGCACTAACACCTCACATGGGACTAATGTAACTCTTAAGAGCTGACCACATAGTCACAACGGTTTCGATTTGAGAATATAAGAATAATTGCAACTCATATATGAAAATTTTCATCTTGACTAAGATTTTTTAAAATTACTTTGTTACTAATATCATTTATTTTTTGTATCCAATTTTTTTGTAGGTCAACATTTTATCGTTAGTTTTTATCCACGTGGAACACACAAAGAAGTCAATGATTTACAACAAGGGGATTATTTATGTAATGTGATTAATATTTAGGATTCTATTTTTTTTTGTTATGGCTATGCGTCCTTTTGTAGTTTTATTGTTAACTTTTTGGACATGCGATTTTTGGTTATTTTATCATTATATTTTATGGCCGTGTGGGCTTTACATTACACAAGTTTTATATTAACAAGTTTTAGAGTGTCCCAAAAATCGAGGAAATTTTATCAAATTTTTTTTGGTCTGTTAAGACTCGCATTATTTTGAAGTTTCTATATGTCCATTAGTTTATCAAAAACTTGCGAGATTTGCAAATTTTCTTATTTTTGAATAATTAAATTTTTTTCGTTGATCCAAAAATTTGGCACAGTTGAAACCCATGCCATAAGTTTATCAAATTTTGGCACAGTTTTGAACTATATAAAAAACGAACCAAAATCTACTCAACCTAACACATTTATAAAATGTGCCAAAAGTGTGCGAGAAATATCAAATTCTGGCACGGTTTAAAAGTGTGCCAGAAGTGTACCTGTTTGGCCGAATCTGGAACACTTTTAAATCATGCCATAAAAAAATGGCCATTCTAGAACACCTAATTCTGGAATAGTCCAAAACCATGCAAAATTTGATCTAGCACAACTTTAAACCGTGTTAGATTGCTGTTTTTGCTGTAGTGTTACATCCATTTAGTGATTCATCCTTGGGATCCACCGATTCGACATCCCTCTCACTAAGTGTGGCAAAAATGAACCTTTGCCTTTGCCTTCCCTCTTTTACTACGTCGGGCACTCGTGAGCTTTGTAACCCCTAACCTCGCACTCGTAACATCATTCTTCGTCTTTCCTAGGGTAAACTTTTCTTTCTTCTTTCAAAACTTTTCTTTGCCGATTTATATTTGTAAGAAAATATTTTTATAAATGTCTGTCATAATTAATTATGTCGTATAACGTTATAACCATCGAAGAAGTTCAAGAGGAATCTACATCAAGACGAATCTGAATATATCAAGGTTCTTCATTAAAAAGCTTCCGCAAAGTTTACTCTGGTAAGGTTATGTTTTAAATGCCTTAACTTTGCACTTAGAGCTTTAGGATATTTTTTCAAAATATTTATTAAGTGTTGGAGCGGACTTTTTTCATCAAAATTTGAGAATGAGTAACTTTCTAAGTCCAGTAGCATTCCTCGATTTTGACGCTCAGGACGTTCAAGCATGATCACCATCTCATTCGAGAGACATTAGATGTCGCGCTATGTTGTTCAAAAGACACGTGTACTTCGTTCAAGCGAGATCTCTTTTTTGTTCGAATGATCGAGGCGGCGCGTTTTTCTATAAATACTCATTAAATGGTTTTATTTTCATTAAGAAGTCCCTGCATTGTGAAAGACATAAAACTGCGAATCTGCAGAATTCTTTTTGACTTCTTCTTTTAGGTTTTAAACATTTTGTTTTCAATTCACAAAAATCCCATATGCTTTGGTTTATTGTTTTTGTTATTCAAGAACACACTTAAATTTTGTTCATTCTTGGGGGGGAAAGATCTACAACCGAGAGCTGCGTGCTATTGTGTAGGGAGTCCTTGTGGAAATTTTAGACTGCGTGTCTGGACTGCGCAACCTGGTGGTATAGCTGCGTGTGAACCATTGCTGATTTATTTCTAGCCGTTACTTTGGAGGTTTGACGAAGACACCGTGTGTTACTCTTGTGGGCGAAAGCAAGATGTTATGTAAGTCAATGGTCTTGTAAACTTGTCAGAGTTACAAAAATAAAAGGTTTTGCCCTTCGGGTTTTTTTCCTGAAATTTGTGTCGCATGTTTTATTTATTTATGGTTTAACAGACGAACACACATAGTTGCATGCTTAGGGGATGAATTAATTTGGTTTAGAAATTCTCTAATTAAATAAGTGTGCCAAAGTAGAAACTTGTGAATTTAATCAATTATCACACAGTCATATTTTACAAATTGTTATCAGAGCGGGTTATGCTAATTTATCGCGTGATCCTGATTTTTCAAGGAATTTTTTTATACAATTTGACTTCTCACGTCGTGAAATTGGTATCAGAGCGGGTTACACTAATTTCTCGCGTGATCCTGATTTTTCAAGGATTTATTTTTTTTTGATACAATTTGACTTCTCACATCGTCAAATTTGTATAAGAGCAGGTTATACTACTTTATTGTGTATTCCTATTTTCTGTAAAATTGTGTGATTGATTTTTTTTGAAAAACCAGTTTTGTAAAAAATATCAATTTTTTCGATGGAGCACTTATGTAATCGGATGCCCCCCTTTGATGACACGAGTCAGAGTTTTAATGATATAAATATTTTGAATTTGATGTTTTCTTAAAGAATTGAGTTTTTGGAAAAAGGAAATTCTCGTTTTAACTCCGTGATGGATCTTTTGCAAACGGTTCAAAATCAAAGAGATTTTTATCGTGAAAAATTTGTTTCTTTGGACCATGAATTTGATTCCTTAAAAGTTGCCAAGAAGGAGAGTGACGATAAAGTCCTATTTTTAGAAAAAGAATTAGAGGACTTTAAAAATTCTAGTGGTTGTGCTTGCACCAAAGAGGACAAAAATATTTTAATCAGTGAGTTTGTGGCACGTGAAGAGTCTCTTAGGGAAAAGTTTGCTTTAATTGAGGGGAAGAGAGATACCCTTTTAGAAATTGTTTAAAATTTGAAAAAGAAATCCCTGTCTTAGGAAGATTCTAATTTGTTGCTTGAATCACATATTTTGAAGTTGAAAAATGATTTAAATGATTCAAGTAGGTTTGATAGTGATGGTAATGGCTCATCTTATTCTCATGCATCTAATGCTAATGCTAAAGCCAAAGCCATTATTTGTTTTAGAGGGTTAATTAATCTCAAGGACGTTAGAAAAGATAACACTTTAGGTAACATTCCTCCCTCTTACACATGCTCACATTGTGGTAGGAAAGGTCACCTTAGGGTATTTTGTTTTGATCTTGGAAGATGTCCTAAGAAGTCGAAGTCTAGTATTTTTTTCGTTTCCAAAACCCCGTGTCGACGCGTTACATCCGCTTGGGTTAGGAAATCACTTTTGGAAATGCTAGATTTTAGAATAGTTGATTCTCATTTGGTTGCACATGACTCTTCTCTTGCCATATCATATATATGATTATGTTCGCATATTTGTTATACACTATTTTTTTGTTTCATGATATTTATGTTTGCTAGCATTGTGACATGTATTTTTTGTATAAATTTTTTCTTTTTAAATTTTTTGAAAAATACAAAAAAGATTTTATTTTGATAAATTTTTTGAAAATCCGAAAAGTGTTTTGTATCACGATTACACCTTTTATGGATCAACACTTAAGATGACCATGTCACAACATCATTCCATATCCATGTGACTTTTTGATAGTGTTTTGAGACAATACGTCTTGTCATCCATGTGCTTTATAATGTTTGGAGTCATTAAGATGTAATTAAGTGATACTTCCTACATGTTTGACTCATGATTTCCTTTATTGCACACTTGCACGAATTTATCTGATTATTATACTTATTAGTCACATGTTGATCGAGTGTTTTTATCTCAATTCCGTCCTTAAAATGAACCAAGTGCAATAATACGAGAGTAATAAAGGTAGTGCATGTAAAAACCATTCCCCGTGAGGAATTTGTTTAAATTTTTAAAAAAATGTTGGGTGACATGGGAAAGGGCTGCGAGTGAATAACTATCATGTCGTGAAAGCCATCGTTTGAAAAGAGCCCGTACAAAAAAATGAAGGCAATAAAGAATGAAATATGCCAAAATTTTGGGCCAATACGTTTTCTCTAAGTTGAGAATTTATAACCTCATTGGAAAAATAAAATTGCATTATTATATATGAGGTAGTTTTGGATGGAAATAATTCAATGGGTTTTCACGTCCTTTGAAAATTTCTCAAAACGTCACTAAATAGTTTTGGATGTTATCGGTGTGGAAATCACTTTGACATTGATTTGTTGATTTGTATAAGACGATGTCATATAAATTTAACAATTTTTACACCTAAGGAGGTTTTTTATTTTCATTCATTAGGGATACACATATGCATCGTGCACATATGATTGATTGAGTCTATTTACCTATTGAATCTGTTTGCACCCATTCATTCCGTTACCATGACTTGGATCTTTGAGTTTAAATCCATTGTGTGATTTTTGGTATCTTATTTTTGTACGAAAAATTTGAAAAATCAAAAATAGTTTGTGATTTTTTTTTGAGATACTCCTTTGCATGCACGTAGTTTGATTCATGTTTTCTATGTATTTTGTTGTGACACTCCTTATTTTGTTTATTTCTTCTTATCTGTCTATTTGGTGACATCATAAAATGGGGGAGAAAGAATTATCATGTTATGGTGGAGTATGGAGGAGATTTGATTTATTAATGATTATTCTTATATCATTTCAAACTCGATACGTCACGAAGGTTTTTACTTTATCTCATGTGTGTAGGTACAAAGATTGATGATTATTGGATGGCACACCCTGATGAGAAAAGCTTTGAGATTTGATGAAGATTTTTTGAAGAAAAATTTGAGAACTTGCAAATATGTACCTTTTCAGTTTTCAGATTTATGGGATTGTAGATTTGTGTAGGCATTTTGGTATTTGATAATTCAGATGTTTTTATGTATGTTTCGGCATAGACATAAGGGGACATTTGTAAGGACATATTTTTATAAATGTCCAACACACTTAATTATCTCGTATACCGTTACAACCATCGAACAAGTTCAAGAGCAATCTACATCAAGATGGATCCGAATATATCAAGGTTCTTCATCAAAAAGCTTCCGCAAAGTTTACTTTGGTAAGGGTATGTTTTAAATACCTTAACTTTGCACTTAGAGCTTTGGGATATTTTTTCAAAATATTTTCTAAGTGTTGGAGCAGACTTTTTTCGTCAAAATTTTAGAATGAGTAATTTTCTAAGCCCTGTAGTGTTCCTCATTTTGATGATCAGGTCGTTTAAGCGAGATCACCATCTCGTTCGACCGACATTAGATGTCGCACTATGTCGTTCAAACGACACGTGTACTTCGTTCAAGAGAGATCTCTTTTTCGTTCGAACGATCGAGGCAACGCATTTTTCTATAAATACTCATTAAATGATTTCGTTTTCATTAAGAAGTCCCAACGTTTTCAAAGACAGAAAACTGTGAATCTTCATAATTCTTTTTGACTTCTTCTTCTTTTAGGTTTTAAACCTTTTGTTTTCAATTCACAAAAATCCCGTATGCTTTGGGGAATTATTTTTGGTGTTAAAGAACACACTTTACTTTTGTTCATTCTTTATGGGGAAAGCTCTATAACCAATAACTGCGTGCTATTGTGGAGGGAGTCCTTGTGAAGATTTTAGATTGCGTGTCTGGACTGCGCGTCCTGGTGGTATAGCTGCGTCTGAACCATTGCTAATTTATTTCTAGACGTTGCTTTGGAGGTTTGATGAAGATACCGTGTGTTACTCTTGTGGGCGAAACCAAGATGGTATGTAAGTCAATGGTCTTGTAAACTTGTTAGAGTTCTAGAAATAAAAGATTTTTCCCTTCAGGGGTTTTTCCTGAAATTTGGGTTGCATGCTTTATTTATTTATGGTTTGACACATGCACACACATAGTTGCATGTTTAGGGGTTGAATTAATTTTGTTTAGAAATAGTCTCTAATTAAATAAGTGTGCCAAAGTAGCAACTTGCGAATTTAATCAATTATCGCATAGTCAAATTTTACAATATTTTTTGTATTTATCAAAACTTTTATTTTCTTTGGAAGTATTTTCTTTTCTCAGTTTGAGAAGTTGTTTGATTTTTTTTTAGAAATGGTTAAACCATTCAAATCAAACTCTTACTCGGTGTCAGATGACACTCAAACTTTATTTTTAGATCGAACTTTTAAAGCAATTAACTTTTCCTTAGGTTTCACTATTTTGGGAAACATGTCATTTTCATAAGTTTGAAGGTCCCCTATTAGTTATTATAACCTAAGCGTATCTAATATAGCCAACGAATTAAGCGTGGTCACCTTAGTAAAAAAGTGGGTCCGATGTTATCTCAATTTTTTTTTACTATAGGTGTCATTGAGATTTTATCACCTATATTAAAACTAGAGTTTACGACATCAGATAGTCGTGCATAAAATTTATTGAAAGTCTCAGACTCCATCATAATGATAGTCTCAAACTATGTTGTGAGATTTTGAACCTTAGAAGCTTTCACATCACTAGTACCTTCATGAGTGAGTTGGAGGATATCCCAAGATTCTTTAGATGTTGTACATGACATGATGTGGTAGAACTCATAAGGGGTGAAGGCTCCAAAAATAGCACTTGAACCATGTGAGCTAAAATTACTTCATTTAAATTTCTCTTCTATCCAACCAGAGATAGGTTTTAGACCTATGACATCACCATTAATTACCGGGAGTGGTGTCCACCGTCTTTCAAAAACAAGCCAGACTTTTTCATCAACATATTCTAATTAAGACCTCATCCTAGCTTTCCAGTAAGCATGATTCGATCCATCGCAAACATGCATTATGTTATAGAAATAATCCTAAAAATCTAAAATTTTAAAGATCACCATTTAAAAAAATTGATATGGGAAAAATTATAAAGAGGATCAAACAATATTTTAGCACAATCGACTCTGATACCAATTTGATAAAGCAAGGATATTATGGAATGATTTGTATATTAGCCCAGCCACACACAATTTCAATTTTAATAAATTTTATATTTGAATTAATTTAGTGTGCATGCAGTGAATTATTCCAAATTAAATATAGCAAACAAAGAAGGAAAATACGTGAAGTAGGAAAAATCACATTCGGGAAAAACTTTTAGTTAAGCACTGTACGAGATTTCACAGAAGCGATACAACTTACAAACTATTTAGCTCACAAAATATGATGCTCAATTCTTGAATTCTTCCACAGTAGTGGCACAATCCATCACCACCCATAGGAAGTAGTCTCCCCTCTGTATTCACTGATCAACATTCTTCTTCAGCACTAGATCCCTTTGCTCCACAAATCATTAGTAGAGGTGACCTCTACAAGCTTTTTGAATAAGGGTTATGTTCTTTTTAATTAATATGGTGATCTATAATATTTCGCGGGGTTTAGATGAAAATTGGAAGAGTTTGATGACAACTAATATTGTAAAAGTGTGTGGAAAAGCTTATAATAAAGGTCTTGAAGAGTGTAATCCCTCATCTCTTTTTATATGTATATTTGTTGCAAAGGAATAAACATAAGAGATCTGGATCAGATTTCATTAAAAAATAAACTTTTGTGCATTCGTTTGAATGACTTGATACCTCATTCGATTGGCCTACCTATTTTTGTTTGAACCAAAGTCCAACGACCTATCGAACGACATTTTCGGAATTATGAAAAAATATTTTGTTCGATTGTGGGAACCTAAAACTAAGGACCTCGTGTAACTCATTCGAATGACTATACAAGCTGGTCTTAATGACCCAAGGAGATTTCCAAAATTTTCTTTGAAAAATATTTTGAATCATTTTGAATTGCAAACTCTTAAAAATATGAAATCCCATAAAAAAAATAAAAGCTTTACCAAAGCAACCATAACTCTTGCGAATGTTATCGAGACAAACGATTCTAAAATCTTCAAAAATTCTCCAACTTTCCCTTCAAATACTTAGAAGCAGTCATGAAGGTATACTCACTTTAACCTAGTTACCATAAGTCGGTTAACTTACACAGATATAGGTAATAAAATTGCAAACATAGTGGAGGCGATCATGTTCCGCCGACAGTGAAACCAAATCATACCCAAAGCATCTCACTTCAAAAATTAATCACACAACAAAATACCTCGCGCTATGACTTAGGGACTATACTATCCCTGCATTCACTAGTTGGGGATTCACCCACATCTCGCAACCTCCAATGATAACACTAGAGGGGTATGTTTTCACATAAATATCACACACACAGATATTATAGCATTCACATATATATAATAAGTTATCAATCTGTACCTATCACCCAAGGCACTAGCCCCATTTATATAGAGTCTATTGTTTGACTCTTAATTTAATCGAACTCTTATTAATTAAATAATCAACCTATCATCACACTATTAGAGTATTCTAGCATCCTTATTCAGCCTTTTTATTAACTTTTTTTGAACTCATTTCACTTAGTTCATAGTTTGCAATTAACCATCAATTATATATCTCACTATAATTCTTCTAATATTTGAGTACCATATCATCTCTAGGTAAATATAACCTATTTCAAATTGTACTAATAATATTCTCTAGTTATGATAGGTTTTTTAATTTCTCTTGAACCTCCCAGAACTCACCCAAACCATCAAAACAATCCAAACTCAGGAAGACCGGAAAACTAAACCAGTTTGGTTCCTGTATCCAACGAGTTAGCGTGCCTAGAAATCCAAATCAGTTCGATTCTTTGGCGAACCGATTAGCTGGCCTGATACATCAAACGCTAACTAAACTTTTAAATCCCAAATTCGATCCCATATCCTTCTAAATGATAATAAACCTTAATCAAAATAGAACTTAATGGGGTATAACTATTATGATTTTAACATTCCTAAGGCGTTCTAATATAAAATATTGGACTACAAATCACCAATTTAATCAATCAAATGGGTTTATATAAAAATTCCTCAACATAACCCTAGATTTAATCCCCCGAGCCAATTTTAGGTATAATCAACCCATATTTCTCTTCAAGATTCGATTTTCAGTAATTATAATTTTCCTACAACATCAAATTATCATCCAATTGAACCCAAGAGATTAGTTTCGCCCCCAAATCCCCTTTTTCATGTGAGAAACCTCCCCAAAATAATTTTGGTTCTACACCTAGTATGATATGAACATGAATTTTTTCAATACAAATTGAAAGCGAGCTAATCACTCGCCTTTCTATGTTTGTAGGGTCTGATTACATGTTGTGGAAGATAAATTGATGATAACACTCCCAAATCCCCTTCGATTTTTCCACCTAAAGCTCTCCTCTTTCTTTCTATTTCACTTATCTCAATCTCTATGGTTGAGAATATGAACTTTGGCAGCCTCAAACCCTTAGAGATAGGTTTATAATCCTCGATCCAAGAATTAGGCTAATGGGCCATGTCTAAATGCCCCAAATACCCTATTTGGACCTGTTTAGGTCTAAAAAGGTCCCGGGACCCAATTAATACCCTCGGGTACACTAGGTTTCCATCCGAGTCACTCCACATAAATTTCCTATCTCGACCTCATATAGTCAACACGCGACCCCCGATTGAGATTGAGATATAACACGGTTACGTCAACATCACCCGCTATGACATAAAATAATTATTTACTCTTCACTTAGTAATTTTATTCCATAAATATTAATCATTATCTCTGTCGATCAATATTTTAATAAAATTATAATTATTAATCCAATTAAATTACGTCACACGTGTAATTTAAAATCACTGAATTAATTAAATTTCATGTACTAAAAAATACGGGGTCTTATATGCTCCCCTAACAAGGGAATTTTTTCCTCGAAATTGCGACGTACATGCAGTGAGTAACTTTGGATACTTCTCGTGCATGTCAAACTCCTGCTCCCACATCAACTCATCAATATTTTGATTCCCCCACTAAACTCGAACCAATGGTACCACTCAGAACACAGCTTACGCTCACTACGATCAAGTATCGCGACTGGTCTCTCCTCGTACGAGATATCTGAATGCAAGTCTATCTTGTCTAACGGAACATTCCAAAATGCTATCTCACTCTTTCGATACCTCTCTAGCGATGACAAGTGGAACACATATTGAAGCCGCTGTAAGTGCTCCTATAGACCCAACATATATGCCAATGGTCCCACGCTCTGAATAATAAAAAATGGTCCAACATATCTCATCGCTAACTTCCCTTTCTTGCTGAACATTTAAACCTCCTTCATAGGAGACACTCGTACCAAAACCTGGTTACCAACCTCTAGCTCTATGAGCTTCTTATCTACATCGACGTAATTTTTCTGCCTGTCTTGAGCTGTACGGATGCGTCCTTGAATCAACTCAATCTTAGCAGTAGTGTCCCGAATCATCTCTGGCCCTAATAGCTTATTTTTCCCCACCTATAACCAGAAAGTGGGCGAAACATAAGGCCGTCCGTACAGTGACTCAAATGGTGCCATGCCGATGGTGAATTGGTAGGAGTTATTATACGCAAACTCTACCAATGAAAGATACTCTCCAATCCTCCCCCGAAGTTAAGAGAGAGTTATTATACATTAACTCTCTCTGTCTATCCATCTGTCTATGGGTGGTATGATGTAATAAACTGTAAATTCGTGCCCATGGCCTCCTGAAAGATCAGCCATAAATGGGACACAATGATCTTGTCTCTATCAGACACACTATTAATTGAAACTTTGTGGAGCATCATTATCTCAACAATAAATAATAGCCCAAATTGTCTCATCCCAAAATCCGTACGAATCGGTGGAAAATAGGCCACCTTAGTCAACTAATCTATTATCACCCAAATAGAGTTGTGACCTCATTGCGATATCGGTAAACCTATAATCAAATCCATAGAGATACTCCCCAACTTACACATGGGAATATGTAGTGGGTGTAATATCCCCACCGGTCTCTGATGGTCTACATTCACTAGCTGGTAGGTAGCACACTTCGAGATAAACTCTGCTATGTCCCGCTTTATCCCCGATAATGAATACTACTTGTGCATATCCTAGTATATCTTATCCCCACCATGATGTACCATAAATGCCGACCCGTGAGACGTTGACATCACTGCATGTCTTAAATACTCATCCTCTGCAACCACGAGTCTCCCATTAAAGTGCAAGCCTCCCTTAGATCTTGTCAAATAAGACTCCTCCACATCACCTAATAACTGAAAAACTCTATCCTGGAAAAATTGATCCCCTGCCTATGCTTTCACCACCCTCATAACAATATCGAGGGTGACAACTGATACAAACATACATGTTATGGAAATCTCATCATCGTTTTGAAGCTCTCTCCACTTCGCCTTCTATACGTCCACTATCTCCCCAACAGGACATCAGCTCATGTTAGCCTTCCTAGGATGATACTAAATACTAGACCGATAATCCTTCACAAACTCTAACCATCTCTTCTGCCTCATGTTAATCCTTCTACGTGAATAAATACTGAAGTGATTTATGGTCCTTGAATAAGGTAAACTGCTCCCCTAAAAGATAGTGCCTCCAAATCCTCAAGGCAAAAACAATTTCTTCTAACTGAAGGTCATGGGTGGGGTAAATCCTCTCATGGGGCTCAATCTTGCTAGATTCATAAGCTATAACCCTCTCCTCCTGCTATTTTACACCCCCATGTCCCTGCAATGATGCTTCTATGTAAACACGGTACTCTACTGCTCCCCTAGGAAATGCAAGTATAGGTGTTAAGGCCAATTTTTCCTTTATCTCATCGAAAGCTAACTGATAATGGTGGTCCTAAATAAACGGTACCCTTTGTCAAGTTAGGTTCATCAACAGACCCGCAATCTTTGAGAAACCCCTAATGAAGCGACGATAATATCCAACCAGCCCTAGAAAACTGCGAACATCAGTCGGCGTCGTGGGCTCTCCCCACTCCCTCACTACAAATACCTTACTCAGATCAATAACAATACCCCTTTTTAGACACAATGTGGCCCCAAAACTGCACCTCCCGAAGCCAAAATCCACACTTCTTGAATTTGGCATAGCATTGGTGATCCTATATTATCTTTAGAACCATCTGCAAATGTTCTCCATGATTATGCTCATATTGAGAGTAAACCAAAATATCATCGATGAACACGATCATAAACTGGTCGAGAAATTCTCTAAAAGCCCAATTCATATGAACCATGAACACTTCTAGCGCATTAGTGAGCCCAAATGGCATCACCCTAAACTCGTATGACCCATACCAAGTTAAAAAAGCAGTCTTAGTAATACCCCCCCACTCTAACGCACAATTGATGATATCTTGACCTTAGATCTATCTTGGGAAAGTAACATGCTCCCCACAGCTTATCGAATAGGTTATCAATCCGAGGCAGCGGGTACGTGTTCCAGATTGTGACCTTATTTAACTCCCTGTAATCGATACATAACCAAAGTGATCCATCCCTCTTCTTGATGAACAACACCGATGCACCCTATAGTGATGTACTTCGTCTACGAATGAATAACTGAAGCATCTACATAAATCCTACAAACCCCCACAAATGTCATAGCTACGCGTTCCTAGAATGAGCCCTCATGCTTGTTGTCCATGTGGATGGGCACCTATAATTTTTGGAAAATATTTTTACATAAGTAGAGCATAAAACCATTTGAAAATGTTCAGTAAGTAGATACACAAATCTCGTAAGCCTTCACAAATGTTGTAGCTACGCATACCTGGAATGATCCCTTAAGCTTGGTGTCATTGGGGCTGGACACCCAAAATGTTTTGGAAAATATTTTGACATGGATCAGAGCCCAAAACCATTTGAATTTTTTTTCCATGTAATTAAGATGCAAAAATTAAATATGCATTAACCCTTTGGTGTCGCACTCTCTTGAGATATTAATCACCCCTTAACTATTGTGCACACCTAACACTGACCTCTTATCCCAACTAGTTACACTATCCCACCTAGCTAGTCCTTTAACAAATCTTTTTATCACCCTACCGCAACCCGAGTATTTCCTCTCTTTGATTCCTAAGTTATTTTACTCATTAACTTACTTAATCATTTATACTTTAATTAATTATATAACATTCATGCTAGTTATATATAAAATACAATCACACTTTATATATTTAACCCGTGTATAACTATCTACTCTATTATATGCGTACAAATATACAACAAGAATCACACATATGTTGCATATAGTAGCTATCATTCCTAGTAATAACTCACCAGATGCTTTCTCTAAAATGCTATCATATCCCAAGTATACTCACTCTAACCCGGTTACCATAATTCAGTCAACTCACACCGAAATAGGTTATAAAATCCCAAATATAGTGGAGGGGGTCATATTCCCCCTAGAGTGAGTCCGAATAATACCCAAAGTGGGTCACCTAAAAAATAAATCACACAAGAAAATACCGGACATTATGACCTGGGGACTATACTCTCCCTGCATTCACTAGCTAGAGGATTCACCCACATCGCACAACCTCCCATCATAGCACCAGAGGGGTATGTTTTCACATATATGTCATACACATATATTATTGCATTCGTACATATATACATATACTATGCCTCCATGTGTGTGTGTATATATATATCTATATAATAAGGAGCACACATTTTTTACTATTCAATAAGATGATAACTTAATTAAAGGCTAGGATTTGGCTACCAAAGCAAGAAATGGAGGATGAGATCAATATGTACACAATAATAGTATATAACTCACCACACCTCATTTTATACTCTAATTATAATTACAATTTTATCCCACTAAAATTTATTTTGCCCCTCATTTTACATTTTGAGTTTTTACTTTAATTCAAACACAAGGATTATTATTATAACACAAAAAAGTTACTTTGATAGTGACATACCCTTTCCCTTTCCCCTTACCCTTACACGATCTCACTAACTCTCTCTCATGGAACTCCTATCTCTACTAACTCGATCGATCCCACACTACAGGTATTGTCTATCTCTTTCTCTGTCAATCTTTTACACGCTCTCCCCTTCACTCATCCTCACACAATACACACACACACATGCACTTAATTTCTAAATCTGAACTTATTGTCCACTTTGCTAATAATATGATACATACACACACATGCATCTCTTTTGTTTTTGTTTTTGCGATTTGTAATTTAGGTTTTGTAAATTTTGTTCATTCTGTCTAGGTAAACTGTTTTATGCGTAAAGGTATAATCTCATTTGTATGAAATGTGCGTTTTTGTTGTTAGATATGTATATTTTTCTCAATGTTAATTTGGGTTGATTTTGTTCATCTTCAAGGTACTTTATGAAGATTTTTTACCCATTTTCTAGATTATTGCAATATTGAGGTATACGTAAATCTATTAAGGGGTATGATTCTTAGATCTGATCTCTCACTCTTTTTGTGTTTGACAAAATGTTCATTAATTTTTTGGGTATCAACATGAATTTTTTTTGTTCTCACATTCCTAGATTAGATATATAGTGTGTACCTTACCACCTCTCACTCTCTAAAAATTAGAGGTTTAAGGATCTTGATTTTTCGTAGCTGATTTTTTTTAAAATAATTTTTTGACTATAATAACTAAATATGAAGGTTGATTTACTAAGTTTAAATTGGTGTATATGCTTTTTAATTTTTTTTATTATTAAGTAACTTTCCATATCATGAAATAACTATTGGATGTCTGAATTCTTGGGGGTTTGTTTTACCTGTTTAGATTTTGATACCAATACCTTTTGTTGACTTTAATTTTCCGGAGATGCACTAAGATAAGACTTTTAAGTGTGTCAATTTCTGTTTTGATTGTCATTTGTAAGTTACTAGGACATGATATTGTGTGATATTTTTCACTTTTAATTTGAGATCCCACCCATTAAACATCATGAGTATTTGGAAGATTACTTTTGTCTTTGATTATGTTTCCTATTATTTGCCACATTGACTGAAATATTGCGAGAGTGGTAAAATGTGTAGTGTTTGAGGTCATGAAAGTATCGAGGAGGAATTTGGATGGATGAGATTCATCCATTTCATCTGTCCAGTGTGACCATGGCGGGGTTCATTGTTATAACAGTCGGGTTCATAAACTCCTACCATGTATTAATCTAGCAAAAAAAAAAAAAACTATTAGTAAATAATTTCTTTTGTTGATCTTTTAAAATACAGGTATGGTTCACATCTAATATGCATTAAGTTCTTAATGGATGTGAAATTAGTAGATTTGTATGGATGATGGAGTTCGGGATTATTCGGTACATACATAAGTAATAATGTCTATGTTTGAGCTGTGAAGATGAATGTTTGACTAATATTATTCAAGTTTGTGTGACATGATTTTGGTCCGAGTTCATTTACTTTTCAACCTCATTCTTCCAGGTAGTACTTCATCAACAATCTTCAACCTCATTCTCTTTGTTTCTTAAATGGTTCCCTAATGTCAGTTGACTTTTTAGAAATGAAAAATTTACTAATTTTTGGTGAGCCTATATCTTTGTTTTTTATTTAAGTTAGTGTGTATTGTTGTCAATATATATGTTAAATATATCATTATTCGGTGCTTAATATCCCATTTTTAGTTAGTTTATGTTACAATTTGAAATGTTTGTGCTTAAAATAATATTTATTTCCTACAGATAACCTTTTTGAGACAATAGCAAATAATAATTGTTTAACCTTCATCTTGGTTTAATCATTGTTGGATGGACTAATTTGTACAAAAAAAATTAAATCCCACCATTTCATTAGCTTCAAATTGATAAGATTTGGTTAGACAAGATTGTATGTTTTGTAAGTTACATTTGTATTTGGTTGTCCATATATGATTTTTTTTATATTTTCTTTGGACTGAAAATATTTGGATTGACAATGTTGTTTGTTTATGATATACATCCTGTATTTGGTTGTCCCCTGAATAATTTGATATGTTGTTATTAAACATTAAGGTTTCTTAAGCATTTTTTATCCATACCATTTGACTTCACACAAACATGCATATGTCTATACGAAAAGTTATACCAAAACTATTTATTTTCTTCGTTGTTTATAACGGGTTGTATTTGTGTCACACAATAAGAAAATGAATTTTCAATTTTCTTTTTATTGTTTTTCTATTATCTAAAACGGGAATGCTGTTTCTTTAGAAATACATTTAGAAAAAATGAATTTGGTAAAGGTTTTTATTTTGGTATGGTCCTCTCATATGTGGCATACCTTGGGCTCACCACGTGGAAAGATTATTTTGAGCAGCGTGGATTATTTAGCCAAGTGTAGGGCTTTGATTTTCCAGTTTGGGATATTATATTTTCAACACGTACCCTCCAGCATGGTTTGAGTCATACATGTGGACAAATTATATTAGGTAACATGAAATAATTGAGTCGTTATAACATGAAATGGTCTACTCCGATACGTTGCTTTAGTATAGCTTATGTTTGTATTATTTTCACCGTGACGAATATACAATTTATGAAGAGATTATAAAGGAATACCAAAATCAAGCATAAGTCTCAAATTATAATTAAATGAAATAATTTGTAAAATAGAAATAAAATATTATCTAACACCCTCATAAACTTGGCAATCTCAAATAAAAGTGTTTGGAGCGCAAAGGGAGAAGTAGAAAGTGATGCGTATGAAGACGTTTAGGAGGATTTTAATAGTTTGATGGGTAGAAGTTACATAACGGAACTGATGGTTGCCTAAAAGAACCTTTCACGAATGAAGTTACATTAACTCTTAACTTGCTTTATCTTAACCTGAAAAATTATGCTTGAGTTCATATGAGTTCTACTAACTTATCAATAAAGTGTGATTAACTGAGAAATTGGGAGACGTAATTCAGAAATCATGTGTACGATACATATTGTATTTGTAAAAAGATGGGAAATAGATTAATGATCAATCTTATCTATAGAACAACAAATGTTGTGTTTTTATTGGCACTCCAAGAAATCAAGTTGTGCCCTAAGAAAACATAACAACCAAACTAGACTATCTGGTATCGTGGTGTCAAGCCTAATCTGCTTAAGAGAAGGCGTGAAGAGCTAACTGTCTCAATGATCAGCCCAAAATCATAACAAAATCTAGAGTTTCTTTATGGTAACGTAAAATGTTCTCAAGAGAAACTAGATGGGTGGATTGAGTGGAAATAATTATGTTAATGGAAACATCTAGACAAGTGAAGGTCAGGTATTATAGGGAACTGACCGGTCCTAATGTCTCTATATCCAAATGCATTAAACATAATAAGTTCAATTTGTTGTTATATGGTTTGTTAGTGAAACTCCCAGTTTATGTTAATATTTTTTTATAAGAAGTTTTTGTTGATTTATTATCAGTTACTTATTTGTGTCGACATGATTGAGAAAACTTCCCTTTTATGTTGTCTTAATATTACTTGCACTTTGTATCTTGGATTATCGGTGTTATAATTTGTGTTTAATTTTTTTTAGTATGTACTAATTTGAAGTTTATTTTTGTTTTGTAGGTATTATCGTTTTTGTTCTCTGTACCTGTCTCTATGCTCTGTTTTCATGTATGCTCTATTTCTCTCTTTGTTTTTTGGCGGAGTGTGTGTTTGGAGTGGTATTTTTTAGTGTCTACATTTAGTTGTGTATTCTATTGTTCATATATTACACACTTATTTGTCCACCACATATGAAACCCTCTGTCACATATCCGTTGATCAAACCTTTTTGGGTGGTGGAAAATCCCAGATATGATCTATGCGGTTTTTAAATCCTTACACTTTGTATATGTTTTGTTATTTTCAATTTTTGGCATTTACTTGTAACTATTTGATAATTTGAAATTAACATTTTTTATTTGCCTTTTCGTTGTAGTTCACTATTTATCATCTCACGAAAGATTCTATAGTCATGGCCTTAATGTAATATTTATTTTCAACACTAGCAGATGATCCATTTAACTGGTGGTGGTAATGTTGATCCTAATAGAGTGGTATATTCGTCACTCATATTACAT
This sequence comes from Sambucus nigra, assembly GCA_949130495.1. Taxonomy (NCBI): domain Eukaryota; kingdom Viridiplantae; phylum Streptophyta; class Magnoliopsida; order Dipsacales; family Adoxaceae; genus Sambucus; species Sambucus nigra. Next base: position 304,814,065 of record OX422217.1, on the reverse strand, counting down.
GGACATGAAAGATTATATGGGATTTTTTTATGAGTACCTGATAAGACATAAGATCAGAGCCAATCAGAGCCAATATGGGAATTAGGATCATGTTGGTCCCTTGCACAAAGTAACATGAAGCTAATGTAATGAAGAATCAATAATATGAGAAAATATGTCTGAAGGTTTAGATTGACTAGGAGGAGAATTCATTTGGGGGACTCTCATCACAGATTCTTATTCTTCCTTTTCCTCTTCACTTAGTTGTCCACTTATTATTCTTTCCAGTGGGGAGTTCTTTTCTAGGAATGTCTCCATCATTTCCCTTTCATCATTTTCCTTCAAAAAGACAAATTTACTCATCCTCGAATATGAGGGTTCAATAAGGACTCTAGACCCAATGGGTAAACTCCCATGAATGGAGGCAAAGGCCACCTCAAAAGCCCCCTCCATTGAAGCTGCACCTGAAGGCTAATTAAATAAATCAATAAGAAGTCCAAAAACAAACAAATAAAAAAGATAGTGTGCATTTAGTAAGGATACCATCGGTTGTTCGACATGTGATTGAAGATTTTTATTCTCAAACTTGATTACTTATGTTTTCTACATGTCTTTAGATGCATTCCTTTAGACCAGAATGATTTAAAAGATTGAAAACTAAATAATTAAATAATTATTAATTATTTATAATTATTGTAAACTTTTGTAACTGTATTTTTTCTTTAGATCTCTAACTATTTATATTCCTGGTTTGCAGATCCAACTCTTGGAAGCATAAATTAATCAAGTATACTTTGTGTTTAGTGGTATATAGTATTTCCATTTATTACTAATTCTTTTTTGTGGTGGATAACTTTGATAATGGAGTGGGACATTTTTATTCTATGATATCTAACATTGGATATCTTAATTGGGGCTTTATCCCATATTCATTGCCCTATTATACAATCTTTGAGGCACGGATCCTTTCTTTCTTTAGAATATTGGATAATAGTCTCGATTATTTTCATAGGGAAAGTATTTTTTCATTTCGGAGGCAGTATAGTAACATGTCATCAACCAGAGTTTAGTTCTCACATGACCAGCCTAAGTGATGGCAGCACAGTACAGTAGAATAACATATTGTATCCGGTTAACCATAATTCCAGCTATGGTCTGCATAGTGGACAACTTGAATTTGGGTCGTTAGGCCCATTTGGGTTCTCATGTACGAATGAAAAAAATGCAACTGAGCGACGAAACTCGAGCGATGGGAGAATTTAAGGCACAAAGGTTTCATGGGGGCTCTACACAGCGGTCACCAGAGCAACCTTCACCTCATCATCAAAGGTAATAGTTCTCTACTTTTTTATCTTTTAAAGTTGTTTTGCTTGCTTTTTAAGGTTTGAGTTATTGAAGTGCTAGAGATTCTATTGGTACATGAAGCCATTTATTGTGTTTTTTAAAAATAAAATCTATGGTGAACTCCTTTTCTATTGTTTTATTGGTGAACGCCTTGTTATTGGTGAATGTTAGAGTTTGGACACTAATTGAGAGAAAAAACTACTTGAAGATGTTGAGTTTACTAAATTTTCGTGTTCATTTGCAGTGGAGATGCTTAAGTTTCTAAGTTGATATTTGGACCTTTTTATGATCCATGAGTCTTCACATATCATCCATGTCAGCTAAAAGTGTTATTATTCCCACTTAATGTTACTATCCACGTTACACTCAATTACTAAAAGTGTTATCACACAACACGCTCACATTTGTATTTTAACCTTTGATGTTTATAGTTTCGTCATTTTTGGGATTGTTGAAATTGATTTTCTGTCTGATTGGTGTTTATATTTTCGGATTATTTTTGTTACTCAGATACTAATTAGAGTTTCTATTTTGTTTTCCAGGTTGAGGGGTTCATGCTATCTCAATCATAATCTGTACATTATTTTCTCTCTTTCTCTGTTTGTTTTATGAGGTATGTGTGTTAAATTTTATAATTTTGGTAAAAACAAATCAAATCTACTTTATGTAGTGATATATGAGTATGGTTTTGAAGTTTGTGTTTGATTTATCTTATTCTCCTTTCATATTCTTAGCTATTCAAAAATGTTTAGTTTCAATGATTAAACATGAATTTCTATGTTTTTGCATTTCCTGGTTGTTTGGTATTGTAACAATTTTCTTTCAAGTTCGGTTGATGTGAAGTGATATGGTATTGGTCCCCATTTTTAAGTATGAGTTAGACAAAAAGCCTGTAAAACAAAGTTGTTGAATCATTATACCCTTATTCTCTATCACACCCATTCTTCATAGGACAATTAAGAGTGTAAGGTTTCAAGGGTGTGATGCGAACCAAATTGAACAATAGATGTGGTTTATAATACGCCCAACAATGAGTTGGTTAGGACTGTTTATTTGTGAATAGTTTTTTCCATGACTATATTATTGTAGGAGGCTCTCGCAATAATATTTCTCATTTATATCCCTCTCTTACAGTGACTGAATAATGCATTATTCCTGACATTTAATTGATCCAGATCATTTGTAAACCTCCACCACCTTTATTGGTAATTCTTTTTATCATTTCCTATTTTTTTTCGTATTCTAAAAAGTCCCATGCGACCTATTTGTATGCACACTTCATTGTGATAGATCGAAATTAGAGAGTAGTAAACTCTTTAATGTTGACTACTGTAAATTTAATTTCTATAAGGTGGCATATAACTAGATGTGCATTTTATTATCTTCTTTTTTAATCTATCTTATGTAGATAGAATGGAACATGTGTCTACTCGATGCATTTTATTAAAGAGAAGATTGTCTCCTCGACATTAACATAACTGGATTTTTTTGGAACTACTTAACTTCCTACATGCAAAAATTATTAGTAATTTCCTTTCTAGATAACTTCTCTTAATATTAATTAACGAATTTTCAAATTTAGCCACTCTTGATCTTTCTTAAAAGTTGGAGAAATACTCTGTTAGTACTCTCGGTTTTGAAGCATTGGTGATATTTCACTAACACCTGTTGAACTACTACTACACTCTTAATGTAAGGTACTACTTCACGCTTAATGTAAGGGATAAGTTACAAATGATCTTTGTATTTTATTTTCAATCTCACATGTTTCAATATGTTTTTTCAGATGTTCTATCCTCTTGCACTTCATCTGCAGTGGCTTACCTCTTTGGATATTTGATGCAAAAGACTTTACTAATTATATAGGATTTTACAACGTGGTGTCAGGACCACGGATTTTGCCGAGCATCTCCTAGAAAAATTTATAAGATGTTTGATGTAAAACATATATTTGGATTTAGATGCTTTAAATTTTGGTTTATTTGAAGTTTCCCTGATTTTATGTAATTGAGTGTATTTGGATTTTGTTTCTTATATGAGGTCCGAAACGGATTATTTGTTTTGTTGAATTAATTTTTTATTTCTTAAATAGGATAGACAGTCCTATAATCAAAGGAAATTTTGCCTAATTTTTTAAAAAATGTTTACACATTTATTATTTATATTAAATAATAAATCTACTCTTATAATATATAAAACATTTATAATTTATATTATTCACGACTTTATACTTTTCAAAATTATATGCATGCCTTTATTGCAAATTTTCGTTGTTTCACGATTACATAGTTTCCAAATTATCGTCGTTTTGCGATTACGTACTTTCAAAATTTTTGCTGTTTCGCGATTATGTACTTTCGAAATTTTTGTCGTGCCTTCAGGAACGGGCATTTCTCTAGTGTGTGTGTGTCTATATATATATATATATATGTTGGCTACCCATATCTATCACCGAAGGCACTAACGCCATTTATACTGAGTCTATCGTCCGATTCTTAATTGAATTAAACTCTTATTAATTAAATAATCAACCCAGTGTCAAACTACTAGAGTATTCAAGATTATCCACCTAGCCCATTCATTAACTTTTCTGAACTCATCTCACTCAGTTCATAATTCACAATTAACCATCAATTATATATCTCACTATATTTTTTCCAACTTTTAATTACCCTATAATGTCTAGGTAAATTTAACCTCTTTCAAATTGCCGTAATAAGATTCTCTAATTATGATAGGTTTTTGAATTCTCTTAAACTTCCCAGAAATCACCTAAACCAACAAAACAAACCAAACTCGTGATTGCAACAAAACCGAACCAGTTTGGTTCCAATATTGAACTGGTTTGTGTGCACAAAAATGTGAACCGATTCGGTTTTGTGGAGAATCGGTTCACACCCCGATACAGCAAATCCAAACCAAACTTTAAAATCCTACATACGATTCTATCTCCTTCTGGATGATAATAAACCTTCATCAAAATGTATATAACTTAATGAGGTGTAACTATTATGATTCTAACATCCATAAGTCGTTCTAACATCAAATATTGGACTATAAATCCTCAATTTAATCAATCAAATGGGTTTATAATAAAATCCCTCAACATAATCCTAGATATATTCTCCTAGGCCAATTTTATGTATAGTGAATCCATATATCTCTACAATATTCGATTTCCAGTAATTATAATTTGCCTACAACATCAAATTATCATCCCATTAAAAATAGAGATTAATTTCACCCCAAAATTCCCTTTTTCATGTAAGAACCCTCCCCAAAATATTTTGGTTCTACACCTACTAAGATATGAACATGAATTTCTGAAAACCAAATTGAAAGAAAGTTAATCACTTTCCTTTCTATGTTCGTAGGGTTTGATTGCACGCTGTAGGAGACGGATTGATGAAAGCACTCCCAAATCCCCTTTGATTTTGGCACCTAAAGCTCTCCTATTTTCTTCCTTATATCTTATCTCAATCTCTAGGGTTTAAAATATGAACTTTGGCTGCCTCAAACTCTTAGCCCTAGGTTTCTAATTCCCAATCCTAAAATTAGGCTAACAAGCCAAGTCTAAATGACCCAAATGGCCATGTGGGCCCCGTTATGTCTAAAAAGGCTCCAAGACCCCATTACTACCACTGAGCATACTATAATGGCTATCTCGACTCATTCGGAACCAACCGTGATGTGAAAATTGCCATCTGAGTCCCTCGACATAAATTTCCTATCTCAACCTATTGTAGTCTACACGTGACCCCCGATTGAGATATAGCACAGTTACGTCGATATCACCCCCACGATGTAAAATAATTATTTACTATTGACTTAGTAATTTTAATGCATAAATATTAATCATTATCTCTCCCGATTAATATTTTTATAAACACATCACTTTTAGTTCAATGAAATTACTTCATATGTGTAATTTAAACAATCAAATTAATTAAATTTTAAATACTCAAAAACACGAGGTGTTACACTTTTGAAGCCGTCCTCTCGACACGGCTATATCATTTTTCATGTTTTGAGAAAAATATTCTTGTCACTTTAATTCTACATTTTTCTCCCTTTTCGGGATGACTGATTTATATTCATGACAACCCATGAAGAATAACGCGATAGGTGAAAGAGAATTATGTTATCCTTGAATCCCCGCACATGCACAGAGAGAGATTTATTTAGTTTTCTCTACCCTCCAATTTTGGGACCGGCCTGCGGTGGAGGAATTTGACCTGGATGGACATAGTGGTGATTCCACTGGGGATAATTTTTATAGGACTAGACTCTATTTCACATGAATTTTTTTCTTTTGCTCTCCACTCACTGTATTTTCTACATGTGTCTATATTCCTCCACTTGTATGTTATTCTTACTCTCATAGTTACGTGTTGTATATATGCCTCACTCTTATCATGATGTTTATATCGTTCTCTCTACTATGTTCTTTTATCATCACATTTATATACAATCTTCCTATCATATATCTTTCGCTGTTTTCACTTGTATATATTCATTATGTTTCATCCTTTAATCACTTGTATATGTCACCATGTTTCACTCCACACACTCTCACTTGCACATGATTCCCAGTAGTTGTAGTATCCATGTTTAGTCATATTAGCACAAAGTCTCACATTATTTTTCACTCGTAAATAGTTTCATTCGTACACACATATTCATACGGCCCTCGTAGATATCCATACATAGTCTTACTCACACACACATCCACATTTCTCTGACTTGTATATATTCATATACTATCTTCACTCACACATATTCACATGCCACTCTCTCAGTTTACAAATATTTCATAATCACCTGTGTATACCCACATACTTCACAGTTTGTACCATGCTTTCTGAAGTCTCCATACTCCATGTACATACTTACAAGTTTGACCCAACATTTTTATCCCTATAATCCCATGCTACTTATATATTTTATGATCTCCCTCACAATGATAGTAGTTCTCTTACGTAGAATACATAAAACAGTCTATAAAATACTAATTAATACTCATCCATTCTTGCACACTGCATGACTATTGTTTTCAATTGTAAAAGAGAAACTAAAGCCTTAGGCAAGTCCAACAAAAACTTTCGTTCAACACCCAATATTAAATTTCCTCATCTATAATGATAGGTGAGTGTCAAATAAGCCTATCATCAGACGATTAAAAACCCTCTTTAAAATGTATCAACTTCCTTTAATCTATGTTCTGGAACCCATATTTGATGTTCAATATATACAAAATTTGAAATTCAAATATAATTGAGAAGGTGGAATAAACAACTTATCCAATAAAATCTTGGTGCTATAGAGGTTTGATGTCGGCCTAGAAGCGATCAGGAATGAAGACCAATCCGTTTAGTCTTACTCGTGAATCCAAATCTCAAAACTAAGGTTATGCTAACTTTTATTTATACCAAATGCTCCAAACAGTATAGACTTTTGCTTAAGGACAATTTAAAAGACATGTCTAAAAGTTATGACCATTTGCCTCAAATGGTTCTTAGGGATTTCAACATTGTTTCCAATGGTGATGAAAAATGTGGAGGTAATAACATTGATTGTACAGTTGTGGAAGACTTGAACCATTACATCTCTAATATTTACCTTATTGACATAAGCTAGTTACATTCCAAATACACTTGGTGGTATGGTAGAACTAGTGGAAAGGCTATATTTGAGAGATTAAACATAAGCTTATGCAATAACCATTGGTTTGCCAAGTTCTCTAAAACTGTGCTTAATCATCATAACAAACCCTGCTCAGATCATGCTCCTCTCCTTATATCTATCAATAATGTGATGGATGATGTCCCCATAATGTTTAGCTTTCGAAAAATGTGATTTAATAACATTGGGTTATATGATGTTATTCACTCTACCTGGTCTAAGAAGGTTACTGAGAGGCCTTTGAAAGATTTTCATTTAATGTTAAAGCACCTGACGAAAACTCTTATGGAGTGGAACAAGTCCACCTTTAAAATTTTCTCCCAAAACAATATTTACGTGGAAGATAAAGTGATAGAGAAGGAAATCATCTTTGAGCAGTGTGCCCTTGAGTCCAGTAGATTAAACCATTATTAACGTAGAGCCAATTTCAATGGGGATTTAAGGAATGAAGAGATTTTTGGTCAACAAAAAGCCAATGTCAAATGGATGAAAGTGGGAGATCAAAATACCAAAAATTTTCATTACAGTGTTGAGAATAAAAAGTCCATTCTTGTTATAAAACAATTGAGTATGAGGAAGGTATCTTTATGGAAAATTCTATTTGTATGGGACAGTTTTTTTTAACACAACCTCGTGTCTGTTGAAATCATAAAAAAACAACAGTTTCTTCTAGGTAACATCCATATACGCTTAACTGATGACAATAACAATATGATTTATGAGATCATTGAAGAGTGGGAAATATGGCACTGCATTTTATATTTGAATGAGGATAGTGCTCCTCATCCTGATAGATTTTGGGGATCTTTCTAGCAGTCGTACTAGCATGTCATATAAATTACTTTATATTTGTTATTCAAGCCCCTTTTCTTTATTATCGCCTTTCGAAAAGCTAGACTAGAAGAAATATTATTCTCATTCCTAAATGACCCGACCAACTGCTTGTGATGAGTTTAGACTTATTAGCCTTTGTAACTTCGACTACAAAATTATTTCCAAGATTCTCAACTCGAGACTGTCTAAATTGCTCCTCAACTTCATCTCCACCATTTAGAGTGGTTTCATAATGAACAAGAGCATCAATGATAACATTCTATTAGTTAAAGAAATGATATTTGACATGAGAAGAAGTCTAATGGGACTATTACTGTTGTTAAGCTAGACACGTCCAAAGCTTTATAACAGAGTTAATTTTCCGCTTCTGCTTAAAGTTATGATAAATTTTAATTTTTAGGAAACTTTCATTGACTTAGTGTGATGATGTGTTTCTAATAATTGGTTCTCGATTATCCTCAATGGTAAGTCTTATGACAACTTCAATTCTTTAATGGGGTTAAGGCAAAGGGACTATATATCACCATCTCTTTTTTTGATATGTGTGGAGGTTCTTTGTATAGGTTTAGATTCTATGGTTTCCAAGAAAAATATCATACACCTCTCCCTTCCTAGTGGTAGTCTCACGATCTCCAATCTCAATTATGCAGACGACATCATCATTTTCACTAACAGTGGGAAAAAGATCACTGATTATCTTAGGAAATTCTTAAAATATTATGAGATATCCATTGGGCAAAAAATAAAGTACTCCAAATTGCGGTTCACTACTCAGTATTTCACCCCCAAAACTAAAAGAAATTCTGTAGCTGGCACCCTTGGTATCAGTCCCAAAAAGAATTCCATTTATTATTTAGGTTGCCCTTTGTTTAGTGGAAGAGAGAAAATTAATCATTTCTCTATTCTTATTCAGAAGATTTTGTATAATTTGCTTGGATGAAAAAACAAATTCTTGTCCCTTGGTGGGATGTTTATTCTTGTTAAACATGTTCTCAGTTCCATCCTGGTTTACACGTTGGCCGCTCATAATCAAACTAAAGTAGTCATTAAATCAATTAAAAGCCTATTTCCTAAATTTTTTTAGGGTGGGAATGATGATATAGGTTGGAAACATCACTAGATTGTTTGGGACCATTTATTCTACCCCAAAGATGAAGTTGGTTTGGGTATCCCAAACATATCAGATATTATAAATTCTATAGCACTCAGGTAATGGTGTAAATCGCGTACTAACACATCTTTGTGGGCCATTTTTGTGAAGAATAAATTCAAGACCATAAGTTCTAACAAAGGGTCCCCCATTTGGAAAGCTATGGTGGCCTAGAATCCTATCTTTCATAATAACTTCATGGATTTCAATAGAATAAAGATCTAGAAATAAACCACCTCCGGCTCATTCACCTTAAATTCAATTCTGCAGATTATTAGATAAGACAACCATCATCCTTTGTTGCTAGACTTATATGGTACAGGCATATTCTTTTAAAAATCTTAGCGATGACCTTAAGGGCCATTAATAATTCTCTTACTTTTGATGATAACTGTGGGTACCCTTTTCGTATACTAATCCCATAAGAGTAGCCAACCTTACCCAAACAAAGATGAAAGATGCCTGACCTAAATTATAAGTCCTAGATGGCTTGGATACGAAGACCTTCTTTCTTTCTTTCTTTCTTTCAAACATGATATATTTATTGTACCCCTGGTCCAGGGTAAAGGACATGTAAAAAAAACTATCTCGAGAGTTATTTAATACGAATAGTAGACCTCTCCGTGGACGTAGGCTATTTGCTGAACCATGTATATTCTTGTGTTGTGTGATTGTGATTAAGATTGTTACTGTTTCTTTTATACTGGTTACTATTTTCCTTTTATAAATTATTTGTGTTGAGATTTTTGTAATCATAATTGGTGCTTTCTGTGGGAAACGATTATTTTTTCCTGCTAAAACCTTTACCAGCAAGAACCAATAATGTCCCATCACAGCAGTAATATTCCTCAAGCAGAAGATATTCAGCAGTAGCCAAACTCCCCAAGGGTAAGGTCTGAAGTGCGCCATTCAAACCCAACACTTCGCCAAGAGAGGCAAGTCTCTGAAGAAAGCCAAGGGCCGCCGAGGTCCACATAAATCTCTAGGTTAATTGATGACTACGAGGACATACTCCAGGAACAGGAGGAGGCCACTCACCAACAAGAAAACGAGAATCCTCACCTCAAAAGGCGACTGGAAAGACTGGAGAGAGAACTCGATCGAAATACAAAGCGATGCCATAACTAGACTCCTAACCCTCACGTGAGAAAATCTCGCAAATGAGGAAGAAGCCCAGGACATGAATCAGAAATAACGGAGAGACCCAGGTCGGGTGATTACCATTCTGAATACTTAGAACCAACTCATTAGTACAAGAGTCCTGATTGGAAGGATGATGATATACGAAGTCGGTCTGGAGAGAGATAAACTAGCACCCGACTCACCGTTGTGCTAGATCAACAAGGGAGCTAGCAACACGAGCTCTCAAAACTCACATAAAGTCCCCTTTTTCAAGGGCGATAGAAGAAGAAGAAACCCCAAAAAAGTTTATGATTCCCAGTTTCAAGGTTTATGATGGACAAACTGATCCCATTGACCATGTTAGGTAATACATGCAAGCAATGAGTCTATGGAGTCACAACGATGCACTCATGTGCGGAATCTTTCCCTCGAGCTTACATGTTGTGGCCTAAAAATGGTTTGAGAAGATACCTCACTAATCCATCAAGAGTTTCAAATCTTTGGTCGAGCTGTTTCCATCTCCCTTCATTGCAAGAATTCCCATCCGAAGAGAATGGATGCTTTGCTTACTATGAAGAAAAAGCCATAGAAGAACCACAGAGAGTACGCAATGATGTACTGGGAAATGTTCAACGAAGTCGAGGATTTCTTGAAGAAGGTCGTCGTAGCATCCTTGATAGTAGGATTGTCTAGCTCCTACCTCTTGCACCGGTCCTTAACTAAGATAGAGGCCACAACCATCGATGATATAATGGCATGTATTGATAAATACGCTAAAGTCGAGGATGTGACCCATCTTAATAGAGGGAAAAATGGTCACGCAAAGGCTAGCAAAGGGGCCGATAAGGTTGAACCACAGAAAAAAGGGAATAAGAACGGGGGAAAGAATGGAAACAAGAAGGACACCTCAAAGGCATTTCAGGCTATAAACACAGTCTTTAAGGATCTGATCTATAAGATTCTAAAAAAGATCAAGGATGAGCCATTTATCAAATGGTCGAGGAAGATGGGAGGATATCCATCTAAGAAGAATCATTCCATAAGGAGGGCAAACATAAAACTGAACAAAGTAAAGCCCTAAAGTCTCACCTCGAGGATTTGGCCCAGGATGGACATCTTAATGAGATTGTATAAAGGAAGAAAGATAAAGAAGCAGGGAACGGTGAACAGAGCCTCGATAATGTCCCCGAGGAGGATGTTAGCAATCAATTTATAGTTATATATGGGGCTTTAGATCTAAAACAAATTCAAGGGAATACATCTTGAATGGAAGTTAAGAAGCTTTTCGCAGTCATGTAGGAATTCCGAATTGACCCCCTAGGAAAGTCTTAGGTAGGTATGCGGCGCCGACTAGAGGATGTAAATTATAATAAGCATATTGTTTTTACAAATGAAGATTTGGTGGGAGTGAGAACTCCTTATCATGACGCACTGGTCATTACACTTAGGATAGCCAATTAGGACATTGAACATGTTACTCGTCGACCAAGGCATCTCATTCGAAGTAATGTAACTCAAATTATTCAGGAAGCTAAAACTAAGCATAACAGATCTCAAGGAAGCCACTGTCCCGTTGGTCGACTTTGCTAGGAATATTACGATTCCTCTGGGAAAAATTGTCCTACCAGTGAGGGCAGGAAGCATCTAAAAATTGTTTGAGTTTCTTATTGTTGATTTTGAATCACCATACTAAGAAATCCTTGGTTAGAGATGGCTCTATGCAATGAAGGCCGTTCCATCGACCTATCACCAGAAATTGTAGTGTGTAACTGATCGAGGAGTAGTTGAGATCCATGGAGACCAAGCTATGGCGAGGAAGTGTTTCATCATGGCCATACTCCCCAGATAGGAGAAGAAAGTGGAAAAATTAAAAGACAAGGAAGAATCCCAGGAGGCGTTGATTCCCTCCAAATAGAAGCTAAGGTATGGTCAACCAGGAGTGTAGGAGACCAAAATCCTCCTCTCCGAAAGGGTCGTTGAAAACCTGGAAGAGGTCCCAGCTGGGAGTAGCTCAACGGAAAAGAATTTCTCGATTGGCACCTCCTTGACTGATGGTGTGAAGAAAGAACTAGTCACCCTTCTTCGGAGAAACTTGGATGTTTTTGAAATAGAGGCCTATCAGCTTCTAGGGATTGATCCTAACATTACTTATCATCAATTACTCGTGGACCCTACTTTAAGGCGAGTTACACAAAAGGCTCGCCGAACAGCCTCGGAGAAGGCTAAAGTAGTAGAGAAAGAGGTCGAGAAGTGACTGGATATAAGGTCCATACGGGAAATTCAGTTACCCAAATAGTTATCAAACCTAGTAGTATTTCCTAAGAGAAATGTAAAGTGGAGAGTTTATATCGACTTCAGTGACCTCAACAAAGCCAGTCCCAATGACAATTCCCCCTTTCAAAGATCGATCAACTAGTCGATGCTACGACTGGACACGAGAGGATGAGCTTCTTGTATTCATATTAGGGATACCACCAAATCCTCCTTTACAAGCCAGACCAAGATAAAACCTCATTTATAACCACTGCTGGTTTATATTCTTATAAAGTTATGCCTTTTGGCCTTAAGAATGAAGGAACAACGTATCAGCAGCTAGTCACAAGGATGTTCAAAGATCAGACGGGGGATACTATGGAAGCATACATCGATGACATGCTCATTAAGAGCAAGCTCAAGGTTGGCCACCTTTCTGACCTTGAAAAGACCTTCGAAACCTTGGGAAGTACCGAATGAAGCTTAGCAGAAGTAAGTGTTCTTTCGAAACCCAGTCAGGAAAATTCCTTAGATACTTGGTTAGTAAGAGAGGAATAGAGGCAAACCCCAACCATATCGATGCTATTAACAAAGTTCATCCTCCCAAATGATAAGAGATGTACAAAAGCTCAAAGGAAGGCTCGCTGCGCTCGATCGGTTCATTTTTAAATCTTAGGAATGGTGTCAATTGTTATTTCAGTTGTTGAAAAGAAACATGGGAGTAATATGCGATAAAAACTTCTCGAGAGCCCTGGAATAACTCAAGGTTTATCTTAGTAAACCCCCTTTGCTTTTAATTACTAAGCAGAGTGATCCGATATACCTCTACCAAGCAGTGTCAAACCATGTTGTAAGCTTTGTGTTTGTATGTGAGAGAGAGGGAAGCCAATATCCAGTCTACTATGCAAGCAAAACTCTTTTGGATGCCGATCAGTGCGCATTTGTGATAGCCTCAAGGAAACTGAAGAATTATTTTGAGTCTCACACCATTATCATAGTAACTTCACACCGCCTAAAGGTTATTTTAAGGAAAAAAGATATCTCTGGATGACTATCGAAGTGACTAGTCGAGCTCAGAAGTTTGGACATTCACTTTCAATTAAGAACAACCATCAAGGGGGAAGTCCTCGACAATTTCATTATTGAGTTCACAGGTGAACGGCCTTACGGCCACCTCGAGATCAATCGTTCAATGGAAGGCTGAAGCGTTTGGACATTATATAATAATGGAGCCTCCAACTCAAGGGGGCAGGAGTATGTATCGCGCTAGTAACTCCTGAGAACATAGTGCCCAAATGGGGAATTAGGCTTAGATTTGAAGCCTCTAATAATGAGGAAGAATATGAGGCGCTGATCGCAGGACTATGTAAAGCACAACTGCTAGGGTCGAGGCACCTTTAGGTCTTTCATGATTAATAATTAGTTTCCAACCAAATAAGCGGTGACTTCAATGCAAAAGATGAAAGGAGGGAATCTTATCTCGATATTATAAAGGGATTAATGGTCAACTTCGATCAAGTCGATGTTCATCAATTCTCTAGGGAACAGAACATCCATATAGATGCCCTAGTAACGCTAAACTCAGAAATAGAGTCCAACTTAAGAAGGACACCAAATTGATTTCTAGGCACAACCCAGCATTCATTAGGCTACTAAATGACAAAACCTCGAGAAAATTCTCCATAATGGAAATGCTCCGATCTCGATAGATCCCGTTATAAATTACTTGCAAAATTATAAATTTCCAAATGATAAGAAGACATCCCATCAGATAAGAGTCAAGGCCACTCACTTTCACTTATCTCCTAAGGAAAAGTTGTATAAAAGATGATTCAATTGCCCATATTTCCAATGTATTCATCTATTGAACATCAGGCAAGTTCGACAGGAGCTTCATGAAGGAATTTGTGGAAGTCAAACAGAAGGAAGGTCGATAGCCTTTCTAGTAATAAAGGAAGGATATTGCTAACCATACATGCAGAAGGATGCTAGAGTCTATGTCTGAATATGCAAAAAATGCTAAAAGCACACTTCCCTAATCCATGAACCCGCCAGCGGCCTAATGTCCCCAACTAGCCCCTGGCCCTTCGCCTAGTGGGACCTTGACACCATAGGTCCTCTGCCTACTGCATCAGGAAATAAAAAGTATCTGTTGGACTCCACAAACTACTTCATAAAATGGATAGAGGCAGAACCGCTGGCAAACATCAGGGACACCGATATGATAAGGTTCATATGGAGAAATATAATCTTTGGCATAGCCAGGATGATTATTACCGACAATGAGACCCAGTTCGATAGTGGCCTCTTCCAAAGATTTTGCAATGATCATGGAATCAAGCACTACTTCAGTTCTGTGGCATATCCTCAAAGTAATGGTCAAGACGAGGCTTCGAATAAGATAGTGATTGAGTGATTGATCAAATAAGACAGTGACTGTCAATAATTTTTTTTTAAGAGAAATTCATTTATCATTTTTTTATATATACCTTTCGTTTACTTATAGGCCCAATGAAAGCCTTGGTTTATAGCAGGTGCTAAGTTTAATATTGTTTATGTGGGTACCTCGATTTGTCACTTTGGCCTAGATGAGAAGCGCGATTAAACACGGCCCAATGTCTAAAGGCCCCGCGCTATATATTCCAAGATGCCATGTAATGAAACAAGACAAAAGAATAGTTTTGAGTAAAATTGAATCACGTTTTTTTTCCAGAATATCTTGTATTGAAGATACTTTGAGCTACACCTAGTCTCATCACCTAAGACTTTTCTTTTCGTCCAGACAACTATCTGACCTCTCGGTCCATGCCCATTTCTCTTATATCCCGTCACTCAATTTTATATACCCGCTATATATTTATTCAGATATTGTTATAGAAATTTTCTGTATAACGCTATTTGGACATAAACGTTGAGGTGTTTGTAAATCTTTTGAGAGATTTTATTTCTTTATTCGTACTATAATTAACATATAGTGCCTTTGATGGACTGTAATAGTTCATCTAATTTACTTAGTTTATTCAGATATATTATTATGTGTTATTATTTATTTCTCTTTTGAACTAATATTTTGCATAACCTATATGAGGTGATCTTCAAAGAGCTACTTTCAGTCATTTATTTTGAGACTGCTATTATCATGTCTTAAACGACCATTTTTATTGAGAAGAAAAATGGAGATGTGAAGATCATTTTTCTAGTGACTTCATCTCAGCAAAATTAGTGCATTTAATGCTCACAATGCATGTGTCTAACAACTAGGTTTTGAAGTTGCTACTTAAAAGCATTTAGAGACTGCATTGTAGAACACAAGAATGAGACTATGGGCAAAATATAGAGAATTTATTGAGAGCATTTGAATTTACTACTTAGCTACTACTTCATTCAAGAGAGAAATTAATTTACATTTTGCTCAATCATTGAAGAGGAAGATTTGAGCCTACACTACTACCATTTATTGAAGTCTCATTAAAGAAGCAAAAAATCAGATTGCAAATTGCATTTAAGGAGTTTTAGTATTAAACATTGTACTATAAAAATATGATTTGTTTGAATCTTTGATAGAATCTTGGGTTGTATTCAATAGCTCGATTTTAGCTACGATCATTGTTATACCGATGACTGGTTCCTACCCGTAAATTGGACCACGGTGTTTGAAGATCGATTTTATCTTAAAAACGGGAGTACTGGTGGTTGATCCTACTGTCAAGTGGATCAGGGATAGTGAAGCGCAAGGGAGTCGGAAGCTCCAGGCGCGTGGACATAGGTCGGGATTTGGGCGAACCACGTTAAATTCCGTGTTATTTAATTTTCTGCACTTTTATTGATTTATTTGCATATGCTTACTTGCAATAATTTTTTCAGCACACTAACTTGCAAATATATTAATTCCAAAATTTAAGAAAATTATTTTCAAGGTTAAAATAATTATTTTTGTGTTAATTAATTTATTTCAGAATATTAATTTATATGAAATACAAAAATTATTTAAAAGATTGATTGGATATTAAAATCCGTTTTTTAACTTGTTTAAATTATTGGGTAGTATTTGTTTGATATTCTTTGTTTGAATTATTAGACATTTATTAATATGAAATTTGAATAACGGATTTAAATTGAATATATTTCTGAAATATAAATTTAACCTCAAAAGTTTGTAAAATCTAAATCCACCCCCGCCATTCTGGAGTATAATTTGGGAACCAAAATGAGTGTGTTGCAAAAATCTAGTTATGTATTAAATTTCTTCTTCGCAAAAAAGCTTGTGCAAGAATCTAGTTTTGTGATTAAAATTATGACAAATGTAGTGCGTCACGAAAATACGTTTGCGATTAACTTTGTAAGGACATAAATTTTCAATTGAGTCCCTGTATTGTTTTGACTTAATTCCGTGAAAAAAAACTATGTTTGTAATATGTCATAGGGATATTTTATTTTGTCACGATCCCACTTGGTCTATGTCATTTTGAAGAAATTGAAGACGTTGCGACAAAGCTTCAAAGAATTAATCATGCCGATATTTAATTTGTGCAAGTTTATTCATCTTTAAGTTACTCTTATTATTAGATCATACATGTATGAATGCTTATAATTAATGGCACTCAGAATTATTTTTATAAAAGATAAGGATGCCATTTTTATAAGAAAATGTTTTAAAATGTTTTTAAAGTGTTTTAAATGGTTTACACTACGTTTTATTCTCAAAAATGCGAAATAGAGTTTGACTTATTTGGATTTCTTTTAGAAGAGACGTTTTAAACAAAAAGTCAAACTGACATGACTGTCGTTCGAACGACATCTGTCCTTCTTTCGAGCGAGATGCTCATGCCGCGTGAACGATGTGGCTATCTCGTTAGAGCGACGCTGTTTTCGAGGCGGCATTTAATTCCTATTTAAAATGTGTTTTCGTTAGAGTTTCGTGAGTGTGCATTCTGGAAAAACTGTTTACGATCCAGAAACGTGTTTACACATATTTTTCTAAGGTTTCAAAGATTAAACACATCCTTAGAGTTTGCAAAGATTTGAGATATCATTTTTATATGTTTATGTAATCTTGCTACACCATGAAGGTTAGTTCTACACTTGAACATCAGGGTTTTGCGGTGAAGAAAAGAGAAGGACTCTTTGTTCGATATCGTAGACGAATCAAAGCCATTCGGTGGACACCGAGATATCTGTGGACGCGTGTGTTGTGGACAAGTATCATGGAAGATAGAATTTATGCACGGGCGCTATTGAAGAATGATAGAAGATCAGAAGGAGGTTCAAGACCCATGGGGATCAAGTCATTGAGTAAGGCTAATCTGTCTTTGTAAAACCATTGTTCATATTGATTGTCTGGCTTGGGCCGTCCAACTTTGTTTTCCCGTTTTACATTTTTTCCTCGTACATCCGGCGTTGTGAATATTATTTACTTTACTTTACTTGATTTAATCACTAGATGCGTGTTTAGGATTAATCAAGATAAAATTGGTTTAAAGTAAGAATTATTTTTTCACGACTTGGTTTGGTGCACATTACAAGTTAGATAATTTTTTTGATGAAAACTGGCTTGATTTGAAACACACGCATAAGGAACACCCCGTTTTACAAACTTAAAATATAGGCGACACATTTAATACATCAATAAACATTATTTTCCTTGTAGTTGTCAAGGATTATCGAGGTGGGTCACTATCGGGTTGAAATGATAGATTCGTTAAAAAAATCGAGTTGTGTACATTTTTTTGAACCGATGACAACACGTTAAGATCCATACAATGTTTGTGTAGTACCGAGTCATGTGACAATTTTTTGACTACTATGAACCTATTAGTGTTTTACAATTAAGGAACTTTCATTAGTTGTATTAGTCATGTTAGCGTTAATGACATGTAATTCAAATTACGAATTGTTGTCGTATTTCATTTATGATATACAATTGTGTCGATTCTCATTTACAAAATAGGTCAAATTTGCAAACTATAACATAATTTATTAACTTTAAATGCTAAAATAGTCTCCTTAATTTCATAAGTAATTCGGGTGATAATGTGTTAAAAAAAATAGAAGGTATTATTAGTTTTAACGTGCCACTTGACCCACTAACCTGTTTATGTGACTGGACTACACGTTTCCTTTATAGTAAACAACCTGATTCATTAGCTTAAAAGATAAAATATGTTTCTATCATGTGATCCACTAAGAGACTGAATAGTTAACAAATATTGAGTTCATTAGGCTCGCATGATGATGTTTTCAAACAAGTTCATTAAGACCCGACATGAACACGACCCAAACCGATATTCATAGGTCTACTTGAAAGGTGTTACACATTCAATATTATGTTCCAAATTTTAGATTTGATATTCGAGTTATGATCATGTTAACATTATTAATTAGATTGATAATAAGAAGAGTATAATTAGGCACGTGTATGAATTGGATGGTAAAACTTTAAAGTGGTTCTCGAAGTTATGGAAACTTTTTTCTTTCTCAAGTAAAAAGGCATTATCACTTGAAATGATATATGCAAGAAAGAAGTTCTATGGGCACAATGTAATAATCCAAATTTATTAAGTGTTCACTTAATTAAATAAGGAGTTTAATTAAGTTATTTAATATGATTTATTATTAATCAGACATTTATAAAACAGGATAATTTTCTTTGCCATAAATTTACAATGCCCCGGTCCGGATTTATGGCTTACCCGTGGTCAACTCGGTACGACCCGTACGTTAGGTATAATGTGCAATGAGGCAATCTAAATAATGGTAGTAGTACATTTTATATAATTAGTGTTTCAGTTGTTTAACAAGCGATTCCAATTTTAATCAAGCTATGTGAGGGAACCGTGGGAAGCATCCATGAAATCTAAGCATAAAGAGATAATATTGTAAATAAAAGAAAGCTTACCTGAGTAACCCCTTAAAAATATGGAACCGTATATGACGTGCAGTAACAAAGAGAAGGGAATGAGTTGAATGCCTAGTAAGAAAAAACAATAATGTAATATAGAATCGAACAACAAAAAACAGACTCTAGCACGTTATCTACATGCATATGCAATTACTTCGTATTTATATACGTACTTATACATTAATGTATAAGACCATTTTATTCTAAAATGTTTTTTATTCTGATCAATTCACCTTAATCTTATTAACGAGTCCCCGTTTTACTTGACTTTGGCATTTATTTCCCGATTTAACGCACCCTAAAAAATACCATAAGATTTTGCGAACACTTCCTTTCTCAAAATTTCTCATTTACTTAGACTAAATTTTCCTCGAAAATCACCTTTCAACACATGCACACAGTCTATCAGAAAATACTTATTTTTCTTGAAAACTTTTCATAAACACGTCCTTGTGTTAATTAATAATTAAACCTCGTTAGTTTGCTTAATTATCCATTCAATCACTTTACTTTACCATTCATTTTATTTCAAGGACATTAGCCAATCTTTCACATTATTTGCCCATATTATCTTTTAACCAGAACATATATCAATTTTATTCAAGTTCGGTTGTCTTTCCTTGTATTCACCGCACAAGATACTTCTTGACATGTTCCACTTTTCTCATTCGATTTTTCCCAAATCTTTTAAATAGATGCATACTTTAATAGGCTCCACACCCCCGACTCTACCACCATATGTTCTGACCAGTGATTTTTGGTCTTTCACTCAAAGGCTCTAGGCCCTTCTTAATTGTTCCCCGTTCATTCGATTCTCTATTAATGTGCTTTAACACTTCTCAAATGTTCACTTAATTCCACTTTCTATCGACCAAAGCCAAAAGCTAGGGTTTCACACCCCCTCGTGTTACACTTTAAAATCACCATTTGTTGTCCTTTATAAACTTACGTTGGTTTTGTTTCAAAATCACTTTCATTTAGGAATATTTATGTAACACCATTTTCAGTTTTTTTTTTCATAAAAATGTTTCCCCTTATGCAAAATTACCCTTCTAACCATTCATTTTCGAACTTGCATTTTCCTCCATCTTCACAAGTGTTGTTTTCCCAAAAATATTATTAAGTTATACACACCAACTTGTCAAATGTTTTTAACTCATAAACACTTATTGTAAATATCTTTATTTCCTTAATTTTTTTCTATAGGAACTTGTCAATTATTTGGAGGACTATTTTAGAAGAAAAATACCATTTTCCCTTATTAACACATGTAGTCTCAAGACTATATATTTATCACATTGTCAACAATTTTCTAAACATTTTAATCGATGAAATTTCTACTTCCTTTTTTCCAAGTTAAAACTCATTGAAACCTCCATTAAGCTTATTTACACCCCTATCATCAAAATACTACACGTTTATACTAATGAGAAGAGGGGTTTTAAGTTTTAAAATTCTAGAAATGAGTTTAACACATGATTTATTCAGGAAATTTATTTATATTTGCAACAACATGCTTTTCAAGACAAAAGACATTTTTCATCTTTCAAGCAATTGAATAAATGTCTATCTTTATGAATATCCCGACATTTTACAAGAAAATTTTAAAACATTCGTTCATTAAATATCTTTAACAAGATAAATATTATTTTAACATTTTTATTACATAAAAATGTTTAAACACTGAATTTTCTTGAAATATATCAATTTACTTAGCATTCTTAAAATCTTTTACAATCCATTTTACCAAACAAAAAGAAACAATTTCTTAATTTATTCATGCATTCTACTCTTAAATCCTACATCCGAAACCAAACAATAGGGAAATAAAATCTTAAACATAAAGAGTAGATTTTTTCCACCTCAAAGAAGCTTAAATAATAATGGATGAATGTTGAGGAATATGGAGACCTCTCACCTCCTAAAGTTCCCTTACAAAAGTTTCCTAGATCTACTAAGTTTGCCTCCATGGAAACTTCAAGAAAGACCCCCTTCAAACTCCATTACTTTCGAATTCTTCTTCTTCTTCCAAACCCCTAAACAATATCTCCAAAAATCTTTTTCTTACCTAACACAATCCACCTCTATCCTTGATAAAGCTTGTAAAGGAAGAATAATTCTTAGAAAGGGTGTAGTAATGTGATGGAAATGTATAGTAATAGTGGTATGATCTTGGGGAAGATGAAAATCTCTTGAAATGTGTGTGTGTGTGATAGAGATAGAGATAGAGATAGAGATAGAGATAAATAGAGAGAGAGAGAGAGAGAGAGAGAGAGAGAGATAGAGATAGAGATAGAGATAGAGAGATAGAGATAGAGAGAGAGAGAGAGAGAGAGAGGTAAATGCTGATACAAAATGGTGCGGAAGAACCCACCACCTCTCTCTCCTATATAACCCCAAATAAACCCATAAATAGATTTTAAAGACTAAAAGCAACATACCTAACACAATTTTATGACCTAATGCCTTTAGAGGTTGACACCTCATCAATCTAAGGGTCCAAAACTCAACAACACACAAAGGAATCTTGAAATAATAAATTATTAATGGGCTCATTAAAATGAGATCCGAATCCCGTTCGAATGACATACTAATGAGGCGTAAATTCCTATACATAGTTGGTTTATTAGAACTTCGTTAGAAGCTCGTTCACACAAGAAAGGCTTCTCATTCGCACCTGGGGGACTTCATTCGAACTGGATGAGGATCTTGTTCGAATGACTCCCAACTTCGTTAAAATGACGTAATATATACTAAATTCCAAATTTGTTCTAAAAATTTCCAATGACTTCCAAAAAGCCCACAAGAATAAACAATTATGGATAGCCATCCATAAATTATTTATCCAAATCCCCAATAGTTCTAGATAATAACAAATTACATGGAGAAAGGGAAAATATTTTTAGCACAGGTGTCACATTCTTCCATCCTTAGGAGATTTTATCCCCCAAATCATCTATCCATAAATTTATCATGTTCCTAGGGTTCAACAACTATCATTCTAAGACATAAGAATCCTTTAAGTATAAATCATCGAAATCCTCAATTTCTAAGGTGTCAACATACACTCTTTCCAACGGGACTATCATCAAATAGCTCAACATGTAATATGTTCTAATGCTCTGCATTAGGCTAGTCATTAAAGTCATATATCTATTCTCGAGTCTCAACTTACTCGATGATGACTCTCAATAAAGCCCTAAGACTCATTTGCTAATGCCCACAACATACCGACAGTTCTATCGAAAACACTCTCTACTAATCGAAGCTCTCCCAAGAGAAAATGTCATAAAACTAACACCCAATCAATTATCAAAAAATGTTTCAATTCCTAGGACTACCTATCTTGAGTCCCCTCGAATTCTTGTGTCTTCGTGACCATGAAAATTCACTTAAACTTGATACTATCCTTGGATAAACAATTATTGTACCAATCCACTCACTGTGGATGAACAACACTATGTGATAAGTTTTCTTGAGTTCTAACACCTTACGATATCCTCAAATCATAATTTTCTCTTTACAACTAGAGCCTATAATCACCATACCGGTCAATTTATCAAATTTTTAATACTAAGGAAGCAAGCTGAAATGAAAGAGAAAATGGAAGCTCAAATGCAAGAACATATATTTGCTATGGAATCTCGGATGAATGAACGTGTGGAAGCTCATATATAGGATTTTATGGAGTCTCGCATGCGTTCTATGGGTGATTTTATCCAATCTACGCGAGATGTTTCTTTAGGCGCTAAACAGGTCAACTTTTATCGATCTTTGGATGTATGAATACAATTTCTTAATTTTATGCATTACACCTAATATTTTGTATATTCTAATTGCTAGGTTCCTGTCAATGCTAATGTTGATCCTATAGCATCACCACAGTTGCAACCTTTAACAACCGAGGTTCAATCACAACGTCGATCGCAATCCTCAATGAAGGCACCACCACAAATCATATCGCGAACTCAACTTCGTAACTATTGTGGGGTTAGTATTTTTGCCTCTAAAATTCTTCATGGCACATTTTAAATCAAGAACATTAATATTTTCATCGTTTGATGCATATAAGATCCATTATATATGTATGATAGGTATACTCGTTCCAATGGCAATTCATTGAAATTGGTGGAAGGGATTGATTTATTTGTGGTTTAATTTGGTGGTAGTTGTTGTTGTTGAGTTAATTTTAAATGTTAAAACAAGTTGGGTTTCATGAATAAACAAAGGAAACTCTGGCGATTTTTTTTAAAAATATTAAGCGTGAAAAACATGTTTTGCTACTATATAACTATTTACTTTATCAACATCCACATGTTATTATGACTTCACTTATTCGAATGCATGAAAAAGAAATAGAGTTTATTATAGTAGCTAACAATGAAAAAAAGTAATTTACAAAAAATTACGTCTATTTTTATAAATCTTATAATAATGCATTGATCACAATTTGTCATAAAAAATGTTAAAACTTTAGGGATCTCTTTTGAAAATTAATCTTTTAACTTGGACATAAAAAATGTTACCAACCTAGATTGTGTGGCTTACATTTTTTATTTGGGTCGGGTTGCAAACTTCATAAGCTATATGGAAATATTATTTACTAACATATTACATTTTTGTGGTTCTTTTATATTTGAAAATATATTTTAAAGTTATATATATCACTATTTTTTAGTTTGATCATAGAAGAAGTTGATTTGAAAACATTGAAGCTAATTACTATCCCTCTTCCAACTATATTTTTGTTCAAATTTTAGGAGCGGAAGAAGAAGGCAAAAAATACCAACTAATTGAAATGTTTGAATTTGGAAGTAAGTCCCTAACCACCTTTCATTTTTCTTTTATGCATCACTTTTACCTTGAATCATTTAATTTTTAATACTTATTTTCTTTCTTTTTACAAGTGGTTTTGTCATGCCCATGGACGCGGAGACATCGTATTGACTATTTTGAACATCACTCTAGCATCTTTTTGATGATAATATATGTTTCATATTTTGTTTGGAATATTTGGGTACAAATTTTTGGCTTATTAGTAGAAAAATTTGGGATGTTTGAAGATATGTTTTCTTCATTTTGTTTTGGGATGATTAGATATTATTGTATATAGGTTTTTTTGGTTGATTGAGAATCTTTTTGAGGGCGTCATTATAATATTAATGATGTGTACTTCGATACTATATGACACTTACAAAAAAAGGTTGGAATATAGTATGAGAAAAATTAGTTAACATTATAATGTTTTCAAATGAATGATTGAATTGGGTTAATATTTTAATTTAATATTCCCGACGCTTTTTGGGAAACGTTGAGACAAAACCGACGTTTTTTAAAAAAAGGTCGCATTTATACCACAAATTCGGACAATTTCCGACGGTTGATAAACATCGTAGGAAGCGTCGGAATATCTTTACCCGACGTTTTTATTAAACGACGCTTATTTCCCGACTGTAGATACGCCGACGTTTTATAAAAACGTTGCTCAAGCGTCGGAAATTTCATTCCCGACGTTTTTGGAGCTTATACCGACGTTTACAAAACGTCGCGAAATCCAATTTTTCTTGTAGTGCCATCATTACCTTGTGTCGCATATCTTCACCCTCGAGAACAACCAATCTCCCATTGAAACGTAGACCCCCATCGGAACCCACGGTAGAAGACTTAGCACCCTCGGCTAGAAGCTTCACTATCTGACTTTGGCAGAACGAATCATCTGCTTGAGCCTGTACCACTCTTGTAATAATTTGGGGCGTAATCGTCATCACAGAGATAAATGATCGAGCCACCGCATCCTAGTTCCCCAACTCCTTCCATTTTTCTTTCCACACCTCGACCACCTCATCGACTAGCCTACGGCTCAACACGTCTTCTACAACGTTAGCCTTCCCCGGGTGGTATTAGATATCAAATTCATAATCCTTCACAAACTCAAGCCACCGACGTTGACACATATTTAACTCCTTTTGCATGAAGAGGTACTATAATCAGTTGTGGTCCGTGAATAAATGAAATTTCTCTCCTAGGAGGTAATGTCTCCAAATCCAAAGAGCAAACACCACCGCCGCTAACTCTAAATCATGGGTGGAGTAATTCCTCTCGTGAGGCTTAAGCTTACGGGAGGCATAAGCTATAGACTGATCCTCCTGCTGTAGTACACCTCGAAGTCCTAACAAAGATGCATCAGTGTAGACTAGATAATCCACTCCTGGCTTGGGTAATGCTAACACTGGTGCTGAGGTTAATTTATCTTTTAAATCATCAAAGGCTAACTGACAGGTGTCACTCCAGATAAACGACACCCCTTTGCGAGTCAAATGCGTCAACGGACCCGCTATCTTTGAAAACCCTCGAATGAACCTCCTATAGTATCCAGCTAAGCCCAAGAAATTAAGTATCTCGGTTGGTGCCGTGGGCTGTACCCACTGCCTCACCGCTAACACCTTCCCCAGATCCACGGATATCCCTCTATCGGAGATGATATGCCCCAAAAACTGTACCTCCTTCAACCAAAACCCACATTTCTCGTATTTTGTGTACAACTCATGTTGGTGCAGTGTCTCCAAAACTTAACTCAAGTGCTCGGCATGATCCTCCTCAGTCTGCGAGTACAGCAAAATGTCATTTATGAATAGGATGATGAACTGGTCCAGGAACTCTCTGAACACCTTGTTCATCAAGTCCATGAACATGGTTGGGACATTGGTTAGCCCAAAAAGCATAACCCTGAATTCATAGGAACCATATCTCATCAGGAAAGTAGTCTTTAACACTTCATATTCCCTCATACATAACTAATGGTATCTCGATTTCAAATCAATCTTCGAGAAGAAAGCCGTTCCTCTCAACTGGTCGTATAAGTCATCGATTCGAGGTAACAGATATGTGTTCCATATCGTGACTTTATTCAACTCTTGGTAATCAACACATAACCTAAATGATCCATCCCTCTTTTTAACGAACAGTACAGGAGCACCCCACGGCGAAGTACTCCTACGTACAAACCCCTTCCCCAACAACTGCTCAATCTGGTCAAGTAACTTCCTCCTCTCTACTGGAGCCATACGATAAGGTGGGCAAACTATCGGTCGAGTATCTGGCGCTAAATCAATGACGAAGTCTATCTCTATACTCAGTGGTAACCCCAGAATCTCCTCAAACTCATCAGTAAACTCTCGAACTATAGGAATCGAATCAAGCGGTACCACAACCTCCGTAGAGGTATCCTCCTCTATATAGTATAAATGAGTGGAAGATCCTCCCTCAGAGTGAGGCATCGCCACTAGGAACATCTCCTGCCCGGGTATGGAAAAAACTATACTCTTGCTAAAATAATCAATCATGGTCCTATACCTGATAAGCCAATTCATACCCACAATCACGTCAAACTCGGACATGTCTAATACGAGCATGTCAGCGTGTAAGATAAACCTCCCAATCTCTATACACACTCCCCATGAAATAAAATAAATAACGGAAGCCCTACTCAACGGAGAATCCACACAAGTGACCGTACCCTCTATTATGTCAAAAAACCTCGTAGTACACGCAAACCCCGTGGCAATAAAATAGTGTGTGGTTCCCATGTCAAAAAAAATGCACCCCAAACTCCCCTAGATAGAAAACATACCCTCAATCGCTGCCAAGTCCTATGGGACTGCGGCCTGGTGAAGATTATAGACTTGTCCATACTGAAGCTTCCCTTGATGAACTGGGGAGACTAGAATAGGTGGCAGTGCTGCCATCTGTGGAGGTGCTAGAAGAACTGCGGGAAATAATGATCTCTCGGGTTCCTGACGAACACCCTGTTGCTGTTATTGGCCTCTACCCTTCTGAGGGAAGTCCTGGAATTTGTGGCCAGTGTTACCACACGCGAAACATAACCCTGGGAAGGTTCCTCCCATCTGTTCCTGATGTCGCCATCCCTGATGGCCTTTACCACCCCTCCCTTGGCCATTTTGGCCCTGCTGAACCTGCTGATGGCCCTGATGGACGCGTTAGCTCTGATGTCCATGTCGAAAGCTTCCCTACCCATGTCTAAAACCACCTGACCTCAAACTCTTAGGATACCCTTGCTAGGAACCCTGATCATTGTGCCTATGCTGACCCTAAACTGTCTGTACCCCACCGACACCATTCTCTCCTACCCTACCCTGCTGGCTGGACTCTCCAACTTTCTTAACCTCAGACAAGTGGAAACGGTGGTCCTGGAAGTGGAGTAGTGCTGTGTTGACCATATTTGAATAGGTCACCAAGGAGATATTGCCTATTAAATGCTGGCGGACTATCCATATAAACCTATCCATGAAGTGCTGCATCTTTTTCACTTCGGTCGAGATCTCACTCGGTATAATGTTGAGAAGATCAGTAAACTCTGCCTCGTACTCTGCCACGGTCCTTCCCTCTTGATTCAGATTTGCTAACTTTCGACTCATCTCTGTGTCGAAAGCCGAAGGGAAGTACTTACGGTCGAACCTCACCCAAAAGTCTCGGATACTGAGTGTGTTTCTCTCCTCAGCGGTGGTGATGGACTCCCACCACTGTAGTGCTTCCCTCACTAGTTTGAACATGGCCAAAATCTGAATTTATACGTCCATACACTCATGCATCCTTAAATGCCTTTGGATGTCGTTTTTCCACTGGCTCGCTACCACTACATCAGAGCTCCCTGAAAACTTTGGAAGATGCTCCTTCTGGAAGGCATCCCTAACACGCTCCCAAGCAGACAGAAAATCCTGGGCCTGAATTGGTGCCACCACCGGTGCTTGAGGTTGTGCCTGTTGCACTACTACCGAAGCAGCATTTACCACCTGTGCTATAATGGCGGCCACTTCAGCGGCATTCATCATACCCTGCGGAGGTGCAGGCTGAGGCTCTGGCTAGGTATCCCTGGGAACTCTTTGTGCACGTTTAGGAGGCATATGAAAATAGAGAAAAGTTTCATAATTCTACAGTTATATTCTCAAAATAGCAGAAGAACGTAAAATGTACGAAGAGTATAAAAATCCTAAAATATAAGCCTCTATATCAAAGGACGCTATGCGGAAACATAAGAAGCCATACAGATCCTAAGGACACTAGAACCTGATGCTCTGATACCACCTGAGACACCCCGCCTAATTAATTATCGGGTGATCAGTCCTTAATTAATTAATTTCAGAATATCAAGGTGGTTCTGATAATGCATCACTGTCGAAAACTCAAATTTTAATTTAATAAAAACTAACCACCCAATATTTAAAAAAGGGGATGTACAAATTTTTATCTTGACACTAACTAATATAAAAAATAATACCAACTAATACCATGCATCACAGTTATATAAATAAAGTCTAACTGAAGTAAATAAATGATTGGAGTTAGAAACATCCAGATACAATCCCATACAATAAATCCAATCAAAAGAAATCAAATCTAAGAGAGAATTTAAAACAATTAAATCTCTGAATGTAAACAAAAGAAAGGATGACATGTCCAACCTAATCGATAACTGAAAAAGGGTGAATAGGTTGAGTCGTCTACTAGTAATTATCCTACAGCTTCCACAGTAGCTACAACACGACAACTAAATAGAGTCTCCAAAGGCTGGTGTCCATGTGGCTGGTCACCTAAGAATAATGTAACAATAGAAAGATATATAGAAAAATGGGTCAGAGCCCGAGTTGAAAATAGTTTGAAATAGCAAGTGCTTAAATTGATTCAATTAGCCTAATTATTATTCAAGTTAACTTAGCGTACTCACTTGAGATACTTACCCCTCGATCTAGTGTGCACGCCTAACGAGCCTAACTACCCATATTAGTCATGATACCCTGACTGGATACTAAGTACATACTATTATGCTGGAAAGACTCCCTAAATAGCTCAAAGTTGACATACTTAAGATTTCAATATAGGTTTAGAATTACTTTATTTTATTCTCATATTATTCTAAATTCCCAGCTGATAATACCATAAGTACACATTTAAAAATAAAGTCATCAACATAAGACACCAAACAGGATTTCGGTATACACACATGATTCTCTTTATGTATAGACATCAATTTATATATAAATATAGTAATACTGCACCCCTGGTTGATAAACCCTTAGTGCTATGCATACTCGGCTATCTAGTCCCATTGCAACGCTTACGCATAGAGGATAATTGGTTCAATCTCTCAAGAACAAATAAAAACACAAACACCTATTGGAGGAGAACATAGTCCTAAGCCGATGGGCTACGCTCCCATAGGAACGCCATCACTATCATTCTCATGGATAACCCATACCTAGGTTCCGTGCTCTAGTAGTACGACTCTAAATCCCCCGAAGGCACACAAGATCCGGTCGTCCACAACGCGTTAACCTCCGTTCGATAGCCAGTAGCTAAGTATGTCATACACATAATATTTTGAGCAACAAGCATAAACACAACTTATATAAATTCATTGTCTTTCCCGTAGCCTAGTATTAGCAGTACGTATAATATATCCCCTATTATACCCCGTACCTTATTCATATGTATTATCCCTTGTATTTTTGTATCTCTCTAATTCTATGAATTTTTATACCTTCCGAGGGTCGATATATTCTCCGCTCACTAATAATTATAAACTTTAAGTCACTAGACATTCATACAGGTCTAACACTCATTTAAATAGGCCTACGGGAAGTTTGAATAAAAAATCGGGCCTTAAGAGTCATTATGGAATCTCGTTAGAAGACCCAAAAAATCTCATTCGAAGGAGGTAGTTCGAACGAAGGCCCCCTACTTCGAACGAACTACCAAACTTGTTACAAGGGTCACTGGAATCTCGTTAAAAGTCTCGTTCAAACGACCTGGGATGGACTTCTAATGAAATTTTCAAAGTTGCCCAGTTCATCTTCAAGATTCATTTTTCCATCTTTTCTCCTCTTCAATCTCAAGCTAAACCCATTCCAAGACAAGTACAAGGATTCCAAACTACTCTAAGTCACCCTAGAACACTTCTTAGCATAGTTTAGGGGTCAAATCCTTATAATCATCAAGTAAATTCAATAAATTCCTAAATTTTCCTATGAGTCATATTAACATAAACCCAGAATTATTAATATATTAAAATCCCATTTTTATTTCGTGATTTTAACATCTAATTCACCAAATTTCACATTCTTACTAAGGGGGAAAATCCTCGACATGCGATCCCCCATCAAATTTCTAAGATTTCTACACAATCTCATCATAGGTAAACCAAATTTGCTATTAATAGTTCTAAAACCTCAACATATGTTAACAAGAATAATAAATGCTAAGAGAAATATCAAGATTATCACTTGACTTAAAATAAACTTCTGATTCGCGAGTTGAAATTGGTATCGGAACGATCCTCTTGACACGATCTACGCGCTGATGTACTTTTTGGTGTGAAAGCTTGTGTTCTTGGCTGAGGGCTCTAATGGAGTCTTCTTCTTCTTCGTTGGTTATCTCTCTATTTTCCTCTCTTTCTTACGTAGGTTGAAACTGACAGGCCACTAACCCTAAATGTTTCTAATTAAACCCAATTTTTGTCCATATAATTACCCAAAAATCCCTAAAGACCAAAATATCCCTTCGGGGTGTCGTTTTGGGTTAAAAATGCCCCGGACTCCAATTAAAATACCCTAGTAGTGTTTTCTGAATATTTCAACCCTTCCGGATATTCTGGCGCACCTAAAATAGTCATCCGAGTTATACGAAAATAATTTACTTTTGAAACCCCCAAATACATACTAGTGACGCGACTCATACGTGTCCCAAATATTTATAACATAATTGTTGTGTATCTCATCCCCGACCATAATATTATTTCGATAACTACTAACTCTCATCATGCTAGTAATTATTATCATAAAATTGGATTAATTATGATTTAAATTTCTTTTCCTTTAATTTAATTAATCCCCATTTTTCATAATTTCATAAAAATAAATATGCGTAAAAGTACTGGGTATTACATATATTCCCACTAGATATTGGCTCACACACTCGTCTTTGTTATGGAAGGTGGGTGCGGGTTAGTATTTTGATAGGTCTATATAGGTAAGTGTTCTATTTAATTTCACGTTAATAGCAATGTATTATTGGACTCCGGGGATGTGTAACAACCTGTATTTTTTGAAGAATTAAAAATGTACTAATTGGGTTAAATTTAAATAACACGTGTGACTTAGTTTAATGGAAATTAAATATTATTGGATGAATAAATTATTAATCGAAGAGAAATAGTTAAGGTTATTAAATAAAATTACTAAGTTAATAGTAATTACAAATTTGACGTTATAACGTGTGACAGTGACGTGACCGTATGATATCTCAATCGGATGTCGTGTATGGACTAAATGAGGTTGATATAGGAAATAAATTATGAGTAATTCAGATGATAATTTTGAGGTCACAAATGAGTCCGGAAGGTCCGAAATAGTCAAAATAGTATACTCGGATGTGTAGTTTAGGTCCCGAGACAGTTTTAGACCAAACTGACACCTCGGGAGGGCATTTTAGTCATCTTGTAACCGATGGCAAAGGGGATTTAGGAATTTCAAGAATTATATATAGTTTTGGAGATTGGAGGCTAGGGTAAAAAGAGCATAAAACAATTGGAGGCCAGTTTAGAGGAGATGAACTGTTTTCTTAGAGCCTAGGAGTGGATTTTGGACAATTGAAGCACATTTTGGCATCACGACCATTTTTGGAGGAAGGATTAGCTGAGAAGCTTCAGAAAAACGGAACAAATCAGACCACTTCTATATATGGAAAGTATTTAACATGCCAATTTTATGAGTTATAATACCTATGTAGAGTAGGGTCTTTGAATTAAGGAATTTGACTACAATTCAAGTGATTTGAAGCATGTATCTCATAATTTTGAATCGGATTTCTTGTAGAATAAACCTGACTAGATGATTAAATCGAATCAGAAATTTGGAGATTTAGAACATGGGAAAAATTTGGGTTTTTTGGTGATTCAATATGAGGAACATAAAAATATATGGTTAATCATTAATGGAGTTTTAATTAGAGTTTTTGAAAAGAAAATAATGATATTTCAATTAGATTTTTGGATGAAATTGATTGAAATTTCACATAATGTAAGTTAGGAATTCCCACCACATGTACCCTTGATGATTAGTTAAGTTGAATTACAATTTGGAGATGAATATATGAAAGTTTGGTAATTATGAAGTGTAGAAATTTAGTAACAACATTTTCCCCTGATACATTTCAAATCAATTCAATCCAAGGACGAATTGATTCGGCCATTGGGTGAATCGATTTGATTTTCCCATAATTGAAAATTGATTCCTCTAAGCCCAGAAATTATAGATAATTCGTGATGGGGACATTTGGGTTATTTTTATATTATGGAAAGTAATACAAAATTACAATAGGCCTAAAGTAGAAATTGGTTTACATAAATTGAGATTAATTAAGTAGTGGGATAATTTAGAAAATATCTGAAAGTGATAAATGAAGGAATATTCGTTATGGATTACGTTGATATGAGTGAACTTACATTTATGACCCGTATGATATGACGGGAATAACTATGAATTTCAAAATGGGTAATTAGGAATATTGAAGTTGTGAATAATACACAAAATAATACGAATTGGAAGTTTAATTGAAATTTATGATATGTCGAGTATACGAGTGATACATATTACATACGAGTTGACGAAATTGGGTTATGTGTATACCTCATGAATAATATATAAATAGGTTGTGTGAATACCTATAGATATGATTTCATTATATGTGTCAACATACCTACGTTGCCTACAATCTGGAGGTTTATCCGCAGTGGGTGATCCCACCTTAACGATTCCCGTGATATCTGGATTAGTGGCCCAGAACATGGAACTTAGGGAGGTCGACTATGTGTCGGGTACTCATAGGATTGGCATGTCATTTGGGTACGTTTGGTATGTGCATATCCCAAAGGCTTAGAACCATGTTTGCCTCCACTATTATATTGATTGATTTTGGGTTCGAGGGGACATACTGAACCAATAATCCTTATTTGAGTACGGGAGGTACATAGACTTGATAGCAGAGTATGCCATCATAATGAGGGTCCATCCCTAGGATGATATATTTGTGTATATATTATATGTGTGATAAATATATATAGGTATGATTTATCTACTTATGTGAAATAGTGGAATTGATAGATGATGTATATTTAAAAGAATTTAAGTAGTGAAACTTAAGTAATTTACTCAATAAGAATATGAGAATAAATCATTTATTATTGAGACCGTAGTAATATGTCATA
The DNA here is from genome assembly GCA_949130495.1 of Sambucus nigra. Lineage (NCBI taxonomy): Eukaryota > Viridiplantae > Streptophyta > Magnoliopsida > Dipsacales > Adoxaceae > Sambucus > Sambucus nigra. The sequence goes on along the minus strand of OX422217.1, from coordinate 304,780,525 downwards.
TGGGATATACGAGGGAATTAGACTTCTTGAGAATAGTGATTTACCTTATCTAGTTGGGAAGGGAATACTAGTTAGTTAAAGACATTAGTTGACAGGTGAGTATCTCAAGTGAGTGTACGTGAATAATACATGTGTAATAAATAACATATTTAAATTGTGATTTAAATACTTGCTAAATATTTTCAAAATGTTTTACTTGGGCTCTGACCCATGTCAAAATATTTTTAAAACCTTTTAGGTGTCCATTTGCAGAGATTCCAGACTTGACGATCCATTCCAGGGACGATTAGCTGTAGCACTGTAGAGCCTTGTAGGACTTGATTAGACGCATCTATCTTTCATTCCTAGTGTAGGATTTCATTTCAGTATCTCAGTTGGGAATGTTGCCCTATTTAGACTTTATTTATTTAGTTATTCAGTTTAGACTTATATTGGAGTTAATTTATTTATTGATGATTTTATTTTGGGATGTGGATTTGTAGCCGATGGTTTATTCAACAAGACTTTTATCTATTTACTCCTTGTGATTCGGCAAAACTTTGTAGCTGATGGTTTATTCGGGAAGACCTTTATCTATTTACCCACGAGTTACAAGCCTATTGGGCATAAGTGGTAGTCTCCTTATGTGTGTTGAGTCACCGATAGGTAGTGGGTCACTTATACACTCTATTTGTAGGGGTGTGAATATCGGTGTGGTTAGATTTTATTTAGCTTCCAATATTCTTGTATTGGATATGGAGGGATATGATGTTATCTTGGAGATGGATTAGTTAGCAAGGTATCGAGCGATGGAGGATTTCTTTGGGAGGGCCATCGTATTTTCCAATATAGGACATGAGATGTTCTTAATGGTGATGCCTCTTCTGGAGGGAGGGTCGAGCACACATCTATATTACATTGAGGAGGAAATTGTTTTGTCAGACTCGATTCGAGTCGTGAGGGAGTTTGAGGATGTATTCTAGGACATATATGGGTTGTCTCCTAGGCAGGAAATTTATTTTGTTATTGACCTAGCACCGAGTACGAAACCTATAGCTCGAGCGCCCTACCACATGGCCCATCTGAGTTGTAGGATTTGAGAGAGAAGATTTAGTAGCTCTTGGGATCGGGTTTTATTCAACGGAGTACTTCACCGTGAGGTGCACCAGGGTTTTTTTTCAAGAAGAAGGATAGGTCATTTTGGTTGTGTATTGACTATAGAGAGTTGAATAAGGTTATAATCCAAAGTAAATATCCACTACCTCATAATTACGATCTATTCGACCAGCTGAAGGGAGTAGCTGACTTCTCCAATATAAATTTGTGGTCCTATTATCAGCAGTTGCGTGTCAGAGAGGAAGACGTTCCTAGGACTGCATTTCTGAATCGATATGGGTCCTACGAGTTTTGGGTGATGCCATTTAGACTCACCAATACGCTAGAAGTGTTCATGGATCTGATGAACCGGCTTTTTTAAGAGTTCCTTGACCAGTTCTTGATTGTGTTCATCGATCATATTCTTGTGTACTCTCGCTCTGAGAATGAGCATGCTGAGCACTCACGGAAGGTGTTACAAACACTTAGAGAGAATCAGTTGTACGTAAAATTTACTAAATGTATGTTCTGGATTTAGGAGGTGAAATTTATGGGCCATATTGTATCTGAGAAGGGTATAGTTATTAATCCGAGTAAGGTGTAGATGGCGAAGGAGTGGGGATAACCCACGACATCGACCGAGGTTTGTAAGTTTTTGGGGTTGGCAGGATATTACCACAGGTTCGTTAAGGGTTTCTTAAAGATTAAGGTACCTTTGACAAACTTGACTCACAAATGAGTGTCATTTATTTGGGATTTCCATTATCAATTAGTTTTTGATGAGCTAAATGAAAAATTGACCTCTGCACCCGTACTTGCCTAAGGGAGGAGTGGCATATTGTGTCTATACTAATGCATCCTTGCAAAGACTTGAGGAGTTCTGCAGCAGTAGGAGAGGGCCATAGCATATTCGTCTCATAAGCTTGAGCTCCATGATAAGAATTAAACCACGCATGATTTGTAGTTAAATTGATTTTTATTTTCCTTGAGGATATGGAGGCACTATTTTCTAGAGGAGCAGTTTAATTTATTCACAGACCATAAATCGCTTGGGTATCTGTTCACGTATAAAAATCTAAACATGAGGATGAAGAGGTGGCTCGAGTTCGTGAAGGATTCCTAGTTTGATATTCAGTATCATCGTGGAAAGGTTACCATAGTGGATGACGCGTTAAGTCAAAGACCTACAGGTGAGCTAGAAGATGTTGGGAGAGAGAACTGGAGAGATCTTCGACATGGCGATGAGATTTCTATGGTTTGCATGTCCATATTAGTTGTCACTCCTGAGATTGTGATGACGGTGATGAAAGCACAGACGGATGAACAGTACTTCAGATACAGAGTTCGCCCATTATTAGCTAATTTTACAAATGGATACTCGATCAGTTCATAGGGTGGTTTATGTTTTAATGGGATACTTTTAGTTCCAGTGGGTGACGTTTTATGGCATGAAGTGATGTTAGAGGATTACGGGTCCCTATTTGCAGTACATACTGGTGGGGATAGGATGTACCAGCACATGCGCAGACAATATTAGTGGTCGATGATGAAATGGGACATAATATATTTTGTCTCGAAGTGTGCTACCTGCCAGCTAGTAAAGGTGGACCACCAGAGATCGACAGGAATGCTGTAGACATTAGAGATTTTAGTGTTAAAATGGGAGAGTATCTCCATGGATTTTATCACTGGATTACTGTTATCGCAGTGAGATCACAATTCTATATGGTTGATAGTGGATCAGTTGACCAAGGTGTCTAATTTTCTTCCAGTTCGTACTAATTTTGAGATGAAGAAGTATGCACATCTACTTGTCACTGAAACAGTACGCTTATATGGGGTCCTTCATAATATTGTGTTCGATTGGGATAAGATCTTTGTGTCCTATTTCTTGATGAACTTTCAGGAGGTGATGGCCACGGATTTACGATTGAGTACATCATATCACCCATAAACAGATGGGTAGACTGATAGGGTTAATCAGATGGTTGAGGATATGCTACGAATATGTATACTCTGTTTCGGGGGAGGATGGGAGTAATACCTTCCATTGGTAGAGTTTGATTATGATAACTCCTACTAATTCACCATCAGTATGGTACCTTTTGACTCATTGCACGGTTAGTCTTGTCATTTTCCTACTTTTTGGTTGGAGGTGCGGGATATCAAGTTATTAGGGCCAGAGATGATTTAGGACACCACGACTATGATTGAGTTTATTTGAGGCACATTCGGATAGCTCAAGAAAGGAAGAAGAGTTACTCTCTAATATAGATAGGATACATATTGAGCTGGAGGTTGGTGACCAGGTATTGGTGCGAGTGCCTCCTATGAAAGGAGTGATGAGATTTGGAAAGAAAGGGAAATTGGCACCGAGATATGTGGTCCCATTTTCGATCATCGATAGGGTGGGACTAGTGTCTTATAGATTGGGATTACCAGATCATCTTCAGGAGATTCTCGATTTGTTTCATGTGTCATCGCTGAAGAGATACCGGAGGAGCGAGCGAGATATTTTTCACCTTTCATTAGAGGAGATTGACTTGCTACCCGATATTGCGCATGAGGAGAGACCAGTGGCGATCGTAGTGAACGTAAGCTGATGAGTCCATGCGGGAGATTAAAGTTTAGTGGGGGCACCATAATGTTGATGACTCCATATGGGAGAGGGAGGATGTCATGCGTGAGCAGTGTCTAGAGTAACTCACCACCGGTACGTTCGAATTTCTGGGATGAATTTTCCTTGTAAAGGGGGAAGTATGTAACAACCCGTATTTTTCAAGAATTAAAAATGAATTAATTCGTTTACATTTAAATTAAACGTGTGATGTAATTTAATGGAAATTAAATATTATGGGTTGAGTAAATTATTAATCGGAGAGAAATGACTAATGTTGTTGAATAAAATTACTAAGTCAATAGTAATTACATATTTGACATTATAACGTGTGACCATGGCGTCACAGTATGTTATCTCAATCCGATGTCATGTGTGGACTAAATGAGGTCGAGATATAAAATAAATTATGAGTAATTTGGATGATAAGGTTTAGGTCACAGATGAGTCCAAAAGGGCCAAAATAATCAAAATAGTATACTCGGGTATGTAGCTTGAGTGCAGACACAGTTTTAGACCAAACCGACATCCCGAGATGGAATTTTAGTCATTTTACAACCTAGAGCAAATGGGATATGGAAATTTCAAGCATTCTATATAGTTGTGGCGATCGTATGATCAGGTAAAAAGAGTAGAAAATAATTGGAGACCGCTAGAGAGGAGAGGAAGAGTTTTCATGAAACCTTGGAGAGGATTTTGGAGAATTCAAGCTCATTTTGGCATCACAACCGTTTTTGGAGGAAGGATTAGAAGGGAATCTTCATAAAAAATGATCAAATCAGACCACGTCTATATAAGGTAAGTATTTAACTTGCAAATTTTATGAGTTATAATACCAATGTAGAGTAGGGTCTTTGAATTAAGGAAAATTAATCCAATTCATGTGATTGTATGCATATATCTCATAATTGTGAATATGATTTCATATAGAATAAACCTAATTGCATGATTAAATAGAAATCTAAAATTTGGAGATTTAGATCTTGGGGAAACTCGGTTTTTTTTATTATTCTATATGAGGAAAATAAATATATATGGTTAATGATTAGTAGAGTTTTAATAATACTTTTAGAACTAAAAATAATGCGATTTCAATTAGATTTTAGGATGAAATTTCACAAAATCTAAGTTGGGAATTCCCACCATATGTATCCTTGATGATTAGTTAAGTTGAATTAAAATTTGGAGATAATTATATGAGAGTTTGAGAATTGGAAAGTGTTGAAATTTTGGAACAACATTTGCCCGTGATACATTTGGAATCGATTCGGCCCAAGGGCGAATCCATTCAATTTTCCAATAATTGAAAATTAAATCTTCTGAGCCCAGAAATTATGGAGAATATGTGATGTCGACTTTGGGGGTATTTTGAAATTATAGAAAAAAAATACCAAATGACAGTAGGCCTAAAGTGGAAATTAGTTTACATAAATCGAGATGAATTAAGTAGTGGGATAATTATGAAAATATTTGAAACTGATAAATGAAGGAATATTCAAGATGGATTACGTAGATATAAGTGAACTTAAATTTATGACCAGTAGGATACGATAAGAATAACTACAAATTTCAGAATGGCTAATTAGGAATATTGGAGTTGTGAACAACACATGAAATTTTATGAATTGGATGTTTAATTGAAATTTATGAGATGTCGAATATACAAATGATACATATTACATACGAGTTGATGATATTTGGGTGATGTGTCTACTTGATGGATAATATATAAATAGGTTTGCTAAATACCTATAGATGTGATTTTATTTTGTGTGTAAACATACCTACGTTGCCTGCTAACATGAGGTTTAGGCGCAGAGGGCGATCCCTCTTTGACGATTCTAGTGAGGTCTGGATTAGATCCCTAGAACATGGAACTTAGGTCTGTCCACGATGTGTCGGGTACTAGTAGGATTGGCATGTCATTTAGGTACGTTAGGTATGTCCGTATCCCAAAGGCTTAACACCATGTTTACCTCCATTATTAATTGATTGATTTTGGGTTCAAGGGGACATACTAAACCAATAGTCCTTATTTGAGTACAAGAGGTACATGGACTTGATATCAGAGTATGCTAGCATCACGAGGGGCTACTCCGGGGATGATATATTTGTGTATGTATTATATGTGTGATAAATATATACCAGTATGATATAGCTACTTATGTGAGATAGTAGAATTTCTAGATGATGTATATTTAAAAGAATTTAAGTAGTGAATCATAACTAATTTACTCAATAATAAAATGGTAATAAATAATTTATTATTAACACTGTAGTAATGTGTCGTATGGGATATACGAGGGAATTAGACTTATTGAGAATAGTCCTTGCCCTTACCTAATTGGGCAAGGAATACTAGTTAGGTAGAATACGTTAGGCATCCACATTAGTTGAGAGTTTAGTATCTCAGGTGAGTGGACGTGAATAATACATGTGTAATGAATACCTTATTTAAATTGTGATTTCAGTACTTGATAAATATTTTCAAAATGTTTTACTTGGGATCTGACCCATGTAAACAAATTTGAAAACATTTTAGGTGTCTAGCCAAAGAGACGCCAGACTCGACGATCCATCTTACGGACGATTAGCTCCAACACTTGTGACACCCCTCACAAAATAATAACGGGTGGCTAGACCTATACTAAAATAATCAGGAATATCAAGTGGATCATTCTCAGCATCTACTGAAGATTCTAAGATAAACATGGCTAACTACCCATTTCTATAAAAAGAGGGTACCAAAAATTTTAAAACATTTTATTTACATCTCTAAAACAAAACCATGCAACAACTAACCAACAACATTACTCTAAATATGATCAGAGATGCACACATGCTCAAATAATATAAAAGAGACTAATATAAGAGTAAAACAAAATGTACCCAATAAATTACCCGAATAAGCTGTCGGGTCACAGACAATACAATATTCTGATAGGAAAAAGATAAAAGTGTTACACTACAACACTTGGGTATAAACCCAATACACAAACTGAACCCTAATCTAGATACACAACAGATAGGAATTGACTATAACAAAATACCACAACATTCCACTACTTCCACGGCTCCACGAATACACTGGATGGATAACATTAACGACGTCCTTGCGGAGGAACACCTAGAATAATACAATATATACATATCAAGAGAAAACATACACGGGTCAAATCCCGAGGTGAGAAACTTTTTTATAGCAACTTCATTAAAATGCATAATAATTATCAATGCATTATGACATGATTAAGGTGGAGTCGCACTCTCCATAAATCCAACTCACCTCTCAACTACAGCGCGCAGCTAGACAAGTGCACATGATCTTCAAATAATTGCCCAAATCTATCTAGGGGCAAAGTAATATAACTTACTCGTAATTTATTCTCAATTAAAATTCCCCTAAACTATATCTCTCAACTTCAAATATTACCACTCTCATTTATTCGCCCACTTCTAATCATATAAAACATAGATTAACATTCTCTTTTACAAGAAGTTCTCATATTTTAGCTAAGGACATAAATATATATATATAATTATATATGAGTTATTATCATATAAGTGCTAAGGACTAAACTTCTTCCAATTCTCAATACTGCACTACGGATCGTGCGTGGGACGTCTCGCAAGCAAAATCCAAATAAGGAACCCCCCGATACACTACTCCTTGGCAGTATTGATTATCAAGATTCATTATTCCCTCAATGCATGATGCATATAACCCAAATTTCTTATACTATAAATGGTTTATTATTCTCAATTCTCAATAGTACACGACGTTTCGTGCCTGGGACGTCTCGCAAGGGAAATCCAACCAAGGAACTTCCCCGATACACTACTCCTTGGTACTGTCGATCGTCGGGATATACTAATATATAAATATGAGCACTAAGGACTCACTTCTCCTCACTCACAACATTGCACTGCATTTCGTGTGTGGGACGTTTCACAAGAGAAATCCAAATAAGGAACCCCCCGATACACCACTCCTGGGCAATGTTTGTCGTTGAGGTCCATTATGCCCTCGATATCCAAACTACTACATATAATCATATAATTATTTACTATACAATTCCACTTTAATATATTCATCACAAATTGTTCGGTTAAAATCTCTCGGAATGAGATTCAATAAATCATTTTATATCTTTTTACTCTAGAGATAAATGATATCACATAATCATATACAATAAATATACTATTCACACAAGTATAATAATAACCATCTGAGTGAGCTATAACTCAAGGATGCAGGTTCTCAATGCTATCATATAACAGGGAATCACTCACATATCATCCTGGGTACTAATGGTCGGAATCTCACACCACCTTGGAAAAAACCATATCACAACGTACAGGAAGTAGTTATAGTTCCTCCCCGGAAATGAGATGAAACATACCCACAACGTCTCACCCCTAATAAATATCACATAATAATAAATGGACGCTATGACCTCGGGACTATACGCGCCCTTCTCCTCAATCCAAGGGTATCACCCACATCGCGCAACTTCCCATGATAGCATAGAGGGGGTATGCTTCACATACATATATATCATTCACATAAGATATACATACATCATCACATCATATAAATGTATACCATCACACAAGGTATATATATCACACTATTACATACTCATAGTACGCTCTTAGGCGTAAGTGAAATAATCTCATTATTTAGTATATTTTACTCTTGATATACTATTCGTCAATAACTCACATAACTTCCACACTTAGTATACACTATACTATTTATCACTTAATGTCCACACCTCACTTCTATTTATATGAATCGTCTCTCAATTCTATTTACGTTAAGTATATTATCTATATTCGTATGCACATCGATTAACATTTAATATTCTCAATCCAAAATATGGTTCAGTCAATCATATGAACTTTTAAAGTTGTCACATTTGGGATTAAATCAAAATCCAATATCTCTAAGCGCATTCTAACTCTCTCTTATAAATCCATAATTATCTCCAAATCATATTCTCAATAATACTGGGCTTCCCCACTAGTCGGTACAATAGTCTCCAAATCGGTATTCTCTCGAAATAAGTCATTATGACTCCAAAAATTTCTCATAAGGGAAACTCCCTAAAAGTCTCCAAAACACACTTCTCATGACTCATATAGGGATTCCCAATCGATAACCTCAAACAAAATGGGATGGAACTCACCCTAGAAAAACATCCCACAAATATGCCATGTTTCTGAATCGATTCGGCCCCAACAACGAATCGAATCGGCCCTTCTGAATCGATACGGTCCAAAGGGACCTGTAAGTCTGCTTCCTACTGAATTGATTCGCAAGGGGCTAATCTATTCGGCCCTAAGGACCTGTAGGTTCTACAACAAGATGAATCAATTCGGATGGGGCGAATCAATTCGGTATGTTCAGCAAGCTGCGAAATGGTTTGATTTCTTCAAAACCCAAAATTCCCAAAAAATATTGTAATCATCTTCCAACCCTTTCTCTTCAACCGAAACATATATTTAACATCAAAACTCATAATATAACTCACCCCATATATTTATACATCCTAAACTTCCTTTATACACCTCAAATGCAAGATTTACCCAAAAATATAGGTTTTGACATTTTAAACCCAAAATCCATAATTTTGTCCACAAATTATGAAATAAATGATACACAACAATTATTTAGAAAGTTTAATCACTTGCCTCAAATTCGTAGAGTCTGTTTCATCCTCGAAATCGCGGATTGGCTGTAAAACCCAAACTTCTCTCTCTTTCTCCTCTTTTTTTCTTCTTCTCTCTATTTCTATGTTTCTTTCTTTTTCTCTCCAAGGAGATTTGTTCTCCCCGTAGGCTTAATAAGCCTTATCTCCCAAAATACACAACTTTAAATGATAATATACTCTTTAAATGACTCGATACTCTAATTCGAGCCAAACGAACTTAAAATATTTCGGAACCTAAATTAGCCCCAAGTACAGTCATTTCGACCCTTCCGGAAACAACCGCACCCTCATAATCATAATTCGAATCACTTTCTAACATCTTCAAATCTTGGCCTCAAATGCTAATTTAATTATTCTCCAATTAAATTAATATTTATTTCTCCCAGAAATAAATAAGTTATTGTCCCGAAAATCTCCGGTTGTTACAGACTTCTCCACTTACAAGAATTTCATCCTCGAAATTAAGTTAAGCCTGATACTCCAAAGTTCAACTAGTTCCTACTATACTTATCCTCACTAACACTATACCCAAACCTCTATTCTCTCACGACGAATTTATTTTAAATTATATAAAACCAATTATAACTACTAGGGCGCCCATACACCCTTTATTCGAGCTCCACTCATATAAATGTAATTAGGCTTCACTTGCGCCAATAGTACAACAATTATAAAAATATTCTAACATACTAATAATATAACAATTTTGAAAGGTCCAAAGATTTAACTCCTCTCAATTCCTGACATTTGCTACTTTCATGCGGGGGAGGTCTTGCAAGCGAAATCCAAAAAGGAACCCTCCCAATACACTAATATGTAGCGATGTCGAGGATTTAGAGTTTGTAGATCGGGACTAAAGTTTAAAAATATTTTTGTTTAAATAATTTTGATGTGGCCCAAAGGCCTATGAAATTTTTTATTTTAAAACAGTTTATATCTTTTGACATGTACATAAAATACCTTATGCTCAAGGCACAAGGTTTTAACATTTCTCATACTCATAATAATATATAGTTATCAAAATTTGCATAATTATGAGCTAAAATGTCTAGCTCAATAATAATCTACTAAATTCTGAATTCTTTTCAGTAATAATCTCTCACATCTTAATAATATATTGCCATTCACTAGGCTCTTCCATAGATGGAATATGACAAATATATAAGTCTAGCACGACTATAAATCAAATTGTTTTACCATTTCTACTTAACACATTACAACAATTCTTACATTCACAATAAAGTTATAGCTCTCTATGAGCACATTAAAAAATAATCTATTGTCTCAAAAGATAATAATATAAGAGCCTCACTTGCTCAACATTCCCTTTCGGGTCATTCCATACATAATAGGGTTATAGAACTACCCTCTCATAACTATCTTACATGCGATACTCCCCAAACTTCATATAGCATAATCCTATTCACACAAGAAAATAACTTACATCATATCTCTCTAGTCCGATTTCATCTCCTCAACATTAGGTTCCCACACAAAGTCCCCTGGCCTAAAATGACCTCGAATCTGCTGTAAGGGTTGCACCTCCAAAACTTCCTCAAAACGTGATCCTTTACCTCTTTTAGGGCAATATCTCTTTCTATGGCAAAATTATTTACAAAAGAAACATCTACCCATAAATCCTCTCTGCCCATCTTGAGGAACAAAACGCTGTTGCGACCCTCGATAATCCGACTTATACCCACTGGCATTACTGGAATTACTGGCATTCTCTTCGCCATAACTACTTAATGAACCCGGATCTCTAAAGTTCTTACCCACTTGTGAACGAAAATGATATTCATGACACTGTAACAGTGCCGCATTCACTACCTTAGCGAAAGTCACTAACGCTCGGTTCCCTAACAAATGTTGCCGAATTTACCCATTTAAACCTCGCATAAACATCGATATTCATTTCTATTCTTTATTTACCTCTCCAGGTACTAAATTAATCAATCGAGTAAATTCTTCTTCCTACTCTTCCACGGTTCTATTTTCTTAAAACACATCCATCAATTTCCTCATTAATCTCGTCTAACTCGCGGAAGGAAAATACCTTCGATCAAAAAGTTCCCAAAAATCTGTTATGGGCAATGTATCTCTCTGTTCTGACGTGTTGACTGACTCCCACCACTGGAGAGTTGAACCCTTTATCTTAAAGGCGGCTATAAATTATTTCTGCACCTCACTACACTCAACCATACGGAGGTGCTTTTGTATACTATTCTTCTATCGACTTGCAGCCATCGCATCGAATCCCCCTGAAAACTCTGGAGGATGCCCCTTACTAAGATCTTCTCGTACTCTTTCCTACAAAGACGATCTTGGATGGGTTTGGGCTTCTGGAACTACTGGTTGATGCGCCATTGCAGAAATGGCAGCAATTACTGCTTGTGCCACAATACTAGAAACTTCATCTGTAGTCATAGTCCTTTGAGACATTTGGGGTTCCACACTCTCGGCCCCTTTATTTTCCTTGACTGAACGACCTCTCTTCGATGGCATCTAAAATAAGAATAACTGTATCAGAACGCCTTTCAAATGTTTTCTCATTATAGAAGAAAATATGGACGTATGAACACAACAGTCCTAATAATAGGGCTCTACATCAAGAACGCTTACTGAAGATCATGGTAAACCCACACAGATCCTAAAGACACTAGAACTTGATGCTCTAACACCACATGTGACACCTTGATCAAAATAATAACGGGTGGCCATCCCTATACTAAAATAATCAGGAATCTCAAGTGGATCATTCTCAGCATCTACCGAAGATTCTAAGATAAACACGGCTAACTACCCATTACTACAAAATTTTTAAAACATTTTACTTACATATCTAAAACAAAACCATGCAACAACTAACCAACAACATAACTCTAAATATGATAAGAGATGCACACATGCTCACATTGTATAAAAGAGACTAATATAAGAGTACAATAAAATGCACCCAATAAATTACTCGAATAAGCTGTCGGGTCGCAGACAATACAATATTCTGATAGGAAAAGTATAAAAGTGCTACACTACAACACTTGGGTATAAAACCGATACACAAACTGAAACCTAATCTCGATACACAAGAGATAGGAATCGACTATAACAAAATACTACAATAGTCCGCTACTTCCACAACTCCACGAATGCACTGGATGGATAACATTAATGGCGTCCTTGCAGAGGAACACCTAGAATAATACAATATATACATAGCAAGAGAAAATATAAACGGGTCAAAGCCCGTGGGGCGAATTGTTTTTATAGCAAGTGCATTAAAATGCACAATAATTATAAATGCATTATTACATGATGAAGTTGGAGTCGCACTCTCCAGAAATCCAACCCACCTCTCAACTAAAGCGCACAGCTAGACGAGTGCAGATGATCTCCAAATAATTGCCCAAATCTATCTAGGGGCAAAGTAATCCAGCTTACTCCCAATTTATACTCAATTACAATCACCTAAACTATATCTCTCAACTTTAAATATTACCACTCTCATTTATTCACCCACTTCTAATCATATAAAACATACATAAACATTCTCTTTTACTAGAAGTTCTCATATTCTAGCTATTATAAATATATATATATAATTATATATGAGTTATTAGCATCTAAGTGCTAAGGACTAAACTTCTCCCAATTCTCAATACTGCACTGTGGTTTGTTCGTGGGACGTCTCGCAAGAGACACCCAAATAAGGAACCCCCCTGATACACTACTCATTAGCAGTATTGATTATCAAGATTCATTATGCCCTCAATGCATGACGCATATAACCCAAATTTCATATACTATAAATGGTTTATTATTCTCAATTCTCAACAGTACACGACATTTCGTGCGTGGGACGTCTCACAAGCGAAATCAAAATAAGGAACCTCCACACCCCCAATACACTACTCCTTGGCACTGTCGATCGTCGAGATATACTAATATATAAATATAAGCACTAAGGACTAACTTCTCCTCACTTCCAACATTGCGCTGCATTTCGTGCATGGGATGTCTTGTAAGGACACAAATTTCCAATTGAGTCCATATATAGTTTTGGTTCAATTCCGGAAAAAAACATTTATTCATAGGATAGTATTTATTTGTAATATTCTCAAGCCTATGAATTATGTATTGAAGACGTAGCGGCAAAGAATTTAAAGCTTCATCAAAATGCCGGTTTGCGTGCCTCGTTTCTACGTCATCAACTAAGGTTCCATGCTCCCAAGGTATGAATGTAATTATATTTATATAGAAGCTTGGAACAATTTGTATTGGGTGTTAGTTGTAATAAATACTGCATTTTATTTTCAGAAAGAATCAAATAGAACTTTAATATAAGTATATAAAAGTTTCTGGGCCAAAATCGAATTTTACAAACTTTCTGGTCGTTCGTTAGAAATGTCGTTCGAACAAGTTTTTTCGTTCGAACCAGACTTCGTTCGAATGAGTTTTGTCGTTCGAACCAGTTTTCGTTCGAACGAGTTTTGTCGTTCGAACCAGTTTCGTTCGAACGAGTTTTGCCAACGACCCTAACTGGTCAGTCGTTCGATATGTCGTTCGAACGAATGTTCGTTCTAACGAGGTATCTAACGAACTTCTAACAATCCCAGGCTGGTCGCTCGTTAGAAGTCTCGTTCGAACGAGAATCAAGTTCGTTCGAACGAGATTCCAGCGGGAACAGTTATTTGGCAGTTTTTTGCAGTTTTTCCCCACTCCTCCACTTGGTTTTCAACCAACTTTTTTCATACATTATTATGTGCGGGAAACACATTTTCCAAGACAACTTGTCCATCTTAATACATCTCCTAGAGAGAATTTGAGAGATCATTTTAAAAAGGAAAATGTTCATGTTTGAGTGTTCTTCAACTTAAAGAAAAATCTTTAAACACTTAGTTTACACCCATTGTTGTTTATTCCAAGTTCTATATATACATATCTTTACTTGGAGTTTTTGGCACCGATTTTCTCTACCGAATTCAAGAGACGTTTCAGGTTTGCTTCTACACCCCATCACAAAGAAGACTTTTGTTGAGATTCTACCCACACAGAGAAAGGCTCCATGCTTGGGTGACGTGACCATATAAAGTCCCATCGGTGGATTCCGAGACCGCGGTGGTGTTTCGAGGTTGTCCGCTAGGAAGAGGTTTCTACGAGAAGGAGCGTCGAGGCTTGAGAGGGATCGAGTCAGTCGTTGTAAGTCTACCTGTCTTGTAATTGTAATTCCATATCTAGTGGACTTGTGGCTAGGGCCGTCCGAGGTTGTTTCCCGTCTTGGGTTTTTCCTCGTACATCTCGGCGTAGTGTGATATTGTTTATTTTATCTTGCACAAAATTTAGAACGCATGCTTTAGGATAATTTCAAGATAAGATTTGGTTAATTTTCACACTCATTTAATTTGGGACTAAATTAAATATTGGGTAAATTTGGTTTATTCAAGTCATTTGCTAAAATTGGTTTCGCCTAACTTTGTTTAAATGAATAATCATGACTTAGGCAAATTCTAGGACTTGAATTATGTTTTAAATTTGTTTTGAGAAATTAAAACTTGTTATTTTTGAAAGTTGAACCATCACCCCTTTTATAACGCTTCCGCATCATCTCTATTGTGTTTTTAAGTAAAAAGGAAATTATTATTTTCATTGGGACAATTTCATCTCTTACAAATTGGTATCAGAGCCAAAAACGATAAATTATTTTGTTAAGATCCTTTTATTTTTTGGCCAAAATGGATCTTTCCCCATTTTCAAAATTTCCTATTTTCGATGGTTCAAACTACGCGTATTGGAAAGCGCGAATGAGATCGGCACTAAAATCTATCGACGAGAGAGTTTGGATGTCTGTTGTTACCGGGTATTCCCCACCAACTTATTTAGTTGAAAATGAACGAGTTATCAAACCCGCCGATAGATGGACTGAAAACGAGTTTAAACTTGCTAACTTTAATTCCCGAGGTTTAAATGCCTTGTTTAGATCTGTCGCACCGGATGAATTCCGACGTATTATGACGTGTGAAACCGCTAAAGAAGCTTGGGATATTTTACAATTAACTCATGAAGGAACTAGTGTCGTTAAAGCTTTAAAACTCCAAAACCTCACCACTCAATTTGAAACTATCAAAATGGATGAAAAAGAAACTTTTGATAAATTTTATGCTAGACTTTCGGATATTGTTAATTCATCCTTTAACTTGGGAGAGAAAATACCTGACGACCGTGTTGTAAAGAAAATTTGAGGTCCCTACCCGATAGATTTATTCCTAAAGTGACCGTTTTAAATTCTTTACCCACTTTAGCCTCTACGAAATTAGAAGAGCTTGTAGGTGATTTACAAACCTATGAACTGGATATGTTTCCCTCTAAAACTGAAAAGAAAATTGAAAAGGGTGTTGCTTTAAAAGCTCGAAAAGAGGTCAAACAAGTAGTAGAGAGCTATAGTGATAGTGACTCGAAAGATATGGCTTTGTTTGCTCGTAAATTTAGAAAATTTCTTAAATTTAACAAAGATAAAGTTAAAAATGATTTTAAGAAATTTGATACTTCTAAACATGATAAAAGCGAGAAGATTTCTAAAGCCGAGAAAATCCCTAAACCTAGTAATGAACATTTAGATAGGGACGAGTCTAATAAGTGTTTTGGTTGTGAAGGTTATGGGCATAGGGCTTATGAGTGCCCCACTAAACTAAGGAAAGATGGTAAGCGACCTATTTCATATAATGCAACCCTTAGTGATAGTGATAAGGAAGAAAAGCCCGATTCCCCCACTAAGAAAAATTTTGTGGCTTTTATGGCTAGTCATGTAAGTGATAATGAGAACTCATCGATTGATGACACGATTGCACATGCCACTTCCAAGGTCATTGTTCATGATTCCCTTGTTTTTAATGATAGTGAGAGTGAAGAAGAAAGTGAGAGTGAAAATGAAGAAGAGGTTGATGTGAGTGAACTTCAAAATGCTTTTCATGAATTATATAAAGAATCTATTAATTTGAAAAGAACTAATTTGAAGTTAGAAGCTTGTTTAAGAAAGAGTGTCAAGGTCGTTGATGATAGTGCCTTAATAGAAGACCTTAGGACACATGTGAGGACTCTTCAAGAGAAGCTAGAATACGTAGAAGGCGAGAGAGATAGCCTTAGGGGTTTAATGGAATCCTTGAAAAAGGAGCTTCTTGTTTTTGAAGAGCGTAATGGTTTACTAGAATCTAACATTGCTGAATTGAAAAATAAATTAAAAGATTCTAGTAATGTCAAATTTGATTTGGAATGTCGTTCAGAAAAACTAGATAAAATGTTAGGAACGGTCCAAATTAAAAATGACACTTGTGGTTTAGGCTTCAATCCTTGTAATGAATTTACTCATAATGCCCAAACCAATGTTTTTGGAGAATCAACTAGGAATACTTTTAAAGATCACTCCTTAAGTAAATCTTTTCGACATGTTCTCACTTGTACACATTGTGGTCGACAAGGTCATCTTAGGAAATTTTGTTTAGATCTTAAACGAATTCCTAGAAAATCCCATAGTAAAGTAACCACAATAGCTAACGTTCCTACACCCCAAGATAGTAATTCTTCATTAATTTGGGTTAGGAAATCTGACTTGGTTGCCTTACAAAATAGGGATTTTGATTCTCATTTACTTTCACATCCTTCCTCCATTGCTAAATTTAAAGGTTGAATGTGTTAGTGTTTGCATACTTTAGCTTTTGTACTTCATGCTATATTCACATGCTAAATGTATGCTTGTTTAGTCATTTTCTAGTCATTGCCTTTTTCATATCACATGCTAGAAATTATGACTTGTTTATCTTTTTGTATTATATTTTGTGTTTGAATCGACTGCATAGTATAAAAAGATTTTTGTTTATCATTTGTGTTTTATTTATTTCATTTAAGCTTAATGAAAAATACAAATGATTTTTGTTTGTCCTTTTGAGTAAATATTTATTTTTGATTAAAAATGTTAAAAACTCAAAAAGATTTTGTTTTGTGTGTATTTTTGTTTGACACACTTTATGTGGCATATATTTGTGTTTGAATCCTATCGTTTACGCTTCCATGTGGCTAGAACTTTTGGTTTAGATTTTCAATCCTTAAAATGTTCTTTACCATGTTTTATATGGAGTAGTTGGATTTTGTATTGTTTAAATGGATTCTATTTCTATATGCCTCTATTCACACATGCACGAGCTCTTTTGAAATCTTAATGTCACATGTTATATTTGAGCTTTTTGAGGTGTTCTCCTATCAATCTAGTCATCTACATATCTATGACCTAGGAGGACTAGTGCATGTCAAATTCCGTTGCATGTGAGATTTGTGTGAAAAATGAAAACATGATAAATTAATATATGCACGGGGAAGGGCTCCGAAAGGATGAATTAAATCCTTTGCGATAGTAAGCCACCGTTGATTGGATCTAAAAGAAATACGTGATCCAAAGGCCTAAAAACAGAATATTTGGCACTTAAAATACATCAATTGCCAAGGCCTATGTTTGTTTGATATATTCATTCAAAAAGAATATATATGCTCATTGAGGGAGAATTGGATGATATATCAACGGTTTGCACAATGTCCATTTATCCTAGTTGTCTTTAATGTCATGACTCTATTTGGTTTGTAGAATCATCATCATGCTAGGCTTGTATGCATTGTGTATGTTTGTTCATTGAGTTCAATCTTTATATTGTCACATGAGGTTATATTTAAATCTGATAAAGTTTGCAATCAAATGAGAACTCCGTGAACGTTTCTTAAGTGTTTGGGTCTAAATTTAATTGTTGCTAGTTCACACCCCTACACTTCCGTTTCCATATGACACATTTTTGCCATACGAGTGTGCAAACTTATTGTATTTTGTGTCATGTGTGTGTTTATATCTATTTATATATGCATGTACTTATTGGTATATTTAAAGTATATATATATATGATATCTGTTTGTCTTTGCCTTGCTTTAATTGCCCATATGCTTTCATGTCTTATCACTTTAATATTTTGATATTCCCTATGCATTTGATGAGTTTGCTTAAGTGTGCATGAATTATTCTAAAGCGGCATCTTTCTATGGCAAAGCGTTTGATCCTTGGGTTGAGTCAAGATTGGGCGGGTTATGTTTTTGAGTCTAGTGAGCTTGACGGCCCTTTAGGATTTTGTTTGTTTGGTTTTTGTCCCGGAATAGCCAAAGGGGGAGATTTGTAAGGACACAAATTTCCAATTGAGTCCATATATAGTTTTGGCTCAATCTCGGACAAAAACATTTATTCATAGGATAGTATTTATTTGTAATATTCTCAAGCCTATGAATTATGTGTTGAAGACGTAGCGGCAAAGAATTTAAAGCTTCATCAAAATGCCGGTTTGCGTGCCTCGTTTCTACGTCATCAACTAAGGTTCCATGCTCCCAAGGTATGAATGTAATTATATTTATATAGGAGCTTGGAACAATTTGTATTGGGTGTTAGGTGTAATAAATACTGCATTTTATTTTCAGATAGAATCAAATAGAACTTTAATATAAGTATATAAAAGTTTCTGGGCCAAAATCAAATTTTACAAACTTTCTGGTCGTACGTTAGAAATGTCGTTCGAACAAGTTTTTTCGTTCGAACCAGATTTCGTTCAAATGAGTTTTGTTCGTTCGAACCAGTTTTCGTTCGAACGAGTTTTGTCGTTCGAACCAGTTTCGTTCGAACGAGTTTTGCCAACG
Source organism: Sambucus nigra (assembly GCA_949130495.1). Taxonomy (NCBI): domain Eukaryota; kingdom Viridiplantae; phylum Streptophyta; class Magnoliopsida; order Dipsacales; family Adoxaceae; genus Sambucus; species Sambucus nigra. The sequence goes on along the minus strand of OX422217.1, from coordinate 304,761,403 downwards.
ACCCTAACTGGTCAGTCGTTCGATATGTCGTTCGAACGAATGTTCGTTCTAACGAGGTATCTAACGAACTTCTAACGAGCCCACGCTGGTCGCTCGTTAGAAGTCTCGTTCGAACGAGAATCAAGTTCGTTCGAACGAGATTCCAGCGGGAACAGTTATTTGGCAGTTTTTTGCAGTTTTTCCCCACTCCTCCACTTGGTTTTCAACCAACTTTTTTCATACATTATTATGTGCGGGAAACACATTTTCCAAGACAACTTTTCCATCTTAATACATCTCCTAGAGAGAATTTGAGAGATCATTTTAAAAAGGAAAATGTTCATGTTTGAGTGTTCTTCAACTTAAAGAAAAATCTTTAAACACTTAGTTTACACCCATTGTTGTTTATTCCAAGTTCTATATATACATATCTTTACTTGGAGTTTTTGGCACCGGTTTTCTCTACCGAATTCAAGAGACGTTTCGGGTTTGCTTCTACACCCCATCACAAAGAAGACTTTTGTTGAGATTCTACCCACACGGAGAAAGGCTCCATGCTTGGGTGACGTGACCATATAAAGTCCCATCGGTGGATTCCGAGACCGCGGTGGTGTTCCGAGGTTGTCCGCTAGGAAGAGGTTTCTACGAGAAGGAGCTTCGAGGCTTGAGAGGGATCGAGTCAGTCGTTGTAAGTCTACCTGTCTTGTAATTGTAATTCCATATCTAGTGGACTTGTGGCTAGGGCCGTCCGAGGTTGTTTCCCGTCTTGGGTTTTTCCTCGTACATCTCGGCGTAGTGTGATATTGTTTATTTTATCTTGCACAAAATTTAGAACGCATGCTTTAGGATAATTTCAAGATAAAATTTGGTTAATTTTCACACTCATTTAATTTGGGACTAAATTAAATATTGGGTAAATTTGGTTTATTCAAGTCATTTGCTAAAATTGGTTTCGCCTAACTTTGTTTAAATGAATAATCATGACTTAGGCAAATTCTAGGACTTGAATTATGTTTTAAATTTGTTTTGAGAAATTAAAACTTGTTGTTATTTTTGAAAGTTGAACCATCACCCCTTTTATAACGCTTCCGCATCATCTCTATTGTGTTTTTAAGTAAAAAGGAAATTATTATTTTCATTGGGACAATCTCATCTCTTACATGTCTCGCAAGCGAAATCCAAACAAGGAACCCCCCGATACACTACTCCTTTGCAATGTTTGTCATTGAGGTCCATTATGCCCTCGATACCCAAACTACTATATATACTAATATAATTATTTACTCTAAAATTCCACTTTAATATATTCATCACAAATTTTTCGGTTCAAATCTCCCAGAATGAGATTCAATAAATCTTTTTATATCTCTTTACTCTAGAGATAAATGATATCACATAATCATATACAATAAATATACTATTCACACAAGTATAATAATAACCATCCGAGTGAGCTATAACTAGCGGATGCAGGTTCTCAATGCTATCATCTACCAGGAAATCACTCACATATCAACCTGGGTACTAACGATAAGAATCTCACACCGCCTTGGCAAAAATCATATCATAACGTACAGGAAATGGTCATAGTTCCTCCCCGAAAATGAGACGAAACATACCCACCATGTCTCACCCCTAATAAAAATCACATAATAATAAATGGACGCTATGACTTGGGGACTATACGCGCCCTACTCCTCGAGCTAAGGGCCTCAACCACATCGCGCAACTTGCCATGATAGCGAAGAGGAGGTATGGTTCAGATATATATATATATATATATATATATATATATATATATATATATATATATATATAATTCACACAAGATATACATACATCATCACATCATATAAATGTATACCTTCACACAAGGTATATATATCACACTATTACATACTCATAGTACACTCTTAGGCGCAAGTGAAATAATCTCATTATTTAGTATATTTTACTCTCGATATACAATTTGTCAACAACTCACATAACTTACCCAATTAGTATACACTATATTATTTCTCACTTGAAGTCCACACCTCACTTCTATTTATATGAATCGTCTCTCAATTCTATTTACGTTAAGGATATTCTCTATATCCTTATGCACATCGATCAACATTTAATATTCTCAATCCAAAATATGGTTTAGTCAATCATATCAACTTTTAAAGTTATCCCATTTGGGATTAAATCAAAATCCTATATCACTAAGCGCATTCTAACTCTCTCTTATAAATCCATAATTATCTCCAAATCATATTCTCAATAATAGTGGGCTCTGCCACTAGTCGGTACAATAGTCTCTAAATCGGTATTCTCTCGAATTACGTCAATACGACCCCAACAATTTATCATAAGGGAAACTCCCTAAAAGTCCCCAAAACACACTCCTCATGACTCATATAGGGATTCCCAATTGATAAACTCCAATAAAACGGGATGGAAATCACCCTAGAAAAACATCCCCCAAATATGCCATGTTTTCGGATCGATTCGGTCCATCCGAATCGATTCGGCCCCAACAACGAATCGATTCGGCCCTTGAATCGATTTGGTCAAAAGGGACTTGTAAGTCTGATACCTACCGAATCGATTCGCAAGGAGTGAATCGATTCGACCCCCAGGACCTGTATGTTCTGCAACAAGCCGAATCGATTCGGATGGGGTGAATCGATTTGCTATGTTCAGAAAGGTTCAAAACGGTTTGATTTCTTCAAAACCCAAAATTCCCAAAAATCATTTTAATCATCTTCCAACCCTTTCTCTACAACCGAAACATATATTTAACATCAAAACTCATTATATAACTCACCCCATCTATTTATACACCTCAAATGCAAGAGTTACCCAAAAATCTAGGTTTTAACATTTTAAACACAAAATCCATAATTTTGTCCACAAATCATGAAATAAATGATACACAATAATTATTTAGCAAGTTTAATCACTTGCCTCAAATTCGTAGAGTCTGATTCGTCCTCGAAATCACGAATTGGCCGAAAAACCCAAACTTCTCTCTCTTTCTCTTCTTCTTTTCTTCTTCTCTCTATTTCTCTCTTTCTTTCTATTTCTCTCTATGGAGATTTGTTCTCTCGTAGGATTAATAAGCCTTATCTCCAAAAATACACAACTTTAAATGATAATACACACTTTAAATGACTCGATAACTCTAATTCGAGCCAAACGAACTTAAAATATTTCGAAACCTAAATAAGCCCCAAGTACAGTCATTTCGACTATCTGCACCCTTCCGGAAACAACTGCATCCTTAGAATCATCATTCGAATAACATCTTCAAATTTTGGCCTCAAATGCTAATTTAATTATTCTCCAATAAAATTAATATTTATTTCTCCTAAAAATAAATAGGTTATTGTCCCAAAAATATTGGGTTATTACAACACTTTGGAGGCTTGCAGGACTTGATTAGACGCATCTATCTTTCATTCCTAGTCTAGGATTTCATTTCAGTATCTCAATTGGGTATGTTTTCGTATTTAGACTTTATTTATTCAGTTATTCAGTTATTCAGTTCAAACTTATATTGAAATTCATTTATTCAATATTGATTTTTATTTTGGATATGGCTTTGTAGCCGATGGTTTATTCGGCAATACTTTTATCTATTGCTCCTTGTGATGGTTTAAACTACATTAATTGTGTGAATGTTTTAAATCAGTTCTCGCTTATTGTTATTATTATTATTATTTGCTTAATGAAAGATAAAAAATTGACACCGACTTAATTAACAAACAGGTAATTAGTAATTTATTTGATTTTCGATTGTGATGCTAAAAATTAACCAAATGGGAAACCTGTTTAATTTAATAAAGGACTAGTCAAATGGTATTTAACTGAGAGGGGTGTCAAAGGATGCTTTCGACGGGTCCTTCACGTACTTTGAACTTGAAATTGGAATCGCATGCTAAACAAATAAAATGTTAATTAAAATAAAACTAGACTAGCAACATTATATACGTTGTTTCATTGCACTTGACACCTAATTCTTGGGTAAGACCGGGTCAGCTACAGGTAATCGGTAAATTTGAGATGGAGCATTACACATAGTATCAGAGCTCTTGTTTCAAGATTCTTGTCGAGAGTGATGTGGTGAGATCGGTAGTAGATCTTTCAACGTCCTCAACTAAGGGACCACATGTCTTCTCACCACATAATTAATTCTCAAGAATATCACTCAGTCACCTAACCTCCATTGATGAAATGTATAACCTTTATAGCTAGGTCGCAACTAACACTACTCGATGTTTCCACTACAAATAAGTCTACTATCATCATTAGAGTTTCCACTCAATACATATCGCGCAAAGATCACGGTGTTTCCACTACTTGCCTACACAACTTCCCATGTTCATCAAACTACCATCAACCATGATATTACCCCAAGGATCGAATTGCCTAATTACATTATCGATATTAATTACCCATAAGCACCGTACCTAAGGTCTATATACCTTTTTAATCACCAATATTTAGCGCTTAGTAACAACGCCCTAACCATAAACCTTCACTGTTGACTGTATGAAATTTGTGCCACTCGCCTAATGGGTGTCATCTCACTCTATTAACACCCACCCAGTGGGTGTCACTTCATACTAACAGCCATGGCGTCACCAGAATTGGCTTGCATTGATACTTGTAAATTACAAACATATCTAATTAGTATTGCATAAGCGATTAATAATTATCAACTCGATCGCATGCCACTTGGCACAAACTTATTTGTCGTGCTACCCTCTTTGACATAACTATCAAGAATAAAAACTAAATAGTCACCAAACTAGCATGACTGTCCCCAACCAACTTCAACATCTGGAAGATCCGCTGCTAACCTCACCATGTCACACCTGAAAGGATCATTGAACCTAAAGCTCTCTGATACTAAGTTGTGTCTCTCAGACCCTGATTTAAGGGTTAAAAAAGGATCAACCCTATCCGACTCGAACGTTAATTATGGAGTGCAATGGAACAACCTAAATAATGTTTCTAACCCGGTTTTATTATTGTTTAACATTACATTTTTTAACATAAGATTCTAATTTTTATAAATTCCGTGATAGGACCCATGGGAATGCCCCCATGGCCAAGTAAATAGAGCTACTAATTGTAAAGACAATTAATTACCTACCTTTACAATGCTCTCAAAATACGAGATAGCACATAAACTATCGTATCAAAAGGATGGAGTGAGTCAAATGCTCAGTGGGAACTTATACAAATGTAATATAGATACGAACGGCAGAAATAACACTCTCATGCTACAACTACATGCATGTGAAAATATATATATATATATACCTTTAAAAATACATGTCCCAATGTATTAAACCGTTTTATTCCAAAAACATTATTGGACACCATTCATTCTCCTCATCTTTAGAAAAGAAATATTTTGTATTTTATGCTTGAAACTCACTTTCTTTCCCATTAACTTACATAGTTGAACAATTACCAATTGTTGTTAAAGACTTTCATTTACTTTCAAAACGATTATTACTTGATGTTCATTAACTCACACCAGATTTATTAATCATTACCTAAGACTTTGTTTCAACGCACGCACACAATGTGTTTGAAAGTGTTCATTAATCATTGAAAGCCTTATACAACACACACTTATGTTATTGTAGGTTTAAACATCATTAGGTAGCTTAATTTCCCATTAACTCACATTTCTTAACCATTTTTCTTTTCCTATCGACATTAATCGTTATTCTCAATTTACTTTTCCACGTGATATTAATCGATACATTTATCATTAATACAAGTTAGGATATTTCCATGTTATAACTTGTTCCTTAACATGTTCTTGATTTCATCATTATCTTTGGGATTTAGCCAACAACCACGGACTTCGTGGCCTCACACCACCGGTCTCTGCCGTCGTATGCTACTGCAGTTGATGTGATGCTCTTCTTAACTACTTTTTCGACGTCATTAGAATATTCCATTATCTTTTCAATGTCCTCAACATCATTCTAATGTTCATGTTAATCAAAATTTACAAGCCGAAGCCAAATGTCCGGAATTAATTGTTCGTTTTTCCATTAAGACTTAGAAAATTAAAATTTTCTCCTTTAAGTTCTTTATTCACAACCACGTAGATTTAATTCAAATAATTTTTCACATTTTTAGAACTTAATTAATTTTCACACATACTAATGTACAAACATTCATCAACATTTTTAATTTATAAAAATGTTCCACTTTAAGTAAATTACCAATTTACCATTTTATTGTCAAACTTGCAATTTAGCCTTTGAACAAGTACCATTTTTCCAAAAAGTAGTTTAAGTTTCCACTTCAACACTCAAAACACATTTAACTATTAAAACACTTATTATCACACTTTACGAGACTTTCATATTTGACACTTTATCCACCTTTAATATATAACTTCATACATTTTATATATTAAAGTCTCATTTTTCCCATATTTATAAACACACTTTATGTTTCAATTTCTACATCTTAACACCCATTTTACCAATATTTATCCATTAACCCATATTATGTTCTTGTTATGAGTTTACACACTTCAAAATACATATTTAAAGTGAAAACTTTTCTTTACATAATAAGCCCTCTAGTTAATGTAGGAAAACATATAATCATTTTACAAAATGGCATGAGAAAGCTTAAAACATTACATTTCATAGAAATCACATTTCTATCATTAAAACCTACTTTTGACATATTTAATTCCATTAAATGTCCATGAATAGTGTTTTCGAAATTTCAACACTTTTAAAATGCACTTAAGTAAAATTTTATCTTTTTCTTTTACTTCATCATTTTAAGTAAGAAATCCCCACTTTTATTATATAAAAATTTCCTACACAAGCCCAATGTATTTCTAAGCATGAATTCACATTATCTACCTTTGAAACATCATATAAACACATTTAATTTCATAAAATTTTCAAGATATATTCTGAATTTTCTACATTTTGAAGACCCATTTTGTCTCATTCTTTTAAAACTATTTCCATACATCGTCAAGAGAATTAAACTAATTAACCCATGGTTACCATTTAACATATATTCTATATATATTAAACCTAATATATGTAATTAAACTTGTTAAAAATTCATCAAATATAAACCTCTGACAAGGTAAGATTTCCCCACCTCAGAGACTACAAAATAGTGGTGGTAGTGGTGGTGTGGGGGAGAAACGCCCACCGCCAAAGGTGTCCTAAAGGGGTTGTCCAAATATCTTTTAAAACAAGATTCATTGCTACTCTTCTTGCTCTCCACAAAATCCATCTTCTTCCTTCAAGATCACCCCTTTAAAACCTCCACCCAACTCCAAGAATACCCTCTTATTTAATCCAATAAATCTATCTAGGGTTTCTATGGTGATATTAGTTTGTTTGTGGACTTCTAGTGGTGGTTTCATGATAAATATATTGGTGGTTTCATCCCTAAAAAATTTGGACATAACACATTTCCATGGAAGCTCTAGTTGTATAGAGAGAGGGAGGCTACAAATGGGGAGAGGGTTTTTGAAATCCCAGAACACCCTTTATTACATTTTTTATATAAAAAATGAAGCTAATAAAGAAACTACCTTGGTATGGACCTTTTATATGGTATACACCTCATAAAAATCCAATGAACATAAGTGTGACCGCTATGCAACTTTTCCCATCGTGGGCAGCCGAGGGAGGCGCGATTGACCGGCCTCAGGTCACGGTCGACACGAGCACGGTGTAAAAAAGCATTTTGTTTTTAATTTTTTCCCCATGGTATTCTGATATATATTTTTAGGACCCCAAAAAAAATGTTCAAACTATATTTATTGTCAACCAATAGTCCTATTAAAAACGAGCAATGTTCATTTTTTTCGTGTCGTGTAGTGCAAAAAAAAATTACATTATATTAACCATGTATGTGTCACATCCGTTCCTCGACTAATTCATGTCATACTTCACCAATATGATAATTATTACCATTTGAAAGCAAATGCGGATCCATGCAGACCATGAAATGCAGAATTTCCTTACTAACCCCAACGCGCGACGTATCACTTTATGTATAATTCTAGATCAATCACTTATGCATTTGTTTCTCCAATTATACTCGAATTATTATTCATCATCTATTTTCTAGGGTTGTGTATTATAGGTCCTATGAGATTCCATATTTTGAGGGCATTACTCAGGTAATCATTCTTTTGTTTACGTTAGTTGCTCTATATGCTTAAATTCCGGGGACGCTTCCCACGGGACCCTTACGTAGCTTGATTTAAATTGGAATCGCACGTCAAATAAGTGAAATCGTAATTAAATAAAATTGAACGAATAACATTATTTAGGTTGCCTCGTTGCTCTTTACACCTAACGTTCGGGCGGAATGGATTGACCACGGGTAACCCATAATTCTAGGTCGAGGTGTTACGAATGGTATCAAAGTTCTGGTTTCAAGTTCCTTTTGGGAGTGGCGTTGTGAGGTCGGTAGTGGTTCTTTGACATCACTGTTGGTTTAAGGCCGATCACGCTGGATTGGTGATGGTTTTGATTAGTGTTCTTAAAGGTTGATTCAAGGATATTAGCAAGATGGGAAATTCATTGCCAAGTGGAATATTACCAAGTTAGTTTCCATTATTAGTTTTTATGCTTCTGATTTATACATGTTAGTAATTTTCAAGTGCCTATGCAAGTTAATAGTGGTGACAACACAGTTCTTAGTGTGAGGTGATTTTATGTCATCCCTTGACAACACGAGAGGTCTATTAAGTTATTATTAAAGGATAATAATGTCCTAGTGGCCCAAGTGATGACTCCATGTGGGGAGATTTTGTTGTAAGTATGATTTAAGGAGGTCTTGGAGTGTTCGTGGAATTAATTGTATGTGGCGTCATTGGGAATAAAAATCGACTTAATGTGATGCCTTGAGATTTTCAATGATTAAAGTGTTCCATGCGTAGGGGCTTGTAGAATAATATATTTGCGAGTACCTGATATTCACAATGTGAATATTGAGAAATTTGTAGGGCGTAATTACGATGAGAGAGTCATATGTGAAGAAATCTTGTCTGTTTTTTAATGAATTTTACGTGGGGTATGCTTGGTGTCCTTAGGGAACCTGTTAAGTTCGGTATTATGAGACATTAGTATTCTAGTGATGATTGTATTGAGGGTCAAATAATGATCTCATGTTTTTGGTCCAATTATGAGGAATGGAATTGTGTATTCCTTGGTGAGGTCATCCAAGTTGATATAAGTAGGTAAGGAAACCCTTCAAAGGTATGTGAAGGTCAGTGTTATGATTTGACATAATCCCTATCATCGTAAGATGTCTAGTGTTGAAAGTGTCGTAGTCGATCATGATGGGTACTAGGAAATTCATCTGGGATGTAGAATGATGATCTCATGATAAGGGCTTGAGTATGACACCTTAGATGGGACATCAAGGAAAGATTGGGATACCAACATGTGTCGATAGAGTGAGTTGGAATAGCCCTTGAAGGGCAAGGATTAGTTACTGGAAAGTCTTTCCAAACTGGTAGGGTTAACAAGATTAGACATATGCAGTACCTGTTATCCTTATAGTACTATATGAAACAAGCATGGCTGTCACGTAAATTTAGTTCAGATAGAATCTAGAGATAGGTGCATTAACAACCTTGTATCATTAGAGGTTATAATAAAGTGAATGTTTCACCTTGTGGGTATTTCCCAATGAGACGTCGAGATGTTATAATGGTACGATAAGGTAGAGAGAAACCCAAGATGGATAGGTTGTTCAAGATGCCACATTGACTAGAGAGATGGACAAGATGGGTGTCGCTAAAGGCATCATCATTCATCGATCGAAGTGGCTCGTGTTCATCTAGGATGAAAGTAGGAAACTTTATTCTTAAGGAGGGAAGTCCAGCGTTGACTTTCCAAGGAACAATATATTCCTAAGTTACTTTCTTCTAAAGGAGACGAGTGGTTCGTGATTTGATTTGTCATCATTGGTGAATCAAGTCAGGGTGCATGGTTTTGCTAGGATCCGATGAGAATACTTGGGATGTGTTGTGGACTCCGAGTGTATGGCGTAGAATTTCCTTTTGTAAACCATAACAGATGCATGCGGATGGGATTCCTTTCAACCGATTGTTTGTTCATTCCAATAAATTGGGTTCCTTTAGTTTTGGCAATTGAGGGACATGTTCCTCCAGTTTGAATGGTTGAGAATGATGTCCTCCTAATTTCATTGGTCTGTAATTGTTCCATGTGACGGCTTGGCCATAGCGCGACTTGGCTCATTATCAATACGAATGGACCGGGTGTGTTCATTGCATCTTGACAAGTTGGTGTGGTCTTGTTTAAAATATCCCTTTATTTTAACAAGTTCCATGCACACGTGGCTAAAAGTTTTGCAGTATAGTAATAATACAATAATAACAATGAACTAGTCAGTACCAAATTCATACCGCATGTCTAACTTGAGCATGAGTTTTTCTACCAGATGTGTGCGGCGTTTGCAATAATGCACGGATGGCTTTGTTCTTCGCACTTTTGGCCTAATACAATGGAAATACAGTTAATCATAGAACAAATTTTGAGTAAATCCTAATATTAATCCTTTTAATAAATTAATTCATTTCATGTTGTTCTTTATACGCGAGATAAACATAGTGTGTACATGTAATTCATGACTAGACTCAACAACTAGTACATACATGTGCTCGAGCGAACTCCCAGTTATAGACGAGTGTTTTCCACTGACTTTCCTCGACTCGTTGCGGACAATTTTCCAAGCGTTCCTCATTAGTTCTATACTTAGTATAACCTTTGAGCTTTGCTGTGGCCTTCCATTCCTTCCATTTTCTTCCGACGGATTGCATCATAAATTTTCTCATCTCTTCTGTGGCATTCGTATTCTCCTACTTTACATCAACAAGTTAGATAAATAAACTGGAAAATATATACCCTATTTTCATTTTATTGACATTATACCTTGATATGAAGCCAAATCATGTTCTTATCCTCTTTGGGTACTTGTCTCCAATCAAAGTAGGCCAATGGCGCTAGTTGACCATTGCGTCCTAAACCCCTAAATTTGAAGCAAGTCTAGACGCGGGTTCTTCAATGGGTTGGCCAAGCTCATTCACCTCAATTTCTAAAATTCCACCATCTTTACCCCACCCGCTATGCATTAAAGTGGGGCCTCGAACTCGCCTCTGCTCCTCTAGCTCCTCCTCTTGGCCGGAGCTCGGATCTAAGTGTTACGTAGGTATTGACCAAAAAAATCATCAATGAATTACTTAAATGTCAAGAATAATACTTTTCATCAATTAAAAATATAAAAAAGTCAACTAAAAACCATACGTGTAACTTCCTCTTCTTGTTGTTCATTGTTGCCCGACAATGGAGGGATCAATGGTGTAATAGGTGGCCAATTCGATGGAGGTTCAAGCATGGCAGGGTTGGCTCCTACATGCTCCTATTGTTGCTCAGGGGTTGGCATAGATCCTCTAATGTGTTGAGTTTGAGATCTATTGATCGTCATAGTACTAAATGAAACAACATGAAAAAAAAATTAAATTATCAAAGTGATAAAATGAAATAGGAAACTTTGGATATTATAATCAGCCCCATTAAACTTTGGATATTATAAATCTTCATAATTATGGGAGAGATGTGCGCATGAGATAGTTAGAAACATACACTAGCCTAGTTGAACATATACTAGCCTAGCATAAACCATATTCGAACATCATAAACAGATAGTAATCTAAAACAGATTCTAACATCATACACCTGATCAAATATTGATACATTACAATAACAGTAATGAAAGTAATTATTAGAAACCAATATTGATACTTATTCAATTCTGTAAAAAAAAATAAGAAAATGGAATAATAAATACAAATCCACACAAGTTATTAATGCATATTCAAATGCCTGCTAATCAATATTTCTATTCATCTTCATCCATCTGCTCCGTGGTTTCCTCATCAACTAATGCTCCATCCACACCTTGTCTAACCCAACTAACATCATCATCATCATGTGTCAATGTTGTATCATCCAAACATTGATCACTCCATGCCTCTGTTTCATCATTCATAGTGCTCTCGCTTGTTAACTGTTGTCCAAACACATCAAAAAAGTCTCGGGGTTTTGTTTTAACAACAATATGCCAATCTTTCTCCACTAGGTCTTGTACATAAAATACTTGCTTTGCCTGAGATGATAGTATGAATGGTTCATCGGCTTTTTGATGCCTAGGATACAACAAATGGTTGAAGTTTACAAGTGTGAATCCAAAGTCATCTTGCTCAATGAGACCTCTACCATTGTCAACCCAGTCACACTTGAACAACACGAACTTATAGTATTTTGAATAATGCAGCTCAATGATATCTGTCAAAACTCCATAAAAATTGACATCTACGAATATGGGATTTATGTCTCTTGCACTTGCGTAACTTTCAGTCGTTGCGTTTAACATGACTCCACTATTTTGCGTGGTTCTTCTCCTCTCGCGAGCCTTAGTGTGATACCTAACGCCATTAATAATATACCCGGTGAATATTTTTGCCTTTTTCAGGGGACCCATAGATAAAATTTGAATTTCTTGTGATACATCTGTGTTATTTGCCTTGACTAACGTCCTCACCTATTTTATTACAAAAAAATGTCATTACAAGCAATAGTTATGTAATAATACATTTAAATGTAAAACATTGTTTTCAATGTAGATTTTACTTACATGATCCTTAAACCACAAATGAAATGTTTCGTTATGAATGCGGTCCACATCATGGGGTCTGAGACGAGAATCACTCCTAATTGACGCACGATGAGTACTGCATTAAAAAGAATCATTACATTATTCTTTGCATGGCTAAAAATGAATGAATTTTATTGAAGAAGATACTTACTCTCGAAATGGAGCAATTGCATCTGTGTTGACAAGCACATATCGATGTGCTTGTACATATGTAATGTCATCGAGCACAAATCCCTCCGCTTTTCCTAATTTACGACCACAAAAGTGATCAAAAGAACTACCATCATCATTCCTCGTTGGGCGATTAGACTTGGTCTCAACATCATCACTTAGGTACCTTGAGCAAAATGTCAAACATTCTTCTACCCAATATCCTTGTGTAATTGAACCCTCTGGATGACTGCGGGTCTTCACATAATTCTTCAATGTGAACAAGTATCCATGGTGAGGGAAATTTCAATTAGTAAGAAAAAACTACCATGATTTTTTTTTAAATATCTATATAATAAAGCAGGAGGGTGTTTTCACTATTCATGCCATGTCATACAACAAAGGAAGGAAGGTTCATGCCACATCATATAAACTCATGACATGGCAAGGGATTTTCACTATTCATACGAGGTTTTGTATTTATATAATAAAAGATTTACACGCACAAGGCTCGAGGCCACTATCTAACGGATTTGAAGGCTTCGCGTTTTGAAATGATTCTTGAGTAAAAGAGATTATTTACACGCACAAGGCTCGAGGTCATGTTTGCTTTTTTACAAAGCCCAAGGCTTGAGATAAAGTACCTCTCAATCTTAAAAATCTCTTTCTAAATCACTAGCAATATGTAAACCAATGGTCTACATGGTTTGCTGAACGAATTTTTCTCTCTCCACGAAAATTTGTTCCTTTCAAGTTTCCGTCTCTGATCATTTTTCATTTATGTTGTGAGGATTTTATTCAGGCATGGGGTTTATATTCATGTGTAGATACTTGGTTACTTTTTTATATTTTTACATTCATGTGTAGATAATTGGGATTTATATTCATTTATGTTCTGTTCATGTGTTTTGTTTCAGATCTGAAGTTACTTTGTTGAAGCTGAAATGGGTATGGTATGGGGGTTGCGATTTACATGGCTTTCAACTACAGGAGTTGTATGTTCATTCATACACTTAAACAATTTCAAATGGAAGCAAAGATCCGAGCTCCCAGATCCGTGACTTGCGATTTGCTTTTATCAGTGTCTTGCAAAAAACGGAAGCAAACATCTGAGTTCCCAGATCCGTCAGTTGTTCTCAACATACACTTAACAGTTTCAAACCCTACGATTTCCTTTTGGGTTTGAAGAACAATTGATTTTCTTTTAGTTTGAGGTTTGGAGAGTGCGTGTGGTGTAGGTGAAGAGTTCGAGATTATAAGTTTGTATACAAAACCTATATAAACAGGTTTTGTATCTATATACTCACGTGTCACGCTCGATCTTTGAAGCCATGCTGCGTTTCTTGAACCCACGATTTCCCAAAATCTTCACCATTACCTCGAGCTTCTCAAATGTCTCATCAATCCCAGACGCAGACCCTTTCTCAAACACTCAAATCCTTTCTCAGTTAGAAATGGGTTTCAAAATAAACCTTTCAAACCCTTAGCCTCTAAAGAGGGATTCCAAACCCATTTCGTATGTAACTTCTCTCTCAAACCCATTTAGTCCAAACTTCTGGTGGCTTTCAAACACATTTCAAAATATACTTTGTCCATTTTTCTGCAGGAATCTCATATATACCGAAATCAGAAGCTTGGAGCTTCTCTAATGGCAAACCCATTTCGTATGTAACTTCTCTCTTAAACCCATTTCGTTCGGCGGTGGAGAAGAAGGAAACTGTCCAAAATAGTTCGAACCTTCACCTCCGAGCCTTCAACTCTGAAACTGTCCAAAATAAACCCATTTCATTCGCCTACAACTTTTCCCCTGAGCTCCATAAACCCCAGAACCTCTGGCCCTCTCCTTCCATGGCTGGACCACCGCCGACCTCCTACTTCTCCACCGCTGAACGAAACCTCCAGTTAGAATGATCTGGGTTTATACTCCACCGGTTAGAACTCTTTCTACCATCAAGCCTTTTTTTTGTTAGTACTCCCTCTATTGAACGATCTGGGTTTCAGCCGCTGTGTATTTTTTATGGTTATGATATATTTGTGGGTTTAGAGTGTTAAAGATTTTTATGTGTGCTTATCTCGAAGGGCTAAAGATCTTATATTTTTATTGTCTTATCTCTCTCATGTATTCCTCCCTTTTTAATGGGTTTGATTTGATTTTCTTCCCAACTTCAAAGTAGTTTTTGCTGGGTTTTCTGATGTGTATATACAAACATAGACCCATGTGTATATACAAATCTAACTGTTTCTCTTTTTTTTTCGACCTTTTCAAATCATAAACCTCTAAAAGAATCATTAATAAGAAACTTCCATGAATGATCCATTTGTCATTTGGTTTGTGTATATTCGAAGATTTCATGACCCTCTGAACGAGTTTGTGTTTTCCGATCGTCGGAGTTGTTTGGGATATCTGTTTTTTTTATCCGAGTTTGGGATATATATATGTTGGTTTGGGATTCAAACTGATAATAAACGGGTTTGCGTATATAGATCGCCAAAGATTTGTACATCTGTGTTGGTTTGGGATTCAACCGGGTTCGACGGTTACGAGTTTGTGTATAACCATCGCAGGGGGATTTGAATATTTGTATTGGTTTGGGATTCAGCTGGGTTTGTAAATTGAACAAAACTCATCAACTGGTTCTTTTAGAGATTTATGAGTTGAAAAGGTTGAAAAAATCAACAACACTCATCAACTGGGTAACCTCTGATCGGTCAAAAATGACAAGTGAGTAAAAGGAGCTGAAGAAGAAATTGACTTCTGACTTTCTTTATTTCTTTATTTTTCAAATCTCAATCCTCCCTTCTCCGCTTCCACGATGCATACGCCACTTCTCTCTCTCTCTCTTTCGCTCAAAAAACCTTTTATTTATTTATAAATTGTTTATGGTAGGTTTGTAGTAAACTGTGAGAAATTTGGAAAGCACAACAAGCAGCACCAAGCGTGAGGAGTCTTGCGATGTCGTTTAGAATGTCGAGGTCACTGATGGCCCTCTGCTTACTGAGCACGAAGCCTGTTTTGTGGTGAGATTTTCTTTGTGGGTTTCATCATTAATGTTTTTTTTGTATTTTTTTAGATTTGTTGAGAATTTAGAGGGTTAAAGACGAAAATATGGACTTTTTTTTTGTGGGGATTAACGTTTTTTATGGGTTTATATTGGAGTTGAGAATTTTTAGGGTTCAAGATGTAGATATGTATCTTAGTTTTGAATTTAAAAGGCATCGCCCATTGTCTGTTGATAGTTCTGAATATGGCTTATATAGCACCGCCCATATTTTGTTTATTGGTTATATCAATGTTATGTAGAAAAGTGTTAAAAATTATTTCAATTTTAATTATTTTTTATGGTGGGTATTATTCTTTTCTCCTGGAGATTGACATAAAAATGAAGTATGTAATTCAATGGGTTACTAAGAATGAGATATCCAAACATTCGGGTTCAATAATATTTTTTATTTACCAATTTTGGTGGATTTTAATGGTCATAAACAATTGAAGTGAGTCAACACAAACTCAATTTGTTAATTGCCGTATTTTATTGATTTTTTGCTGATATGATCTGAATGTATTAAGGGTCCACACATTAACTTATAACGTCGTGTCAATTCGCATTATGTTATCGTGTCTTATTTTGCGTGACCTAATCACTATTATGAAATATTTGGAACATTTTTATATTCATATTATGTTATTATTGTGTGTCTTATTTTTGTCATTACTCAAATCTGCTATGTTTTAACATATATATATATTGATTGATGCATAAGATTATTTACCAAATCAACTCTTTGATGTGTTTTCTTGCATTTTAACAAAATGGTATTCAAGAAGGTAACGATATATCATAGCCGACGAAGGGAGTGTCTGAGTTTTTAAAAAGAAATAACTATAGGCATGTGAACATGTATAATAATTTTTCTCAAGGATGACAATACAAATCATATTTATAAAAAAAATTATGTTTATAGTTATACACAAATGTATATATGGTATATGTAGTACATAGGGGTATAAGAGGCAAAGGAGAAAATATGAGGAGTCTTACATATTACTGTTCAAGGCCGTGAGTTGTTTTAAGAAAAGGATTTACACAAGGCTTCATAAAGGGTGACACGCCTATGTTATCAGAGTACAAGGGCAACTCACAATGTCAGAAAAGTTTATAAAATTTGGTTTAGTAAATTTTAAAATGTTATAATAAAAAAATACTAATTATAAATCTAAACTAGATGCTTTTAAGACACAAATGCATCGTCTTAAAATTGTAACCATGTCGTAAGTGTACAATGGGATGATCAATAACATTTATATTTTCACTACTGGCGACATGGGAACAAATTTATCGATGTGCAATCAGCATGGATACAAAATATCACGGGAACAAATTTATCGTCATGCCATCGGCACGAGTACACCCTAGTATATATATATAGGGAGAGGTTCACAAGTGAACCTAAAAGATGAACTTTTTAATGAACCTTAACAAATTTTAAAATTTACTAATATATTAAAATTTAACAAATTTTAAAATTTTAAAAGTTGTTAAGGTTCATTAAAAAGTTCATCTTTTAGGTTCACTTGTGAACCTCTCCCTATATATATATATACTAGGGTGTACCCGTGCCGATGGCACGACGATAAATTTGTTCCCGTGATATTTTGTATCCATGCTGATTGCACATCGATAAATTTGTTCCCATGTCGCCAGTAGTGAAAATATAAATGTTATTGATCATCCCATTGTACACTTACGACATGGTTACAATTTTAAGACGATGCATTTGTGTCTTAAAAGCATCTAGTTTAGATTTATAATTAGTATTTTTTTTATTATAACATTTTAAAATTTACTAAACCAAATTTTATAAACTTTTCTGACATTGTGAGTTGCCCTTGTACTCTGATAACATAGGCGTGTCACCCTTTATGAAGCCTTGTGTAAATCCTTTTCTTAAAACAACTCATGGCCTTGAACAGTAATATGTAAGACTCCTCATATTTTCTCCTTTACCTCTTATACCCCTATGTACTACATATACCATATATACATTTGTGTATAACTATAAACATAATTTTTTTTATAAATATGATTTGTATTGTCATCCTTGAGAAAAATTATTATACATGTTCACATGCCTATAGTTATTTCTTTTTAAAAACTCTGACACTCCCTTCGTCGGCTATGATGTATCGTTACCTTCTTGAATACCATTTTGTTAAAATGCAAGAAAACACATCAAAGAGTTGATTTGGTAAATAATCTTATGCATCAATCAATATATATATATGTTAAAACATAGCAGATTTGAGTAATGACAAAAA
Organism: Sambucus nigra; assembly: GCA_949130495.1. Taxonomy (NCBI): domain Eukaryota; kingdom Viridiplantae; phylum Streptophyta; class Magnoliopsida; order Dipsacales; family Adoxaceae; genus Sambucus; species Sambucus nigra. Next base: position 304,743,204 of record OX422217.1, on the reverse strand, counting down.
TAAGACACACAATAATAACATAATATGAATATAAAAATGTTCCAAATATTTCATAATAGTGATTAGGTCACGCAAAATAAGACACGATAACATAATGCGAATTGACACGACGTTATAAGTTAATGTGTGGACCCTTAATACTTTCAGATCATATCAGCAAAAAATCAATAAAATACGACAATTAACAAATTGAGTTTGTGTTGACTCACTTCAATTGTTTATGACCATTAAAATCCACCAAAATTGGTAAATAAAAAATATTATTGAACCCGAATGTTTGGATATCTCATTCTTAGTAACCCATTGAATTACATACTTCATTTTTATGTCAATCTCCAGGAGAAAAGAATAATACCCACCATAAAAAATAATTAAAATTGAAATAATTTTTAACACTTTTCTACATAACATTGATATAACCAATAAACAAAATATGGGCGGTGCTATATAAGCCATATTCAGAACTATCAACAGACAATGGGCGATGCCTTTTAAATTCAAAACTAAGATACATATCTACATCTTGAACCCTAAAAATTCTCAACTCCAATATAAACCCATAAAAAACGTTAATCCCCACAAAAAAAAAGTCCATATTTTCGTCTTTAACCCTCTAAATTCTCAACAAATCTAAAAAAATACAAAAAAAACATTAATGATGAAACCCACAAAGAAAATCTCACCACAAAACAGGCTTCGTGCTCAGTAAGCAGAGGGCCATCAGTGACCTCGACATTCTAAACGACATCGCAAGACTCCTCACGCTTGGTGCTGCTTGTTGTGCTTTCCAAATTTCTCACAGTTTACTACAAACCTACCATAAACAATTTATAAATAAATAAAAGGTTTTTTGAGCGAAAGAGAGAGAGAGAGAAGTGGCGTATGCATCGTGGAAGCGGAGAAGGGAGGATTGAGATTTGAAAAATAAAGAAATAAAGAAAGTCAGAAGTCAATTTCTTCTTCAGCTCCTTTTACTCACTTGTCATTTTTGACCGATCAGAGGTTACCCAGTTGATGAGTGTTGTTGATTTTTTCAACCTTTTCAACTCATAAATCTCTAAAAGAACCAGTTGATGAGTTTTGTTCAATTTAAAAACCCAGCTGAATCCCAAACCAATACAAATATTCAAATCCCCCTGCGATGGTTATACACAAACTCGTAACCGTCGAACCCGGTTGAATCCCAAACCAACACAGATGTACAAATCTTTGGCGATCTATATACGCAAACCCGTTTATTATCAGTTTGAATCCCAAACCAACATATATATATCCCAAACTCGGATAAAAAAAACAGATATCCCAAACAACTCCGACGATCGGAAAACACAAACTCGTTCAGAGGGTCATGAAATCTTCGAATATACACAAACCAAATGACAAATGGATCATTCATGGAAGTTTCTTATTAATGATTCTTTTAGAGGTTTATGATTTGAAAAGGTCGAAAAAAAAAGAGAAACAGTTAGATTTGTATATACACATGGGTCTATGTTTGTATATACACATCAGAAAACCCAGCAAAAACTACTTTGAAGTTGGGAAGAAAATCAAATCAAACCCAATAAAAAGGGAGGAATACATGAGAGAGATAAGACAATAAAAATATAAGATCTTTAGCCCTTCGAGATAAGCATACATAAAAATCTTTAACACTCTAAACCCACAAAAATATCAAAACCATAAAAAATACACAGCGGCTGAAACCCAGATCGTTCAATAGAGGGAGTACTAACAAAAAAAAGGCTTGATGGTAGAAAGAGTTCTAACCGGTGGAGTATAAACCCAGATCATTCTAACTGGAGGTTTCGTTCAGCGGTGGAGAAGTAGGAGGTCGGCGGTGGTCCAGCCATGGAAGGAGAGGGCCAGAGGTTCTGGGGTTTGTGGAGCTCAGGGGAAAAGTTGTAGGCGAACGAAATGGGTTTATTTTGGACAGTTTCAGAGTTGAAGGATCGGAGGTGAAGGTTCGAACTATTTTGGATAGTTTCCTTCTTCTCCACCGCCGAACGAAATGGGTTTAAGAGAGAAGTTACATACGAAATGGGTTTGCCATTAGAGAAGCTCCAAGCTTCTGATTTCGGTATATATGAGATTCCTGCAGAAAAATGGACAAAGTATATTTTGAAATGTGTTTGAAAGCCACCAGAAGTTTGGACTAAATGGGCTTGAGAGAGAAGTTACATACGAAATGGGTTTGGAATCCCTCTTTAGAGGCTAAGGGTTTGAAAGGTTTATTTTGAAACCCATTTCTAACTGAGAAAGGATTTGAGTGTTTGAGAAAGGGTCTGCGTCTGGGATTGATGAGACATTTGAGAAGCTCGAGGTAATGGTGAAGATTTTGGGAAATCGCGGGTTCAAGAAACGCAGCATGGCTTCAAAGATCGAGCGTGACACGTGAGTATATAGATACAAAACCTGTTTATATAGGTTTTGTATACAAACTTATAATATCGAACTCTTCACCTACACCACACGCACTCTCCAAACCTCAAACTAAAAGAAAATCAATTGTTCTTCAAACCCAAAAGGAAATCGTAGGGTTTGAAACTGTTAAGTGTATGTTGAGAACAACTGACGGATCTGGGAACTCAGATGTTTGCTTCCGTTTTTTGCAAGACACTGATAAAAGTAAACCGCAAGTCACGGATCTGGGAGCTCGGATCTTTGCTTCCATTTGAAATTGTTTAAGTGTATGAATGAACATACAACTCCTGTAGTTGAAAGCCATGTAAATCGCAACCCCCATACCATACCCATTTCAGCTTCAACAAAGTAACTTCAGATCTGAAACAAAACACATGAACAGAACATAAATGAATATAAATCCCAATTATCTACACATGAATGTAAAAATATAAAAAAGTAACCAAGTATCTACACATGAATATAAACCCCATGCCTGAATAAAATCCTCACAACATAAATGAAAAATGATCAGAGACGGAAACTTGAAAGGAACAAATTTTCGTGGAGAGAGAAAAATTCATTCAGCAAACCATGTAGGCCATTGGTTTACATATTGCTAGTGATTTAGAAAGAGATTTTTAAGATTGAGAGGTACTTTATCTCAAGCCTTGGGCTTTGTAAAAAAGCAAACATGACCTCGAGCCTTGTGCGTGTAAATAATCTCTTTTACTCAAGAATCATTTCAAAACGCGAAGCATTCAAATCCGTTAGATAGTGGCCTCGAGCCTTGTGCGTGTAAATCTTTTATTATATAAATACAAAACCTCCTATGAATAGTGAAAATCCCTTGCCATGTCATGAGTTTATATGATGTGGCATGAACCTTCCTTCCTTTGTTGTATGACATGGCATGAATAGTGAAAACACCCTCCTGCTTTATTATATAGATATATATCGACTAATATTGCACCTCTCAATAGGATACATTGATCGGTATTGTGGTGGTCCTCCAATCTTCACTTCTTCTGCTAAATGAATAACCAAATGTTCCATGACATCAAAAAATGAAGGTGGAAAGATCCTCTCAAGTCGGCATAGCGTGAGCTCAATGCGAGATTGAACACGATCTAAATTTGTCACATTCATCACTTTCGAGTACATATTCCTAAAGAAGTTACTTAGCTCAACTAATGGTTCAAGTACATTTTTAGGCAACACATTTCTTAAGGAAATGGGAAGTAGTTCTTGCATTAAGATATGGTTGTCATGACTCTTAAGTCCCGATAACGTACGTTGTTTAAGGTTAACACAACGCGATATGTTCGAAGCATAACCATCTGGGACTTTCACCTCCTTCAACATTTTATAAACTATGTCTTTACCCTTAGTGTCCAAGGTGAAACATGCAGGTGGCAAATAATATTTGTTGTCTGCCCGTTTCTGAGGATGCAACGACTTACGAATACCCATATCTTCCAAGTCATGACGGGATTTTAAGTTATCCTTCACCTTTCCATCAACATTTAATAATGTCCAAAGCACATTATCACATACATTTTTCTCAATATGCATTATATCAAGATTGTGGCGTAACAAATTATCCTTCCAATAATGTAACTCAAAAAATATACTTTTTTTCTTCCAATTATGTGTTAAGGTTTCACCTGTCTTATCAACCCTTTTCTTCTTATCTCCTACTTCTGGATCCTTCCCAAAATTATTGTTGAAATTTTTTACCTCATCATATGTTTCCGCTCCAGATAATCGGGTGGGCTTTGTATCCAACTCAACTGTGCCATCAAAGGAGTTTTTATTTGTTCTAAATTTATGCGCTTCAGGCAACCATCGACGATGACCCAAGTAGCAATGCTTACCTCCATTAAACAACCAATGGGATCGAGTGTACTTATGACAACATGGACACGCCAATCTACCTTTTGTGCTCCACCCCGATAAATTTGCATAAGCTGGAAAATCACTAATTGTCCATAACAAAGATGCACGCATTTTAAACATCTGATTACTGGCTGCATCATAAGTGTTTACCCCAACCCATAATTCCTTTAATTCATCAATTAAAAGGAGCAAATAAACATCAGTGTCATTTCCAGGGCTGCGAGGACCATCAATAATTATTGATAATATCATATATGGTTGTTTCATACACAACCATGGAGGCAAGTTATATATTATTACAATTACAGGCCACGTGCTATGGACAATACTCATGCTCCTGAATGGGTTGAACCCATCACTGGATAATCCAAGCCTAACATTCCGCGGTTCAAGTGCAAAATCTGGATGAATATCATCAAATGTTTTCCAAGCAAGTGAATCAGCTGGATGCCTTACATTTTCATCATCAACACGCTCATCGGCATGCCATCTCATCTATGATGTTTTCTTTGATGACATAAAGAGCCTTTGAAGTCTTGGTATCAAAGGGAAGTATCGTACCACCTTTGCAGGAATTTTTCGATTTATAATGGCATCAGCATCTGATTGACCATTTACTTGTTTGTACCTTGGGGTATGACACTTTCGGCATTCGTTCTCTCGTTCTGTCTCATTCCAATAGAGCATGCAATCGTTAGGACATGCATGTATCTTCTTGTACTCTAGCCCTAAGTTTGCAATCAACGTCCTCGCTTCGTAGAAAGACTTTGGCAATGTTTCACCATCAGGAAATGCATCTTTTAATAATTCAAGCAACATTGTGAATGTCTTGTCACTCCACCCACTAAGGCACTTTAAATGCAATAATCGAACAAGAAACGAGAGAGTTGTATACTTCTTACAATCTGGGTACAACTCTCTTTCAGATTCTTTTATCAAATTGAAGAATTTATTGGTTACTTCATCAGGGCCATCCATATGTTGATGCGCATCACCACCACCCATAAAGTTAAGTGGACTTGTAGGAAGAATTCCAAAAGCATCATGTATCATCTCTCGCATTTCATCACCAATAACTGAGTCAGAAGAAAGAACCGAAGATGACGCAGATTCCCCGTGATAAGTCCAACATGTGTAGCTATCTAAAAACCGATTTAGCAATATATGTTCTACAACATCATCTTTCTTCACATATAGCATATTGCGGCATTTCTTACATGGACACAATATTCTTTCAGCATTCGGTCTATTACCAGAGGCAAACTTAACGAATTCTTCTGCTCCTTTCTCATACAAAGGATGACATCTATGTGTTATATTAATCGAACTCTTATCCATCAGCATGAATTGATTAACCTAATGAAATGAATAAGTAAACATAACAAAATTTTGTCAATTGGCAAGTTCAACACAAAGGTAACAAAAAGTAACATGCAATTTGACTTTTGTTTCTTAACAAATATCATGGTCTAAGGTTGTCAAATATAAAAAATAGAGAAGGAAAAAAAGATGGTCGACTTAATATTCTTTTTAAAAAAAAATTGAAACAACATAATAGAATGAAAAAAAGAAAAGAATACACAACTTGTCAAATGAAACAAAAATATATAAAAACTACTATTGAGATGAAATTTACAAAATTGGACACGACTTACGACAACAAGATTCTCTACCGAAACATCACTTCGTTTCAACAATAAGCATAATCCAACATTTGAAATTAATTCAACCCCTCCGATCAAACACACCCTAATGGCCTAAAACCTTATTTTCCATTACAAATAAAAAATCTTACACATTTTCTAGCTTCCGAGTGGTTTCTATATCATTTATTCGCCTTCCAACTTACATTAATGTATTCTTAGCCAATGCACATTTTAAACATGCGTTTGATATTATGTATTCATTACTAATTCATTGGATATAGTCATAGAAGTGAAAATGATACCTGAACAAGAGGTCTCTGAAGGCCGATATTAGAAAGAGCTCGAGATAACCGGTTTGATACGCCTATTGATATCCAAGTCACGTTTTCTTCAACAAAGAATACGACAATATAAGAAACATAATTTTATTCTATCAAATTCAAAAGACCATACCCATATCTTTGATTGTGGAAAGGTGATTGTATTATTAATTGATTAAAAAACAATTTATTTTCTTGAATCAAAATTTTTTACATTCTTGAATCATAAATGGTTAACAAACTAACCCTTAAACCAATGTTAAAGAGGCTAGTTTTAATGACACGTATAAGAATAAATCTACATTCAATTTCAAATTTTTTATATTTTCTGAAGAACCAAACATCCCATATAATGGAATTCAACTAGAGAACAATTCAAAACACATTAACTACTAGTGGTAGCGCACTAGTACTAAAGCTCCAAGGTCAACTGGGTTTGCTCCCCAGTTCGAGTCTCGGCAGTTGTAAACAACCTGGGAGTCAGCGGTTGGCCACTGATCCGCCAGTGGGGATTGGTCAAAGTGCGCGTAATGCTGGCCCGGACACCTCATGGTACCTCAAAAAGGGGAAATATTACCAAAAAAAAACTACTAGGATCAAATACCAAAAATTCCCTCAAATATTTTTTAACACACATTTAGTCCAAGCATTTTTAATTTATTCCAAAAAGTCTCTCAAACACCCGTTTAAGCAATATTCTTTTATTTTTAAAGTCCGCGCTAGAGGCATGTTGAGGGACTTTTTGAAACGTATAAAAAGACTTGGACTAAATGTGTATTAAAAAATGTTTGAGGGCTTATTTAGGATATGCCCCTGACTACTAACCACAAGTGTTTGATTATACACACATTAATCAATACATATTACCAAAAGATAAAAAATATATTTAAGAAACAGGTATTAAAAAACAGTTTGAAACCTAATAATTACCAAAATTCAATCATCACGTCAAGAATCAAGAAGGTTAATGATTCCCATTTCTATTCTCATTCCAAAATAGACAAAAGGAATCACTTCTTACTAATTCACAATACCATTAATCAAGAACGCATCACTTCTTACTAATTCACAATACCATCATCATTTACTCTCTAAATAATGATGGTTCTTGATTAATATTGGATTATAATTCCACTATGGAATATAAAATATAGATATCTATTAAATAACCATAATAATAAAAACAAAAGGAAGAGAAAAACCAAAGAATGAAAAAAATCATGTCTTTCGATCAAGGTCTTGGAGAAACATTCAGAAAAAAACGTGGTTAAGAGAAAAAACGTTCAAAGAAAAAAACGTGGATTGGTGTTCAGAAAAAAACGTGCATTGGTGTTCAGAAAAACGTGGATTTACCTCAAACCTCGAAGCAGCCTTGCGTCTGATTTTGGCTTAGGGCTCAACAGGTGTGTCTCGATTTTGGCTTAGGGCTCAACAGGTGTGTCTCGATTTTGGCTTAGGGCAATTGAGAGCCGTATGTGAGAAAAAAAACTGAGAGCCGTATGGGAACACCATAGTATTTTTTTTTTGGAAGGAAACGAAAAATTAGAGGGAGCAGGAAGTACGGAGCTAAATTAATTCAGGACCCGACGTTTTTTTCCAAAACGATGGGAAATAACCCACGTTTTGTAATAAATGTTGCCATTTTCTGACGTTTTTAATAAAACGCCATTAATATTTCGACACTTCAACAAAACGTCGATAAATATCCCACGTTGTTAAATAAACGTCGACATATACACTATATACCGACATTTTTATAAGCGTTGCAAAAAAAAACGTCGCTAAAACCAAGTTTTCTTGTAGTGTGGAGTCGCACAGTTCCCGATTTGTTGTACATTTCGACGGGGATAATATGTACCAGGATATGCGTAGACAGTACTGGTGGAGCGGGATAAAGAAGGATATTACCGAGTTCGTTTCGAAATGTGACAGCTGTCAGCTAGTAAAGGTGGATCATCAGATATCGGTGGGACTTCTACAACCATTAGAGATTCCAATGTGGAAATGGGAGAGCATTTCTATGGACTTCATCACAGAATTACCCACAACGCAGAGGGGTCACGATTCGGTATAGGTAATAGTGGATCGGTTGACCAAGGTAGCCCACTTTCTGCCAGTTAGGAAAGACTACACCACGGGACAGTACGCCCAGATATTCATAGAAGAAATAATGAGACTCCACATAGAACTTCTCTATATTGTGTCTGACAGAGATAAGGTGTTTGTGTCTCGATTTTGGGAGAGTTTTCAGGAGGCGTTGGGTACAGGGTTGCGATATAGTACAACCTATCACCCGCAGATGGATGGTCAAACCGATCGGATAAATCAGATGTTGGAGGACATGTTACGTTTTTGCATCATTGATTTTGGCGGAGGATGGGAGCAGTACCTTCCACTAGTGGAGTTTGTCTATAACAACTCATACCAGTTTACTATCGGTATGGCTCCATTCGAGGAACTATACGGCAGACCTTCTCGTTCCCCAATATGTTGGCTAGAGGTAGGGGATAATTTGTTACTTGGTCCGAAAGTGATTTAGGATACTTCGGAGAGGATAGAATTAATACAAATCCGTATTCGGGTTACTGAAGATCGAAAGAAGAGCTACGCTGATGCCAAATGGTATTTTTGTGAGTTCAACATTGGAGATGAGGTGTTACTTTGGGCGTCTCCTATGAAGGGAGTTATACGTTTTGGGAAGAAGGGAAAGTTGGCGCCTAGGTATGTAGGGACATTCCCCATTATCGATAGGATTGGGCCAGTTGCTTATAGACTTGGGTTATCGGAGCACTTGCATAGAGTCCATGACGTGTTCCATATCTCTTCGCTGAGGAGATTTCTTCGAGATGATTTGGCCCACACCCACATTGCATTGGAGGATATAGACTTACAGTCTGATAGATCCATCGAGGAGGGGTTGGTTGCTATTCTAGACCATAGCAAGAGGAAGTTGAGATAAAAAATAGTACCACTAGTATGTGTTCAGTGGTGGCACCATAATGTTGAGGAATCAACCTGGGAGTGCGAGGATGACATGCGTGAACGTTATCCAGAGTTATTCTTGCCAGGTATATATATTCTGTTCAAAATTTCGGGACGAAGTTCTGTTATTAGGGGGGAAGTATGTAATACCCCGTATTTTTACGCATATTTATTTTTACGAAAATATGGAAAATGGGGATTAATTAAATTAAAGTGAAAAAAAATTAAATTGTAATTAATTGGATTTTATGATAATAATTACTAGTGTGATGAGAGTTAGTAGTTATTGAAATAATATTACGGCTGGGGATGAGATACACGACAGTTATGTTATAAATATTTGGGACATGTATGAGTCGCGTTACTAATATGTATTTGGGGGTTGAAAAGGTAAATTATTTTTGTATAACTCAGATGACTATTTTGAGTGCGTCAGAGTGTCCGGAAGGGTCGAAATAGTCAGAAAACACTACTAGGGTATTTTAATTGGAGTCCGGGGCATTTTTAACCCAAAACGACACCCCAGAGGTGTATTTTGGTCTTTAGGGATTTTTGGGTAATTAAATGGACGAAAATTGGGTTTAATTAAAAATGTTTAGGGTTAGTGTCATGTAAGTTTCAACCTACGTGAGAAAGAGAATAAAAGAGAGAGATTCAAGGAGGAAGAAGAAGACTCCCTTAGAGCCCTAAGCTAAGAACTCAAGCTTTCACACCAAAAATTACACCAGCGCGTAGATCGTGTCAAGAGGATCATTTCCATAACAATTTCAATCCGCGAATCAGAAGTTTATTTTAACGCAAGTGATTATCTTGCTCTTTCTCTTAGCGTTTATTATCCTTGTTAAAATATATTGAGGTTTTAGAACTGTTAATACCAAATTTGGTTTACCTATGATGAGATTATATAGGAATCTTAGAAATTTGATGGGGGTTTGCATGTAGAGGATTTTCCCCCTTATTAGGAATGTGAATTTTGGTGAATTATATGTTAAAATCATGAAATAAAAATGTGGTTTTCATAGATTAATAATTCTTGGTTTATGTTTATATGACTCATAGGAAAATTTAGGAATTTATTGAATTTACTTGATGATTATAAGGATTTGATCCCTAAACTATGCTAAGAAGTGTTCTAGGGTGACTTAGAGTAGTTTGGAAACCTTGTACTTGGGTTGGAATGGGATTAGGTTGAGATTAAAGAGTAGAAAATCTGTAAAAATGAATCTTGAAGATGTACTGGGAAACTTCGAAAATTTCGTTAGAAGTCCAGCCCAAGTCGTTCGAACGAGACTTCAAACCAGATTCCAGTGACCCTTTTAACGATTTTTGTAGTTCGTTCGAAGTATAAGGCATTCATTTGAATGACCCCCGTTCAAACGAGATTTTTTGGGTCTTCTAACAAGATTCCAGAATGACTCTTAAGGCCCGATTTTTGTTTCAAACTTACCGCATGCCTATTTAAATGAGTGTTAGACCTTTATGAATGTGTAGTGACTTAAAGTTTATAATTATTAGTCAGCGGAGAATATGTCGACCCTCAGAAGGTAGGAAAATTCATAGAATTTGAGAGATACGAAAATACAAGGGAGAATACATATGAATAAGGTACAGGGTATAATAAGGGATATATTATACGTACTGCTAATACTAGGCTATGGGAAAGCCAGTGAATTTATATAAGTTCTGTGTATGCTTATTGCTCAAAATATTATGTGTATGACATACCTTGATACTGGCTATCAAACCAAGGTTAACGCGTTATGGACGACCGGATCTTATGTTCTTTGGGGGGATTTAGAGTCGTACCACTAGAGCATGGAACCTAGGTACGGGCTATCCATGAGAATGATAGTGATGATGGTCGTATGGGTGTAAGTATGTGCATAGCCCATCGACTTAGGACTATGTTCGCCTCCAATAGGTGTTGTGTTTTTATTGGTTGTCGAGAGATTGAACCTGTTGCCCTCTATGCGTGAGCGTTGCAATGGGACTAAATAGCCGAGTATTCATGGCACTAAGGGTTTCTCAACCAGGGGTGAAATATTGCTATATTTATATATAAATTGATATGTATACATAAAGAGAATAATGTGTGTATACCGAAATCCTGTTTGGTGTCTTATGTTGATGAATTTATTTTTAAATGTGTACTTATGGTATTATCAGCTGGGCATTTAGAAGAATATGAGAATAAACTAAAGTAATTCTAAACCTATATTGAAATCTTAAGTACATCGACTTTGAGTTATTTAGGTAGTCATTCCTGCAAAATAGTATGTACTTAGTAGCCAGTCAAGGTATCATAACTAGTATGGGTAGTTAGGCTCATTAGGTGTGCACACTAGATCAAGGGGTAAATATCTCAAGTGAGTACGCTAGGTTAAATTGAATAATAATTGTCCTAATTGAATCAATTTAAGCACTTTCTATTTTAAACTATATTCAACTCGGGCTCTGACCCATTTTTCTGTATATCATTCTAGTGTTCCATTATTTTTAGGTGCTAAGCTATAAGGACACCAGCCTTTGGGGACTCTATTCAATTATCGTGTTGTAGCTGCTATGGAAGCTGTTGGATAATTGCTTGTAGACGACTCAACCTATTCTCCCTTTTTTAGTTATCTATTTTGTTGGACATGTCTTCCTTTCTTCTGTTTACATTGAGAGATTTAGTTGTTTTAAATTCTCTCTTAGATTTGATTTCCTTTTATTGGATTTATTGTATGGGATTGTATGTGGATGTATTTAACTCCAGTCATTTATTTTACTTCAGTTAGAATTTATTTATATAACTGTGATGCAGGGTATTAGTTGGTATTCTTTTTTATATTAGTTAGTGTCAAGATAAAAATTTGGACATCCCCCCTTTTAAATGTTAGGTGGTTAGTTTTTATTAAATTAAAATTTGAGTTTTCTACATTGATGCATTATTTGAACCAACTTGATATTCTAAAATTAATTAATTAAGGACTGATCACCCGGTAATGAATTAGTCGGGGTGTCTCAATATACATATGCAATATAAAAATGAACGACTGTAACAACACTCTACAGGTTACACCTAGGTGGACATGCAACTACATTGTGCATATATATACACACATATACTTAGTGTATGAAATCGTTTAACTTCCGAAAACATTATTTATCCTAATTAAATCACCTTCATACTGTAAAGATACTTCCTTGTCCTTAGTTTGACATTTATCCTTTTATTTAACACACAGAGTTAAATACTTAAACAACTACACTTGGTTTGACGGAAGGCCATTTCTTTTCCGATATTAACCTTTTTAGTTTAAGAAATTCACATTAGTATTTTCATTGAAAATACCTTTTCAACACACAGGGACATTGTGTTAAAAAAATACTTATTTAGTGTCTGAAAACCTTCTAAAACACACTCGTGTGTTAATTATGGGTTGAACCACTTTGGTTGTTTAACCACTGACTTTACCCTTTTGCTTACCTTTTGAACATTACTCAATTTCACATTTACTTGTCTATTTAACCTTTTACCGAAATATATATCAATTCATTCAAGTTAAGTTGTCTTAATACATTTTCACCACACAACTCATTTCTTGACATGTTCCTTATTGCTTTATCTTTTCTCAAAATCTTCCAATAACTGCATACTATAACGGGCTTCACACCTCCGACAAGGCCCAAGGGCTCCAAGACCTCCTTAACTATCCTGGTTTTATCCGAGTTCCTTTTATGTGATTTAAAATTTTATAAATGTCCTCATTAGTCCCTCTTTCCCTTTTTAGCCAACTGAAGCCAAACTCGGACTATTACCCCAATTTGTGTTACACCTTGAAGTTATCAGTTTATATCCTTCAGACTTTAACTTTGGTTTTGTTCCAAAAATCATATTCACTTATAAGCAATTTGTATAACACCTTTTCCAGCATTTTTATTTCATAAAAATGTTCCACTTTAAGTAAAATTAATATTTTACCCCTTTTATTTCCAAAGTTGTTGTTTTCCTTCATTTTACAAGTGTTGTTTTCCCAAAACACATACTCAGACTACTTCTTAAGTTCATTTAATACTTTAACACCCTTTTAACATTAGCAGTATCATTTTCTCAAGTTAGAAACCTCTTTATTCCATTATTTCCTTTCCAATTTCGCAAGTGTTAATCTTCCAAAACATCATTAAGTTACACACACCAACTTTATAATATTTAACCATTAATACTTATCCAACACTGTTACTAATCATATTTCCAAATTAAACAGTTCCTTACACTCTTTATTCAAGAAATCTAGTTACTCTTAATTACTACTTTTATAAGAAAATAACATTTCCTTTTTAATAACTCATGTAGTCTTACAAACGTATATTCATCACACCTTTAACCACCTTTCTACACATTTTAGAGAATAGAATTTCTACTTTGGTTATTTCTTGTTTAAACCCAACAAAGCCTTCTTTAAAATTGTTCAGATATTTATCATAAAAATAATACAAGTTTATATGCATGAGAAGATGGGTTTTAAATCCTTAAATCTTATTAAGTGGGTTAAACATGCATTTTATTCTATAAATCTATAAAACTTACAAAACGTACCTTTTCCATCCCGTAGGACATTTTATTCCTTAAAAACTCAAATACATGTCCCATTATTTTATAAAATCTTCATTTCTGAAAGAAATCAACTTAATTTACCAAATATCATAGGCAAGATAAAAATGTAAGTTTAATAGCTTTTTTGTTCCATAAAATGTTTATGACCAATTTTAAACATACCATTTACATCAATATTTCATTTATTTCTAGAAAACATTAAATGTTCATTTTCCATTTATTCTAAACCAAATGATATTTTCCTAACATTTCATAAAATAGTTTATCAATAATTTCCTACTTTTAATATTCAAACAATTAAGGCCATAAATGCATAAAATAGAGTCTCAGTAAGTTGTTGCCACCTCTAAAGGATCTAAATTGTGGTAAGAAGGTAGGTGTAGGAGGAACAACCCCCACCCACAAAAGTGGCCTTAAATGGTTAGCAAATACATCCTCTAAAAATGCCCTATATGTGCTCTATTTAAGCTTCCAAGCCAAAACCAATTCAAACCCCATGAAAGCTTTCTTCATCTTCTTCAAAAATGTCCCAATCCTTCTCCCAAATTCGTAGAACCACCTAAAATATGGTGGAAATGGGTGTTATAGTCTTGAACATGGTGGAATATTATAAGAACGTGATGGTTTATGGTGGTGGAATGATGGTGAGAGTTGGATAAAAGGTTATCCCTAGTGGAAGACCTCTCTCTCTCTCTCTCTCTCTCTCTCTCTCTCTCTCTCTCTCATATCTCATATTCTTTTAGTTCAAAATGCCCAAAATGAACCAACCTAAGCCTTATGAAAACCCCAAAGTCACCAAAAATCCTTTTTTTGCTAATACGGGCTCACCAAATTTTGACAATGCAATAATCCAAAGGCAAAAAGCCTGACAGTGGACAAGGGCAAGTCAGGTTGAACATTTTCAAAATGATTCGTTCGAATGACATTGAGCCTTGTTAGAATAACAAGTGCATCTTATTCTATCCATGGCTTCTAGGGACCTCGGCGTATTAGGCAGTGGGACCTCACTCTAACCTCGCTCGATCCCCTGCTTCAAATAAGGTCCAAACCTTGTTCAAGAGACCTCACACTCGTTCGAACACTCCATTTTTTTTCTTTTATCCAAAGTCCTTTTTTTTACCAACAATATCCTACAATCATGATCAAACCTCACTTCATTACAATTTATACAATATTTTAAATGAAATATTAGGGAAGGGTATTACATAATGTGCCTTGTCACTATGACTAGCATGATGTAATAATGGCCTTTATTATCTTATTTATGTTTTATTTTTAGTCTTTTATTTCTTACCTAATTCCTAAGACACTTCGAAAACCTAAGATATGACAATATGGTATCAGAGTGAGCGCCAAGTTTATTACTCATACGTGGGACCTATAAAAGAAATATAATTATTTTACTTTTCATAACCTCTTTTGATTATCTCGATACTAACTTTTGTCTTGCAAAAATGAATGCGTAGGACAATGTCTATCTGAATCGAAATCGTATTGATTAGGCCGAATTCAACCAAACTATTTGGGATGAAGCATATAATAAACTTTGTAAAACAATCAGAGATATCAATCGCGAGTTGTCAATTGCAACCCGAACATCAAACATCACTTTCGGACTTGTCGATTGATGGGTGAGGAAAAATCGATGAAGCAGTCCAGTCGATTGGATGAAGAGGAAGATTTTCTACAATAAGAAATTCATTTGGCATGGAACTTAACATCAGCAGATGAACTATGTGAAACTCCACCAGTATATCCTAACGAGTATGGACCATAATTATCATATTTGGATGCTAACACTTCGTCATCCGGATCAAGTACCAGAGGTTACGGAGACAAATAGGAGAAAAAAACCCGACTAGTGCTACAAGTAGAATGAAAACCTTAATAAGATGCAAGAATAGTATATAAATATACTCGTGGAAGTACGTGCGACTATAGCGTGAAAAAGGGAGGTGTAAGGAGAAATGAGGTATTACATTAACTACTAATAGGGTGTAGCAACTGTTGAAACCTAAGTAGGTTAATTTTGAAAGCCAATGTGTGAGAAAAAAATCCTGATATTTTGTGTCCTTAGGGATCAGTTGTACTTGTTTAAAAATTTCAATAATATAAATAAGTTTGATATAACTCACTCTTGTTATATGTTATGATTTAATTCTTGACTTATTCCTATAGGATGGTAAGAAAACACAACGCTAACATGCCAACACAAATCGCATCATGCTAAAAAACGAATCAAATAAGTATATCTAGAACAATAGAAAATATAGCCCAATGTCTTCAAAAACTTACGGTGTTAAACAAATAGTGTCAAACTCCTTTCCCTATGATAGGAACAGAAGTCATAGCCGAAAATCAAATGATGAATGCTTTGAACGAGTTTTTGAGCCATTGACCTCCAACATTTCATGGGAAACCTAGAGTATTTGAAGTTGAGCGATGGTTTTGATAGACATTAAAAGTACTAAATGAAGTAGGAATATCACTAAAATTTTGAGTAGACTCAACCATTTACCGATTTGAAGGCGAGGCTGATCACGGGTGGTAATCAGTGAAACGTACCTACAATATAGAGAATTTAACACGGCCTCAATTTGAGGACATATTCTTCAAAAAGTAGTTTTCAAAATCCATGCATAACCAATTTACTATGGAACCATGGCAGAATATGAGGCGCGATTCACAAAAAATTATCATTATACCCAAGATTATATAGACATATATATTAAGAAATGCAAACATTCTTAGTGTTGACTAAAAGCTAATATCAAGACCTCTATTATTCCCTTACAAATTTGCGAGTTTGGTAGAATGATCAAGGTAGCTAATCGAATTAAAAAGAACACGGCCCCATGTCAAACTTCTACAAACATTTCCCCAATTTCTCAACATAACTTCAATAATCGTTCATTGAATATTGAAATTAGAAATCATCATACTTTAAAAAATAATGAGGGTTGAGCATACAATCAAGTCCATCATAGGAAAAGTGATTCCATAATTCATTGCCAGCAGTGTAATTCTCCTGGACACATTGGAACCCAATGTTCCAAGGATCGTAAACCTAATTTTAACCAATATCCAATCATGAATTAAGTAAGGAACACGGAACCCCAATTACCTTTATGGAGACCCCTATCCCCTTGACGAAAATCATCATATATTTCACCCCCAAGGAGTTTCAACAACAAAGGACCAATACTAGGTAATAAAATACTAATTGATTCAAGATCATCTCCTTCGTTTATTGGCTCTACATTAATGATTTGATCAAATCTTACTCCCTCTATAATAGATTTCCCAATAGCCATAAGTATACATATCGATATTATCGCAAGAACACACCAGGTTTGCAAAAATTGTGAAGTAAAACTTGATGTACGTATTACTGTCATCAACTTAGTATTTTTAGAGATAGTAAGATTCGACATCATCACTGGAACAAATGAATTATCAAAAAACAATGCCTACACTAATTGTTATTCAAGGGAGGTGATTTTAAGAAATTTCAAAACTAGGAAGTATGAATTCCAAGGGCAACATTAAGGAATACTCCTGACATATCTTTATATTCTCTATGAATTCATGATGACTATGAAGATTTATTTCCGAAATACTTACCCAATATTCCCCATCTAACGAAATCGAGTATGTAATCAACCTTTTCTCAACACTTCTCCTATTTCTATACCACCATATAGAATGAACCCCTTGGAACTAAGAGAACATAGAACTCAAATAGAGTAATTACTAGGCAAAGGATTCATTCGACCAAGTACGTCACCATCGGAAGCCCCAACTCTATTTGGGAAAAAGAAAGACAAATCGTTCGGATTATGTATCGATTATCGTAGATTGAATCAGTTTACCATTAAGAATAAATATCCGTTACCTAGGATATGCAATTTATTTGATCGACTACAAGGATCAAGTGTCACTACAAGAAAAAACACATTTCAAAACACATAAAATATGTCTCGAAATGTATTAATTATGTCTCAAAAGACATTTCAAGACATACAACCGCTTGTCGCCCCTGTGTCGCGGAATCCCCATCTAGGAATGTATTCAGCGACATACAATATATATGCCGTGGAATGTATTTAACAATCACGAAAGGCTACATGTCGCGAAATGTATATATCTATAAAAATATATATTAATATCTTTTTATATTAAATAATACCTAACCCTTAGCGACATAATGGCATGTAATGAAATGTCATCCTCTAAGCGACATGCCATACATGTCGTGAAATGTCATATTTTAGGCGACATGCGAGACATGTCGTGGAATGTCTTCTTTTAGGCTACATGATATACGTGTCGCGGAATGTCATCTATTAGGCAACATAGTGTATGTTTCTAAATGTCATCTATAGTGCCACTAAAAGTCATTATCCAGAATGTGATTTGATTTTGAGCAACACCCACATTATGTCAGTAAAAGGTTTTTTTAATAAATAATTACAAAAGAAGATTGCAAGATGCGCATAAGATTTTTTTGGGCATGATGTAACCTATATAAATGTGCATCCATAACAATTTTGCATCCAAAATACCACACAAAATGACATCATATTCAATTCTACAATTATTCATTAAAAGACAATTCATTCCATTCAAACAAATGTACGATTACAAAAAATGTTCAAAATAACACCAAAATGCAAAAATAACACACATTTCCCGAGAAACTTCGAGTCATCGAATCAACTATCCCAACGATATTCATCGAAATCCATCATCGATCCATGACAAGAAACTAATAAACACTCGTTAACCATAATTGGATTACATAATATGAAAAAAAAATCTAATTTTATAATAAGTGTGCCTTTTTCCCCTACTTTTGATAGCCATTTTACGTTTTCTCTCCCCAACGATTAATTTTCAAATTCAAGTATGTTTGAGTTAATCAATTTTGAACAGTTCATAATTTCATAAAATTTTGAAAAAGTTTCATTTGTTTATTCACGAAATGCAACCCGTTTTAACATTTAAAATTAACTCGATGACATTAACAGAAGCCATAAATAAACAACCAACGAACCAATTCCAACAATTTAAGATGAATAAGCTCATAATTATCTCGATTTATATGAAGGTTCACCGGCCATAGTTAAAAAATAGTCTCACATTTCTCGCACGACTCACCAATGGTCTTACTTTTGTATCATATGTGATTTTTCACGCTCCACCCCTAATTCTCAAGATGTTTCCTAAAATTATGTTTGAGTTAATCAGTTTAGAACACTCAATAATTTAAAAAGAATCGACAGAGTTTCCTTTGTTTATTCAAGAAATCCAACGTGTTTTAACATTTAAATAAACTCAAAAAATTTAGTAAAAGCCATAAATCAACAAATCCCTTCCATCGATTTAACATAAATAAGCTCATAAATAACTCAACCGATATAAAGGTTCACAGGACTCGTGTCCATAGTTAAAAAATAGTCTCACGTGTCTCGTACGGCTCGTCGATAGTCTTACTTTAGTATCATATGTGATTTTTCACGCTCCACCCCAAATTCTCAAGATGTTTCCTGGGCTTATGTTTGAGTTAATCAATTAAGAACACTCAATATTTCAAAAAAAAAATGACAGAGTTTCCTTTGTTTATTTAAGAAATCAAACCTGTTTTAACCTCAAAATAAACTCGAGGAGATCAAGAAAAGCCATAAATAAATAATGGATCAAATCCCTTCCAACGATTTAACATAAATAAGCTCATAAGTAACTCAATTGATATAAATGTTCACCCGTTGGAAGCTATTTTTGGGTTTCACCCACTAACAGCATGTTTTAAGACTAAGTCTAATTTTTTGTAAATTATTATTGTATTCCCGAATTGGGAGTCCCGTGACTACGCGGTAAGTCCCTACATGTTACGTTTGTCCCGTGGGAGGTGTTCATGCATCTTAAGGGGCCATTTCGAAATATTTTGTATTTTCACCCTCTAAGGATATGTTTTAAGACCACGTCAAGATTTTTGCAAATTATTGTTGTATTTTCACCCTCTAAGGAGGTGTCCATGCCTCTTATCAGATCTTTTTTTTTTTTTGGGTTTTCACCCTCTAACGGCATGTTTTTAAGCCTAAGTCTAGATTTTGCAAAGTATCATCGTATTCCAAAACCGAGAGCCCCGTTACTACGCAGTAATAAAATAACAACTTTTTTCGACACAAAAACTATACATGTCGCCAAAAGTATGCCTTTTGGCAACACAAAACACTGATGTCGCCAAAAAATATCGCGAATTCAATTTTTTCTTGTAATGTGTATTCTCAAAAATCAACTTATGATCAGGGTATCATCAGATATGAGTAAAAGAGGACGCTGTACCCAAAATAGCATTTAGAACTCGATATGGAAATTTTGAATTCTTAGTAATGTCTTTTGGACTTACTAATGCTCCAGCAGCATTTTTGGATTTAATGCACTGAGTATTCCAACCATTTTGGGACCAAATCGTAACCGTATTCATTGATGATATCTTAATATATTTGCGAAACGAGTATGATCACGAGACTGATATACATGTAGTACTAGAAACATTGTGAAGTCATAAATTGTATGTTACGAAAACTAAATGCAACTTTCTGATGAAAGAAGTAAAGATTCTAGGACATGTCATTACTGAACTCGGAATCAAGGTATATCCAGCTAAAACTGCCGTTGTTATTGAATGGCCACGACCACTACAGTAACAAAAGTTTGCAGTTTCCTCAGATTAGTTGGATATTACCAAATATTTGTGGAAGAATTTTCCACCACTGCATTACTTCTTATGAAGCTACCTAAAAAAGATGAACGCGTCGATTAGAATCAGGATTGTACTCAAGCATTTCATACTATGAAGATACACTTAAATACTACCCCCGTACTCATTATACCATCCAACAATCCCAGTTACGATGTATTCACTAACTATTATTTATAAGGGTTAGTTTTTGTACTCATGCAGTTAGGGAAGATAGTAGAATATGGGTCTACACAATTAAAAATTCACGAATGGAATTACCCAATTCATGACCTAGAATTAGCTGCTATAGTCTTTACATTAAAGATTTGGCCATGCTACCTATATGAAAAAGAATTCCCACTATTTTTCGATCATATAAAAGTTTAAAGTACATATTTACCCAGAAAGATGTGAATTTACGATGATAATAATGGACTGATGTTCTGGAAGATTATACGTTTAAATTACAATACCATCCTGGCAAGGGTAATATAGTAGTAGACATCCTAAATCTTAAAATCAGTGGAAGATTAGTTGGAGTGGTTGCTTATCAGACCTTAAGTACTCTTGATGACTACAATCTGCGAAGTGAAACCCTTACTATTCTTTGCAACATCATAGATTATCCATCACTACAGAAAAACATAATTATTCGTCAATCCGTGAATGGTTTCCTTAACTCCTAGCACTGAAAAATTGAAATGGTAAAGAGGAATAAGGATTGGAAATATCATCATGCCAACGAAATACAATTAAAAAATCGAATATGTGTACCTTCTAACTCCACGTTTAATGAAGAACTTTTGCAAGATGGTCATCACACAAAGTTTATCATGCACCCAAGCAACACCATGTTGTACCATGACCTTAAAAGGAATTATTGCTGAACATGAATGATGCAAGACATTAGAATTTTTATTGCCAAATGTCTAAACTATCAACAAGTTAAAATTGAACACCAAACCTAGGTGGATTATTACAACAACTTCTAATTCTCGCCTGGAAATGGGATCATGTTACTATGGACTTTGTGAGTGGACTACCCCCCCCCCCCCCCTCCCCAAACCTAAGGATTGAACTCATTTAAGTAATCATATATCAACTAACTAAATCGGTACATTTTCTTAAATTATGCACTACTAATTCATTTCAGGAACTCGGTACACTGCATATCCAAGAAATCATTAGACTACACGGAGCTCCATTATTTATCATATCCGACCGTGACCAACGATTCACAGAATGATTTTTGAATCCATGGTTACCAAGTTGCTTCTTAACCCTGCATTGCATCCTCATATAGATGGACAATCCAAATGCTTAATTCGAACACTCGAAGATATGCTACGCGCATGCACACTAGATTTAGCAGGAAACTGGAGCGATTATTTAGTCGTATTCGAATCTTATTATAATAATAGCTACCAAGCCATTTTCCAAGACAGTCCATATGATGCATTGTACTAAAGACCATGTCATTCCCTACTCTACTGGAACGAATCAGGGGAAAACTATGCTTTTAGACCATAAATAAAATAAGAGACTATCGAGAAAATATGCATGATCAAGAAAAGCTACATGAAGCCCAAAGTAGATAAAAAAAGCAACGCAGATCACCATTGGCAACCCTTAGAGTTCAAAGAAGGAGATCAAGTTTTCTTAAAACTTTCACCTAGGTAGTAAATCATAAAATTTAAACTAAAAGGAAAACTTGCACCATAATATATTAGACCCGTTATGATTATGGAATGCATTAGACCATTAGTTTATCGATTAACTCTCCCCCCAGATTCATCGTAAATTTATAATGTGTTGCATGTCTCTCAACTTCCAAAAGTATATTCCCTATCCAAATCATGTCATTTCATGGGAAGGAATTTCTATCGAATTTAATCACAATTTTGAAGAGAGGCATCTTAGAATTTTAGATACAAAAGATTGAATTCTCTTGACCAAAACCATTCTCCAAGTTAAAATTCTCTTAAAATCTCACGGAGACAAAGAAGCTACATGGGAACTAAAATATGTTATGAAAATACAATACCCAAAATATTCTAATGTAATTTTGAGGACAAAATATTTTTGGTAGACAAATTATAAGATCCGCAAAACAATAACTCATCTAGGTTTCTATAACTGAATGTTTGTTTGCATAATTCTATGTAATTAATAACCTTACCCTATTCAATAAATTCTTGCAACAAGAAACCTTGAATATTAATGAAAAGAACTTTAGAAATACCTAAATTAAAAAGTAACCCTAGAGTTTTAAATATTATAAAATATCCCCTAAAGTTTTTATTTGACTTTTAAGCTTTTTAAATGCGTTAATAATCCAAAACTTTTTCTATACATAACTTCATAACCATATCAAATTATAAATCACCCCTTAAGGTTATTCCACTAAGTTTTGGAATTTACACAAAAGCCCCAACAACTTGGAAAAACATGGAAATTAACCTTTAAACTCAACCAAAACTTTTTAAGGACTAAACCCTAAGCTCCTAAGTTTATCCTCAATATCTAAGATGGTGAGAATGCCACCAGTAAACCATTAGAGACAATGGGAGCCAAGGTAACACATATCTTCATGTGTAATCCCAAATTCTTTCAAGGATATCTTCCATTAAACTAACTCAAACCGTGCCTCTTTTTCGACGAATCAACCCTCCTCAACATCACATATAAAAGACACACTTTGGTAGAGAGAAATCATCGAATCAGTAGCATAAAAAGAAACTCCTTTTTTTTCATTTTTGAGTATGCTTATATTTTATGAATAAGGTCAATTCTTTTGATTCTACTTGGATTCTACAGTAGTTTAGGATTCGTTAATGCTTTTACATGCTTTAGTTAACGTAGAAATACATAGCTAAGGATCAATTTTCAGAAAACACCAAGAAAGTTTGAGCTTTAATGGTGAATTATGTGTTCTTGACTTTGAACCAGATTTTTTAGAATAATTGTTCTTAGATCTCTAATAACTCGACCATATTGTTTAATATGATTATAGTACACACGCATTTCAAAAATTCAAGTTTTCTTATTTTGAAAGTTTAAGTTTTAAAGTTCAAATGCTCTAGGTATATACTATGAATTAAAGCCTCAAACCAAAATAATTTTGTTCCAAATTCACATAAAACAAAGCCATATCACTACCATGGTTAGAATTTTACAAAAACTCCACAAATATAGAACTGAAATTTTAAAAGTTTACAGTCTATGGAGATCAGGGTACGGTTCACCTCAATCTATAAAAGTTATATTTTTGAATTCCTTTTGAAATATAAAGAAGAATGGCTTTTGAATCAGCTAAAAGGGTATTCCATGATGGATTTAATTGAAAATCAAAGTTTATAGCCCTAAAGTCAAAATTACGAAGGTCGAAGATCAAGTCTGTCACACGCGCACGAGTGGGATCAACACCGGCAAGTGATAAATTTGATTGAGCACGTGAGGCCACAAGTCCAATTAGAACATTCTGAATTTTTTTCCAAATATTTTCTTCTATTTTTCTTGTCAAAATGGTATATTAAAATACGCTATTTGGTCAATGAGAAAGCCAGTTTAAAGAGACACCAAAACTTGAATTTTAAAACATTAAATTATTTTTACACTTAAACCCTCGAAGTTTTACAACTTTTGAATTTCCATCCCAAACTTTTTCTACTTGTTTTTTTATACCCTTAGGACAAAAAAAGTCTATTACCACTAAAATTTAAAACTTAAGGAATTATAAGAAAAAAATTCAAAATTTATTTATGTATTGAACCCCTAAAAATTACTTATATCCAATATAGATTTTGCTGATGTCGCAATTTCTTGAAAACCCAACCTTAATGAAATATGTTTCTTATGTAATACTTTCATGGACCCCTTCCCTAAACCAATGGAACATATTTCGAAAGCCCTAAAAACAAGTAGGTTATTCTTATTCAGTATTAATTTCATAAAATGCTATTATGTACGCCTTTTGTTGATATCATCAAGTGATAGACCCTGTTTATTTGATTCTTATTGATGCAGTTATTTGAGTTGCTTAACCACTTACGTATAATTGATTCAGAGTTTAATGATGATATTATACAACCATATTATTTCATATGATGTAGTTTTACCAGATTCAATTACAACATATATTATGATCAAGAAATAATCTTTCATTATACCCACGAGTGTATTATATAGCATGTAGGTCTCCGATGATTGAGGGACTAATTATTTCAACCATATGGAATGTCTATGATTAACTTAGCATGGTTACTTTATCTCTAGTTATCTGTATTGATTATCTCTAATTTATTTGGATTGATTTGTTGAATGTATGGTTATTTCCCTAAAGCCTCTAAACTGATAATTATGGTTTATTTGTTTAGAAAACATCCACATCCGTTAAATAGTTCTAGCCTTGATATTTATATTTGTATCAAATATCCTTCTATATTTTTTCCCATTTCGAATTAACTATTGAATCTCAGTTGTTATGATAATCTTGATATTACTAATCCTTATTCTGATTATTTCAAAACCTTTATAGAATAAGAATTATCTACTAGGAAATCTTTGCTTATATTTTTGAAATTCCTAGTGAACCCAAGGCATAGAGAAGGCAACACTTTCCCTAACCTGCAAATCACAATTTTATCCTCTCATGTATCTCTAGCAATCATTTACTCATGTAAAATCAGTAGTGGTTTAGACAAAACCGTCATAATTGCAAATGTTGCTACTTGTAAGATGATGTAACTTGATGTTAGAGCGTGATGTTGTAGCTTCACGTTGTACAACTCATATGTTGTATTTTTCTTTCTTTTCTTTTTTCGATTTTGTTATGTAATGTAAGAACAACCCTGGTATCCAAGTAATGCATAAAGTGCATCGTCACTGTGACTACCGTGATGTAATAACGACTTTTATTTTCTTATTTATGTTTTATTTCAAGTCTTTTATTTATTACCTAGTTCTTTAAAAACCCCGAAATCTCAGGATGTGATAGGTCCACTCTTGTAACATAATTTTGGGCTCTAAGAGGTTGAGTGATGCCATCAACAATGAAGGATGAAGACCATCAAGCACATGCCATTCTTTCATTATGTTTGGGACCAGAAGCACCCATTATTTAAACCATTTTGGCCAAGTTTCGTTGATGCTGAAGCCTTTGCTAGTTGACTAAATAGAGGATGGAATTGAAGGGTTCAAGCAACTTAAAGTTATTTAACCATCGAGAGTGGGAGGGGAGAAAGATAGAAGGTGAAAATTTTCCTCAGTAAATGATGCTACAAAGTTGCTTATCTAGTTAAAGTCAAAGACAAACCTTAAGCTATAATGAGCCATATTTAATGGAATTTATAGATAATTGATAAAAAAGAAAAATAAATCGTACCCGCTAGAAGGAAGATGATTATGGAAGTGAACCCTTTATAACAATGAGGAGTTTTAAAAAAGACAATATGGTTACATTTATACAAAAATAATGATTTTAGGAACAATTATTTGGACACGGAGTTTTACTTGATTAAGAATGGAAACGGTAATGTTTAACATGAGAGAGGAATGGGGTTTTATACCATAAGTCTACCTCCGTTCAAATTTGATGGCGTAATGAAAACTAATTAGGCTGGTCTCATGCATGCTGTGAAACGTACATGAAAAGAGGGTGCGGCGTGTAAATTTCATGCCCATATGCACCTGGGGATTCTGCTCATCATCAGAAGCATAATGGTTACGCCTTGATATATGATCGGTGCCTAATGTTGGACTCATATCACATCAAATCACTATCTTGTCATAAAATATAATTTCAACATGAGGCCCCAGATTGGTCGTCGCAAGTTGCAGACTAGGGCGTCTATGATGATGTCCATTGGGGATTACCATGACTAGGGGAAACGTGTCATCATCAGAGGTAGCCCTATGTTCCATATGCACCACGATTTTGAGGTGTAACTAATGATGGAAATTTTTGAATGGCCTACGATGTATGAGAGTGGATCAGTGGTCCTGGACTAGCAAGCACAGAGCGACACAAGAGAGGCCTGATCGGGGAATACAATGACCAATCGATAATTTTCCATAATGAAAGAAGAGAATTTCATCCGTAGTCTCTAAACTCTTCAACGAGTTCTCATCCTCATCAATTAGAGTCTTGATACCCTTTGGAAAAGAGTAGTTCTATTGTGACAGAATTTTTGACAGAATTTTTATGAATATACTGATGTGGCGTGTTTCTATTGGTTGGTTTCTTGGTACCACTGGTGTGGACCCCAAAAACCAACCAATAGAAGCACGCCACGTCAATTTGTCCATGAAAATTCTGTCACAAATTCTGTCACAATAGCATTTTTGTTTGGAAAATCATGCTGACATCCAAGACTTGTCTTTGTCACTTCCAGCATATTTGAACCACTAAAAACATTATCAAGGCATGAGCTCCTAACAACTGGCACACCCCCAATTATCACGAATGGGTAGCTCAGAGGATAGGGACACTTGTCATATAAAAAATTAAATAATTCAAACATACAAGCTAGAATTATGGAAGAACATTGTAACAAGTTGTGCATTTAAAGCCTTGCACAGTGTTAGGAAAGGCAGGCTAGATAGCTCTACAACTTTGTACTAAAATATCCTCCATAATTATAAAAGAAAGAGTACCCTTCCCCTTCATCCGTGGATGTAGACCGAGCAATGATGAAACACGTACATACAAATTCTCTCCCTCTCTCTCTCTCACGTTATATTTATTCGGCATTCCGCATGAATCTATTTTGTTGAATAAGAAATTTAAATGCAATATTTCATAATTAAAGTGGAGTACACGTACATATATTTGTTCAATGGGGAATTTGCTAATTTTAAAAACCATACGATTATGATATAGGGTAAATGTATTTTGAAATTTATTTTTGATGTGTTTCAAAACCTTGAATTCATTGATTATAAGTAATTATGGGTTAAAGTTGCAATTTTTTTGTAACAAAATATATTTTGATTGTATATATTTTTCAGCTTAATTTTGCGACTTTTAATAAAATATAACATGTTTTCTTGTGAAAATGAGTCTCAAGGTTTGAGGAGGAATTTTTGTAATTTGAGTATGAAAAAGATAAAGGTGGATTACAAAAAAGATTGATTATGGGGTTGTAAAATCAAACAAAAATGGTGTCCCATTTTTACGTGAAAGGTATTTAAAACATTCCTCTCAGGATTGCAAAAAAGATTGATTATGGTGTTGCAAAAAAGATTGATTATGGGTTTGCATCCCTCTCAGGACAGAGCTTGTATGTTCGTGCATTCATCCATACATCTCTCTTGTATGTCTTTTAGGCAACCAAGTCTTATATTATTACAAATGAATAATGCGAACAAGGCACTAAAGTGGACCTAGGCTCATTTTTATAGCCTAACCACTCTATATCTGGTGTTATATATCTTTATATCTATTTGCTTCTATTTTTTATACTTTGATTGCATGGATGTGACACCCCGCTTAAAATAATAATGGGTGGCCAGCCCTATGCTACATTTAATCAGGAATCTCAGATGGCTCATTCTCAGCATCAACAGACTATACTAAACTAAATAAGGCTAACTACCCAAAATTATAAAAGCGGATGCCAAAATTAAATAAAACATACAATGGAAATCAAAGCAACAATATAAAACTACCAGCAAGGGTCGAATGTACAGAATTACCATGATAAAAGAAAGTGCTAAGATTAAAATAAAACGAGTACACAAAAGGAAATATATACGAATAAGCTGTCGGGTCACAGACAGTACAACAACCATAAAGAAGAAATATAAATAGCTACAAATAACCCCTGGGTGTAAACTTGATATACAAAAGAGTCCTCTCTAGATTTACAAAGAAATAGGAAGCGACTACAATCTAAATCCCGCAACAGTCTGCATCTGTTACGGCTCCCAAGACACTGGATAGGAAAACATCCATGATATCCTTGCGGTGGGACACCTATACTACAATATACATACATATATATAGAAAAAGAGGAATATAAACGGGTCAGAGCCCGAGGTGTAAAAATGTTTTGAAGGTGTGTTAAACGTGCATGATAAATATAAATGCAATATTTTATAATTAAAGTGCAGTCGCAGTCTCGCGAAACTCCAAACTCACCTCTCATCTACAACGTGCACCTAATCATGTTCTGAAACCTTAATGCAGCTACCCGACATATTTAAGGACAACCTACTTAACTGTATGCATGTCATATACCTACATGACCCGCCAATTTAACATAACCCAAAAATCATTTTCATTCTAATCCCACTTAAATACACACACACACACACACACACACATAATATATATATATATATATATATATATATATACCTTACTAGGCTTCATTGGTTCCAATTATTAACTTAAACCAGTTATAAGTCTTAGTACTTCACACATTAACATTAGGCTTCAATATAAAAGTTTATTCTCTAAACAACATACATTCTAGTACTTAAGGCGTAACTTCACTCCACCCCCAACATTTCACTACGTTTCGTGCGTGGGGCATCTCGCAAAGCGAAATACAAACAAGAAACCTCCCCGATACACTACTCCTTGACAATGTTGATCGAAGGGATCCGTTATGTCCACACAAATCGTACTACTGCAACTACCTAATTATTGAATACCATCTCTAAATACACAATTAAATCTCTATTTAAATCCTTGGGGTCGATATAACCGCAATAGTTTCTAAGTACGATGCTTCGACCCTGAGAAACTAGTACACCGAATCACACGAGATGTACCTCCTAGAAACTCCATATCGTCTTCACACACACACACACACACACACACACACACACACACACACACACACACACACACATATATATATATATATATATATATATATATATATATATATATATAAGCAATCATTCATTCCTATAACCACGTATACATAACGCACATAACGTACACTTTGCAATACACATAACATAAACGATTATAGGATACCAAATTACAGCACCATGCTATTATCTTCCAGGAATTACTCACTTTCTCCTGGGGTCACCACCTATCGAACTATTATCACACCGCCATGGCGACAAAATCAATCCTAACGTATGGAATCAGTCATAGTTCCTAACCGAAAAGTGAGAACGACTTATACCCAAGACTTCTCACCCCTAAAATAAAATCACACAAATAAAAATGGACGACTATGCTCCTCAAGCCAGGGGTTCACCCTCATCGCACAACTTCTCATGATAGCATGTGCTGGGTATGCTTCACACCATAAGTATATATATCATTCACACTATATATATATATATATACACACACACACATACATATATACATACCATCTCTCATTCGTATGTATGAAAATTTATAAACTCGGCTATAAGTGTACATAATCCTCATTATACTAGCCGTCGTTCCAAGCGTATTAACTTAATTCATTATATAAATATGATCCCTCACTTGAAGCATATTCATCCATTGTCCCTATGATATGAATAGTCCTCCAGTATATCCAACATTAAGGTTATAAACCCAAAGTTTAACGCATGTAATAATCACTATACATCCCATCAAAATCCGAATGCACATCGATATATCTAAAAATAATCCCGACTATAGGTATACCCTTAACTAATAGTCTGCAAGCCTCAAGCTTAATCTTAAATTCATTTTATGATCCCATCATATTATGGGATACCCCTCGTTAATTACGCATATACATGTAGTAACTACCCCGACTACCCTTAGAACACAACCTATTCTCGTTGATAGCACAAACCAATTGTTCTCAATTCTGCCTACTGTTTAGTTTCTCTTATGAACCCTTAGAATTAACATATTTATGATTTATTCCTTGAGTTTATCATCACTAAGGATACCCTACTTCCCCTAATCCTCGGTCCCCAATCATACCTTAAATAGAATCCTATCGCTATAAGAATTCGGCACAATTATCGGCCTACAATTTCACTCCATACCCTCACCACTCTCCCAAAGAGTCCTAAACCTTAAATCATATCTAAACTCACTTATGATCTCTAAATAGAACTTCTATCCCTAACGAGTTTTCCCACTACCTCGATACAACAACTCCAATGCATATGATCGTAAATTCCTACAGTAGCTCGATTCGTCCCCACGATCACATATTGTTAGAAACTCCCAATAAATCTCCAAAACATATCTCTCAAATCATATAATAATGCCCCAAATCGATAAGCCCAATCGAAGTGAAGCAAAACTCGCTCTAGAATAAACTTGCCAAAACAGACCTGTTTCCAAATCGAGTCGGCCCCTCCGAATCGATTCGGTCCCAACAGCAAATCGATTCGGCCCCGACGAATTGATTCAGCCCAACTAGAACTGTAAGTCTGCTATATACCGAATCGATTTGATTCAGCCCAACTAGCCTTAAAGACCTGATGGTTCTTCGACATGGCGAATCGATTCGCAAGGGGAGAATCCATTCAGCCTGTTCAGCAAGCCACGAAATGGGGTTAATTTTTCCAAAGCCCCAAATTTCCAAAATCCAATTTATACACTTCCAACCATCAATATTCATCCCAACCATGTTTCTAACCTTGCAAATCATCCTATAACTACCCAACAATTTATAAAACCTCAATTGCAACATTTCCCCCCTAAAATTTAGGTTTTGTCATATAACCCAAAATCCAATTCTTTTGCTCACAAATTATGAAATGAAATACACAAATAAATTATTTAGCAAGATTAAACACTTGCCTCAAAATTGTACGGGTTGAATCATCCTCGAGATCGCGCATTGGTCAAAAATCTCCAAACCTTCTCCTCTCTCTTCTTCCTTTCTCCTTCTCTCTTTCTTTCTCTTTCTCACTTTCTCTTAAATGATAATAGCTGAATTCGTAAGCCTCTGAAACCTTTAAAACATAAATCCCATTTTTAAATGATAATACACACTTTAAATGACTCGTTTACACCAATTCCAGTCAAACTTACTTAAAAATATTTCAGAACCGAAATAAATCCCAAAGACAATCATTTCGACTATCTCGACCCATCCGAAACCCATGGCGCACTCAGAATCATCATCCGAAATAATTTATAAAGTCTTTAATTTTTGGACCTTAATTACCAAAATTTAAAATTCTCCAATTTAAATGAGTTTTATTTCTCTAAAAAATTTAATTTCTCAGTCCCAAAATCATGGGGTGTTGCAATGGCTTATTCTTATAGACCAGTTTTTGGCATCATCATTTTGGCATCGTTTGTGGGAATGAGGTGTTCTCCCAAATTTCTCATGAATCTGGTCCATTGTGCCTTCTTTCATCCATGGTATTCTCCGAATCTATATCCTATGAGTGAAATTCTGGTAGTTAGACTCATGAAAGAAAATAAACGCTCCATGGGTACTTTCATCCTTTTGAGTTTGTTTTCTAAATCCTATTTTGTGGTTTCTATGAATAATAACTTACCCCCTAAGATGTTATCATACCAAAATCTTACTGAAAATCTTGATAGGCCTTGACCTTATAACGATTGGTAACTAGGGATGCACTTATATACAGCTTTGTCTACACTTTAGACATCTTTTACAACATTGTAATCTCTATAATAGGAATTTTCTACTAATCTTATGTAATTTTGAAAATAAGGAATTTTTATTCCTTAAACCAACACTCCTGTGGCCATCCCTTCCTGGTCTGCATGCACGTGCACGGGGGTCTCGCGCCCTTCCTCGGGGTACTTTAGCCATAGTCAATTTAGGTGATGTGTAAAGATAAAGTTGCCAGTATATTTTGTACAAAATAAGAAAAAAGAAATGTTGCCACCTCGAGAGAATGGCATCAAAGACATACTGATACTTGTAAAAGCAATTAGTTCAAGGATTCGGGGGCTAAATTATAAAATGGGAAGGTGTTAGGAACCTATCCCCCATTTATCACTCTTTTGGGCATGTGTTATTCTTCTACTTAATAATTTCGTGAAGTGTGAGCGTGTATATATAAATGGAGAGAATAATCACTAGACTCGCATCATGGATAAAGATGGAGTGAGGTCATCCATAGGAATGTTCTCAAAACAGTAATTAAAAAAAATGTGTGCGTTTATCGGGTCATCAATCGTTTATGAAAGACTGATGGTACAGGTTTGATAAACGCAAGCATGAATAAAAAAATATAATAGATAGAAATAATATATGAGCAAAGATAAGAAAGGAGGACACAAATATCATATTTTATTGGATACGCCTACGTAGCCAAAATAGGCATTATAGTCCACGTAGTTCTCATTCAACATGGGGCTGGAGTTTATCCCATAAATCCAATCGGGGGCTCTATTATACGTGTCTATATAAAAAGTTTGTTTAGTGTGAGAAATCCTTATTTGGAATTTAGATTGGTTTTTTTATAGAAAACATAGTCCGTGCAATACTACTAATAAAAAAATTGGATATTAATATGTGTGATAAAATAAACATGGAATACTAATGTAATAATTAAATAACTAATGCAAAAATAAGAGAATTTTGTGACACACCACCTATTTAAATACTAAAAATAAAAGAGGATTATCATCTTGTTCATTATTAGCATCACTTTTGAAAACTTTTTAAATTACTAACCACCCACGTTGTTAATAAACCAGTGCCAAATTTTATCTTTCATTAAATAAAAACATATGAAAAAATCAATACAATCTCCAAACTATCCTCGCAGTAGTAATATAAATCCATCACAAGATAACTACTGAATAAGATAATACCTAATAAACCATCGGTTTCCAATACAGAGTCTGACAAAAAATATACTGAAATAAACTGAGTCCACTCATACAAAGTCTAATAAACTGAATAAAAGAAATAGGTGAAGGGGAGACAGGCCCCAATGGAATAATTGAACCTAAATCCTACTCAAGGAATGAAGCAGCTAGAGCGTCTAGTCCAAATCCTGCAAGCATCCACAAGTGGTACAACTATGCATCCCTAGAATATATATTAATCTCGGTGTTCTTGTGGCTGGACACCTAAAAGGTTTTGAAAATATTTTTGAAAGACGCTTTAGATCCCATTAAAACCTTTTGAAAATATTTAGCAAGTATTTATCACAGTTCAGAATACGTTATTGATTACACATGATAGTTCAACGCACACTCCCTTGAGTTCCTCACCTCTCAGCTAATGTGCATGCCTAACATCTCTTACCTAGCTATGATACACATCCCAACTTAATCTTATCAACTATTTTCTAGGCTCTCCCATAGTGCCCATACAATATGCTATTTTGACACTATTAAATAACATATCTCATATGTTATTATTAACCATAATTAGGATATCACTTATTTTATTGTTAAACCATTTCATTAAGTTACTCTACTTAATTCATATTTTAGATATAAGTTATCCAACTTTATTACCATCACACGCTAGGTAGAATATCTCTAAATTACATCACATTTAGATATACGTTATCTCCAGCCACTACTTTCACAAACAAGTAGGATGAAACACATGTATGTATAGATATGGGACACAATCTATATACATACCTTCAACATCCATGGTATAAGAACCACTGTGCGAATCTTCATACTTAGATATCAAGTCAATGTACCTCTCATTCTCAATCAAGGACTATTGGTTTGGTATTTATCCTCGAACCCAAAATAAATCAACTCACACAATGGAGGCCAATATGGTTCTAAACTTTTGGGATACGCCCATACCTAACATACCCAAATGACATGCCATCCACACTAATACACACACATAGTGAGCCGATCT
The DNA here is from genome assembly GCA_949130495.1 of Sambucus nigra. NCBI lineage: Eukaryota > Viridiplantae > Streptophyta > Magnoliopsida > Dipsacales > Adoxaceae > Sambucus > Sambucus nigra. Next base: position 304,708,843 of record OX422217.1, on the reverse strand, counting down.
AAGTTCCTTGCTCTGGTGAACAAATTCAAACCTCACTGGAATGATCAAGGTGCGATCGCCCTCTACGCGGAAACCTACGGATAGCAGGAAACATATGTATGTTCACACATATAAGATATAACATAATATGCGTACACACCACCTATAAATGTAATCAGTACATATATACACACAACCTATAAACAACATCCATGTAGGTATACATGCAACCAATAAATATAATCTGTATACGTATATACACAACCTATAAATATCATCCATGTAGGTATACACTCCACCTATAATATAATCTCCATATATATTCACTCAACCTATAATATAATCCATATGGGTGTACACTCAACCTATAATTATCATTCGTACATAGTATATATACCTCGAATACTTACCGTACTTATCAATTTACGATTAGAACTCTCTATTGTAATCTATCGAGTATTAGTCTCGATTCAAAGGCCTCTAGTTACCCCCTTACATTAATTCAGTAGTTAATTTACTCATACTCTGTTGGTCTATATAATACATCCATTTGAAATCCTAGTAAGTCATCATCGAGCTCTCGAATAAATTACCTTTCAATTTAATCCCTGTAATCCTCACCTTAATTCTCTCATTAAGACTAAGTCACGGCCCTATCATAGCCCTAATGTCATCCAATACACCCTTCGTTATATTATAAGCATGTCCAATAAGTTTCCCCATTTATAAATCACATTTAAGGGCTCAATAAGGGAAATAACACAAATTTGGGCAAACCAAATCGATTCTCCCTTGGGCTGAATTGATTCGAAAAGTAGGAGTTCACCTTCTTCGTTCAGTTCTTGCATTTTTCACCATTTTTATTTAACACAAATTTCACGTTTCTTCACGAAACTTACAACTAACATTTTCCAACATCATACACATATACTAGGATTATTTGTAATGTGAATTTAACATCAAAAAATTATGATTTCTATTCAAGAATGGATCAAATCGTTTATTCAACAAAACCCTTGATTTTCATGTTCTTTATTCAGACTCAACATAAAAGCAATATTTTCCCATCTAAATCATAACATATCATCTAGTTTCGTATCCTCTACATACATGGATAAAAAAACACGTAATCCTACCCACGATCAGGTGTTTAAATCATCAATTTTCCATGAACTTCATTTAAAATCATCAAATATAAAACCCTACACTACATGGGTATTATAACTTCAAAAGAAATTGCAATAAACACTTGCCTCTATACGATTGATGATCTGAATTCATTTGTTGATGATGAAGTTGATTTCTCCTCATTTTGATTCTGATTCCGGTAACACTTTTGGGACGGATTAATGTGCTACACCTCGAAACCCTCTTTTCTTCCTCTCAAATGGCCTCTCCTCTCATCTCCTTTGATTTTCTAACTTCTAACCCTAACCCCCTTATCACATATACTGATCTAAACAAGGAAAAAAATCGTAGGTCCCTTTTCTCTAAAAATCCAAAAGACCAAAATACCCCATTGGGGTACCGGTTGGCCTAAAAATTCCCAGGACCCAATCCAAACCTCTAAGTACACTTTTCAGACTATTTCGACCCTTCCCGGCACCCTGGTGCACTCGAAAATGACCCATAAATAAATAACATTTTATTTCGTATAAGTCTCGACACGATTCACATGTGCATCCCAACTAAATTACCGTAACTATCGTATTTATCACTCACGACAATCATAATACTTTCTCATCAATTTATTACTCATTCACTAAGTAATACTCAATATAATTCATACAAATAAATATCAATACTTATCATGCTAATTAATATCTATTTAAATCCAAATTAATTTCCCCATTTAATTTAATTAAGCTCAATATAAAAATCATTAAAATTTAGCAGGTGTTACAAATTTAAAGATATAATGAAAGGTTTCGACCTTATTTGGAAGATTTAAGGTTGATATTGATTGTTGAAAGGCTACTCTTTTAAGTGGTTGAAAGTGGAAGGAGGAGAGATAAGGGGATTTATTAAATTGGGTAAGGAAATGATGGAAACAAAATGTGGAGAAGGGGTCTCAATATGGAAACGACACTGACTTCAGGAGAATGTTGTTGAGATCACTGAGAGGGATGTTTCTGAGGTATGTCTTGAAGTGATCTCTTTATCCTCTTGTTTAGGGTCAAGGGGGTGCCTATCGACATTGTACTTGGCATGCCCATCGGTAAGCAACCCCTGACACATCATCGATAGGCAGGGAAATGGGTTTGCCATTCGAAAGTCTTATGAAGATTGTATACAAAATGATCATAAAATGTAGTCCATAAGTCTAATTGTGCACATGATGAACCTTTTGAATGTTTATTTCGATCCCTTTAAGAATCTATTAGGCTGCTCCGGGGTTCGAGAACTAAATGTTGTCAAAAGAAGCTCGAAAGCACCCAATGGTCTTTTGGATAAGAGGAAAATAGATCGTTCGCCTAAACCGTAAGGTCAATTCGCACATGGGGTAGACTGTTGGAAAGGTTCTACGTGGATAATAGATGTTCCAATATCTTCGCTCGGTTTAGATAATGGGGCTCGAAAGTGCTTGGTGACCTTTAATTGTAAAGCGGGTTGTTTGTCCATGTTGTAAGGCTAATTCGTGCATGGGGTGGGCCCTTGGAAAGAGTATTCAGGGACCTTTGAGGATTCCTTCAATCTCGTGCGAGATGAATAGTTGGCAGGATTTAAATGGAGCTCAAGATTGCCCGTGTCCTCAGATTAATTTTTTGGGGAAAATGGTTAGTTTGTGTGAACTATAAGGCAAATTTGCACACGGGGTGGACCATTGGAAAGAGGATTCAGAGACCTTAGAGGATTTATTGAGCTTCCACCTAAGAAAATAAGTTAAGTGGGGTTAAAATAGGGTTCGGGAGCCCTCCAGATTAATTTTTGATAGTAAAATGGATTGTTTCTCTAAATCGTAAGGCCCATTCATGCATAATGAGAACTGTTGGAATATGGATTCAGTTCCGTTTAAAGATCTAATGAGTTGGCGGTCAGGTGGGAGAGTTGACAAGTAGTCAAATAGCGCCTGAGACCACCCAATAACCTCTAGATCAGTACTCAGAGTATGACCTGGCGTTTATGGATAAGGAGTAAATGCTAGGGACAAAAGGAGATGCTTAGGGGGTCTTAGAATGTTATTTATATAGAGCCACTCGACGGGTGAGCTTGGAACAAGTAAAGGCCCTCGAATAGACACCATACGGATGTTTAGAAAAGATGTCAATTATGTGGAACAAAGTGATGAGGCTGATCAGTTTAGAGGGTCAAGGTCATTTCTAGGAACCTACGTCTGTGTTAGGGATGACCAATTCTGGGGGTCGAGGTCAATTCTGAGGACCTAATGTTATAGAGACTGATTCAGTGGGTTGAGGTGAATTGTGAGGACCTAATGTTATATACACTGATTTTGCGGGTTGAGATCAATTCTCAGGACCTAAAGTTCCAAAGATCGATTTTGCAAGTCAAGTTCAATTTCGAGGACCTAAAGTTATAGGGACTGATTTTGTGGGTGGATGTTAATTTTGAGGACCTATTTTTTTAGTGACTGATTCTATGAGTCGAGATCAATTTTGAGGACCTTAGTTTGTGGTGATATATTCTACGGGTTGAGGTGAATTCTTAAGACCTAAAGTTGTAGAGATTGATTCTATGAGTCGAAGTCAATTTTAATGACCTAAAGTTATAGGGGTCGATTTTGCGGTTCGAGGTTAATTATGAGGACCTAAAGTTGTAGTGACTGATTCTAGGGATCGAGGTCAATTATAAGGACCTAAAGTTGTGGGAACTAATTTTGTGGGACAAGATCATATCTTAGGACTTAAATATGTAAGGACCAATTATGTGGGTCGAGGTCAATTTTGTGGACCTAAATTTGTGATGCGTGGAGTTGTTCTCTTGTGAAATATTTATTTTATCTTAGAGATGCAAAAGGATTTATTTTTTCACTAATGATTGTGTTGTTTTTTGACTCTACTCGGGAAAGTTTTACCCTTGAGGCATTCGTCTGGGGATAGATTTACTTGGAAGCAATGAAGGATTTTGATTGCGGGCTTATCCTAAAATTCCAATTGTTGATGAATTGGGAGAAAGTTTTGCCTGGAAATTCCACTCGAGAATTAGGAAGGTTTTATTTTGCAATCCTGCTGGGGAGGCAAATTATTTAAAGTTTGGATTCAGCAAGGGCAGACTTGAGATTTGAGATTCCATTAGGGAATTTTTAGTAGACTTTGGGATATAGGAACATTTTTAGTTCTATTTGTGGAATATGCTTAGGGTTTATGCTAGGGATAAGAGCATAATATTAATCCTATTGGAACTTCGAGAGTTCCCTTCAAAGATCTAATGTCTTGCTATATGAATCATTGATCTTATCCAATTTCAAGGTTATATTAGAGGTAATCACATCCGATGAGGACTCCAATGTTAATTCATTTATTCCCGACCTTAAATTGCTTTGGTGGACTCTCATCAGTCATAACCATTTCCAAACCCATGGATTTTCAACTAGGTCCATTGTTAGAGAAAAGCTTGTCCATCTCTCATTTCTAGCAGGCACCACAGTCCACTCTTGGGTTTGTAACTTAGGATGGGACCCTTTGTTCAACCTCACTGACACAATTTATCCCGACCTTATTCAGAAATTTTGTTTTTTGATGTCTATTCATGAGGATCATATTTTCTCTCGAGTGCGAGGTAGGGAAGTCTTTGTCAGTCCTGACTCCATGGCCGGTCTCGTCCCTTTACCCCGAGTCACAATTCCATCATACCCCTAGGATTCCAATTCTCGTCCTGACTTCAGTCTGATTATGAGCACTGTGTGTCGAATTATCCCATCCGATACTGTTACTATCTTCCATAAAAATTTGCATTCGGATTTTATGGTCCTAAATTGGATTGTGTGTGCTTACCTCCTTCCTCATGCAAATTCCACTCAAATTACTAAGATGCACGTGGATCTCATGTTTTCCATTAGCATTAGGGTTGCCATCGACCTCCCCGCGTTCATTTATTTAGTCATACGTCTGTTAGAATTAACCCATCCGGTGCCGCTAGGCAAGCTCTCCCTTTTACGGTTATTATTACCCGACATTATCTTTCTGCCGACTGCCCTCATCTTCCCACTAATGTCCCTGTCACCCGATACCAAAACATTGATATGTCCTCTATTGGTAGGTCTCTTGGTCACTTACCCCCCGAAACTCCACAATTCACTCCCTCTCTATCTGCTTCCTCACAATCTGTAACTCCCTCCACTCTTGCTCCTACTAGACCACCACCCTCTCATGCTAATCGTAGACCATCATCTTCTCATACTCTCGCGCCCCTTGACTCGGAGGATCTTAGGTTTGTGCGTACACAGGTGGATAAAATTCAAGAAGATAGGCTCCAGGTTAGAGCTATTCTGTAGGAGCAATTTCTTAATATGCAGCAAGATAGGGAGGCTCAGACTCATCACGAGGAGGCTCAATCACGTCGAAATAAAGCTCAATCTCGTGGTGATTCTATTCTTATTTTACACCTTGAGGAAATTCGTCGTATGGAGATGCGCCATGGAGTTCGATCATCTAGTATTGGGTCCCTTCGAGATGATTCACCACATGATGCCACAGTTCCTTTATTTGATTTCTATTTAAGTTTATTTAATCTTTTGTACTTGTGAGGGAAAGCGGAACACCTTTATTTAAATTTTCTCACTTGTACCTATTTCTATAGTTTGGTTAGATTTTCTTTATTGATGAATGGATATTTGATTTTTCCCTCTTAGTTAATGATATATCTCTCCTATTTATTCCATTGTTGCATATATGAATCTTAAATTGTGTTGCATCTTTTGCTATTGTTTTTATTCCTCATATCCTCTTCTCTAACCGTGTAGGCTAATTCTATCCCTTTGTCTTTTCCGAACAAAAATGGGGAGAAACACTGATAGGGGGAGTTGAGTTCATATTTAGGGGGAGTTAATTTTAATTTAACACAGAGTTAATTTTAAAATCAAATGTCACTTGCTTCCTATTCTCGTGATTAGTTAACACTTGATTTATATTCTCTATTTCCCCATGCATTTTATGTATTTGTGGTTTCTTGTGTGTTGGATATAACGCCTACTTTTCTGCAGAACACGGTCAGTCGAGTTATTTAGTCTGTCTTTTTATTTTGGTTTTTAGGACGGGCTTTAGAATCGGCTTGACGTCTGGCTCAGCAAATTCATATTTTTTTTTAATTTTGTTTTGTCCTAAAATAGCCAAGGGGGAGATATGTAAGGACAAATTTCCAATTGAGTCATTTGTAGTATTAGCAACATTCCGTTGGAAAAAACTCTTTTGGGTCATTAATAATCAAGCTTCATACAACCTTAGAGAATCGGAATTCAAAGTTCACGCTACATCAATATGCATTTCAATTCCATTCTCCTAAAAAGGTATATGGCCTAAATCATTTTTATGTGTTGGAGTAATTTTAATTTTCCTAAAATGTTTATGAAATTTTTTGGAATTAATTTTAAATCTTTTTTTAAGGAAAAAAGAATTCTCGTCCGAAGTTTTTCTAGGTCGTTCGAATGACCTCGATCTAATGACCCAACCCAGCCTGCACTGGTATCTCGTTAGAAGTTCATTAGAAATGTCATTCGAACGAACTCGTTTGAACGACATTTCTAATGATTTATCTAACAGTTGTGGAGGACTATCGTTAGATACTCGTTCGAACCAAAGGTCGTTCGAATGAGATTCATCAGTTTTGAATTTTTTTTACTTCTTTCGTGCAGTTATTTTAAATAACTTCCCTTGTCCAATACTTTTCATGTTTTCATAATATAGACGAAAATAAGTTTTTAATAAGAGATTTACACATTTTTGAGAGAAAAAATTTCATATCTCCTTTTTGATGAAAAATCCTTCTCCAACATAATTTAACTTTTGAACCAAAACCCCATGCCATCAACCAGAAATTCAACAAGTACACTGCAGTGGATTTTTACGTTCAAGCTTATTGGAGACGGTAGTTTGGGCTTCAGTGGATACCGCGACACGAGCAGTGTCGAGCAACGCGTTGGAGCTTCGCGTACTACAAATTTGGAGGTAGAGTCATGTCTTGTTGAGTCAAAGTCTGTAATTCTTTTAAGTTCTATATAAAACCTATTTGTAGTGGATTTGTCTAGGCCCAACCGTCCGAGGTTTTTCCCATTTGGGTTTTCCTCATACATCGGCACATTGTGGTTGGGATTTTTTCTTTACTTTGTTAAATCACCTAGTTGTATGCGTAGGATAAAAAGAATAAAATTGGCTAATTTTATATCTCTTAATTAAGTTAATAATCCCATCACTTTAATTATTAATTGTCCATGCTAACCTTCAAATTTGTAAAGGAAATTAAAATAAAAATATTTCTCTACTTGGCAAATTTTTTTATTGTGTAGTGTGTGTATTCTACGAAATAACCTGAGTTCATATAACCTTAAAACTTCAAATTGGTATCCGAGCTAGTCTCTCAAAAGTTATTTAGATGAATGTAGGAGGTTATAAGGAAAGTTTTTTGTCAAATAGACCACCTATGTTAGATGGAACTAATTACACCTATTGGAAAGTACGTATGAATTCTGCCCTTAAATCAATTAATGAATGTGTTGGGGTTGCTGTTAAAAGAGGATGGTCCCCTCCTACTATGATTGTTGATGATGAAACTATTTTAGCACCTATAGAAAATTTGAGTGAGTATGAATTGAAATTGTGTAACTTTAACTATAATGGTTTAAATGCGTTGTTTAGTGCTGTGACTCCCGATGAATTTCGTCGTATAATGACGTGTGAGACGTCATAGGAAGCTTGGAATATTCTCCAAGTTACTCATGAGGGAACTAGTGTTGTTAAAGCTTCAAAGCTTCAAAAGTTAACAACTCAATTTGAAACCATCACCATGAAATAAACTTTTGCTCATGTTGCTAGGATAGAGTCGGTTCACCTTTAACTAGCCATCGCATGTCACCTTAAATTTAAATTGTATCAAATGGATGTCAAAAGTGATTTTTTAAATGGTATTCTTCAAGAATAAGTCTATGTTGAACAACCTAAAGGGTTTAAGGACCCAAAGCATCCTAATCATGTCTTCTTTCTAAAGAAAGTGCTATATGGCTTGAAACAAGCACCCCGTGCTTTGTATGAAAGGCTCACTTCTTATCTCCTTTCTCGTGGCTTTTTGAGAGGGGGGAGTAGACATGACTCTATTTTTTCATCGTGATGAGAAAGATATTTTAGTTGCACAAGTGTACGTCGATGACATAGTTTTTGGTTCTATATGTGATAAACATACTCAAGTTTTTTCAAAAGAAATGCAAGATGAATTTGAGATGAGTATGGTCGGTGAGCTTACTTATTCCTTGGTCTTCAAGTTCATCAACTCAATAGTGGGATATTTTTATCCCAAACTAAGTATTCTAAAGATATTGTGAAGAAATTTAAAATACAATCCGCTAAGCCTGCTCGTACTCCAATGAGTTCATCAGTTAAACTTAGTAAGGACACCGAAGGAAAGTATGTAGATCACTCTCTCTTTAGGAGTGTGATAGGTAGTCTACTTTACCTAACTTATAGTCGTCCGGATATTTACTTTAGTGTAGGAGTTTGTTCCCACTATCAAGCCGCCCCAAAAGAGACTCATTTAATTGCCATTAAACGTATTATCAAATTTGTTAGTGGGACACTATCTTTTGTGATTTGGTATTACTTTGACACAAATGATTGTCTATCTCCATATTCAAATGCCGATTGGGCAGGAGATGTTGATGGATGCAAGAGTACATCTGGTGTCTATTTCTACTTTGGAAGTGCACTAGTCTCATGGATGAACATGAAACAAAATTATATTTCTTTGTCCACGACGGAGGTCGAATCCATTGCCGCCGGGAGTTGTTGCACTTAAGTCATATGGATGAAATAAATGTAGGAAGATTACGGTATTTCTCAAGTCACTATGACTATCTATTTTGACAATACAAGTGCAATTCATATTTCTCGTAATCCCATTCAACATTCTAGAACCAAGCATATTAGGATCCGTGAACATTTTATTCATGACTTCGTTGAAGAGAAAATCGTTTATTGAATCTTCGTAAGCACCGATCAATAATTGGCCGATAACTTTATAAAACCTCTAGATGCCCTTAGGTTTGAAAACCTTAGGAACTGGATTGGGTTTTTCTCCATTGATTTAGATCGAAGTCGTCTATCTAGTTTAGGTTGGGTTTATTGTCTATCTTCTTACCTATGAACTAGATTATTTTTGTAAATATTTTATTCAAAATTTGAAAAATATTTTTACGTTCTTTTCAAGAAAATCGAGAAAGGTTAGAAAATATTTCACAAACTTTTGTCCATATAGTGTTATTTTCGATGTGTACGGATCACTATTTCATTTATTGTCCACATGGCTTTGGATGAGTAGTTAATCCGTACTTCATTTCTCTTGTGCTCAATAATTATCTTTTATGATATGTAATTCTGTAATTGCCTCATATATTTGCCTTCTTGCACAAACTTTTCACGAAATATTGAGGGTATCTTCTTCGCATTGCACTCATGTGGTGAGATTTGATGTTGTCTTTTCAATCTTAGTCACATCTCTTATAAGCAATCGAAATTGTGCATGATCAACCATTGCTCGGATTTAAAAAAATATGTAATTTTATTCATCCGGTTGTTTGTTGTTTCTAACAATGGACTCGGGCTACGAAAAATAAAAAGATTTTGCGTGAATAGCCTCCATTTTCATTTTAGAATAAGGGTCTAAAATTGAAGCATTGAAAAATGAGATATATAATGCCAATGACAATGCCAAAATTATTTAGCTTGATTGATTCTTCAAAAGAATAGTCTCAATCAAAAGTTGCTAATGTGATATATAAGTTGAAGATCTATGGGCATGCACATTTATTCGATACATTTCTTTTTGTTGTGACAACATTGCCGAGAGAATCGTCAATCTTGTATGCGTGTTGCTTTAGTGATTGAGTGTCGTATGGTATTTTCGTATTGACACATGGCTGATGTGAGTGCATATGGCGTCTATATATTGTTTGCATTCCGTACTTGTGCGTTTTCTTAGGTAAAAGCTCTCAATCGCATTGTTCATACCCCTACATCTCCGCTCCCACGGTTTGGAAATGTCATCACCACATAGGACAGTTAAAACTTTCATTTTGGCAATTTTCTAGCTTTCCCAACTCCTTCATATATGTTATTTTCATTTTATTTTATTTTTATTATTTTTTAACCTATTTGAAGTTCGTCAGAAAAAATCGTCCAAACAAGTTTTCAACGAAATTTCCAAATTCGTGACTGTCATATCGTTCGAACGAACTTCTAACGAAGTTTCAACCGAGGTTCATTAAAACCTTTTGGCATATCGTTCGAAAGAAGTCGTTCGAACGACATTTCTCATTCGAACGAGTTTGGTTTTATTTGGGCGATTTCCCCTTTTCATTTGTGTCTCTTCAATTTTTTTGGGTTTCTCTCTCTCTCTCTCTCCTGGTTTTCCCCACATTTTCCCCAAATCTCTCGATCTCTCTTCTCCCATTTCCCACTACACCCATTAACCCTCCTTCCCACCTCTCATTAAACCTTTCTCATACTGTCACCACTCTCATTTATCCTCCAACTCCCATTTTTAGTTGGAATTCCGAGTTGTTCCTCTTCACTAATCCATTCTAGGTATTCCGAGTTTATTTTTCTCTCTTCTTTTTTTTCTTATATATATATATATATATATATAATAGGGCATGCCCGTGCCTGAAGGCACGATGAACATTTTTAAAAAGCACGTAATCACAAAACAATAAAAATTTTCAAAGTACGTAATCACGAAATGAAAACAATTATGTTCCCCCAACAAAACAAAGTGTTAGGTCATATATAATTTAAACATCTTATAAAAAAAATCATTAATTAACCTCAATTCGTGATAATAACACCAATACTTAAGTCAAAATTTTTTATTATATAACATAAATAATCGTAAACAATTTTTAAAAAATTGGCCAGAATTTCCTCTATTTATAGGACTAACCATCCTGTTTAAGAAATAAAAAAAATAACCCAACAACAATATTCAAAGAGATAATTTATCAGTCAAAATTAAATATTCATAGTCTGTTATGTATCGCCTTTATGGGTTCATCGATAAAACAAAATGCGACATATGTCGATGCTCCCGATATCACTAAATCATCAGTGCTCCGTCACACCATCCTAACAACCATGTCCTACAAAACGAAAATATTGGACAATTAAAATTTAAATACTTTATACACAAACACATAACGTCAATTAGACTTACAAACACATGACGTAACTATTTGTTTAGTCGTAAAACAAAAGTTAATAGCAACGTAAATGGGAACCAAGACATATCTATGTTGTAGCCTCACATACAATTATTTCCAAAACTTGCTACATCCATAGAAATATATGAGTTGTAATCTAATAAGATACTTATAAAATTTACAACATATTAGCACAATGCCACTGTGAAACTACATAAATAATTTTTATATAAATGTCATTTAAGATAAGTTTGTTTAAATTTAAATTTATAAGTTTGTCATTTAAGATATATAAATGTCATTTAAGAAACTCGTTCAGATATTTAGCTCGATTAGTCAAACCATAGCTTCTTGATTCCACCTTAAACATCAAAGCCCCCAAAGATACAAAATGAAGAACATATCTCGCATTGAGAGGGGACGAATCCTTCTTCTCAGTTGTTGGAGGGGATCCTAAAAAACCCCGATCTATAACTAAGAAAATCCATCTGAAGAATACCCCAAACTTATTGAAAATTATAAAAGAAAGAGAAAAAATTGAAAAGAAAAGAAAAAGAAGACATGTGTATAGTACTCGTCTTTGACTAGAGTCTAAAACTCTTATTTTTGAAAGTTGAATTTCAAGTCCTGTACATAATCAACATGTTCTTACCGTAGATCATTTGGAAGCTCTGCACATGGTCATTAGGTTCTTACCTTCACATTATATACAAACTAATAAGGTTAGTATAATAAAATAACAACGGGTAAATTTACCTTGAGCCAAACTTGCAAGTTGACAAAACTCAATTGTAAGATGGGTTCAAATGATCTATGATCTAGATTCTTATTACGAATCGACTAAGGAGGAGATTTATAGATGACATGGGCAGTAGTAGCTAGATCATAGATGAACAGCAGGTATGATTCTAGGTGTCATCGATACCACAACAGGTACTCTAACAACAGGTATTTGGGTAGTACTCTAACAGCAGTTATCGTAACAATAGCAATATCTGGGCAGTAGCATTTAGATCATAGCAGAATAGCACGTATGCCTCAATTGCAGAAGTATCATAACTATATTTGACACTTATTAATGAATATAAATTTCCTAAATGAATACAAGACATAACAAACAAACCAACCATATCCAAGACATACCATATTAAGCCATTGATCAGATAATTGTAGTCTGAACTTTTCGATCGATATTATATTTTTGAATAGTAAATCATCACTTGAATGGTTAAGATATTAGTTTGAAAAAATAATCAAATAACTCAAAGCTCAGTAAAAAAGGTACAAAATGAAAATTTAAATAAACGAAGAGAGGCTTAGAAGGATCCATTGGTAATAAGGGAACATAGTTCCCTTATAAAATAGGTAGTTTTTCAACATCACAACTTTTTTAACAATGTGATTATTAGAAGAATAAAAGAAAAAGAAACAATCAGTAAAACGATGCCAATATAACATATAAGCACGAAAGAGTTATAGAACCACAGTCAAAGTAAACGAATAATGGACTGAGATTTATGCCAGGGAAATAAAGAATTCAGTAATTCTCGGAAGATAATGAAAAATGTAAGGTCAATAATGAAAAATGTAATAATTCCCAAACGAATTCTCTAATTCTCAAAAGAGGAAAGAAAAAAAACATGATATTTAAATGACGGAAAACAAACGTAGAAGAGTAAAAATTGACATACAGATGAAGAGACTCAAGGAGGTCGTTGACGCTAATCAAAAGATGGAGTTTTTCATGGATTGATTTCTTTGAAGATTGAGAGGTGAACAAATGCATGAGTAAACATGATCAAATATAGTTTTCTCAAGTGCAGATGCTGAAATAAAAGGTAAACATAAAATTTATCAAAATAAGAATAAGATAGAGAAAATTAAAAGGCAGAGTATGAATGATAGAATCTTCAACAAACCTATAAAATTGATGCAACAATAGTGATGGGAAAAATTACTCTAATAGTTCAATCCAATCATGTTTAATGTCTATAAAGCTGATGCAACAATAGTGGTGGAGGACATTATGAATATGATGCTCTAATATAATAGTCCTTAAATGGCCATCTCGTCTGCCTTGTCAACAATAAAGTTGTGCTCTCACTATTGAGAATGAATATTCCATTTTCAATACAACAATAAATAAGATAAGACGTACCACGTAGGATTCATGATTTATTCTAGACATTTGTATTGGAGATTTCTTATGAACTTGAATGTCAATGAAGAAATTTACTGCGCCAAAGGGGAATCAGATCTTTAAACATGCTAAAATCTCCACGATGATGGGACATCCAATCAAAGCAACATTTGCAATGGAGATGCACTTATAAGTTCCTCCCACCGCTAATCAATAAAAGGATGTATAAGAAAACTTTCCCATTCAATTTCTATTGCTTTGAAATGTAATTCCTTCCTTAAGGTTTATCAAATATATCCCATTTTGCTGTTACACGTAAAAAGGTTCTCCAGTAATGTCTTGTTTAAAGAGTAATATTCACAATTTTAATATTGTACCCTCGTGATGATTGGTGTGTTGTAATGACAATCTCATGTCAAATGAACTTGTGTATATCTTAGCATCAAGTTAAAAAAATAAAAACACAAATTCGATGTAATGACTGCCAACAAAGTAGGACATAATTAATTTAGGAACAACTCCCAAGTCGAGCTGATTATGAAAAATTTTCTACACGTATCTCATACTTTCAATCAAGTAAGACGACCAACAAAACTAAAAACACTGCTACTTAATACTGTACCTATTGCGCCTGATTTGAAGAATTGGTTGTTTATTTTACTAAATCAAGGGTTTCTGATTACACTATTAAGTATCTAAATTGACGTAATGAATTTAAAGATCAAGAGATATTGAGAGCATGTGTACAAAACAAATTCAACTTAAAACATTTCATATTGAGAGAAAGTGTAATGAATTAAAAGATCTATAGTATCAACAGATCACAAAGATATATGACACTTACATTATATGCCACTTTCATATTGAGAGCAAGGCCCACCTCGGGAGTCCCTTAAAAAGTCACCACATGCTATGTTTTTTCCAGTTCTGGATCCACAGCTGCATAGTAAAATAGTGAGCCAAATATATTATTATTTCAGTAATGAGAATTTGATTAAAATTACATATTTTCGATACTCCAGTACAATGTATACCTATCTTGCAGATTTCGGCAACAACTTTTCTGTTCTCGGACACATTCCTGTGCAGGACAAAAAACATTATACTTAAAAAAAAACAAAAGTTGCCCAGTGGCTATAAAAGCAATTTATACAACCTGATCTAGCCGAATTATATACCCATAAATGAGTGGCCTTGTGTCTACAAAAGAAACATCAACTAGACATGTATCAAATTGCGTGAATTTAAACTTTGATTGTTTCGACACTAAAACATGCATCAAACAGAGTTGCAATTACTTGTATTCAATCAAAATAACTTTGATTACTTACATTCAATCCAAATACATTCAATCCAACTAACAAAACAGCTTGTTGAAACTTCTCAAACCCAAATCACATTAGTATTGTTCGCGCCTCTTAGCCTACTTTGAACACGACATGTCCACCCACGTTTGTTCGAAGGTCTAATTAGGTTTTGAGGCTGGAATTTCAAGGTTAAGAGTTGCAAAATGAACATAAACATAAGTTTCCAAAAAAATATGTATAATGCAAGGTGCTTAAAGACACAACATTAACATTGCAATTTATGAACCTTTATACAATCTTTACTAAAACATAATGTAATAAACATAGATTATATATTCAAAGATGTAATCTAATCAAAGAAGGAGTATTAAAAAGGCTAACTATCTTTTCATATAGATCGAATCGAAGATGTAATCTGCACAACCTATGCCATGTCTCATGCTTACCGCACTCCAAATTCATATGGTTCACCAGGGACATCAAAACTCATACGTATTAAAGAAAATAGTGAGATTCCGCTCTCCAAATTCATAAGTATTAAAGAAAATAGTGAGATTCAAAATTATAATACAATTCAAGTAACTAACCTAGAGTTTTAATCCAGAGGGTAACTAAGATAATGTTGGGTCCGAATTCCAGAGGGCACACAATTTCAATCCATTTCATTCCAACCATTGCCAGAAATAATCATTGACAATTGAGATATCATTGACCTGGTAAAAATAAAATGCAAAGAAATAATCATTTATGATGCAACCAACAATCAAAATGCTAAAGTGTCTTATGTACCAATTCATCTGCTACAAATACTGCTACAAAAACAAATTGTATACCGTTAAATCCAATTGTTTACTTCATTCCACGACTCTCATACTTGAGACAATACCACGTGTATTTTGTGTAGAAGTTCTTATGAACCGAAGAAACAAAGTTTACGCATCCAAAAAAAATACACAGTAAACTCAAGTAAGTTTATACGAACTGTAGAAGTTATGTAGAAATGTTTCTTGGAATATTTAAAACTTGTCATATTCTGTAGAACTAACCGGCTCAGAACTCGAGCTTTACTCTGCACAACCGCTAAGTTGTTGAATTTTAAAAGAAAAATACTCACTGTAGGTTTTCTACACCAGCTATTACTTGTTGTCATAACTCTGTTTCTCCGGTTCTTGATAAACTTAAGCTTGAGCTAGCTCGTTAAATATCGCAGCTCCACCTTATTTTTCCCTTCGCCATGGTTGCGAGAACTCGATCAAGGTCACCAACACGATACACGTGTAAGAACCGGTGCTTATTTTTTTTGGCCATTCCAATAACTCAACACTTGGAACAGGTGCAGACTCGGTCATAATGAAGAGATGTGATTACATTGCGTTTAATATGAAGTAGATCCATAAGCAACTTTAATCCAATGACATATACTTTCTTGAAAAGTAGTCGCCATCACCAATAACCTGTTGATTATTTGCACCAATTTAGCATTATTCTACCAGGTGAAACTGGAAGTTCAGTTCAACCTCCTAATATCTTTAATGGAAGGCAACGACATATAGAATTGAATATAGAATCTGTCACGGTTTGCCCAGAAATATTAGCAGATTTTGCTAAGAAAGTTTGAAGAGCTGTTGCTTCAGGAAAACTATCAGGTATCAACCAAGCCGAAAAAGGAATATAATCAAGAAAAAAAATCTTGTAAATAAGACATACCATTGAAAAAATTAAAACCCAATGCTTTATAAAGCATACCTACAATTCTGAATAGCTCTTCTAGTGAACCAAGTAGGATTATTATCTTCCCAAAACTGCTTTTGTGGTTCTTTCTTCTTTTCAAACCTCATATGAATGGTGACTCTTCTATTTTTCAATCTTGTAATGCCCGTATCAGTGGGATAGCTAGAACTGCTTGAGCCTAAAATTGTGAATTTTCTATGGGACTCGGAATAACCAATGGCCTCATTTCTTGTTGGTTTAGACTGACCATCCTTTTTATTATTTCCTTACTGTTCTGCTACTGCGTTTGGGGTCCACCCTTTTTTATATGTCCTATCCACACTTGTTCCTCTTTTCATCATCTCTCTAACCATTTCCATATTCTTCTTATGAACAACAGCTATTTGGCCAATCTCAGATTTTAAATTCATATTAATATTGTACCTATCAAAGATAAGACTGTTTTCTATTTTTCTCTTATTCATAGTGTTTAAATTAAGGATCTTTATATTCTTTGATTGTTGTATTAGTGAATCCCTGTGTGTATTCTCTTGGTATTTAGAAGGAGAACAACTTTCTCCTCTTGCTCATCCATCAGGCCACTCCCTGACGATCAAATCGAGATCATTTTCTTGATCCGTAAAGCCAAAACATTCCGTTACTTTAAATTTCTGGAATGGAAAACACAAAAAACGATCTTTTTTATTATAATAGTGAATGGTATAACATTTAAATTACTTCTCACTTTAATGTTGTCTAATACTGAATGTTATAAATAGCATCACGGCTTATAAAAAAAAAAGAAATAGCATCACACTCGATGCGTTTACTCAATGTATTAGTTGAGCTTGGATAACAAAACTCAACCAATTTATAGGATGAATACAACCAATTGATATGACAACTGGTTTAGACTACCTGATAGGATGAACATAGTCAATCCAGATGGAATAGGGACAATAATTCATGGTGTTCAAAATTGATTCATTGCATTCAAAACAAATTATTGAAATAAAGTCAGAAACTTGAGTTCAAACTAAATAACACTTATCCAATTAATAGTGTGGAGATCCAAAGTAACCTAGGTTGATTTTAACTTATCTATAAAATAAAATTTTAATAAATCTACAATAGAATATGGATTAAAAGAGAAAAACCTCAATTTCCTTTTCATAAATTTAAAAAAGTAAAGCAGGAATTTCACCATTTATTTCAGCAGAACATGAAAAGAAAGTTATATATTTGCAAAAGAAATGATAAAATTGAACTACTTTGAAATAATTAAGTTTTAAATTTTACCCTATAACTTTGTACTTGGTAAGGAGACCAATTGTATAACAACCATCATGTAGTATATTCCCAAATTGTTTTAGAACATAAACAGTAAAATACAAATTAGTGTTAAACCCCAACTACTTGATCATAATATATCAATAAAAGAGAGATTTTTACCTGGGGAACAAAACTAAGTTAGCTAAATATAGTAGAATGAATGCCACTTCCCAACTACCTAAGAATATTTCGGCAACCTATCTTCCATTTCTATCCCAAGTACCTATGAATCGTGTGTAGAACATGTTTCTAAGTACTGGTAAACCCTACTTTGTTCTTTTTTCTTCCTTTCCACCAAATAAAACTATGCAAAGTTACACAAACTATTTGATAGCTATTTGTATTCCACCATCGTGTTTAAATAAAAGCATCATTAAGATTGAAAGGGAGGACTCACAAATTCAAATTAACAAAGTTATACCCAATGTTTATGAGATTCCATCATTGCTCAACATCTTATGTTCTCTGTACTATCTTTGATAGAGACCATTTTGTATATTTTGTTCAAGCATTGGTCAATATTGTCTTATTTCCTATGACGTGATCATCTCTAGGATTCATTAGATGCTACCATTTTAATTCGACGTGGTTGGGGAAGTACTGGACCTGACATTCTATTCCTTCATTTTAGCCTTTTTCTTATGTTGAATTTTCTTTCTCGAATTACTGATGTTTATGCTATGATTCGCAGGCTAGAAATTATGTGAAGGATGAAGTATGGCATGCTCTTATTGTCGTGATAAGCAATGCGTCTAACCTCTAAGGATGAAGGATGAAGTATGGAATTCCCTTAAAAGGCATGCCTTATAAAGTTAGTTAATGTGGAAATTCTATTATACCGAGTAATTAAATGTGATCTCATTTATCTAAATACACTCTTAAGTAATTTTAGATTTATTTCATTAGAAAACTCTTGTTCGCGTGGCAGTTTGGTGCTTTGGATAATATAGTGAAATGTTGGTCAACAATGTCGGAATACTTGATATAGAGGAACCAATAACTGTAAATTCATGTTTCTCTACAATTTTCTATATTTGATTTTTTTTTTCTTTCTTTAGCATCGGTGTCTTCCATGAAAATTTTATCTCGTCAACTTGACTTGTTTTGAACATGCCATGATTCAAATAGAAATGCAGAACTCAAATAAATGGATCAAGCACATAACGCGTAACATAATGAAGTATATGGTACACTAATTTCATTGAAGATGTGAGGAAGAGGAGAATGGATTCATAACATACTTGTTTTGAACATATCATGATTCAAATAGAAATGCAGAACTCAAATAAACGGATCAAGCACATATTGCGTAACACAATGAAGTATATGGTACACTAATTTCATTGAAGATGTGCCAAAGAGGAGAATGGATTCATAACATATAAGACATATAGCTTGGATGAAGTCTATGGTACACTAATTTCAAAACTACTGCTTATTGAAATAATATTGTTTTTGTCAGCTATCAAATTAACTAAATCTAAATGGAAAATGGTTTCAAATTAGTGTAAAGTTAACACCCAAGCAATGGATCTGGAATAAAACTCAATGATGAAGTGCATTGTTGAATCAAGTTAAACATACATCATTGTTGAATCAAGTTAAATGCCCAAGAAAAATGAAATGCATCATGTATTCGTGAATGAATTAAACATAAAGAGCGAAAACCTAACTAAAAAATAGGGCTTCAAAGAATATTGTTTCAGTGCTTGAAGATGGAAAAAAGGATGGATCTTTATATGCTCCATGAAGTCAATGTAGACCAAATTTCATATTTTAACCTATATCATTCTCAACAAAATCCACCAAAAACGACCCAAATAAAAACCTGCTAGGAATTTTTAAAGCATAAAGACATATATGGTTTATCAACAACCCTAGATTTCAAAGCATAAAAATCTAATACTTGGAGATATAAAAGAGGGGAACAAATATATGGTGGAGAGAGAATGGGAGACATAGTAGAACCCCAAAATACGGACAAATAAGCCAAAATCTTAATAAGTTGTAATCTTAATAATCAAATCATAGGACACTAAATCTAAAAAACTACCAGATGTTAACGCATCTTAAAACCCAAAAAATATGCCTCAAAGATCTTGAACCTAAAATAACAAATAGCAAATGAGTACCTTGATATCAAAATGAATACAAAATACTATTGTGTGCCATCCTAAAATCATAACAGTTGAACAAATTCGAGATAAACCTCTAAAAAAATCAAAATCCGCATATCATAAACCTCTAAAAAATCAGAGCTCAGAATAATATGAAATAAAAAACTTCATAACATCAAATAATGCATACATTTGGGTATTTTCACAAATACCTTGAAAGCATAAAATTTTCACACCTTGATAATACCTGGAATGCTTACAAAACTTTAGTGAGGAGTGAGAGATTAATGAGATAGCGATAAAAATTCCAATACGAAATTTCAACAAACCAATAAAATCCCCAATCGTATACAAAAAAACCCAGCCAAATTCGTAACAATGTAGACACCCATTTTAAAAACCTAACCCCCACACATGTAGAGATCCAAGTGAGTCTTCTCCTTTGTAAGCACCTAAGATGTAAAACCCTAAATTTCAGAACAAATATCTACAAATCACAATTTAAATGTTAGATGTATATATAAATGTGTATGTATAGCAAAAAATAACCATAGATAGATGTAAAAATGTGTATGAATAACCCTAGAACCACCAAAGATCGGCGGCCTGATATCGTAACCCTTGGTATTATGTTTGAGGTAGGTTTATTTTGGGTTGCTGTTGAGAGATCGGGAGAGGGTGAATGAGAAATGGGACAGGATGTGAGCGGGAGAAAAGTAGAGAATTAAGTGGTTCTTCCAAAAGTACCCCCAATTTTGAATTGAAGTTGAAATTTGGTAAGTATAAAAAGAGGGGGAATCCAAAGAATTGAGGGTAAAATAGGAAGTGCAAAAAAAAACTCAAATAGATGACATCATACTTGAAGCTTATGACATACATAAGTTTCTTACTTTATTTTATATATATATATATATATACTAGCGGAGTGCCCGTGCCTGAAGGCACGGAGAATATTTTCCAAAATATTATATCATGTATAATTTAAGTCAAAAGTTTATTTCACAACACAAAAGTGTAAACAATTTAGAAAATTTGACAAAATTTACCTTGCTTAGCGGACTATTTATCCTGTTTAAGAAATTAAAAAATAATCAAGCAACAAAACTTATAGTTCTTAACAATATTAATAAACGAATATAACACCAATACATTTGGAAAATGTTCCAAAAATACACGTATTCTTTAAAAAATGGAAAGTATTCAACGAAAAATGGAAGACAATATAGCCATAACTAAAAGAAGGCATGATTAGTACAATTTTGAATCATAACAATGGAGAATTAAGTTTCTACGTTGTTGTTTGGGCCCTGAATCAATCATTTCAAGTAGCAATGAATTCTTAAGGATATTTGTTTCAATCGATATATGGCCTCCATTAATCACCTCTTAAAGTAGCATTCTTTTCCATCCTGGAGCCTACAACTGCTTATAGGAAAATATAAACAAAATTAAATAAATGAATATATAAAAAGGAACTATAATTGAAATCTAATTAAAAAAAAACTACCAAAATGTATAATCTAACAATACACCTCAATATGATGTCGTTTAGTTCAAATCCATGTCGAAAAGCAACCCCGATGTTTTGACGGTGAAAAAATTGAACCTGCGATAATGAACACAAATGAAAGCAATATGTATAGCTTCGAGATGAATGGCACAACAGTTGAACTTACTATATACAATATGCATAGCTACACATATTGCTTCCATTTCTATATAGTAAGAGACAATTCAAAAATTCAATCATTCATCGTAGAAAAAGGAAATTGAAGTAATTTTAAAAGTTGGAGTCATTTCTAAAGAATAGAAGTTAAGGAACAAAAATGATAGCACTAAACTTTATTTATAATTGTAAAGTAAAAGTGGACAAAAGGTTCACATATTACAAAAAAAATTGAGTACATTGATTTTTTTATGGCCACCTATATTGACGACATATTGGGGAGACGTTCGTGGATTACACTCACCCGCAGGTACTTTTAGAGTCGATGTTCTCCAATCCAGATAACCATATATTGTATATCACATTTGTAAGTCGAGGCACATGTCACCATGCCATACATCGAAGGGTCTGGGAGGGTATCATTCATGTGAATGAGCATCAAAGTACCACCATCTCACCCTGTTCCAGCACAAAGAATTCCCATTTGCCTTAAATAATGAAATTCACTCTCTTATATATCAAACTATAGAACTAATCTTAAAATTTAAATATTCACTCTAATATTATTCCATAAAATAGAAAAACAAAATTTTCAAAATAATAGAAGATCAAAGGAAAAAACAGAAATCAAGAATAACTTGAGATTAGGGGAACATGATTGCACATCATATTCGATGTGCTTTCTAAAATAATTATGGGGCAAGGTATACTTGAGAGAAATACTGATATTACAAAAAAAACTGAACGTTGCTTCCAATTGTCAATGTTTGATATGCTTCCAATTGTTAAAATATAAGATGATGGCACGGTTGTATACTTATCCTGATTTAGTTGTGAATCTGATATATCATTGTAGTATGCACTTTGTGTTTCATCACAATGCACATGGTGCTAGTAAAAGATTCATGGCCCAAACTTATCGGATGGATAGTCACACCACCTATAGCAAGTAAATGAGTTATATATACAAAGTAACGATGTACAAAGTAATAGGTATCTTTCTAAATACTTCCAATAAGATTCAAAAACATGAAATGAGTTGCCTGTAAAAAGTAGATGGCATCTTTCTACATACCTATAAAATGTACCCATGTCCAACTATACCGATGTTTGTTCATATATACACTCCTTATGAAGAACAAATTATATGAGAGAAAACTATAGTCATATATGCTCACCACATCAACAATAACAAAATTATTTCAACATGAAATTTCAACTTTAGAAGTTTTCTTATAAGAAAAGAAGGAATGAAATGAAAAAACTTTTAAGTGTTTGGTACGCAATGAGCATATAAAATAAGTAACTATGGGACTATACTCGACCAATTTAAGTGTTCGTACCTCATAGACTTTGAAATCTCAACTTCCTATTTTCTCTTACAGATGTCTTTTTCTTCCCACAACCAGAGACATTGAACATGAAAAAGATGATGTCTCCACCTTGGACCAATTAAGTCTTCCCCTTGTCTATACTTCCCCCCCCCCCCCCCCCCCCCCAAGAATTCATAGCAGATTCAGAATCAAGTTCCTTTAGATCATTATATATCATCACCCATCATAAATGATCCCCCTTTACAAATAATTATAAATTTCTCTTGTAACTTGAGGAGCCATTTGTCTACCTTCGAATTTGCAGCACATCACCTCATCAAGGCCTTGGAAAGGCACTTCCTAGCTTCAAATTCTAGCATATTAGCCAAATTTCTTCCTAAAACACAGCTAAAAGGATGATCAGTTCACCCACATGCGCCTACAACCAAGATGAAAGTGATGATTATTACAAATGATTCCATCCATAAATTATTAAACAAAGATAATGGTTATACAAATACTATTTATTGTATTCTTAAATAAGGTATTTGTCTATGAATATAATATTAAGCACAAACTTTTAAAAATATAATACTTGGTAACATACACCACTAACTAAAAATGTGAAGATACCAACGATAATGTGAAGATTTGGTAACATACACCACTAACTAAAAAACTTCTTTGCCTATTCTATGATTTGAGCTCTGCATAAATATTAAAATGTAACCAAGAAGGCTAAATTAAATAATATGGTCATGAGTTAAACCTACAAACTATTAAAGGAGTGTAAAAAAATAGGGAATGAAATAACCTGATTGTTCTTGAATCGTAAGGATCACACAGATCACGCCTTAGCTGAATCATTTAATAGTCCTCATTAACTTTAAATCCACCATAATAGAAAAATATCACAAATGACACTAATGACCCGAAATGAACACAGTTTGCCATGTTGGGACGAGTTTTATGACAGTCTTGTCTTTTTTATTTCTTCATTGTTGATCAGATATAATAAGTATGCAACGTATTTGCAAAAAAAAAACTTCTAAAGTTAGCTCATTTAGGCACTGTACTACTTCAATAATGAGATGTGCTGCATTTGTGTACTAAATCTTCCAAACAAAGAAAAACTAAGTGACATTTGCAGTCAACTATGTCTATTTGCTGGAAAAAAAAATTCTTTAACCCAATCTCAGGCAAAGGAAGCAACCTTGCTCAACCAAGGACAGACCCACAGAGATGCAAACAATACTTCATAATAATAAGTTGGCAGCCATCTTAGTCCTCATCCGTTGCTAGTTTTTCCATTATAATCTGTTTTATTCGCAGCATAATGGAGACACCATCAACAACATATTTGAGAGCAAAAAACTTGGTAACGTGAAGATCCCAAATCCTCATGGTAGACGCATCTTTACAGGAACCTTCTTAGTCGATGCCTTCCAAATGCATGTTCAGTCCAAAAAATCCAAAACCAAATTCATTGTTAGGAGTTCAGATATATGATATGTCCCATTATAAAAGACAAAACCAAATTTGTACTTTATGTAATACAAAAGGCAAATTACTGAAATGTCATAATTCAGTCCAAAACATGAAATCCCCGTACAAAGATAAAGAAGGAGATTGGATGCTTATTGGTGATGTTTCGTGAGACATTAGGGTGTATTCATCCAAAGTTTTCCAAAGTTTTCATCTTCAATATTTCAACTAAATTGGAGTGATTTCAATCGCAAATGCAAACAAAAATAATTGGTACTCTGTTGTTGTTAATGGAAATTCAGTATCCTTTTTAAAATCCTCTAGAGGTCTCAAGTAGGGGACCCACTCGTTTCCACTATTTTCATTTTAGAAGAAAAAGTTATTAATCGGGGAATTGATAAACTCATTATATCCAAGAAAGTCAGACCTGGTGAGCTGTTAAAACTAATGATAATGGCAGTTAAAAGAATTTGAACTGCCTTAAACAGTTTCGGAGAGCAGTTCAAAGCTTGGTTCAGGTGATCCGGTGTGGCCTGATGTCACTACAGATGGCAAGCGTAGCGCAGTGCCTGATTCAGTTATTTGTTTTATTACATTGAATCTGAAGAAAAATAAAATAAAACACCAAAACGCAAAGAAAATTTTATGAAAAATAATGTGATTACTTTGAATAACATCACCCCTGCCAAAATAGTAAATGAGGTTACATTCACGACTTGAAAATACAAAAAGAAAAAATAGAAATAAAAAAGTTAGATATCTAAAAATAGAGTATCAAATCCCATGATTATTATGAATCAAATTAAAAACAACTACACATTATAAGGCTAGAGTTATGTGACTTGGGTTCTATGGGACATAATTATAAGGATAAATGTATATTGCCTGAAACATATCAAGACCAAACACAACAATCAAAAGTAAAAAATCAATACCATAGAGATAAAGAGAGATGGGTGAGGGTCGGGTGGGGTGGGAGTGGGAAGAGAAATCAATACCAATGGAAAAAATAGAATGTTCACTTCTATATTTTGTCACTTCACTATTTTGTCACTTCTCTCTTGTGAAGGACACTGCATAATAAAGAAATCAACCAAGTGTTTAACTATAATTAGTCACAAAATTATAACACGAAAAGGTAAGGTTTGACATAGTAAAGAAATAAACAAAAGATGTAGAGTTAACTTTATAACCATAAGGAACTTTATATTAACCTCTTGTGATGGTTAATACCGGCGGTGAGGTTGTAGTTTCTTCGAAGTGAACGATTATTTAAATCCACCCTCTCGTTCTCTCATACTTCCTGTCAAATTTATCAAATTAAAAGCACGAATAATAAGTTTTCTGGTTCACACACTTGACCAAACTATATGAAAGATTTAGATCCTAACGGGGATCCAAAACAACTCCAATTCCACAAAAGTTTCTCAAATTTTTTATGATGGTACATTAATCTGTCAATACATGTTTTAGTTTAAAAATAAAACGTCATGCCAGCGTGTTTCAGTGTCTCTTCCAGCTTCTTCTGCGATCTTCTTCGATCTGTCCCAAAACATAAAAGATATAAAGCATGGAAACCATTTCAATAAACAGGGGGAGTTAGTGAGATACACTTCGGCTCGACATCGTACAAAAAATTAGAATACGAAATTCTTAATATTTTCCATTAAAAATTACAAACCTTAAACTACCAACAGTAAAAATGCTATGCGTACCAAGTTTTTAAACCAAGTTTTGTATCCCGAGTGCATTAACATCTTATAGACCAAGTGTAAAACTTAGTGTGAAAACTTGTTACATATATGTATGTATAGGCATGTTTTTGAAAGGCAAAAATTACCTGAACTCACAGTACTTGTTCATCAGTATAGGCATGTCATTGCCATGCCTTATATATCTATATAGGCCTCATATATCCTATAGGTCTCAGAACTAAGCATCTAAAATAAACTTTATGAACAAAAATATCCAATCATTTTACCATCTAAAAGGTAGGAAATCACAACTTTAAGCAACATAAACATAAAAAAGGTAGGAAATCACAACTTTAAGCAGCATAAACATCCAAAAGCAACTTAACCATTCAGATAAGCCTAGTCAAAACAACAAAGAGAGATGAATAGAAATATCTCAGATTTCATATTTAGCATAAATGCATGAAAAAGAGATGAACAGAAAATAATGTTAGAACCTGTAATTTAAACACCAAATTGCTGAAAACCCAAGTTAATACCATCAAATTAAACACCAAATTTGTGAAAGTCAATGTTAGAACCTTCATTACCTTAAATTTGTGCAGAGATGAAATGAAAGCATTGCCAATAGTAGTAAAGATCTGGTTAGCATCCCCGATATTTCTAAAATGGTATGTGAGAGTAAAAAAATCAGAATTAGTAATGATTTTCAATTAAACCCCAATAGTAGTAATGATCTGCAATGAAACCGCAAAAGTTATTTCAAATTAAACCAACACAAATGAAACAATAAGAAACTGGTCACCAACTCCAAAGCACGCACGATTTGAAAAGTTAAACAAAAAAAAAATACCAAGAAATGAAACAGATCTCAAAACTCTAAATTTGAACCTCCCATACCCTGTTCTCAAAACCCTAAATTTTTAAATAACAAATGTAAAAAAAATTATGTGAACAAAATATACATATATATGGTCAGATAAAAATCGTAGTTCAGATCTACATACAAAGATTGGTAGATCAAGAGCCTCACATACCCTTGTTCTCAAACCCTAAATTTTAAAATAACAAATGAAAAAAAAATTATGTGAATAAAAGCATATTATTGTCGAAATTAGTAATAAGATGTATAAAAACACCAAATATACATATCTATGGTTAGACAAAAATCGTAGTTCAGATCTACATACAAAGATTGGTAGATCGAGAACCTCCCACATCCAATCAAAACATAAAAAAACAATTACTAAGACAGTTGGAAGATCCATAGTAGGCACAGGTGATGGCTTGCAAAGGTGACCAGATCAACAGAGCAGAGGTCTAGGCACGATTAAAAATCCCAAATCTGAAACACACCCAATTAAAAATGATAAATGAAGCAACAAATCAGATAGATGACGCAATAAATATGAAAAATATACAACTCTTAAAAAGGATAAATTATTTGGACTATAATGTTTAAACAAATAAAATCAAACCTTGGTTTAATAGAGAAGTGCATCCACCACCACTCAATCGCAGATATGAATAGAAGGTTGGAAAAAAACAAAAAGATAAATAGATAGAATTGACCAGGAAACAAATACTGCAAAAACACCACATCAGATCCCACACAAACAACCACAAAACTAAAAAACCTATAAAAAAATATAAAGCATTTTTGGTCTCCTACCAGCGATCGCGATTTTGTAAAGTCCGACAATGAGCTTTATGTAAAAGGCGACAATGAGAGGCCAGACCAATGATCGCTATTTTTTTCCATTTGAGTTGAGGTAATGATAAGTAGTGCAGCTGTTGGGATTTAGTTGTACAGGAAATTTAGTCATTTGTGTATGAAATCTTTGAGAGAGAGATAGAGTGTTTTTTCTTGTATAATGTTGTCGAGAGAAAGAGGGGGGAGAGAGAAAGATTGGGTCAAAAGGGGGAGAGAGAGAGTTGAAATATCTTCTTATGGTAACTTACCAATCTAGCCCTAGTTTTGAATTAAAGTTAGAGGGGGAAACAAATTGGTGGTGAGGCAAAAGAGGGGGAAACAAAAAATAGAGGTTTAAAAGCGTAAAATAAAATGAACCAATCTTAGCCCTTCATTTCTTGCATTGGTGTTTTAATCCCAACCTCTACTTAGCTTATCCCACTTATGGAATAGTGTCAAAATTCTACTCCTTATTTTATATATATATATATATATATATATATATATATATATATGTGTGTGTGTGTGTGTGTGTGTGTGTGTGTGTGTATCTCTTTTGCTTTGGGGCTCAATAATTTATCATTTTTTTGTTGCCCCTAATTAAGTTGAGCTCCCTGAACATTATCATTTTTTTAAGTTAATTTTTTTTTTGATAATTTCACAGAACCTCCCTTAATTATATTTTCTTTTGTCTAATCTCTAATGGCGGATGGGAATTGTTGTTGCTTTGGTTTCATGGTGTTGTTTGGAGGTTTGGATGGATTATTTTTAGGTTAGGTCCTAGTTTCGCCTTCTCGAAGGCTCCTCATAGTCTTTGCACCCATCGCACAAGTGTCTCTCCCGAGGAACGCTCTTCGTCCTCATCTTCATCCTCATCTGATGAGGACTCCAATACTAATTCGTGTATTCCCAACCTTAAATTTCTTTGGCAGACTCTCACCAGTCATACCCAATTCCATACCCAGCGATTTTGAACTAGGTCTAGTGCTAGAGAAAAACTTGTCCATCTCTTCTCTTGCAGGCATCCCCATCCATTCTTGGGTTTCTAACTTAGGATGGGACCCTTTGTTCAAACTCACAGACACAATTTATCCCTACCTTATTCGAAAATTTTATTTTTGGATGTCTATTCGTGAGGATCATATTTTCTCTCGAGCGGGAGGTAGGGAAGTCATTGTCAGTCCTGACTCCATAACCCGTCTCGTCCCTTTACCCCAAGTCCAAAATTTATCTTACCGTTGGAATTCCAATTCTCGTCTTGACTTCAGTCTGATTGCGAGAACTATGTGAAGGATTATCCAATCCGGTACTACTACCATTTTCAATAAAAATTATAATCCGGATTTTATGGTCCTAAATTAGATTATGTGTGCTTGCCTTATTCCTCGTGAAAATTATACTCAAATTAATAAGATGCACGTGGATCTCATGTTTTCCATTAGCATTAGGGCTTCCATCGACCTCCTTGCCTTCATTTATCTAGTCATCAAGTCTGCTAGAATCAACCCATCCGGTCCCGCTAGGCAAGGTCTCCCTTTTGCGATTATTATTACCCTCAATTGTCTTACTACCGGTTGCCCTCGTCTTCCCATCGATGTCCCTGTCACTCGATACCAAACGATTGATATGTCCTCTGTTTGTAGGTCTCGTGGTCACTTAACCCCCGACACTCAACAATTTAATCCCTCTCAATCTTCTTCCTCACAATCTATAACTGCCTCCACTCCTGCTCCTACTAGACCACCACCTGCTCGTGCTAACTCTAGACCGTCATCTTCTCATACTTTCGCACCCCTTGACTCAGAGGATCTTAGGTTTGTGCATACACAGGTGGAGAAAATTCAAGACGACCTGTGCTAAGACAAGGCTATTCTGCATGCGCTACTACTTAATATACATCAAGATAGGGAGGCTCAGGCTCATCGCGAGGTGGCTTAAGCACGTCGGGATGAATCTCAAGCTTGTCATGATTTTATGCTTCTTGCACACCTTTAGTAGATTTGTCGCATGGAGATACATCGTGGAGCTGGGTCATCCGATACCGGGTCCCTTCCAGATGATTCACCACAAGATGCCCTAGCTCCTTGATTTCATTTTTATTTAAGTTTATTTAATCTTTTGTACTTTTGAGGGCGAGCGGAACACCTTTATTTACATTTTCTCACTTGTACCTATTTGTAATGTTTCGTTAGATTCTGTTTATTGATGTCTGTGTATTTCATTTTTCCCTCCTTGTTAATGATATCTCTCTCTTGTTTATTCCATTATTGCATATTTTGATCTTAAATTGTGTTGCATCCTTTGCTATTATTTTTATTTCTCGTATCCTCTTCTCTAACCCTGGGGGCTAATTCTATCCCTTTATCTTTTTCGGACAAAAAGGGGGGAAACATTGATAGGGGGAGTTTAGTTATTATTTAGGGGGAATTAATTTTAATTTAACATAAAGTTAATTTTAAAATTAACCTGTCACTTGCTTTCTATTCTCATGATTAGTTAACACTTGATTTTATTTTCTATTTTCCCATGCGATTTATGTATTTGTTGTTTCATGTGTGTCGGATATATCGCCTACTTTTCTGCAGCACACCATTAGTCGAGTTATTTAGTCTGTCTTTTTACTTGGGTTTTTGGGATGGGCTTTAGAATCGGCATGACGACTGGCTCAGCAAATTCAAACTTTTTTTTAATTTCGTTTTATCCCGAAATAGACAGAGGTAAGGACAAATTTCCAATTGAGTCATTTGTATTATTGGCTACATTCCGTTGTACAAATATCTTTTGGTTTATTACTAATCAAGCTTCATACAGCCTTAGAGAATCGGCATTCAAAGTTCACGCTACATCTATATTGATTTAAATTCCATTATCTTAAAAAGGTATATGAACCAAATCATTTGAAAGTGTTGGAGTAATTTAAATTTTCCAAAAATGTTTAGGAAAATTTTTGGAATTAATTTTAAATCTTTTTTAAGGAAAAAATAATTCTCGTTCGAAGTTTTTCCAGGTCGTTCGAACGACCTGGATCTAACGACCTAGCCCAGCCTGCACTAGTATCTCGTTAGAAGTTCATTTGAAATGTCATTCAAACGAACTTATTCGAATGAGGTTTATAATGACTTATCTAATAATTGTACTGGATTATCGTTAGATACTCGTTCGAACCAAATGTCATTCGAACGATCTCGTTCGAATGAGATTCGTCAGTTTTGAATTTTTTTACTTCTTTCCAATTGTTATTTTAAATAACTGCCCTTGCCCACTACTTTTCCTGTATTGATAATATGGACGAAAAATCATTTTTAATAAGAGAGTTACACATTCTTGAGAGCACAAATTTCATATCTCCTTTTTGATTAAAAATCCTTCTCCAACACAATTTAACTTTTGAACCAAACCCCCAAGCCATCAACCATAAATTCAACAAGTACACTTGTAGTGGATTTCTGCGTTCAAGCTTATTGGAGAGGATAGTTTGGGGTTCGATGGATGCCGCAACATGAGAAGTGTTGAGCAATGCATTGGAGCTTCGCGTACTAAAAATTTGGAGGTGGAGGATGGCATCAACGTGTCTTGTTGAGTCAAAGTCTGTAAGTCCTTTGAGTTCTTTGTAAAACCTATTTGTAGTGAATTTGTCTAGGCCCAGCCGTCCGAAGTTTTTCCCATTTGGGTTTTCCTCGTTCATCGGCGCATTTTGGTTGGGATTTTTGCACTTTACTTTATTAAATCACCTAGTTATATGTGTAGGATAAAAAGAATAAAATTGGCTAATTTTATATCTCTTAATCAAGTTAACAATCCATCACTTTAATGATTAATTGTTTATGCTAACCATCAAATTTGCAAGGGAAATTAAAATTAGAATATTTCTCTACTTGAATTTCTTTTATAGTGTAGTGTGTGTATTCTACTAAATAACCTCGGTTCATATTACCATACAACTTTAGGGTACAAATTTAGCGAGCCATACGTGATATTTGATCACTCGGATAAAGCCTAACTTATATTGACTGATTAACTCTTCCTAGACCTGGAGTGACCTTTCAGTGTAGAGTTATTGTAGCTTCTGTTTGATCGGCTTGTATCCAAGAGCGTTGGAATATCGTGCTGAACTATTTGGTGATAGATGTCAGGCATGTCATCATAGTACCGTCCAAAGAAGCCTACAAATTCCTTCCACAACTCTTTAAATTGTGCTCACTCATGCATGTTAAGGGTGGGCCCTATCCTAATCCCATGTTGTTGACTATTAGAATCGACATTGATAACAATTATTTCATCCTCATTAATTTGAATGTGGTTATGTTATTTATTATTAACCTTATTAATATCAGTTAATAATTGTTCATTTGCAAAACCATCATCTTCAAGAGTTTGATTAGAATTAAGACAATTAATAAAAGGCGCAGTAAGATACTCAAAATCCTCATTTCATTAACTTTTATGAAAACAGTGTGGAGAACCTCGTCAAAAAAGGTCTCGATTACATCTTTATCATAAAAGTGAGGAATGATAATAGATGAAGAGATAAGGTAAAAATCAATATTGGGTTACATCTCAGCAGGTGGGACTCCTGTAGCATTCCAATTGAGAAGAGGCTCATAAGAGGCTTTGATCAGAGTGTACAGGTCCGACGATGTAGTGCCTGAATGGATCAAACAGAGGCTCATCCCTATTGTTTGCCTATTGAATGAGTCTTTGGAATCACTTTCCTCAGAGATATCGACAACGACTATAACTTTCTCAGTGGAAGGTTATAATTTATACTTGCAATCTTCAGCCCAAGAATAGTTTTGTTGAAAGAACATATCCATCTATGGCTTCATCTTCTTCTCAGTGTGGTCATATCACAGTTAAGGAAATTCATAGAAGGGGAAGTCCTCACCCTCCTTGAATGGATATCCGATTCAGATAATCCCTCGAAACAGTCTTGGCATCTTTTAAACTCCTTTTTCTAATATGGTTAGAGGAGCGTTCTGAGTTATACTAATGAAGGATAATAACCTAGGACACATGGGTGAAATGACACTTTTAGGACTATGGGCTCCAGTATCCCTTATTGATGTCAGTCTAGCCTCAGTCCGCACATGAAGTGCAAATTTTTGAACATTTCTATCACATTGACATTATTGTGAGGGTTTTGTTCTGGACATGCTCGGTCTTTCAAATTATACCTTTCTAGAAGAAGAAGTGGATCGACTCTGAAGCCGAAGATGACCACGCCATTCATCCCATGTTGTATTTCTAGTATCGAATTTCTAGTGCTCGCATTTTTTATGCCATCATCACCCCTCAAAATGGTTCCATTTAGTAAGGAATTTCATATTTTGATTAAGGGAGGAGAATACCCCGAAATTCTATGAAGCCACGATCAACCAAGCAACCAGTTGAAGCATATAGGTATGTTAATAACTTGAAAGTCATTGATGGGATTGAAAGGGGAAACCCCTATTGTGAGTTTTATGGATCCCATCACCTCTCTATGAGTATAATCATAGGCATGCACTATGGCAGAAGTAGGAGTAAGGTCACTTACTTTCAACCCCAAGCAGTTGAAGGTCCTTAGTGGGAAAATATTGAGGGATGATCCATTATCGATGAGTGGGAGCGGGATCGTCTTTACCATAACTTCAATGGAGATGTTGAAGGAATATTTGTGGTCAGAGCTGACCTTTGAAATTTCCTCTTCGGATAAGAAAAGGATCCTAGTAGAGGTCAAGGATCTAACCTACTTCACAGCTTCTTATATAGTGGTGGAAGGAGGATCCATAGGCCTGGTGAGAAGATTTATTAGAGCATTTGGGTGTAATTAGGAAGACATGAAGATTCCTCATAAGGAGATGTTAGCTTGAGTCTTGTTGAGGTTGTCGAGGAGTTTTCTTTCATCGATGGTCATTTCAGGCAAGGGAAGTTCTTCGGTAACTCCCTTTCCCTTATCTGTTCCTGATGACTGAGGATTCAAATCCTTGTGGTGTCTTCCTCATCTCGACATGTAGTTTATGGAGGAAGGTAAGAACAAGAACCCGTGTCGTCATCTATTTATGGATTAATGGATACTTTACTGATTTCTCACAACTGGTATTCGAAAGATATCATTCTGTATATGCTGATTATTGGTTTGAATTTTTACTAACTCGATTCATCATTGAAGCTCTAAAATTCTCAGCCCCAATTTGTGGCAATGAAGTCTTCTGTCTAATATAAGATAATTTACTCCACAACCTTAATGGCTTCTTCATATAAATCTTCCCACTCAATAGGGAAGTAGAAGAGTGAAGGGACCAACTGCCCTTACAGCTTTAAAGTAGTGAGTAGTTTTAAAATCCAATAGATCTTGGTGGTATGTCAAAGCATGTCTGCCATGATTTGTACTATGTCATCTAAGATGACTCCCAAGCCCATTTTTGGGCTTTTGTGAACAAGCCACTGAATTTACGACAATCAAAAGTCATCTCGGCTGGAAATTTCAGCTTTAACTCCAAGAGTTGGTTCAAAACAACTGATAACTCCATATCTCTCCCTTCGGATCGGGTGCGAATGAGAATGCATGCCCTTTTAAGGAGTGACAAATCTTGGTCATTGAAGTAGGTAGGGTGTAGGAGAAAATATGGATAAACTTTGAGAGGTTTGGGTGAAAATACGGGTATGATGGGTTCTTTACTGGCCACAATCTTAGTGGATGGATTAAATTCTGGGTTATTCTCTAGAAATATGGCATTTGCATGGGTTAAAAGTAGGTTGTGAGTGGTTTTGGGTTTCGGATTGGCTGGTGGGGGGGCGATGATACCCTAGTCAATTAAACCTTCGATCACATTCTGAGGATGAAAGCACAAGTTAGTAGTATGGCAAGTAGACTGGTGGAAATTACAATGGGGAACAATCTTGAAGTTCTTAGGAAGTGGGCATGGTAATAGATGGGCGTCTAAGGGTTTGATGAGGTTTTATCTTAATGAGGCCTGGTAGACTTTGGATGAGGGAGCATGCAGCTTGGTGCATTCCTTTCTAATGGGATTAGGACCACTTTCTCGTGCCTAAAAGGTATCAGGTTGGAAGATATTATTGATGGTTGAGACAATAGCATCAACAAGCTTCTCGTACTTTTTAGGAATCAACTATCCGGTCACGTTCTTCAACTCGACTTCTACCTTGGAAACACTTTCTTCAATTTTTACACAGCTTCTTGAAGAGCTCAAAATTATTAATAATACTGACCTCCCATAGTCACTCGAATATGGGGCAAGAAATTCTTCTTTGTGATACTGACTTGTTGTTATTCGGAGGTCCGATTGGTCATGGTAGTAGCTTTATTTCTCCACCTTGCTATGAAGCTACTAACTGTTCCCCTAGGGTTCTTACTAAGAAGCTCTAGATTACAGTGTGTAATATCTAGTTCTTCATTGTAGACATACTGTGATATGAATTCTCGGGTGACATCCTTCCAACTACGGATTATGGATTATTCGAGGGATAAGAACCAACGAAGGGAACTTTTTTAAAAGTTTATTGAAACATTTATGCCATTTTCTCTTCAGATACACCAACAAGGGTCATGGCTCGGTGATAACCGCAAAGGTGCACAATGGGGGGCCCATTACCTTCGAACTACTCAATGGTTGGCATCTTGAACTTCTCCAATAATCTTACTTTATAATAGTAAGACATATGGGTGTAGTATATGTAGTTCTTGGATATCCTGACTCTATTGAATTTCTTGAATAGTGGTCTGAGGTCTTCCTTGACCTCATTTAGTACTTCGTCATTGATATGACCAATCACTGGCAAGTTATCCCCTAGTTGGGTGAGGTTTGGCATAAGGAACTGAGATCGTAGTGGTCTATTGGCAAACGGGGCACACATAACAAGTTGATATTCTTCTGGGATGCAGACAGAGTTGGTAGTAAGTGTACCCATGGCACGAGTAAAGAGAACCTAGGTTTCCTTGGGAATTTGTAAAAGGTTTCGCTACATCTCATGGACCTCGGTTTGAAGGTTGCCAATCTTGGCACTGATTTAGACTAGGACTTCCATCAGATCAAGATGCACATTCGGAGCTTTGTTGACATTTTCAATGAAGAGGTAGTGAAGGTATATTTTGAACTCAATTGAAGTAGCATAGGAACTAGCGGAGCTTTGGGGAGGTTTGACAAACGACCGAAGCCAATAGGGAGCTAAACAAATAATCAAGTATGCGATCAACCTGAGAAGGAAAATGATTCGAATTTATTCTTGAAAGAGGGAAGAAAGGATTATTTTTTGGTATTTTTGAAAAAGAGGAAAAATGTCTTTGACATTTTTTGTAAGAAAGAGGAAAAAAATTTTTGGAATTTTTTATAAGAAGGAGGACAAATGTTTGGGGGTATTTCGTTTTTTTAAAGAGAGAGGGAGGAAAAAAACTAGAAAAGAATCTCAACATTATTGTTATTATTATTATTATTATTGTTATTATTATTATTATTATTATTATTATTATTATTATTATTATTATTATTATTATTATTATTATTATATTATTATTATTATTATTATATTATTATTATTATTATTATTATTATTATTATTATTATTATTATTATTATTATTATTATTATTATTATTATTATTATGTTTTCACTTGTATTAGGTTTACCTAATTGCAAAAAATAAATGTCGAACTGGACCCGAGCCAGGGAAAATTCGGTTCGAAAAATATTTAAGACATGGTTTGACTTGTTTCTAGGTTAATGGACAGGGTCATGTTTTGAAAAACGATGAAATAACATGAAAATTTGGGCGGCATGCCGATTCGTCATTTCGACCGACTTTGGTGTAGCAACTAGAAAACTAACTATGGGTGCCCTAGGTTTGACACCTATATGAGGTTTATGTAGTTTGTTTAGATAGTGGTACGGTTTCCCCTTTGCCATGGCTTCCATGACATGCTTCTTGTTTTGAGGGAAATTGGTACGTGTAGACAACACAATTGATATACCTAAGTGTATGTAAATTGCCTCACTATATACCTCATGGGAACAGTAAGTGTGAGTCTGAATTCGATATACTCAACCTACATGAATGAGTTCCCTACTGTATACCTCCTGTCATGGTTCGATCAAGCGGTATGTTGTGGGGGGGTCGTTTCATATACGTCAAAGGTACTAGGGTAATGGAAGGTGAGAGTCATATTGCTTATGGTAACTGTGACCTATCGGACCAGCGCCGATCATAAAATGACCCTCGAGTAAGGGGGAAAAATTTGGTCAACAACCATGATCTTGGTGATGTAATTTGCAAAAATGCATCATTCTTTATTATTATTATTATGGAAAAAGTTTTATATGATGACTAGAAAAAGTAATATACTAATGGGGAAGAATATAAAAATATCATGAAAAGTAAATCTAGCATGGATCATGAAGGCTATACTAAGAATGGATGCATGTGAGTGAGTAATGAAGCTTAGATCAACTAAAAGTGGCATGAAAAATATGTGCAAGTGAGCATGGATATATACAAGTATGAAAAGTAGAGGTGTGTGCTAGTGAAACCTAAGCCTAGATATTCTATGTGGTGTGTGAAACATGTGGGTATAAGTGTTCTATATACATGTGTAAGTTGTGTGAAGTGTACAAGGATGGTATTTATAAGTGCGTGAAGTGAAAAGTGAGCGAGTAGTGATATATACGTGAGGTATATATATACAAGAATGAATAGAGAAAAAAGGGAACATATAGGTAGGTTCCTACGCACACATGAGAAAAATGATAACAACCATATAATAATAGTCTATCCCTCTTATGAAAAACAAACTCCCCAGCGGAGTCACCACTGTGGCCATCACATCCGGGTCAGGGCACACGCGGGGGTCTCACGCCCTCTTCGGGGCACTTTGATCGTCATCAATTGGGGTGATGTATAGAGATAGAGTCGCCAAGCTATTTTTTTACAAAACATGAAAAAGAAATATTGCCGCCTCGAGAGAACAACATCAAAGACATACCGATGTTTTCAAAACCAATTAGTTCAAGGATTCGGGGGCTAAGTGTAACACCCCGTATTTTTGACGATTTAAATAATTGTGTGATTAATTATTATTATGGGAATAAATATGCGATTAATTATTGTTGTTGGATTAATTAAATTAAAATGTGAGAAATTAATTTGTTATTAATCCGAATTTAAATAATTATTAACTACTGTGCTGTAACACCCCGCCCGCCCGGGGAGAGCGAATAGAGGGCCACTATTGATAAAACTAATCAAATCCACAAATAACAAGGTATAGAGCATCTAAAAAAATTCCACAATATAAACGAAACCACTAATCTCAATTCTTCAAATTCAATACAACAAAGTCTCTCGAAATAATATAAATCACCAATGCTCTATACAACAAATAAAATAATACAAATCTTCCAAAAATATTGTTCTCAAAATAATCCACGCTAAAATCATCCCAATTGGTCCATAGCGCTCAAATCCATGTTAACCTGCCAGCTAAAAGAAAATACGGGGAAGTACACAATACGACAGGAAAGATGCTCGACAAATATATTAGCGGTGAATAAAACGTAACAACATGAGTACGAATATTTAAATTAATCTCATAAGCATTTATCAATAAATTTCTCAACAACACATCAATGGGTCACCAGGACTTACCCCATCCGCATATGCTTTATCAAGACATAGCCCAGGAAGCCGGAAATTTAGCGGGTGCCCAACATCCGTGCCATATTAAAATCTGATGACAACGTGCTCAACAATGATATAATGATACCACATGAATCAAAATAATTTCAACAATTATTTTCCAAATTTCAATGAATTCAACAATTCAAATATGAGTTCAATAATCGCAATAATTCAAAGGGAATAACTCTCGAGAGATTTAAAGAGAATATTATGTAAAACCCCATACCTCAAAATCATCGCATGAATCGCATAAATTCAGCCTCAAAATATGATCGCACCATCACGTTCCTCTCGCGAAAATAAGCAAATCACGTTCTAGCCCCAACACGAGATAACCCCAAATAGTCCTATTTTAAAAACTCAGAAAAATCATCTCCAAAAATTATTTGAATCGCTGATCCGACTTCAAATTTGAATTCTACACAAAAATTGAGTCAGGTATGTGTTTTGAGTTTTTCTCAAATCTCATTCAAAGGCACTCAAAATGAATATATAAAACACTCCAAAATGACTCTTCTCATTCCACTCTTTTTTTCCTCTTTGAATTTCGTTTTTGGCCTCTCTTTTTCATCTCCCTTTTCTTATAATCACACATAATATTCCTTATATATCCGTTCTCTCAAACCCTAACATGGAGCCTAAGTTAACGCATATTACTATATTGACCTTTAATTAAAAATTATCAACTTTACATATTTAAACAATTATAAAATTTCCAAAAACTATTTAAATTTAAATGTTTGATTCGATTTCAAACCAAAATAAAATATTTCATCCACAGTTAATAAAATAATAATATTACTAAAATCTCATACAATATTCATAAATAACCCTCAAAATAACGGGGTATTACACGTGCCAAGGGTTAATACTTATTGTTGTGAACTATTGAATATTACTTTGTGATATGTAATATGGAGTTATGATATTTGATAAATTGTTCGAAGTGAGAAATACAACAGTTTGGTAATTTAAGTCTGTCACGCGTGTGATTCGTGTCGGGACTAATTGAATGGAATAAAAAGAGAATTTAATTTTATTAACTCATATGGTTGTTTCAAGTGCGCCATTGAGTCTGGGAGGGTCGAGATAGTCAAAATAGTATACCCGGGTGTTTAGTTTGGGTCCTGGGGCGATTTTAGGCCTCACCGGCACCCCGAGAGGGCATTATGGTAAATTGTATTTTTGGGCTAAATTAATGGACGAAAATTGGGACTTATTATATTAGCCAAGGAAGCCCATTAGGGTTAAGAAGTGACATGAAGTTTGAACGGCCATGGAGGGTGTGAGGGAGAACCAAATTCCAAGAGAGAAGACTCATTTGGCATCACCTTGCACAACCGTGACCACCAACGCGTAGAACGAGAAGAGAGGAACGCGTATGTACCAACATCACCAACGGATCAAACCATCATATTCGAGGCAAGTGTTTATTACTTGCTTTCTTTTAGCTATAATCATGCTCATGTTAGTATAGGTGGATTTAATAATGATTTATATGTTAATTGGGTGAAAATTGGAAATTTAAATTATGATTAAGGATTGGTTTAATTAGTGTTTGAAATTTCTTCATGTTTGTGAGGATTAATCACGAAATTTGATTATATATTGATGAACAAATATGTGTTGATTAGGTTCTTGAAATGGATTTTTAAAAACTAGGGTTCATGTGAATTAATTTGGGGGTTTTATGTAATTATGATGATTAATGACGAATTAAGGATCCTAAGATGATAGAAATGATCTATAACCTGTTAGGGTTGATGGGTATTGATGATGGGTTGTTGGGAATTGAATCTTTAGAGGCTTTTAGGTTCAAAAATGGTGAAAAACGTTGAAGTTTGGTGAAGAAGACGAACAGTGCAATCTCGCGCGATCTCGCGCGAAGTGGTTCAAACGAGATGGGGATCTCGCGCGGAGTGGTTCAAATTAGATGGAGATCTCACACGACGTCGTTCGAGCGAGATGGCATCTCACGTGAAGCCGCTCTAACAACACGTGGAAGTCTTTCAAACGAAAACCCTTCTGGTTCGAGCGATAGATGGAATTTTTGGGGATTTTTCTCAAAGTCTAGTTTTGAGTTTGCCGGCCTATTGGAGTGAGAGACACTGGCAAATAGTAAATTTAAATAAGATGGAATTTCGGGAAAGTATGTTAGAATAAATACTTTACTTATTTCGGTATAGAGAGAGAGTATACCTTGGAGATTACGAGAGAGATAGTAATCTAAATTTTTATACTATACGTAGAGATGAGATTAAAATACGTATGAAGAGTATATATGTAGGTTGGTGAAATACCTATAATTTATAATAAGATGTGTGTATGACTATTATGTGATACTATTGTAAGAGCACTAATGGGTGATAACCCGGGGGTGCAAGAACCTTATAGTTAAGAGCACTAATGAGTGATAACTCGGGGGTGCAGAAACTCTATTGATAAGTGTACTTAAAGGTGTTAACCCGGGGGTACAAAGATGATTATTTTTAGGCGCACTAATGGGTGGTAACTCGAGGGTGCTGTATTATTATTGATACGTGCATTAATGGGTGCTAACCCGGGGATGCAATATTATATTATTAGGCGCACTAATGGGTGATAACTTGGGGGGTGCTGAATTATTATTAATAGGTGCATTAATGGGTGTTAACCCGGGGATGCATGATTTTCTGGAGATATGCACTAATGGGGCTTCGCCGGGGGTTCTGGATTAGTATATGTATATGTATATGGATGATGGTACTACATATATATATATATATATATATATATATTTGGACTTGTGAATATTGCTACTGTGTGAAATTAGTAGAATTGGTAATAATAATAATCATTTCATTGCACCAAGTGGTCTTAACCTAAGAGTGCAGGATTAGTGTATATATATAGGGATGATGAGATTATATAAATGTATGAGTGTACTTGGGTAACTTTCTACTTTGTGAGACTAGTAGATAAAATGAAAATGAGAAGTAAAATGATCTTAGTGAATAAAAGATTAACCATTCAAACGATGAATAATGAAATTTAGTATATGAGATAAACTATGTGAATGACATATTGTATGGGTGATACGGGAATACTACTTGTGAGCATAGTTAGTATTAGTATGGTTTTTGACTAGTTAGAATGGGAGGTATAACTAGGGGGAGATTAGATGTACGTTAGGCGTGCACAATAGACGAGAGGTGAGAAACTCATGTGAGAGTTCGATAACTAACATACGTATAAGACTTGTTTAAGAACCAGTTTTAAATACTTGCTAAATAATTTTTACACATCGGGCTCTGACGCATTTCTTGTATCTCTTCTCTTTTTCTATATATATGTATTATATCAGGTGCTCAGCCATAGGAGTATCATATTTAGAGATTTGGATTGCTTGACGTGCTGCAGCTGCTGTGGAAGCTGTAGGTCCTTGGAGTAGATGCATATATCCTTTCTATTCAGTTTCATATAGATTTCTTGTTTAGGGCATATGTCGCCCACCTCTAGTTCTTCATCTGAGATATTGTATCCAGTTTATTTTGTGGTTTGGGGTATTGAACTGGGAGGTTTTATCCAGTCTTATTTATTTCAGTATTTGATTCATGTTCCGTATTTATTTCATTCCTATATGTGGTGAATAGTTTATATTGTAAGACTGAATGCAAATGGATTTACTTGCTTTTATTAAATTGGAAATGTTTTGACACCTAGCTTAATTTTATATTAGGTGATTAATATGTTAAAAAGTTTTCCGACAGTGATGCTAAGAATGAACCAACTGAATATCCTGTTTTAAATTGGTAGAGGATTGATCACCCTATATTTAATTGGGCGGGGTGTCACATGTGGTATCAGAGCATCAGGTTCTAGTGTCCTTAGGATTTGTGTGGCTTATTACGTTTCAGCATATCATTCTTTGATGTAGAGACTTATGATAGGGTTTTTGTGTTCCCTTACATATGTGACTTACGTTCTCCTGCTGCGAATTATAATGGATGTGACTCATTATACAAAATTCTATATGATTCGAACACCGAACATTTTAGCACGACTAGCGAGGGCCGTAAGAAGAACTGCGGGAGAAGAGGCTCAACAGAAGACATAGAGTAATCGTGTGAGAGTGATTGGGACAAAAATCACCACGAGAATTACTTAAGTAAGAGATAGTAAAATCGTCACTCGGGAACTATGGGTTCCCAGGACACAGTCATAGATAACGGTGGGGTGATTTCAGGACCACCTAACTATAATACCCCGTATTTTTATGCTTTCTTAATTTGGGGATTTATTAAATTTGATGTGAGTCATTAATTTAATTTAAATCCGAAAATTAATTATTTTTAATTACTAATGTGACGAGAGTTAATAATTATTGGAAACTTGCTGAATATTAATAATGAGCAAAGTAATATATAAAATTGGTTCTATTAAATGTCACGAGTGAATAAAATGACAATTTTGGAAATTTAAGTCGGGACGCGCCTGTGTCGTGTCGGGACTAAATTTTGATTAATAAAAGTGAAAAAATTAAAAGTCACCCATATGGTCATTTAGAGCGTGCCAAAGTGTTCGGAAGGGTCTAGATAGTCAAAATAATGTACCCGGGGGTTTAGTTTGGGTCTCGGGGCGTTTTTAGGCTTAATTAACACACCGAGAGGGCGTTTTAGGCATTTTGTATTTTTGGCCTTGGAAACCTACGAATTTTTTTAGGCTATATCAGATGCTTAGGGTTGCCTTCTACGTTTAACACAACCAAAAACAAAATACTGCCATTGGGAAGGAAGGGAAGATCTTACCAAGGAGTTCTAGGCCAAGAACCCCTCCGTTTGCACCATCGTCACCGCCAAAAGTTAGATCGCGCAACGAGGATCACCACCACACTGATTTCATCCACAAATCAGAAACAAAAATTCCCAGGCAAGTATTTATCTTGATTAATTTAGTTAATGCCTCAATCATATTAGTTTAGGGTTGATTAGGATGAGTTATTATGAAAGAAAACCCATGGTTGAGATTAGAAATCGCATGTTGTAGAGATATAAACATCATTCTGGAAATTCCCTTCACATGTAGAGGTTGAACCACGAATTTACATTGGATTAGAAGTAGAAATTCTGGAAAAATAAT
The DNA here is from genome assembly GCA_949130495.1 of Sambucus nigra. NCBI lineage: Eukaryota > Viridiplantae > Streptophyta > Magnoliopsida > Dipsacales > Adoxaceae > Sambucus > Sambucus nigra. Next base: position 304,665,262 of record OX422217.1, on the reverse strand, counting down.
GAGAAGAATTAAGTTAAATAAGTTTTTAGGGTTCATGAGAATTATATGAATTTTTCCCCTTTTAATCCGTGATACTTGATGAAAATTCGCATGCCTTACGTAGAATATCGTTCATTTGGGTTTATAATGATTGTGGTATAAATTTCTGGGAGTTTGGGAGTTAAAAACTTGGATTTGGATGATTTTCGATGATAATTCCCGTAACTGGTATTCTGCAACTTTCTCCATACCTGCTTGATCGATTGATCAATCGAGCCAAGAGCTTCGATCGATCGACGGTTCGATCGATCGACCCTTTTCTATTGATCGATCGACCCCTCATGGGAAAAACTAGATTTTTTGTTACGTTGACTTAATCTGATATAATGCGTAATAGATCATGACTAATGTTATTAGAACATAATGAAACATAAAAGGGACCAGTAGGGTCAAGGTAAACCCCGTTTAGTGGAACTTTAATGAAATGGGAAAATGAAGGGTAAACGTGAAAGGTTCATACCTAAGAAATTTAATGTGTGTGGACTCAATAATCGGAATGTCTAGGAGTTGAATTAGAAGGTAAGAGAGGGCCTACTGAATTTGTACTTAGCTAAGGAAAATACTTCGATAGATGAGAAGTGAGTTGGAATAAATTAAATCTCAAAAATAAAATGAATAAGTTCGTTATAAGAAGTAATCGAATAAAAATGTACTAAGAATGGAATAATATAATGCTGGGCCGTGGGCGTACCTAAATTATGAATGTGAATAGTTATATATCTATATGACTCTATGATTGATAATATATTTTATATATGTGTAAAAATCATGCCCGCGCTACTTGTTATCCCTGAGGTTACCGCGCTGGGACATTTTTATCTCGATGGGACCTTTATGGGGGATATTGACTTGTACCCTAGAAGATAGGAATCCTTGGTACAAGCTATCAGATCGATAGTCAGACGGTCCTAAGATACATGAGGGTATTTGATATCCTCTTAGGACTTGGAAACTATCCTTCGCCTCATTTTATATGTGTTTTGTGTTAATACAGTTCGAGAGTGATTCCGAACTAGTATTTCCCTTAGTACGAGTGATACGGGGGCTAGATAGCGGAGTATGTCCACACCATAGATTTTATGTGGGGTGCTGTTAGAATATATATATTATATGAGTATTTAATATATATTTAAATCTAGAATTTTGGAACTACCTGCTGTGATTATGGTATGTAAGAAAAGAATAATTATTTCATCTTAGGAATATGTGTTTGAAAAGTATGATATATTACTGAGGAACTTTATTATCATATAAGGCCTATGTAAGAATTGTACTGTTAAATAAAATTAACCTCCTTAACATTGGAAATCATCAACTTGAAACCTTACGAGTAACTTAAGATAAAAGAAGTTAAACTGTTGGGGAGATTAGGGTGATAGTTATGCACACTAGAAGAGAGGTGAGACGTTCTCAAGAGAGTGTCGATACTAATATGTTGTTGCATTGGCCAGTTAACATTTTAAATACTTGACAAACTAAAATTTTAAACTGTTTTACCATCGGGCTCTGACCCGTTTACTGTTACCTTACCTCTCTTGTATATATATGTATAAATTACAGGTGCCCAGTCATAGGGGCGTCTTGCTTAGGATCCTTTGGAAGGACCGCGCTGCAGCTTAGGTGGGAGTTGCAGGCCTCTTGCTTAGACGATCTCATTTCTTGAATCCACTTCTAGCATTATTTTATTCAGTTGGGCATGTGTCTCCCTTTTCCATTATTTAGTTGGTTTATTGGACATTGTGATTCATTTATTTCCAGTATTTACACTTTGGGATTTATTATTGTCAGGACGTTTTTCCTTTAAGTTTTAAATGTTGAAATCAATCACTTGAATGTTTAATTGTTTGGTTTATATGCTCCAGAATAGCTGTTGTGTGATTCTTTAACTATGAATTATGTAAAGTTTTAAATGTTGGTTTTTAAAATAAAATTTGGAAAGTAATGTCTAAAATGGTTTTGACACTTAGCCTAATTATTTAGGGTGTTTAATTGAAAAAGTTATTTTTACGACAGTGATGCTAAGAATGAACCAACCGTTCACCTTGATTATAATTTAATAAATGACTGATCACCCGGTGTTTAATTAGGTGGGGTGTCACACTAACATAATCGATAAAGGGGAAATCAGAGGGACTCTTTTGAAAACCCATCGGTGAAGATGCAGAGAACAAAATGAAGAAGTGTAGCAGACCAGCGGAAGTGGAAAATCCAAAGACAATGGTGTAGAGTGGGGCGTGACTGCACTCAAAATTTAATTTGGAGTTAAAAGTTACAGCTCTTAGGAGCATCATGTAGTGATTAGAGACAATCACCGTACATGAAGAAGTATGTTTGAAATTTAAGGAGAAATTTGGGTACGATTTGACCGTGAGGTCTTCCATTCGATATGGTAACAAAATGCGAGTGAAATTTTGATGTTTAAAAACGATGGGTAAGATAGAAACCGATAATGAGAGAGAGGTTGAATTGCATGATGAACTTTGTGCCTAGTAGAGGGGCATAAATTATCCAAAGGGTCTACAAATAATAAGGGAACTGTGAGTAAAATACCAGTACGAATGAGAAATCCAGCTAGGATGACTAATGTTGATGTCATCAAAGTATACGGTCGCTAGTGATTGCAGTCCTTCCAAGAGAAGGGAGTAAAGAGGGATAACGAACCTGCTAAAGAGAAGAAATTGAATTTAACGGTGTTAGTGAAACCCCACGTGAGAGTATACCCAATAGGGAAATCGGTTAGATGATTTTAAGTGATTAACTTCAAAAGGAGGATGAAGTCAGTCAGGCTTTAGAGGCCAACCATAGTTACGGATAGCTGGCGTAGCCAAAGAGATAGTGGAAGAATAATTATGAGTTGAGACCGTCGGTCCGAGAGAAGGACATTCCCAAAATGGTCAGTGGGACCAGTGACGAGAAATAGTTTGTGAAGTTTTCCTTATGTAAAGGAAACAGAACTACAAGGGTTGAATGTGTCCACAATTAAGAAGTGAGACCGAAGAGATTAGAAATGGTAAACCGTGCCAGTTAGGCATAACGACTGTAGGAGCGAGACTTCCAGCGAAATAATTTGGGGTCAAGGGAATTAGGACGAGGAAATTTATTACCCGAGAATAATGGGTTCCGGCTGGACCTGTAGAGTCCTCGTTAATAGTAGCATATAATATGTCAGGGTCTACGGGGCCCGGGAAGTAAACGGGAGTTCAATAAAACTATAATTGAGGCCTATAGAATGGGCCAACGTTTCAATAAGGGGCGTGAAATCCACAAGATGGAACAAATAGTCCATGGTGAAAGAGGAAAACTATGTGATGAAAGCCTAGGATGTATGACGATTGCAGATGTTCATGGGTCGTGACGACAGCCACATGCTGAGACCCTGTGATTTGGCGAGACTAGTGAGGTTTTGCTTCTTCCTTGTGAGTAAAGGATAGATTCTAGTGACATGGGTGTGCCACAACTTTTATGTAAATTGGAAATCCTAAACTTCGCGTGCGGGTCGAGTTTAGTGGGAACGTTAGTTTTAACAGTCTTGTTACAAACGTATTTCTCGTTGTTAGCAGGGCATTTTGATGATTGCTCGTGAGGGAACTGTGCGGGGCCTAAGAATGTGTTTTGTTGTTAGAATTTATTACTGCATTGATTATGCTTTAGTAGAGTTTATTATGGTAATGTGTAGTGATTAATTACCATATGGTTAAACGATAGTAAAAATGTAGTGATATGACTATCGTGCCGGATACTCCGGGAGGAGTGATCTTAGTTTTGTTTGGCGCCACCTGAAATAGGGTTGGGCCTAGATATGAGTATATATATATATATATATATATATATGAAACTTTTATGGTAATATAGACCTCAGTGAGTATAGTGTCTAATTATATGCAATTCCCGAGCATAGGGATTTATTTGTCTGCTAAGACTTAGAATACATTGTGTTCTTATCGAGCGACGAAATAAAGCTCGTTATATATCTATAGCGCCAAGTACTTGGGATAGTGAGGGCGCCATGCTTCATGTTAAATTTTTAGGGACATGAGAGTGGATAAGTAAAATTTTATATCACAATATGTAGATTGTGGGAAAGTAAATAGTAGGTACTGAAGTCCTTACGAACCTCAACAACCGACTAGGTTAGATAGTAGTGTATCAGGGGGGTTCCTTGTTTGGATTTCGCTTTGCGAGACATCCCATGCGTGAAACTAGTGAACGCCGGGAGTTGGAGAGAAGTTTGGTCGATAGTACATAAGTTTTGTTTGTTGGTTGTTGTACCTATAAAGGAATATATTTGAGAGTTTATAATTCTTTTATAACTTAAGGCCAATAGAGTAGCCTGACCTTAGTATTTTCGGAATAGATGAATGATGCTAGTGAAGGATTGATTAAGTTTTGATTAGTGGGGCGGTTGAGTGTACGCCTACCACATCAACATAACGAGTGTGCAAGAATTAAGGGAGGAAAATTTCCTATCTTTCTATAATGATGCACAAGGCATAGGGTGTATGGGAGCCCTGGGTAATTGAATCACGTAGTGGATTATAATTAGCATGTGAATTTGATAACATGTAGTCGGGTAAGCCGAGGCTTATTAACGAAGTTTTGTTAGAAACTCATGTTTCAAGATGAATTAGAATACAAACAACGGTAGTGATGGGTTATGAAGTAGGTTAATATTGCAAGGATAGTCTTGCAGTGGGTCACCTAACGGATTGAAAAATAGTGGTGAGATTATAGGTACTAAGATGCGATTGAGTACAGCCTAATACCCACACAGGGATGGGTAAGGATAAGCGGTCTAACCGGATGAGGGAGAGAAAATTTTATGTGAACCCTGAGATCTTAGGGGAGGATGAGAGTATTTCCTTCCACTAGTGGAGTTTATGTTCAAATAATTCCTATAAGTTCACGTTCGGGAAGAGTTCCAGTAGAAGTATGGCACGGTAAACTTCGTTGCTGTCCTACTTAATAGTTAAAGGTGAGGGACCAGTTATGATTACAAATGTCGGAGAAGAATCGATATTATAATATATATTGTGTGTAAAATATATATTGCTCAGCGAATTTACTTGTAGGAACGACACGAGACGAAGTCGTATGTATATGAAAAGAGGATAAATCTACTAAGGTACAAATAGTAGAAGTCTAGATAGTGAATATCTAAAATAAAGTTGAAGTAGTGAAACTTAAGCAGAAAGTCTTGGGCAAGGGACTATATGACAGGGTAACCTGGAGTTTAAGGCAAGCACATGTGAAGTGTTTATCATTAAGGGTATTTGATAGCGTACTATATGGGTGGTACGGAGTAGGTTACTTGTGAGCATCGGGATGCGATGCAAAATATTTTTACAGCGTTGTATGTACCTGGTATACTTTTTTTGAATTTCGGGACGAAATTACTTTGTAGAGGGGAAGTATGTAAAACCCCGTATTTTTGATGATTTAAATAATTATGTGATTAATTATTATTATAGGAATAAATATGCGATTAATTATTGTTGTTGGATTAATTAAATTAAAATGTGAGAAATTAATTTGTTATAAATCCGGATTTAAATAACTATTAACTAGCGTTCCAAGGGTTAATACTTATTGTTGTGAACTATTGAATATTACTGTATGATATGTAATATGGAGTTATGATATTTGATAAATTGTCGGAAGTGAGAAATACGACAGTTTTGTAATTTAAGTCTGTCACACATGTGAGTCGTGTCGGGACTAATTGTATGAAATAAAAAGATAATTTATTTTTATTAACTCGTATGGTCATTTAGAGTGTGCCATTGAGTCCAGGAGGGTCGAGATAGTCAAAATAGTATGCCCGGATGTTTAGTTTGGGTCCCGGGCCGATTTTAGGCCTAACCGGCACCCCAAGAGGGCATTATGGTAAATTGTATTTTTGGGCTAAATTAATGGACGAAAATTGGGACTTATTATATCAGCCAAGGAAGCCCATTAGGGTTAAGAAGTGACTGGAAGTTAGAACGGCCATGGAGGGTGTGAGGGAGAACCAAATTCCAAGAGAGAAGACTCATTTGGCATCACCTTGCACAACCGTGACCACCAACGCGTAGAACGAGAAGAGAGGAACGCGTATGTACCAACATCACCAACGGATCAAACAATCATATTCGAGGCAAGTTTTTATTACTTGCTTTCTTTTAGCTATAATCATGCTTATGTTAGTATAGGTGGATTTAATAATGATTTATATGTTAATTGGGTGAAAATTGGAGATTTAAATTATGATTAAGGATTGGTTTAATTAGTGGTTGGAATTTCTTCATGTTTGTAGAGGATTAATCACGGAATTTGATTATATATTGATGAACAAATCTGGGTTGATTAGGTTCTTGAAATGGATTTTTAAAAACTAGGGTTCATGTGAATTAATTTGGGGGTTTTATGTAATTATGATGATAAATGACGAATTAAGGATCCTAAGATGATAGAAACGATCTATAACCTGTTAGGGTTGATGGGTATTGATGATGGGTTGTTGGGAATTGAATCTTTAGAGGATTTTAGGTTCAAAAATGGTGAAAAACATTGAAGTTTGGTGAAGAAGACGAACAGTACAATCTCGCGCGATCTCGCGCGAAGTGGTTCAAATGCGATGGGGATCTCGCGCGAAGTGGTTCAAACGAGATGGAGATTTCGTGCGAAGTCGTTCCAGCGAGATGGCATCTCGCGTGAAGCCTCTCGAACGACATGTGGAAGTCGTTCAAATGACAACCCTTCTGGTTCGAGCGACAGAGGGAATTTTTGGGGATTTTTCTCAAAGTCTAGTTTTGAGTTTGCCGGCTTATTGGAGTGAGAGAAACTGCCAAATAGTAAATTTAAATATGATGGAATTTCGGTAAAGTATGTGAGAATAGATACTTTAATTATTTCTTTATAGAGAGAGAGTATACCTTGGAGATTACGAGAGATATAGTAATCTAAATATTTATACTATACGTAGAGATGAGATTAAAATACGTATGAAGAGTATATATGTAGGTTGGTGAAATACCTATAATTTATAATAGGATGTGTGTATGCCTATTATGTAATATTATTGTAAGAGAACTAATGGGTGAAAACCCGGGGGTGCAAGAACCTTATAGTTAAGGGCACTAATGAGTGATAACTCGGGGGTGCAGAAACTCTATTGATACGTGTACTGATAGGTAATAACCCGGGGGTACAAAGATGATTATTATTAGGCGCACTAATGGGTGGTAACCCGGGGGTGATGAATTATTATTGATACGTGCATTAATGGGTGCTAACCCGGGGATGCAATATTCTATTGTTAGGCGCACTAATGGGTGATAACCTGGGGGTTCTGAATTATTATTAATCGGTGCATTAATGGGTGTTAACCTGGGGATGCATGATTTTCTGGAGATATGCACTAATGGGGCTTAGCCGGCGGTGCAGGATTAGTATATATATGTGTATAGGGATGATGGTACTACATATATATATATATATATATTAGAAGTTGTGAATATTGCTACTGTGTGAAATTAGTAGAATTGGTAATAATATTAATCATTTCATTGCACCAAGTGGTCTTAACCTAAGAGTGCAGGATTAGTGTATATATATAGGGATGATGAGATTATATAAATGTATGAGTGTACTTGGGTAACTTTATACTTTGTGAGACTAGTAGATAAAATGAAAATGAGAAGTAAAATGATCTTAGTGAATAAAATATTAACCATTCAAACGATGAGTAATGAAATTTAGTATGCGAGATAAACTATCTGAATGTCGTATTGTATGGGCGATTCGGGAATACTACTTGTGAGCATAGTTAGTATTAGTATGGTTTCTGACTTGTTATACTGGGTGGTATAACTAGGGGGAGATTATATGTATGTAAGGCGTGCACAATAGAAGAGAGGTGAAAAACTCATGTGAGAGTTCAATAACTAACATGCGTATAAGACTTGTTTTCAGAACCAGTTTTAAATACTTGCTAAATCATTTTTACATATTGGGCTCTGATCCGTTTCTTGTATCTCTTCTCTTTTGCTATATATATGTATTATATCAGGGTCTCAGCCACAGGAGTATCAGATTTAGAGATTTGGATTGCTTGATGTACTGCAGCTACTGTGGAAGCTGTAGGTCCTTGTAGTAGACGCATCTATCCTTTCTATTCAGTTTCATCTAGATTTCTTGTTTAGAGCATATGTCGCCCACTTCGAGTTCTTCATCTGAGATATTGTGTCCAGTTTATTTTATGGTTTGTATTTTTGAACTGGGAGGTTTTATCGAGTCTTATTTATTTCAGTATTTGATTCATGTTCCGTATTTATTTCATTCCTATGTGTGGTGAATGGTTTATATTGTAAGACTGAATGAAAATGGATTTACTTTCTTTTATTAAATTGGAAATGTTTTGAAACCTAGCTTAATTTTATATTAGGTGATTAATATGTTGAAAAGTTTTTCGACAGTGATGCTATGAATTAACCAAATGAATATCTTGTTTTAAATTGGTAGGGGACTAATGACCCTATATTTAATTGGGCGGGGTGTCACACTATGTTACTGATGCGGAAGGGGTTAAGCCCACATCCTGCCCTTTCATTCTCCCATGGGCATGGGTTTTTATTCCTCTTAAGAACTTCGTGATGTGGGTGTGTGTGTGTGTATGAATGGTCAGCAAAACCATTTGGCTCGCATCATGGATAAAGGCGAAGTGAGGTAATCCATAAGAGTGTTTCCAAAAAAGTAACTAAAAATATAATGTGTGCGTTTATCAGATCACCGATCGTTAATGAAAAACGATGGTATAGGTTGGATAAAATGCAAGTATGATTCCAAAATATAATATATGGAAATAATGTATGAACAGAGATAAGAAAGGAGTACTCGAATCTTGGATTTTATCCGAGATGCCTACGTAGCCTAAAAAGCCATCAAAGTCCACGTAGTTCGCATGCAACATGGGGGTTAGGTTTATCCCATAAATCCAATTGGGGACTTTATTATATGTTCTTATAGAAAAAGGATGTTGTAGTGTGAGAAATCCCAGTTTGGAATTTATAAGCAAACCCATTTTTTCTTGTTTTGAGGTTATTAAAGAAAATATATTATGTGCAATACTACTAATAAAAAAGTTGGATGTTAATATGTGTGATCTAATAAAGATGATATGCTAAAGTAAGTGTTAAATAACTAATGCGAAAATAAGAGAATTTAAAGAGAGATTGAAAGGTTTGTACTTTTTTGTAAGATTTAAGGTTGATCTTGATTATTGAAAAGGCTTGTTATTTTAAGTCGTTGAAGGTGGTACAAGGAGAAAGAAGGAAACATGGTAAATTTGGCAACAAAATGATGGAAATGGAATATGGAGGAGAGGTTTCAATATAGAAATCATGCTGACTTCAAGGGGATGTTGCTAAGATCACTGAGATAGATGCTTTTAAGGTGCCTCTCTAAATGGTCACGGGGGTGCTGATTGAAATTGTCCTTGACATGCCTGTCGGCAGGAAACCCCAAAAACACTACCAATAGGCATGAAAATGGGTTTGCCATTTGGTGGTCTCATTCGGATTTTCCAGGAAAGGGTATTCAGAGCCCTTTAAGAATCCATTAGACTGCTCCCGCGTTGTTCAGGAATTGAATATGGTCAAACGGGGCTCGAAAGCACCCAACAGTATTTTGGACAAGAGGAAAATAGATCGTTCATTCAAACTGTAAGGTCGATTCTTGCACGAGGTGGACTGTTAGAAATTTTATGCAGGTCTCTTAGATATTACAAAGAGCTTCACTTGGTTTGAAGAATTTATCTTGGTCAAATAGGGCTCGAAATGGCTTAGTGACCCTTCGGAGTAAAATGGGTCGTTCGTCCATACTATAAGGCTGATTCATGCATGAACAATACAATTGGAAAGGGTATTCAGAGCCCTTTGGATATTCATTCAGTCTCATTATAGCTGAATAGTTAACAGGAGTCAAATGTAACCCGGGAGTGCCCGATGGCCTTTGAATTAATTTTCTTGGGAAAATGGTCTATTTATTTGAATCATAAGGTTGATTTACACATGGAATGGATAGTTGGAAAGTGTATTTAGGGACGTTCAAAAATTTATTTAGCTTCCACTTAGTCAAGCAAGTTGAGTGGAGTTAAAATGGGTCCTACGAGCGCCCGGTGGACTCAAGATCGATTTTCGATAGTAAAACGGATCATTCGTCTGAACCATAAGGACGATCCGCTCATGAAGGAAACTACCAAAAATGGGATTTGGATCCCTTCAATGATCTAATGAGACATCGATCAGGTGAGAGAGTTTAGTAGTAGTCAAACAGGGCCTAAGGGTGCCCAATGACCTCTAGATCAGTACTCGGAGTATGACCTAGGGTTTATGGTGAAGGAGGAACTGTTAAGGACCTAAGGACATTCTTAGGGGGTTCTAGAATGTGGTGTCTACAACCCAGAAGACTTTTTATCCAACTATTGGGGCGTTAAATCACATTTTGGCTAAATTTGGGGTGGAATATGCTTTCGTACCCTACTGGATGAGACTTGACATTTTAGCGCGCTACAGGTCAAGACCTTTAGTTGACAGGTTAGGTGATTTCTTCTCTTTGAGGCATATTTAGAATTTTTGATTAAATAATAATTTTATCTTATACAAAATATGGCTTAAATGCTTAAAAATCACCTACAACGTGTTTTATAGTGTGTCAACTACGTTAAATTGCATAAGGTCGGGTCACTATAACACCCTGGGAGGTGCCACTTAAAAATATTGATAAATTAGAGATTTTTTTTGTAAGAATACCGTTTAGATTGAGCTTAAATTTGTGGAAGCATAAATACATAAATAAAATGAATAGAATGTCTCAATTATATTAAATTTCAAGTGTCCTTATACAAAACAATTTACAATAAACAAAGAGTTACATATAAATTTTAAAAATAAATATCCCAAGCCTCTAACGACAATCCCAATCCCAACGATGCCATAAATATCATCTCACATCAAACCTAAAATACAACAACTATAGGGATGAGAAAAACGGTAAATAGTTTGTATAAATGCTCTAAGTGTAACTACACCTACTCGTGTGTGTGTGTCCATCACATACAAGTGTGTATTAAATATAAACACTCAAATAGAGATCCCAATAATATAATCATCAACGAGGTTCTCACTGTGGGCATTGCACAACCTAAGCCCCCACAGTACAGTATGGACTACCATCCGTTATCCTGTTAATTATCCTCGAAAAAATCAAACAACCCTAAAAAATAAATAACATAACTCTTGCACACGACTTATCACAACTTGTCATCACTACAATAAAATCCTGGCATCACCACCATAAAATCTTTGGATACTCGCCATTTAGGCCCCATGGACTAGTCTTCGAAAAATAAAGAAAATTGTATCTAATAGCACACCCCGTCCAGTGGGTGATTTGGATAAGGAATTCCTATGCATTCTCCAATAATAATCATCATAATATCTTTCTCTCAATTCAAATAAATTTCAAATTCAGTTCCCATAAATCAAGTTTATATGTATTTAACCCAATTTTTTTAACCTAACATGATTGTAAAATCAAATTGTTTCGTTACACAAACTACACGGCATGAAAATAAAACATACAAAATGGGTGCAATAACGAATATAGTATATGAGCACACAATAGATATAAGAGCAACACATATCATGTATATAACTATAAAAATAAGGTTCAATAGGTGTTGCAAACTAAACTAAGAACGAGAGAATGAAATTACCTCAAAAGAGTTGAAATCCATAATTATAGGCCTATTTTGAAAACCAAAAAAAATTAGGTCTAAACATCATCCAAATCACTGATCTGAATTCAGATTTGGATTTGAAATGAAAAATTGAGTCAAGTATGTTTTTTCACATCTCATCCAAAAGTACTAAAAAATAAGATATAAAACAATCCAAAGTGACTCATTTCATTCATCTCATTTTTGAGTCTCTAGATCTCCCTTTTGGCCTATTTCGAACATTATAAAATGTCCAAAAACCATTTACATTTAAAGCATTATAAAATTTGTACTTTACATGTTTAAACCATTATAAAATGTCCTAAAATAATTTATATTTAAATTTAAATATTTGATTTCAAACCAAAATAATTTGCTTTGAAATGTAATATCAATAAAATTGTTTTTATTTAAAAATATTATTCAAAGCTTATATAATATTCTTAAATAAGACCTCAAAATAATAGGGTATTACAGTCACATGATTGAAAACCAATTATTCTATAGATAAAATCCAGCTATGCAATTGTATTAAGGATCGATAAACTGCCTAAAATGGGTTATGATTCTTTTTATAACTCTTCAGATACTATTCCATTCGATAAAGTGTGCCTAAAAAATTATCCACCCGATAGAACCATTAGGAGAGAGAAATCATGTGTGATTATATCACTTGCGGTGGAGAAAAATCCTTATAAAATATAGGTAACGTCCACATACCTTGTTGACCTAATAGATAGCATCCTTATCTAATGTTGTTCTGAAGGGCTGTAGCCCGGACTCATGTTGTTCAGACATGATGCAACCTCAATGCAAAGACTGCATCCTTTGATAATAGTTTCTTTACTTTCTTCTTCTTATATATAATTATTGGATTTCTCACCATGTTCAGTTCATCTCAGGGAATGTTTGGTAAATAACTAACCTAAAGAGGAATAATGGAAGGCAGCTCAGGATCAAATTCCCAACAAAATCAATTTGTGGCCCACTTAATGAGATGCATCAACCATTTGTATGAAGTCCAGGCCTCCATGAAGGGCTAAATCAACCTCCTTGGAAAAAGAATTATGATAATTGAGTCTGAAGCCTTTACAGCATGCTAAGTTCAACAAACCCTCATAAGGCAATGTCCGCGACACCTGAAGAGAATTATGTGGACATTTTAGTTGAAAATAATAGTAAATGGGAAGATCATGTAATATAATGGACTTATATCTTGTTCACCACTCTCAACTATAACCTAGAGGATATCTTATAAAGTTACAAGGAGAAAAACGCCCTCAAGTAGCCTATTAAGTTGAATTCCCCAACTCTTAAAAGGGACAGGAACAAATGGTGTGAGTTTCACCAAGATCACGAACACACAACTAAAATATAATTTTTCTAAATAATGAAGTTCGAAGCCCCTTCAGATAGGGAATGATCCATCGGTTCAAAGGGGTCGTAGTCCCAAGTAAAATAAAGTTGCACACTAATCTCTATTCCTTGAGAAAATTTTATTTTATATATTTGTAGCCATTTCACAAAATTTCAAGTTTATATATTCATTTTGTATTTCATGAGCTTATATATATATATATGTGTGTGTGTGTGTGTGTGTGTGCGTGTATTAATGAAAAGTTTTCATTTTAATTTAGTCTTTGAGAGGATTCTTATTCAAACGGGTTTAATGAAGAAACCTAGAAAGAACCTCATTCCAAAATAGTGTAATGGATGGGAGAAGTGCCCCTAAGAAGTCCTATCAACGCCCATGAAGATTGAATGTCCTCGCAACCTAGGAGTTAAATAGTCTGAGACGGCCTTAGGTGGCTTCTAGTACCCCACTGAGCCATAGGTGGTTTTTAATACCCCAAGACAACCTTTGGTGGCTTCTAATACCTCAATAAAGATAGGGGTGGCTTCTTAATACCCCAAGAAAGTCATAGGTTGATTCAAAAGACCCCAAGATAGAAATAGGTGGCTTGAAAATACCCCAACAAAGACAAGGGGTGCTTTATAATATACCAAAACATCCATCAGTGGCTTTAAAATACGGCCTAAAAAGCTATGGATGGCTTAATAATACCCCAAGATAGCTAGAATTATTCTAACAAAGTCATGGGTGGATTCATACTGTTACATTGTTCGGGTTTGTTTATACTATTACCCTAGAAGATTAGAATGAAATAAATATAACTCTATCTTAATCACTATAGCCCTGTAAAGTAACCTAAAGTTTAGGTGTTGTGGACCTAGATTCCCTGACAACTATGTTTAGTTCCTATATCTACTACATTTATACATTTACGAATAAAATTTAAGCATCTATATAATCACATAGGCATACATGTTTCTCATACACATTTGTATAGGTTTAGAAAATATGCAATCATAATATATAGAGATATAAAAGAAAAATGTTCATTACTGTGGAAAATTAAATTGTTTCAACAATTACATTGTTCAGAAGGGAGAAATTAGTGTCAAATTTCAAAACTAGGCATCCTCTTATTCATTATCTTCATCTCCCTAAGTGGTCATCTCTGTGTTAGCCTCCTAGACTTCAACAACCATGGCCTCCTCCCTCTACTTTTTGGCAAGATTATCCATAGCTTGGAGTTCCTCCACACAGAGCATGTGCTCAATGATTGTGGGTCTGTAGGCATAAATGTTATCTCTGACATTAGGTTAATTTTTGTAACCATGTGTCTCATTTCCTTATAGTCACAAATGTTTGCCTTATTCTAGAAGAGAAATAATCTAGAAAAGTACTGAACTAGGCCACGGTGTCCTCAACAATTGTCTTTAAGGTTGCGACTATAATCCCCCACCCTAATGTTTTATTTAAATTCTATAAAAATTGTGATGAATTGAGGTTTGTTGACAATTGTTTAAATTACTGGTAAAAATTAGAATTTGGAGAAAAAGATAAGAAGGGATCCTTTGAACGAGTGTCATGTCATTCAAACGATATTTGGATGTCATTAGAAGGAGCGATCGAACAATCTTCGAATGAGATCCCTCTGTATCACTTTCAAAGGTTGTTTGAAGGTAGTTTGAAGCCATGGATCAAACGATGTCCCATGTCATTTGAACGAGGCTATCCTTGTGTGTTGTCAAACTCTGGACCTTTTATTTGATGAGCTGTCGAGCGCTACTGAGCCCTCATTGGGAAAAATGGGAATTTTACGCAAAGGGGAGATTTTAAAAGGGATTTTTTGGTTCATTTTGGGGAATTTTAAAGGAAGATGAAGATGGAAGAGGAAAAGAAAGGGTGGAGCAGTCTTCCACCATTATTGGCTTCTCTCCACCATTTTACCACCATAAACCACCACATTCTTATAGTATTCCACCATATTCAAGCCTATAACATGCATTTACACCATTGTTGAAATGGAGCTACGAATTTTGGAGTAAGGTTTGGGGAGTTTGGAAAAGATGAAGATGGAAGATGTTATGGAGTTTGAAGAAAGTTTGCTTGGAGGATTAAAAAGGGGAATATGGTTCTTTAATTAAGGATGCATTTGGTAACCCTTTAAGGCCACCTGGAGGTAGGGGTGCTCCTCCTCCATAAACTTTCTACCACCATTTGAAGTCATTGAGGTGACCAAATTTATCTTTAGTGTTTAAGACTTTATTTGCATTACTAGTAGCCTTGTTATTGAATTACATGAGCATAATTCACATGAATAAATGTTGATTTCTAGTTGATTAAAGTTAAACGTTTATATGGAATAAAAATATTAGAAAATATTATTTTATTTAAACTAAAGGATGAGTAAAGATTTCTATGTTTTATAATATAAAAATTAATATTTTTATGAAGTAGTGAATTTTCTAAAAATCTAATGTTGATCATTTTATGAAATAAAATGTTGGGAAATTATGTTGATTTGCTAAAATATTTGGTGAAATAATATTAAGAAGTTTCTTGCAAAAATGAATATTTGATGAAAAATGGACATTTCATGAGTTCAAAAGAATAAAATGTCCTCTCGGTATTGAAAACACAATTTTGCAATGTATTATGAATTTCTAGAATGAAAAACATGTGTGTGACAACTCGCCATCCGAAATAGGGGTGACCAGCCCGATACTCCAAAATAACGGAATCATGGATGGAATCATTCTCAGCATCACAACAAAATAAGAAGTATACGGGATAACCACTCCTTATTTCAGAAAAAATGGGCTACCAAAAATTTTGATTTTTAAAGTTAATAAAAGAAAACAACTTAACAACCCAATAAAATAAAGTGGAAATCTAGATGAAATTATATTACATACCCATAAATGTACACTAAGGGACCGAATATGCTGTCGGGCACAGACTCGTATAATAATATTAAACAAATTCATTAAATTACATAATACATTACATTAATCAATTACAAAAGCTAGGGCCTATCGCCCGAGTAAAAAGACCCGATCTTAACTAGAGTGCAAGGATGGTGGATTCTATTTCAAAATGTACCGTAATACCCGTAAAGCATAACGGATCGCCAAAGACACCGGGATAGGAAGTCAGATCTGGCATCCTTGCGGCGGAGTACCTGAGCGGATACAAGATGCATGTACAACAAGAAATATGAACGGGTCTGGGCCCAGTTCTATACGATTACCAGATGAATAAAGAGTATGACAGTTATGAATGATAAATCGTGATGAAAAGAAATAAGAATCTACCTACACAATTTAAAACATAAGCTAAGACAATTTAATTAAAACATGAATCTAATTTAATTACGCATGAGAATAAGAATAATTAACATTAAATTACAAACTTCCATCTTGCATACTGTTCCATTTCATATTTCTATTCCTTATTAGGAAAATATAAAGATAATTATAAGCTCTTTGTGGCTTTTATTTCAATTACATGCCCTTCCTGGCATTCCATTCCTATCAAATGCTCTTTGTGGCATTTCATTGTGCTCTTTGTGGCACTACATCATGCTCTTTATGGCATATATAATCCATGAAGGCCCACTTGATTAAGAATTGGTATAATAATATTTATATAGCGATTCTAAGACCGCCAGTCCCGGTTTCACCATTGTGCGCGCCCTTAAATGACCATCATCTTTCAGGGCCTATCATCAAGACAACCTGGACAACTATAACGCAAGACGTCGAGAAGCGGCCATGTGCCTACGGGGTAGTCATAACCACACCCGGAATTACCTACCCATCGCAGAAAAATATACAACAACAAATGCTCACATGGCCTAGGACTATATCCACCCTGCATTCATTAGCCAGGGGCTTCACCTCACACGCGAACTTCCCATATGATGTCATTTAGAGATGGTGTTCTTAAACCATCTTATTTAACATATTTAAAAATCAAGTAAATTATCATATAACATATTCATGATTAAGTAAATTATCATTTACCATCATCATTACCATTTCCATATGTATGTTTCATTTTATACGAAACCTGTGCCATTTAAATTTTGTAAATAATTTAACTCATTTAAACTGGATCCATACGATAAATTTTATTATCAGTACAACCTCAAAAGAGTGAATAAACTCTTAATTATCTCCAAACATTTTAAGGTGTTATTTTAAAACCCCAATACTATCATACCTCAAAGGAATGAATAAACTTTCAATTCATTCTCCCAACACACTTTTATGGTATTACTATAAACCATCAAGATTAACATAGATCAATGGAGCCTCTAAATTCTCCCGAACATAACACTACGACTCTTAGTTTAATAATAATCAACTAGAAGAAATAATGCACTAACATCAATTGGCATATCCAAGGAAAAGCCCCCACATAACCTATTTCTAATGTAGGGAAATACCTCAACTCATCTAGGACTCCAGGACCCTAAATTTACTTCATACAAGAAGGTTCTTAGGTCCTAAACTTAAAGAAAAAGGGTTGGAATTGAACTAAGAAAATCACTCAAAAGAGCAGGGTTTCCGAATCGATTCGGACCATCCGAATCGATTCGGTCAAAAAAACCAAATTTTTGCATAAATGCCGAATTGATTCGGTCCACTACGACCTGGAAACTGCCCCCTAGCGAATCGATTCGGCCAAACCGAATCGATTCGCCCCTGCGAATTTGCCAAGTTTGGGTTTTAAGGGTTATGAACCATAACTTCCCCAAACCTCAAATCCCTTCCAATCTTACACACATCCAACATAATTAAACTACCCCAAATCATCCTACATGATATATAACCAATATAATCCACAATTTTATCATCAAAACTAAGATTAGGGTTTAAATCCCATAAATTCCATTTTTGATCCATAAATACAAATACACAACTAACACACAATTTACTCATCTTAAATCATATATTAGCAAGTAGAAAACTTGCCATAGAGTTGAAATCTCAGATTTCTTTTGGGTAGAAGCAATCCCAATCTTCAATCTCCAATCTCTCTCTCCATCTCCTCTTTTCTCTTCCTCTATTTTTCTCTCCTTCTCTCTCTATGTTTAGGACACACAAATGAGTAATGAAAATAAGGGGCAAGACTTAAAATCATGGCTTAAGTCTAAAGTCTCCAACTTAAGTGGTTAATACCACATTAAAATGACTCCCAATACGCGTTTAAGTTAAAACCAGGTAAAAGTGCCCGAAACCCAAAAATGCAATATGACACTTATTTTGACTGTCTGGTACCTTCTGAGACCAGCAACACCCTCTAAACTGGCATCCGACACTTTTATAATTTATTTCTAGTTCCAATTTCATTTTAACCATAATGTCATTTAAAATACATGACACTATAAAACACGCAAC
Source organism: Sambucus nigra (assembly GCA_949130495.1). Taxonomy (NCBI): domain Eukaryota; kingdom Viridiplantae; phylum Streptophyta; class Magnoliopsida; order Dipsacales; family Adoxaceae; genus Sambucus; species Sambucus nigra. Next base: position 304,646,712 of record OX422217.1, on the reverse strand, counting down.
CTGGTGATATTTAGTTTCACATACAGTAAATATGGATCAAACTAGTAAATATTAACCTTTAATTCATTCAATTAATATTTACCCCAGTTCCCAACATATTTACCCCAGTGGGTTTCATGATCACTGCTCCATCAGAAGTGTTAACGACACTTATTCTGGAGCCTATCATTCCATCAGAGGCTCTCCCTTATACTTACCTTTATTTAGTGTACGATCTCCCTAATCGCACAACTCTTTATTCATATGTCGGCCTCTGACCGAGCCTCGCGTGAACATTTGAGGATTTTACCTTCTCCTCCTTCCACTTATCCTAGAGAAACTTACTATAGAAAGTATCTACCGGGTTCCTCCATGAGCAAAACATTCTGCTCCCACAAATATGGTGACCACATTATCACCATCTCAACACTACTCTTACGGGTGAAGGATTCTCCTCCATCCTACTTTAATAGGTGGCCCTTATCATAGGCACTTCTTCACTTCAATTTAACGTTGCTTGAAATCTCAATCTTAGTACCACCCTCTACATCTAGCGGTACTTGGAAAACTATGTCTACTGTAAACAGTGGTCGCAGTAGCAAGATAAGAAAGTGATACAAAAAGGGAAGCGACCTCCAAAGCGGTCCTCATCCCCGACCACAAATTACAATTCTTAGAAATCCTTCTCATGACGCCCTTCTTCAATCAACCTACTATTCTCACACGAACGCGCAAAAGATTCTATAGGTTCTACCTCATGGCAGAAGAACGAGATCTCACTAAAGAAATCAACGATCTTAATCCAAAGGCTCTATGTCAAATCAAAAGCAACGCTGAAAACGTAAGGCATTCACACAGATTCCTAAGGACTCTAGAACCTGATGCTCTGATACCATCTGTGACAACTCGCCATTCGAAATAGGGGGTGGCCAGCCTGATACTCCAAAATAACGGAATCATGGATGGAATCATTCTCAACATCACAAAAAAATAAGAAGTATACGGGATAAACATTCCTTATTTCAGAAAAACGGGTTGCCAAAAATTTTGATTTTTAAAGTTAATAAAAGAAAACAACTTAACAACCCAATAAAAGAGAGTGGAAATCCAGATGAAATTATATTACATACCCACAAATGCACACTAAGGGATCGAACATGTTGTCGGTCACAGACTCGTACAATAATATTAAATAAATTGATTAAATTACATAATACATTACATTAATCAATTACAAAAGCTTGGGCCTCTCGCCCGAGTAAAAAGACCCGATCTTAACTAGAGTGCAAGGATGACGGCGTCTATTTCAAAATGTCCCGTAATACCCACAAAGCATCACGGCTCGCCCAAGGCACCGGGATATGAAGTCAGATTAGAGATCCTTATGACGGAGTACATGAGCAGATACAAGATGCACGAACAACTATAAATATAAAAGGGCCAGGGCCCGGTTCTATACGATTACCAGATGAATAAAGAGTATGACAGTTATGAATAATAAATCGTGATGAAAAGAAATAAGAATCTACCTACAAAATTTAAAACATCAGCAAAGACAATTTAATTAAAACATGAATCTAATTTAATTACGTAGGAGAATAAGAATAATTAACACTAAATTAAAAACTGCCATCTTGCATACTATTCCATTTCATATTTCTATTCCTTATCAAGAAAATATAAAGATAATTATAAGCTCTTTGTGGCTTTTATTTCAATTACATGCCCTTCCTGGCATTCCATTCCTTGATAGGAATATAATCCTTATCAAATGCTCTTTGTGGCATTTCATTGTGCTCTTTGTGGCACTACATCATGCTCTTTATGGCATATATAATCCATGAAGTCCCACTTGATTAAGAATTGGTATAATAATATTTATATAGTGATTCTAAGACCGCCAGTCCGGGTTTCCCCACTGTGCGCGCCCTTAAATGACCATCATCTTCCAGGACCTATCATCAAGACAACCTGGACACCTGTAACGCAAGACGTCGGGAAGCGGCCATGTGCCGGCGGGGTAGTCATAACCACACCCGGAATTACCTACCCATCGCAGAAAAATACACAACAACAAACACTCACATGCCTAGGACTATATCCACCCTACATTCATTAGCCAGGGGGCTTCACCTCACGCGCAAACTTCCCTTATGATGTCATTTAGAGAGGGTGTGTTTAAACCATCTTATTTAACATATTTAAAAATCAAGTAAATTATCATTTACCATATTCATGATTAAGTAAAGTATCATTTACCATCATCATTACCATTTCCATATGTATGTTTCATTTTATACGAAACCTGTGCCATTTAAATTTTGTAAATAATTTAACTCATTTAAACTGGATCCATACGATAAATTTTATCGTCATTACAACCTCAAAAGAGTTAATAAACTCTTAATTATCTCCAAACATTTTAGGGTGTTATTTTAAAACCCCAATACTATCATACCTCAAAGGAATGAATAAACTTTCAATTCATTCTCCCAACACACTTTTATGGTATTACTATAAACCATCAAGATTAACATAGCTCAATGGAGCCTCTAAATTTTCCAGAACATAACACTATGACTCCTAGTTTAATAATAATCAACTAGAATAAATAATGCCCTAACATCAATTGGCATATCCACGGAAAATCCCCCACATAACCTATTTCTAATGTAGGGAAATCCCTCAACTCATCTAGGACTTTAGGACCCTAAATTTACTTCATACAAGAAGGTTCTTAGGTCCTAAACTTAAAGAAAAAGGGTTGGAATTGAACTAAGAAAATCACTCAAAAGTGCAGGGTTTCCGAATCGTTTCGGCCCGGCCGAATCGATTCGGTCAAAAAGCGAATCGATTCGGACCATCCGAATTGATTCGGTCAGAAAAACCTGACTTCTGCATAAATGCCGAATCGATTCGCCTAGGCCAAATCAATTCGGTCCACTCAAACCTGGACACTGCCCCTCTAGCGAATCGATTCGGCCAGGACGAATCGATTCACCCCTGCGAATTTTCCAAGTTTGGGTTTTAAGGTTTATGAGCCCTAACTTCCCCAAACCTCAAATCTCTTCCAATCTTATACACATCCAACTTCATCAAACTACCCTAAATCATCATACATGATATATAACCAATATAATCCACAATTTTATCATCAAAACTAAGATTAGGGTTTAAATCCCATAAATTCCTTTTTTGATCCATAAATGCAAATACACAACTAACACACAATTTACTCATCTTAAATCATATATTAGCAAGTAGAAAACTTGCCTTAGAGTTAAAATCTCAGATTTCTTTTGGGTAGAAGCAATCCTAATCTTCAATCTCCAATCTCTCTCTCAATCTCCTCTTTTATCTTCCTCTCTTTTTCTCTCCTTCTCTCTATGTTTAGGACACACAAATGAGAAATGAAAATAAGGGGCAAGACTTAAAATCGTGGCTTAAGTCTAAAGTCTCCAACTTAAGTGGTTAATACCACATTAAAATGACTCCTAATATGCATTTAAGTTAAAACCAGGTAAAAGTGCCCGAAACCCAAAAATGCAATATGACACTTATTTTGACTGTCTCGCACCTTCCGAGACCAACTACACCCTCTAAATTTGCATCCGACAATTTTATAATTTATTTCCAGTTCCAATTTCATTTTAACCATAATGTCATTTAAAATACATGACACTATAAAACATGCAACCTGATGATATTTAGTTTCACATACATTAAATGTGCATCAAACTAGTAAATATTAACCTTTAATTCATTCAATTAATATTTACCCCAGTTCCCAACATTTTATATAATTACCTTAAGCGGTAAGTAAATATAAAATTAGCCTCCTAAAAGCGAGGGTTGTTACGATGTGTAACCCACCTAATAAGATTTTAGGGCTTAAAATACATCTTCTCGTGAATATAAACTTGTAGTATTTTGTTAGTGGGCATATAAATATGTTTAAAGAGTATTTTACTTGGTTTTTACATGAAATTAAGAAATATTAAAATTCAGCCCTTAAGTTGTGTGTAATGGGTGTTGTGACGTCTTGAAAGTGTAAGGTTATAATAACACTACATGTGTAAATAAAGGAATGACATTTTTCTTAAAAAGTAGTCTTGCATGTTTAATGATTCGTGGAAATAAAAAATGTTGAAATAAAGATGTTTTCGATTAAGAAGAATATTACTCCAAGGCTAAAAAGGTGTGAAGGTGTTAAAAACACTTAAGAAATTAGTGTGGATAACATAATGGTGTTTTCAAAAAATTAACACTTTTGAAAATGGAGTAAAGGATGAATTTGGAAACAGATGAGTAAAATGGTAATTTTATGTTAAGTGGAAAAATTTTAGGAAATAAAATATTGAGATGGGTGTTATACTTGATAGTCCGAATGAGCATGATTTTTGTAATAAGATCAAGGTTAAAGTGTAAGGAATATGAAACATTGATTCTCAAATTGTAATACATGTTGGGGTATAACCCTGGGTTTTGGCTTCGGTCGGGTAAAAAGGGAACGTGGTATAATGTGGACGTCTCTAAAATATTAAAACACATTAAAAAGGAACTCAAATGAGATCGGAAAAATTAAGGAGGGATTGGAGCCCTAGGGTAAAAGACCCAAAACACTGGCCGGAGCATATAGTGGCATCGCCGGTGGTATGGAGAATGTTGAAGTACATAGTTAATAGATAATTTGGAGAAAAAGAAGAAGGAATTAGGAACATGTCAACAAAAGGGTTGTGTGGTGAAAATGTGTTAAGACATCATAACTTGAATGAATTAGTAAATGCTCCAGGGAAGGTAATGGAAAAGTAAATGTTACATTGATTAATGTCCATAAGGTAAAGAAAAAGGCTAAAGTAAGTGATTAAATGGTTGGTTCAGCAACCTAAGAGGTTTAACCCATAATTAACACAATGGTGTGTTGTGAAAGGTTTTTCAATGGCTAAATGAGTATTTTCAGATACAGTTTTTCCTTGAAAGGGCGATTTTCAATGAAAATACTAATGTGGACTGGTTAAAAGGAAAAGGATAAGTTCGGTAAAGAAATGGCTTTCAGTCAAACCAAGTGTAGTTTTTCAAGTATTTAACCGTATGTGTTAAATAAAGTGAAAGATGTCAAATGAGAAAAAGGAAGTCTTTTACAAGATTAAGGTGAATTAATCTGGATATATAAGGTTTTCAAAAGTAAAAAAGTTTCGTGCATTACATATATGTATATGTTACTGTATATATGTATACAAGGTTATTGCATGTGCACATAGGCATAACGTATTAGAGTCTTCTTTCTGTCTGTGACACCCCGACTAATTAAATACCGGGTAGCTACTCCTTTATTAAATTAATTCAAAATGCCAAGTTGGTCCAGTTAATAGCATCACCGTCGAAAACATTTTAATGATTACTAACCACCTAGTATTTAAAAAGCAAGTTGCCAAATTTTAATTAAAGTCTGATTAACATGCAACAAGTGTAATAAAGAATAATAACACCATTCACCATAACCAAGTAAATAGAATAACCATCACATAATGTAAATAAAGTCTGGAGGAAAACTCCTCACTACAGTACCACAACTGAAATAACTAACTGAATACTGAATCAATACATGCCAAAGTCTGAAAAACTGAAATGGAAAGATGTCTCTAATAGAAATGGGCAACATGCCCTACAACTGATAAATACTGAATCAGGAATCCAAATGATAGAAGCGTCTAAGAGCAAATCCCTGTAGCTTCCACAAACAGCTACAGCTCGTCACCTGAATGAGTATCCTATGCATGGTGTCCTTGTGGCTGGGCACCTAAAATGGTTTTACAAGAAAAATAAATTTGAAAGCAAACGGGTCAGAGCCCGAATGTGGAGATATTTTAAAAACCTACAAGTGCTTTAAAAACATTTAAAACATTAAATGCAAGGTACATGTTAGGACGTGCACTCACATGAAATTCTCACCTCTCGTCTAACTGTGCACCCCTAACGTAAGTACCCATCTAACCACTAGCTAAGTGACATCATATCTAGCTAGACTGTCATAGGTTCTACCCTTATTACTCGGTTCCCATTAACATTATAACGATCTCAATTAAATAGGGCCTTAACGTAAATTCAGGTTCTCATATAAAAGTAATACGACTCATTATAGATCATCCCTTTTGTTATTCCATAGTTATACACACAATACCATATGAAAGTTCTCAGTTTATTAAGTGTATATTATTCACATCATAAATATACAATATAAGCACCCCAAGCCTAAGCTGCGGTGCACACATACTCTGCTATCCATCCCGGTACATCACGTACATAAGGATCACATATTCCGAATCTCTCAGGAATAGTTCACAGATAACAACATCACAAATAATGGAGGCGAACACAGTCACATCACATGGGTCACGCACATACCTACGCTCCCACGATCAGCGGACTTATTAACATCCCAATAATTCTTTCTCTGACCTATGTTCATCGAGGTAACCAGTCTAAATCCGGGCAACACAAGGATTAGAGGGCCCTAAGCGAACGCAAACCTCCCGTGATAGCAAGTATTGTAGGTATGTCATACACACAAATCATATACCAATACTAAGTAAACACGCATCTTAGTAATCACCGTAGTTTAATTGTAGTACTTATCGCATTCTCGTACCAACTAAATATATATACAACTTATACAATCCCGGTCCATATTTATACGCGCCATAATTTATTCTCACGTCGTAGTAGGCACTCACGTCTCAATCCACAATGTTCATTTGATTCGATTCACACTTATATAATTTACTCCTCATTATAACCCAAATGTCCCAAGTATACTAATACACCATCAAAGGAATGTTATCTCTATCCTCGAACAAGTTTATGGGACTCCAAAAATCAAAACAGGCCAAAAAGGCCTAAACTGTCAGCTCGTTAGAAGTCTCGTTCGAACGAGGCTGTTCGAACGAGAGTTCATTCGAACGAACTGTACCTTCTAATGAGATCTCGTTCGAACGAAGTTATCGAACGAAATTCCCTTTCGTTAGAAGCGACTGGTCAACTCGTTAGAAGCTCGTTCGAACGACCTGGAGGGGTCTTCTAACGAGGGACCAGTTTTGGCCCAGATTTTCTCCAATCTCGTTTTTCATCCATTTTAACACCTCAAACCTCTTCCAAAGTTCATCCCAAAAACGTTTTAGGGTCTCTAATTCATCCTCACCTCCTAACATGTTTTAAGGAATTAATTCGTCCTAAACATCATTAAATCACAAGTCTCTACACTTTTCCCCAATTTTTCAAGAACATGAACCCTAAAATTTTTAGATCCTTAATTTATCCAATTAAATCCGTTTTTGTGTCTTACAATATCTATCAACATCAGATTAGTCCTCTAAATATGATTCTACATGCCATCCTTTCATCAAAATTTAGTATTCTACTTCCAAACTCATGGGTTTTTCATTATCTTCCAAGAACAAACATAAATTTGAATTATCTAACATGGAAGGAACATTCTCTGAAATTAAATGGAATTAAATCACTTTCCTTGAGTTTATCTGTGATTTTGATGTTGATTTGCTGAAGTTATCTCTCTCTCTCTCTGCAGAATTTCCTCTCTACAAGCTTTCTTCTCCAATGGCTATGGTGGCTAGGGTTTTGTTTTGGGAAATATTGGAAACCTAATCTAATAACCTCCGTAGCTTAATGGGTCAAAAAGGGTTGGTTAGTGGGTTTAGTGGGTCTATTCCCAATCAGATAAAGACTCCTAATTTTCGTCATTTTTAATTCCCAAAAATACGAAATTACCAAAATACCCTTTAAGTTGCCGGTATGGCCTAAAAATACCCCGGGACCCAAACTAAACCCCCGGCTAGTGTTTTCTGACTATCTCGACCCTTTCGGACGCGTTGGCGCACTCAAAACGACCACACGGTTAATAGAATTTATTATCTCCTGACGCGACTGTCTCACGCGTCCCAATAAAATGACCAAATTGCCGTATATCAATCTCACGACAAATTTCATAATTCAATATTCATATAACATCATATATACTCAATATAGTCAAATACCAACTCACATCTCGCTAGTATTTTCTTCGGATTAATTCCCAATTAAATCTCATTTAATTAATTAATCCCAAAAATAAATAACGCCAAAAATACGGGGTATTACACTGTCGTTCAATTCTATATAGTATTTAGTATACTTCCTATTGAACATTCGGCTCACTCCATCATTTTGTTACGGCATGTTGGGCGAGGTTTCATATTTTGAGAGCATTTCTCGGTAAGTACTCTCTTTCATTTTATGTTACTAGCTTTGAATGCTTAGAATCCAGGGTTCTCCCCATGGGTCCCTCACATAGTTTGATTTGAAATAATAATCGCTTGGTAAGGAAGTGAAACATTAATGAAAATAAAGATGGTAAAGAAAATTATATAGTTTTTTCATTGCACTGCATACCTAATGCTAGGGTGGGATCGGATTGACCACGGATAAACCATAAATCTGGGTTGGGGCAATACAATTGATATCAGAGCTCTAGGTTCAAAGTTCCTTTCAGGAGTGAAGTGGTGAGTTTAGTAGTGGACCTTTCGACCAAGTTAGTCGTCATTAATTGCTTCTGCACTTATAATTTAGATATGATAGTATGTTACGAATGTCCCTGTAAGACAATAGTGGTGACATTGCAGGGTTTTATTGCGGGGTGCTTATGTTTCAATCCGTCATGATATTAGAAATCAATTAGGATATAGAGAATGATTAATGACGTCAAATGAGTTAGAAACATGACTCGTCTAAATTAAACCAAGGAGATTAGGTAACTAGTGCGTTATACCTAAATAGTGTTGATTGGTGATAAAAATGAGTTAAGATCTCCAAATATGTACTTTCAGGTAGTTAGTACCGATGATGTTATTAGGAAAATTCGATCCTTGGGATTGTATGTCGTTGTAAGGTAATTGCTTATTTAGTGGGCATGTTGAACTGTGTTGGTCAGTACTTGGGATGTGTACTTGGTCTGAGTCGGTAAGAGAATATTATTGTAAGTGTCCTGATGATGATTGATTTAAGGTTGTTCCTTATAAGGTATGATGAGAGTTACGAGAAAATTGTTGTAAGTGTGTTACATAAGAAACAATGATGATGGTTTGGAAGGCTTAAGGGGTAGACTCTAAGTAGTCTTTTATGTTGGGGTTTAAAAAGTATGGTGTGATTTCAAGTAATAGGATCTCTATTGATGTCGAGGATGCATACCTAGAGGTTTATAGGTTATAGGCGACGTTCTGTATCTTACCATAATCCTTAGTAATGTTAGTTGTGGTTTGTATATGGAATATGGTCAAAGTCGTCTGGAAGAAAGATGAAATTAGTATCTAAGTGTAAAGGCTAGTGTGAGAGTTATTTAAAGGCATCTTGGAGTGTCCATAGGACTATTTGTATGTGGCGTCATTGGGGAAGGATATCAACTTGTTGTGATGTCCTAAGGTGTTCTATGGTTAGGCTGCGCCATGTGTAGAAGCTAATAGACTAGTTCCTTTATGATCACCTAGTAATCATTATATGGTAGGTGAAAGGTTTGAAGATCACACTTAAAATGAAAAAGGTAAGGATGGAGAAATCTTGTCGGGTTGGGGACTTTTAGATGGAATGTCTTTGGTGTCCTTAGGGGACCAGTTAAGCCTGGTATGTAGAAGTATTATCATCCTAGTAATGATAATGTTGAGTATCCTTCCTAAACTTAATTAAGTTAACATCATCCTTTTATATAGATATAGATTACCTGAAATAATACTTTACTTTAATAATTATCAGAAATAACAAAAGATTTTTTTTTCAAAGGCATGTTTATATGAAAACATAACAACATTTACATATAACTTAAAAGTACTAAATAACTTTACATACACAAGTTTCTTAGTTTAACTTTTAAACAAAAAGCTTGTTGATGTTCAACCCATATTATTTATCCTCCACTCTTTTGTGGTAAAGTCCTAACTTGGCAGTGAACTCCAAACAATAGGCATACCGAAAGTAAAACCTTATAGGTCGCTAAGCTATAAAATCTTAGTGAATGACCATATACACGCACACCATGTGTATAACAACGTTGAATAAATATTTTAAATTATATAACACAACTAGGAATTGTTAACTCTCACAAGCCTGGACCTACCACAGTTAATATGGACCAACACATCCCTTTATTTTAGCCCGAGTACGCAAACCTCAAGTTGGATTAACGGGGCCATCACATCCTGTAGAACCCACCACAAACCATAACATTAGATAATGGACCAACCACAGTACATAACATTAGATAACTTCACTTAACATTATTAATCATATGCATATGGCTTATAAACAGCACATCATTACACAAGCATCTCAACACATGTATTTAAGCTATACATTTCCATATGAATGTATAATCATCTATATTTAATAAGTAAGATAACTAACCATAGAAAAAGTAATAATATTCGTACATAACTTATATATCTACAACTTTTGTATTTTATGTTTTCTCAAAATCATAAAGATAATATTCCTAATTTGGGCTCGAATAGGAGAGTGGCAACATACCGAAAATCTCAAAACTTTCACATTTGGTGACCAAGAATTCCCAATTTTGTACCAACGCTTTGGTTTATTTTTATGGACATAATGTTGCATCCAAAACATAATTTATTATTCATATAACCACATAACTAATCACGCTCTCTAAACATGTTATCATCAATCATAAGCTCAATTAGAATCTAATGTAAACAACATATATATCACATGAGCATGCATCCATTAAACATGATAATTAATATGTTTATTACCCATCACCGGACTTATAAATCATAACTTATACTTAATCATGTAATTAACATTTCTAATCATGTTTGAGGGCCTTATAATTTTATCCCTCTTAAAAAAATTTGGTTCTCAAAATTTAACACAGAAGAAACTTACCAAATAGATGAGGATATTTCTTCTTCATATTATCCTCTCCTTCCGAGGTGACATACTCCACATTCCGACTTCTCCATATTACCTTAACTAATGGAATGGTTTTATTACATAACACTTGGCCCTTTTGATCTAAAATAGAAATTAGTTCTTCCATGTCATCTTGAAGCTCTATCAGTTGTGAAATAAACACGCATGAAGGATATGGTGCATACTTACGCTACATTAATATATGAAAAACATCATGTATTCAAGAACCTTCTGGTGCTAATTCCAACTTATAAGCCACATTTCCAACTATTTTATAAGGGCCAATGTACCTAAGACTTAATTTTCCCTTTTTCTTAAATTCCATAGCCCTATCTAAGGAGAAATCATTCAAAAAAAATCCCAAGTAATTTGTGGAGGATTAACTGGCATCACTCTGCCAATTGTAGTAAGTAATTCCTTTATAGCATCTCACCATAACTTTGCATCATCGTCTATCCTAATTATTGCTAATAAAACCTTATGTTCATCTTGCACTTCCATCACCTTCAATATTTTTTCCATCATTTAACTTCATGAACCTCTCATTCAATTTATCCCTATCTCTACCATATTCTCCACCTCTTACTTGTTCCACTAGTTGTGCCATGACACATAATATTCTTCCCACGTCATCAATAAGTTGTTATTACACCTCTACTTCATCCACTTCAATACGTACATGTCCTTCCTAATTATTAGGAACATAGGATGCCTCACCCTCTGCTCTATCATGCGATTCATGTGGATCCATCACTTAATGAAACATAAATAACTTAAACAAAATACAATAGTAAAAGTTTCACATTAGTATCATTAGTAGAAATCCTTGCCCATAACAAACTCACTTTCAATTTTTCACTACAAATTTAGACCCAGACGCCATTTCCAAAACCAAATGACCATGCTCTGATACCAATTGTCGTACCTTGACTTAGTTAGGTTAACATCATCCCTTTATATCGAGATAAATTCCCTTAAACAATAATTTACTTTAATAATTCTCAAAAAATAAAATAAGATTTTTTAGGCATATTTAAATGAAAACATAACTACCTTTAAATATAACTTACAAGACCTAAATGACTTTACATACAAAAGTTTCTTAGTTTAAATTTACATAACAAGCTTGTTTATACTAAACCCACATTATTTATTCTCCACTCACCATTTTCAAATCCTAAATTGGAAGTGAACTCCAAACGATAGGCATACATGAAACAAAACATTATAGGAGTGTAAGCTATAAAAGATTAGTGAATGACCATATACGGGCACACCACACATATAAAAAACTTGAATAAATGTTTTAAATTATATAACTCAAGTAGGAATTGGGAACTTTCGCAATCCTGGACCCACCACAGTTCAATTAATCCACCACAGTTAATTGGGACAATCACATCCCTTTTTTTGGCTCGAGTACAAAAACCTCAAGTTGGATTAACTGCACCACCACATCCTTGAGGACCCACCATAGTCCATAAGATTAGAAAACGAACCCACCACAGTCCATAATAGTAGATACTTCACTTAACATTTTTAATCGTATGCATATATCTCATAAGTGCCACATCATTACACAAGCATATCAACACATGTATTTAACCTATACCTTTCCATATGAAAGTATAATTATCTATATTTCTTTAGGCAAGTCATTCATCATAGATTAAGTAATAAGATTAGTACCAAAACTATTTCCTTGGTATGGTAGTATTAGCAGCGTCCACACCTATCAATTTAACATCATTAGTATTTCAATACACCAAATAACATTTAATTTAGTAACACATCAATTTACTTGGACAATCTGAAATAATCGGAAAGGATTTGATATTCTACTTCATATTTCTATAACACTGTATTCATTAGGTTTCTAACACAATTTTTGAAATAAAATTACAAATTCTCTTGAGAAAATTATGCCCATTTTATTATAACATTCTTCAAAATTCTTTTGCAGAAAAATAGTAACAAAACATCAACTTGAAAAAAAACAAGCCAAACAAAAAGCTATTTAATGCTTATCTTGGAGTATGTTATACTCATTTATGTCATCTAATATGTCCAACTGCAATCACTTTGTTTTAGTAAGTATCAAATGAATTATACCAGTTTTAACACAACTGCGTCCAAAATAGAACCTTACAATATATCATAATACAATTAAGTCTTAACACTATCTATCTTGGACATTAATTCATGGAGACATATATTAAACATGTTGTAACATATACACACACCATTTACATGACTTTCCTAAATTAGTAAGCTTTAGAAGAAGGTAACTCAAATCTAGGGTTCGAAAGTTAACATTCACTATCCTAACTCGAGTTTTTTTTATGTTCTTACGACATCCTTGTTTCAATACAACTAGGAAACATAGGTATCCTTAAAAAAAATTCAAAATCAGAAACAAAAATATACCAAATGTAAAACTCATTGATGTGATCAACTTTTACAAAGAGACAATCACCTTATAAGTACTCTAAGATTTGTTGTATTTTTTCAAAGCAATTTCTTTTTTAACTCCTTTATCTCTCCTCAAGGTTATTTCTTCCTAAAATTATACTATGAATTGAAAAAAGATGATAAGGGACTCATATATAACGATAAACAAGTGTTCACCCGACCATTTTCAGGGTGGTTGTGTCTTATTGGTTGGACAAAAGGTCCAATCAAATAATTCCACTAATGATAGATTTATCCATCCTTTGTAAAATCACCATAACTCACTATTTAGGATCCCGATTTACTCACCATTTATGCATACGCATAGATAACTTATATATATACAACTTTTGTATTTTATGTTTTAGGAAAATCATAAAGATAATATGCCTAATTTGGGCTCGAACTGAAGAGTAGCAATGTACCGAATATCTTAAACTTTCACATTTGGCGACCAAACATCCCCATTTTTCCCCAACACCCCATTTTATCTTTATAAACATAATGACTCATACAAAACATAATTATGTGATGAATTTAACCACATAACTAGTTATATGTTCAAAATATGGTATCACTGATCATAAGCTCAACTACAATCTAATGTAAACAACATATATATCATGTGGGTACCCATCCTTCAAACATGATAATTAAACTGTTTAATACCCATCAATAGACTTATCAAACATAACTTATACTTAATCATGTAACTAACATTCATAATCATGTTTTAAGTCCACACATTAAGGGTTAGGTGATGATCTCAGATTGAGGCTCAAGGTTTGATAGAGTCGTATAGTGTACGTGCCGAGTGAGGCTTCCTGAATTGGAACCGATGGGTGGTGTATCCTCCAAAGAGGAATTAAAAGTTCTTGTCGTTATAAAACGTAATGTATGGATGTCATGGAATGACTAGTAGTGGAGGTGTGACACTTATTTTTTAGGTGTGCTAGGAAATGTATTCAAGACCTAGGTTCATGACGCCATGTGGGGACTTGAAAAAGGTAACGAAGGTGAGGTAACATCAAAGAATGACTATAATGTTGGGATGTGTCGATGATATATGATAGGGTAACCTTATTAAGGTAAGGAATGGTTCTTGGCACATCTTTCTAAGCCGATATGGATTAAAATATGTATCTCTGTGTGGTACTTACTACCCTTTGAATGTCAGTGGTTATCAGTGCGGTCATCACGTGAGTTTAGTTTGGGTATATACATGAAATAATATTGGTTACAATCTCACATAGTAATAGGACACAATAAGATGATTGTCTCTCTTTGACAAGGCACTTCATAAGGGAATTGGGGTTCCGATCACAATACAGTAAGGCATATAACAGTCTATGTGCAGTAGGATGGAAATATCATTATGTGTGAATGGGTAAGGTCAGTATAGCTAATGGTGCAAGGCATCCTCCAATCGAATTAGTTTATGTGTTCTAAGGATGTGAGGGGAAAGGTCTCACTCTGAAGGAGGGAAACCTGGTGTTTGAGTTCTTAAAGAACTATGGGTTCGTTTATTGTTATCCTATTGCGATAATGGATTATTGTAATTCGATTTGTCATGGTTGGTGCTCCAAGCAAGGGTGTGGCTAGGATTAGTACCCGGTGAGAATGTTGGGAATGATTGATATGACTTCTAGCATATTGTGTAGGTTCACTTCAAGTAAAACATAGTTTGAATTGTACGGGTGGGATTTTCTCGAGATGGTTGCTTGTTCCTTCTCACTCTGATGTGTCCCTTTCAATTTTGGTAATTGGGTCTCGGTATTCTCATGTATGTGGTAATTCAGATTGGTAACATATGATGGTATGGCATGGTTGGTCCTGGTAGAGCACAATGGGTCGGGTATAGTCAATGCAACTCAGTAACTGGGTGCACCCTATCTGAGGTATTCTTACTATTGCACAAGTTCAATGTACGGGTAGCTGCGCTTTTGGCCACCTGATTTGCTTGTAGTATTGGACTTTCTTAGGAATAATGAACTTTTTGACTGACTGACGTGGAAATCGATGGCTTTGGTTGTTAAGAGTGGTATGGTGACTTGAGGATATGGTATAGTGTTAGGAACTGAAGAGAACTTTGCATAAAATATTCCTTTGCCACATGGAGTGGAGTAACGTGAGGCCCAAGTGAGCAAACCAAGGTGAGACACCTAGAGTAGTACTAGGGTCATCAGAATGACGCAGAAGAAGGTGTAATCTGAATGCACAGTTCTGATTTGGTAGGTGTATTACTTATTAAAGTAAGAAATAAGCATTGTATACTTAAGGGCAAGCTCCTACAAGTTGTATAGCTAGGATAGCATAAACATTTTTGGGACGCAGGATGTGTAGGCCTAAGATGAATTGGTTCGGATGATGAATACGATGACTGATTGTATTAAGGTTCACTTTGGGTGAGTGTTGATTTCTAGAGTGAGTTTCTCATGGAGACTCAAGTATGCCGTGGTTACAAGCATAGGTAGTACTAGGAATTTTTTGAACATAATCATAAATAAAGTGGAGACTCGATGTCAGTTGTGTGAAGCTCTGGGTTAGCGAAGTGGTGAGTGTTAGAGCATGTTGGATGTTGATCATTTGGTGAAAGCCCCCGTTTGAGGGCGCGAATGTGACTTTAGTATTGGGGAATTCTATAATTTTTTCTTAGAGGATTTTTATGGCTTAGAATATAAGTTAGTGAACCCCATAGGTCTAAGGATTAACAAGTCGAGAATTTTAAGGATAAAATTCCCCATGGATGGAAGATTGAAATACCCCACCCTAAAGTTTCATCTATATTCTGTATATATTGTGTTGAAGTGGGGCTTGATGATAATTGTTGAAATCGTGGGTAGAGATTAGAATTTTTAGGAAAAGGATAAGAATGGATCCTTTGAACGAGTGTAGGGCCATTCGAACGATATTCGGATCTTATTAGAAGTAGTGATCAAACGATCTTCGATCAAGATCCTACTGTATCACTTTCAAGGGTTGTTTGAAGGTGGTTAGAAGCCATTGATCGAATGATATGTCTACATCGTTTAAACAAAGTTATGTGTTTCAGGCTACCCTTGTGCACTTTCAAACTTAAGACCCTTGATTTGATGAGCTATTAAGCTCTGGCGGGCCCATATTGACAAACTGGAATTTCATGCTAAGGGGGGATTTTATAAGGGATTGTTTGGTTCATTTTGGGACATTTTCAAGAGAGAAGAAGATGAAAGAGGGAGAGAGAGGGTGGAGTATTATTCCACCATTATTGGCTTCTCTCTACCATTCCACCACCATTAACCACCACATTCTTATAGTATTCCACCATATTCAAGCCTACAACATCAATTTTCACCATTGTTGAAGTCGAGCAATGAATTTTGGAGTAAGGTTAGGGGAGTTTGGAGAAGATGAAGATGGAATCTTTAATGGAGGTTGAAGAAAGTTTGAAGGGTTTTTTTCTTGGACGCCTAAAAAGGAGCATATAGAGCATTAATGGAGGATGCATTTACTAACCCCTTGAGGCCACATTTGGAGGTGGGGGTTACTCCTCCTACGCCAGCTTTTTCACCACCATTTGAAGTTTTTGAGGTGGGAAAATTTATCCTTAGTGTTTAATACTCTATTTGCATAAATATTAGTCTCGTTAGTAGCTTACATAAGTAGAGTGCACATGAATAAATTATGGTTTCTAGTAAATTATTATTAAAGATTTTTATGGAATAAAAATATGGTAAAATGTTATTTTGTTGGAAATAAAGGATGAGTACATATTTCTATGTTTTGAAATATAAAAATTGATATTTTTATGAAAATAGTGTATTTTTTGAAAATCTAATGTTGAACATATTATGAAATGAAATGTTGAGAAATGATGTTGATTTCCTAAAATATTTGGTGAAATATATTTCAATATTTCTTCCAAAAAATGAAGATTTGATGAAAAATCAACCTGAAATAAAATGTCCTTTGGGTATTGAAAATGCATTTTTGCAAAGTATTATGCATTTTCTGGAATAAAAAACATGTTTAACCCATCAAATAAGATTTTAGGATTTAAAATACATCTTCTCATGCATATAAACTTTTAGTATTTGGTTAATAAACATATAAACAAGATTAAAGCAAGTTTTATTAGGTTTTAACATGAAATGATGAAATAAGAAAATTCGACCTTTAAAGTCTATGTAATGGGTGTTGTGATTTGTTGAGAGCGGAAGATTATAAGACTACAAGTGTTATTAAATAAATTGTGTTTTCCTCAAAAAGTTGTCTTGCATGATTAATGATTCTTAGAAATAATATTGAGGAAATAAAGATATTTTTAATTAAGAAGAATATTACTCAAAGGCTAAAAAGGTGTTAAAACATTTAAGAAGATAGTGTTGGTAGCTTAATAGTGTTTTGGGAAAATTAGCACTTGTGATAATGGAATAAAGGATGAATTTGGAAACAAGTGCGTAAAATGGTAATTTTATGTAAAGTAAAACATTTTTATGAAAAAATATATTGAAAGGGTATTACAAATGATAGTCCTAATGAACATGACTTTTGGAATAAAATCAAGTTTAAAGTGTATGGGACATGAAACAATGATTTTCAAAGTGTAACGCATGGTTGGGTGTAACTCCGTCTTTTGGCTTTGGCGGGGTAAAAAGGTAAAGTGGTATAATGAGGACATCTGCAAAAATGTTAAAACACATTAAAAAGGAACTCGGATGACACGAGGAAAATTAAGAAGGACCTAGAGCCCCAAGGTGAAGTACCCAGAACAAATAGCAAAGCATAAAGTGGCATCGCCAATGGTGTGGATCCCATTAAAGTTTGCAGTTATTGGAAGATTTTGAGAAAAAGATAAAAGAATAAGTAATATGTCACAAAAAGTGTTGTGTGGTGAAACTTTGTTTTAATAACCTAACTTGAATCAGTTAATAAATGTTTCAGTGAAGGTAAAATGGACAAGTAAATGTGAGATTGATTAATGTCCATAAGGTAAAGAAAAAGGTTAAGTAAGTGAGTAAAAGGGTGGTTAAGCAACCTAAGAGGTTTAACCCATAATTAACATAAGGGTGTATTGTGAAAGATTTTTCAAAGGATAAATAAGTATCTTCTAACACGGTGTTTGCTTTTATTAAAAGGTTGATTTTTTAATGAAAAATACTAATATGGATTAGATAAAATGAAAAGGATAATTTCAGTAAAGAAATGGCTTTCGGTCAAACCAGGTGTAGTTGTTTCAACTATATAATCGTATGTGTTAAATAAAGTGAGAAATGGCAAATGAGAAAAAGGAATTACTTTACAGATTAAGGCGAATTAATATAAATAGATAAGGTTTTTGGAAGTAAAACTATTTCATGCATTATGTATATGCATATGTATGTTTATATATCTGTACAAGGTAGTTGAAAGTGCACTTAGGCATAACGTTTTGGAATTTTCTTTCTATCGTTCGATTCTATACTGCATTTTGTATATTTTCCACTAAGCATTCGGCTCACTCCCTTGTTTCGTTATGGCAGGTTGGGAGCAGTTTCATATTTTGAGAGATTTAACATGTAAGTATTCTCTTTTATTTCACTTTAGTATCTCTGAATGCTTGGACTCTGGGGTGCGCTCCATGGGTCCCTCACGTAGTTTAATTGGAAACCAGAATTGCATGCCAAGCAAATGAAATGTTAATTAAAATAAAACTTGATTAGCAACGTTATATAGGTTGTTTATTGCAATTCACACCTAACGATTGGGTTACACTGGGTTGGCCACCGGTAAGAGGGTGCTACAGTGACATGATCATCATTTATCTTCTATAAACATGGTGAATAAAAAGAAATGAAGAAGAAGGAAGAAAATCTTACAGGAAAAAAGGAGATTTGTTGACAAACAAACGAAGGAGGAAATGAACGCACAAGAGAGAGAGAAGCTTTAGAAAACTCGAAAGCAGAAAATGAAAAGGTAGAAGACGATGGGATTGCCTCTGAAGTTTAAATACTTTTCCTTGGGAACCAGCGAAAGAAATGATTACATAAAAGAAACTATTACGCTACCAGCGGCTAAAAGGAAAAAAAGGGCACGAAGATCGAAGTGCCTATAAAAATGCAAAAAGGCGGATTCTGCGAATTTGGAAGGAAATTCAAATATGAAGAAAAGGCTCCTAAAACCCAGGAAGGCCATTTAATATCGCCATATACCGAGAAAGAATGTTCCATACTCCTCAAAGTTCGAAATATGAAACATTGGGGGCTTCTGTTGATACCAAAATTAGTATGCTGATGTGGACGAATAATAAGAAGACACATGTCATTCTACGTGGCACAATAGCAACGAGGAAGATTGTTTCCCCGACCAACATACTCACTCCGAGCAACAAGTATACTCCGAGGAACACCAACCCTCCGAGGAACTTTTACCTTCCAAGGAACTCCAATGCTCCGAGGAACTCTTGGACGACGAGCAACTAAGGCGGTTCGAGCTGCACCTCGACCACAACATTGATTACCAGATAATCAACAGTTCAACTATTCATTGAATGCTTGTCATCTTGACGCGCACGTTTGAAGAACATTAAATGAATTATTCTTTCATATGTGTATCATTTAATGTAACACCCTTTCATGTACAGACTAAGGGCTATAAATACCTTGTATCACCCTCATTCAAGAGGGACCGAAATTTCTTGAGAGCACCTGTAATCGAGAATTCCTAAACACTCAGCAATAACATAACAGTGGACGTAGGCCATTCATATAAGGCTGAACCACTTTAAAATCTTTTGTCTCATTTATTTATCTGTGATTAAATAATTAGAGTAATCTAGTTTTTTACATCAACAGATTGGCGCCGTCTGTGGGAAACGACTGTTGTTATCATTTTTCTCCAAGAAGCATTCATCATTAATGGCGGATAACCCAGAATCCAGCAATCGAAACGCTGGAAATGCTGGAAATCCCCCAAATCCCTCTGCACCTCCAGATCTGGCCGGGATTATGACAAATCTGGCTCAAGGGAAAACCGCCATGCAGGAGACAATGCGGCAACTCATACAAACCCTTCATGGTTGCGCACCTGCACATTCAGGACATCCAAGTGGTCAGAGGCAAACCTATTTACTTTCTTCACGATCCAGGTGTACTGAATCATATCGTAATGAGGAATATGATGATTTCTCTTATCAACCTGGGCAAACTTCGTCAATACGGGTTACAGATACTGAACAACGTGTCACCCTTTCCCCAGAAAGGGCCAGCGCATTGTAAAGGTTAAGTAGGGCCTCTCCTTTCAGCCGATTAGGCCCTAGAAGGAATAGGAGTCCACCTAAAACCATGTCGAGGAGTTTTCGACAACCATCAGATCTAAGAGAAGGATCAGCACAATCACGACCAGTTGCTCGTCAAGATAGATCTCAAGAGGCTACCTCAGAACGATCAATTGCTCGAACCAATAGGCCCGAGGAAGGAAATGAAGCGTGGAAAGGATCCCTTCAGCGATTGGAGGATAGATTGGGAGAAATGGCTAAGGCGAAGAATCCCCTACAACGAACTTTTGTTCAAGGGACACCTTTTGCCCAGGCCATTGTGAATTTTCCTACACCGTCAAAGTTTAAAGCCCCTGTGGTGACCCCCAAATACGATGGAAAGACAGATCCTGCTCTTCACATAGAGCAATATCAAGCTGCCGCCGATATCTACGCTGTCCCCGACGAGATGAGATGTAGGGCATTCTCAGGAACTCTTACTGGATCTGCCCAGATAATTGAAATTCCTATGTAATACAGTTACTTCAGTATGAATAAAGTATTGAATGTTTTACCAAGTTTATCTCCTTTGTTGAAATTGTTCGGAGTATTAGTGTTACACACTACACATCAAGTTCAGAATCATTCTCCTCTAACTCTGGTTGGTCGGGAATCACTCTCCTCCAACTCCGGTTAGTCGAGAACAAATTACCTCCAACTCCGGTTGGTCGTTGTTGATACCAAAATTAGTATGCTGATGTGGATGAATAATAAGAAGACACGTGTCAATCTACGTGGAACAATAGCAACGAGGAAGTTCATTCCCCTGACCAAGTCAGACTCACTCCGAGCAACAAGTATACTCCGGGGAACTCCAACCCTCCGAGGAACTCCAGCGCTCCGAGGAACTCTTGGACAACGAGCAACTAAGGCAGTTCGAGCTGCATCTCGACCGCAGCATTGATTACCAGATAATCAACAGTTCAACTATTCATTGAATGCTTATCATCTTGACGCACACGTTTGAAGAGCATTAAATGAATTACCCTTTCATATGTGGATCATTTAATGTAACACCCTTTCATGTACAGCCTAAGGGCTATAAAAACCTTGTATCACCCTCATTCAAAGGGACCGGAATTTCTTGATAGAACTTGTAATCGAGAATTCCCAAACACTCAACAATAACATAACAGTGGACGTAGGCCATTCATATAAGGCTGAACCACTTTAAAATTCTTTATCTCATTTATTTATCTGTGATTGAATAATTAGAGTAATCTAGTTTTTTACATCAACAGATTGGCGCCGTCTGTGGGAACGATTGTTATTATCGTTTTTCACCAAAAATCATTCATCATCAATGGCAGATAATCCGGAATCCAGCAATCGAAACGCTGGAAATTCTGGAAATCCTCCAAATCCCTCTGCACCTCCAGATCTGGCTGGGATTATGACGAATCTGGCTCAAGGACAAACCGCCATGCAAGAAACAATGAGACAACTCATACAGACCCTTCATGGCGGTGCACCTGCGCATTCAGGACAACGAAGTGGTCAGAGGCAAACCTACTTACTTTCTTCACGATCCAGGCGTACTGAGTCATATCGTAATGAGGAATCTGATGATTTCTCTTATCAACCTGGGCGAACTTCGTCAATAAGGGCTACAGATACTGATCAACGTATCACTCTCTCTCCAGAAAGACCCAGTGCCTTGGAAAGACTGAGTAGGGTGTCTCCTTTCAGTCGATTAGGCCCTAGGAGGAATAGGAGTCCACCTAAGACCATGTCGAGGAGTTTTCGACGACCATCAGATCTAAGAGAAGGATCAGCACAATCACGACCAGTTGCTCGTCAAGATAGATCTCAGGAGGCCACATCAGAACAATCAATTGCTCGAACTAATACGCCCGAGGAAGGAAACGATGCGTGGAAGGGTTCCATTCAGCGCTTGGAAGATAGATTGGGAGAAATGGCTAAGGCGAAGAATCCCTTACAACGAACTTTTGTTCAAGGGACACATTTTGTCCAGGCCATTGTGGGTTTTCCTACCCCGTCAAAGTTTAAAGCACCTATGGTGACCCCCAAATATGATGGAAAAACAAATCCTGTTCTTCATATAGAGCAATATCAAGCTGCCGCCGATATCTATGCTGTCCCCGACGAGATGAGATGTAGAGCATTCTCAGGAACTCTTACTGGACCTGCCCAGATATGGTACAACAATCTTCCTCGGAGTAAGATTTCAACTTTCTTTCAATTGGCCGAGTTGTTCATCGGCAATTTCTGTTTTAGAGCAAAGCCAGTAAAACGAGTAGCACACTTGTTAAGCGTTAGACAAAAATATGGTGAGAGCACTAGAGATTACATAACTCGTTTCAATAACGAGAAGCTGGAAGTCATAGATTATGAGGAAAAGACAGCAATCACCGCCTTGATGAGTGGGTTATTGCCTAATAAGTTGTATTACACTTTGGCGAAAGATCCACCTAAAACTATGTCAGAGTTGATGGCAAAAGCGGCCAAAATCATGAATGCCGAGGAGGCTATGGCTGCAAAAAAGAATACGGATAAAGACACCAAGGTGGAAGTCGATAAGTCTAAGAATAAAGAGCATAAGGGCAATGGCGGTGACAAGCGTTCCAGAAATAATAAGTCGTCATGGGAAGTCCTGAAGAAATTCGATAATTATACTCCCTTGAAAATGGGTATTAATCATGTCTTGGAAGAAATCAAGAATAGTGAGGAGGTAAAGTGGCCAAAGAAACTGAGGTCAGACCCTGATGCGAGGAATAGGGATAAATATTGCGAGTTCCACAAGGACCATGGCCATATGACTAAAAATTGCATAGGTCTTCAGAATGAGATTGAAACACTCATCCGAAGAGGAAAGCTAGCAAAGTATGTTGATCGGGCAGGTGAAAGAAGAAATAATGATCGAACTAGAGAGAGTCTAGATCTCCTCGTCAAGCAGAGGAGAAAAAGAAGAGAGACCAGGAAGATGATGCCGAGGATGACCCCGATCTTCCCAAGAAACCAAGGCAGCCAGAACGAGAGGTATGTTCCATACGTTTTGGATCATTTGATTTTAATGTTATTACAGGAGGAGATGCAGGAGGAGGAGACCTTACTGCAGAAAGAAAAGCTTACCTCGGAGAGGCACAAGCTTGCTCGTACATTCAGCGAATAAATTTGGCCGAGGAGGATCGTCCGAGGAAGGTAAACAAAGAGAAACTGGTTATTGGCTTTTCAAAAAACGACCTGGCAGGTGTTCTTTACCCTCACGACGACCCTTTGGTGATCAAAATGAGGATGAAAGAAGTAGTAATTTCAAGGGTGCTGGTAGACAATGGTAGTTCGGCAGACATCATGTACTATTCATGCTTTGACAGCTTGAATTTAAAATTATCTCAATTGGAACCTTATCACAGACCTCTTTTGGGTTTTGCTGGCGAGAAAGTTTTTCCACTTGGGACGATCAAGTTGGACATATTCATTGGAACTTGGCCTGCTTGTCGAACAGAGAGAATACGCTTCTTTGTGATGGATAAGAATGTGCAGTCGGCTTACAACATCATCATGGGAAGAGTTGGTTTGAAGAAGTTCGAAGTAGTTCCATCTACAGTACATCAGTGTTTAAAATTCCCAACAAATTTTGGAGTAGGAGTTGTGAAAGGTGATCAAAAAGTAGCTCGGGAATGCTATTATTCATCTTCCGAGCAAGAGGAGCTTGAAGATTCAAGGAAAAAGACTACTACCTATCAGGTGGATGAAGGTACAGAAATTGAAACACTGGATCCTCGAGATGAATCCCAACTTGTAAAAGGATAGGTGGTGGAATCTACAGAAAATGTTATTCTGGACGATGAACATCCTGAACGAACAACTCAGATAGGTTCGTCGTTAGAGGCTTCAGTAAAACAAGAGTTGATAACTTTCTTGAGAGAGAGGAAGAAAACTTTTGCGTGGAGTCATGAAGACATGCCAGGAATAGATCCAAACTTCTTATGTCATGAGCTCAATGTGAATAAGGAGATCAAGCCTGTAAAGCAGAGAAGAAGGGTATTTAGCCCCGAGAAGAATCAGGCTATACAAGAGGAGGTCGAGAAGATCCAGAAAGCCCAATTCATTGAAGACGTGAAGTATCCAGACTGGTTGGCAAACGTGGTGATGGTAAAAAAGAAAAACAATAAATGGAGAATGTGTGTTGATTTCACCGATCTTAACAAGGCATGCCCAAAGGATCATTTTCCATTGCCTAGAATTGATCAACTAGTGGATACTACCTCGGGTCACGATCTGCTCAGCTTCATGGATGCTTACTCTGGATACAACCAGATCAAAATGAAACCTGAAGATGGGGAAAGTACTTCTTTTATTACCCCTAGGGGAACTTATTGCTATAATGTTATGCCTTTTGGTTTGAAAAATGCAGGAGCGACATACCAGCGGCTGATGAACAAGGTTTTCACCGAACAAATCAGTTGCAACATGGAAGTCTATGTCGATGATATGCTGACAAAGAGCAAGAAAGTTGTTGATCATCTAGTTGACTTAGCTCAGACCTTTGATCAACTGGATAAATACCAAATGAAGCTCAACCCGACGAAGTGCACATTTGGAGTACGAGAAGGAATGTTTCTCGGGTACATCGTCAACCAACGAGGCATTGAGGCGAATCCAGAAAAGATCAAAGCTCTTTTAGGGTTGCGATATCCAATGACGAAGAAAGAGGTGCAGAGTCTTACAGGACGAGTTGCAGCGCTCAACATATTTGTATCCCGAGCAACTGATAGATGTCTTCCATTCTTCAAAACACTTTAGAAAACTTTCGAGTGGAATGAGGAATGTGAGAAAGCCTTTCAAGATTTGAAGAAATATTTGGGAGCACTTCCACTATTGTCCAGGCCAGTAATGGGAGAAAAGTTATACTTATACCTGGCAGTATCAGAGAATGCAGTCAGCTCGGCATTGATCAGAGTAGAGAATGGAGTCCAGAAGCCAATTTATTACGTAAGTAAGGCTTTCCGAGGTGCAGAGATCCGGTACCCAAAGCTAGAAAAATTAGCGTTGGCATTAATTGAAGCAAGTGGAAGAATGAGGCCATATTTCCAGGCCCATGCCATCGTCGTGTATACCGACATGCCGTTACGACAAGCCCTTCATAAGCCAGAAAAATCAGGGAGACTGATGTATTGGGCAATAGAGCTCGATGAATACGATATTGTGTATGAACCCAGATCATCACTAAAAGGGCAGGCCGTAGCAGATTTTATAGCAGAATTTACTTATCCTGATACCCCCGAGGAGAAAAAGTTGCTCGCTGATCAACCTGTGGATGTTACAGGATCAACAAACACGAGCCCAGACCAACTCCGGTTGGTAAAAGGACGAGTGGATGTTAAAAAATCAACAGACATAAGATCAGACCAACCCCGGTTGGTAAAAGAACTTGTGGATGTAGAAGGATCAACATCGAATTCAGACCAGCTTCGGTTGGTAAAAGAGTGAGAAGAGATGGTCGACGAGGAACGAAAAGTACCAGGGGAGGATGAAAGGAGGCAGCAAATATTTCACCGAGGAACTCTATCAGATAAGAAATTTGAAGACAGGTTACCCATATGGAGATTATATGTAGATGGCTCATCTTGCACAGCAGGTTGTGGGGCAGGAATTGTTTTGAACACCCCAGACGAGATTGACATGGAATATGCCTTGCGATTCCAATTCAAAGCCTCCAATAATGAGGCTGAGTATGAGGCCATGATAGCAGGTCTTAATTTAGCAAAGATTATGGAAGCGCAACAAGTGATGGTATTCAGTGATTCTCAATTGATTATGAATCAGATGATGGGAACATATGCAGTTAAAGGAGAATTAATGGTCAAGTATCACGCCAAGGTAATGGAGTTATTGGCAGAATTTGATGCGATTCAGTTGATCAGAATACCAAGAATGGAGAATGCACGAGTAGACACATTGGCCCGACTAGCATCAGCTACTCGTACCGAGCTGCGAAGAACAATACCAATTGAGGTATTAGAAAGTCGGAGCATAGATGAAGACCTGACGATAAATATTATCACCCTTGATTTAGGGCCATCTTGGATGGATCCCATCAGGGCATATGTTGAAGAAGGCGAATTACCGGAAGATAAGCTCGCTGCCAAGAAATTGAAGTATAAAGCTGCTCGGTATGTACTAACTAATGGTATTTTGTATAGACGAGGAATTATGGCAGGTTTTCAAAGATGTGTACATCCCTCCGAGGTGAAAGAATTGATTGAAGAAATCCATGAAGGATCCTGTGGAGCTCATGTAGCAGGTCGGACACTTTTGCAAAGGGTGATGACTCAAGGATACTACTGGACGACGATGAGGGCTGATTGTATAGCCTATGCTAAGAGATGTGACAAGTGCCAACGTTTTTCGGAGGCTTTCAGCTTGGCCTCCAACTCCTCCTTCTGACGATTTGCTTCGCGCAGAAGTGTCAGCTCTTCCTCAGCTGATTTCAGCTTATTTTCAAGCTCCCCGAAAGTAGTGAGCTTCTCGGAGTATTTCTTGTTCTCGCTCTCCAAGTCCTTCACTTTGTTTCCCAACTGCACCTTCTCTGCTTCAGATGCAACAAATTTCTTCCCCCATACGCCTTTATCCTCGTCGTACTTCTGACGGGATTCCTTCAGAGATTGGGCCAAACCCTGGAATGCATCCTCTACTCCAGACGAGGATCTTGAAGCCTTGAGCGCTTCATCTTTCTTCACAATGGTGTTAAAATAACTCACCAGCTGAAAAAAGAAGGTAGTGATGAGTTAGTGCCGAGATACATATATTGATAGAAGGAAAAATTCAAGATAGAAAGAAACTTACTGAAGCAATGTGACGAGTAGCTAGGGATGTCAGCATATCCCTAGGCATGTTTTCCTCGATGCCTTGGACTTCAGGAATAATCCAAGTCTTTACCGAGCTCATTGCAGAGCTCGGGGGAATGATGGTTGGAACACCAACTCCACTAGTTTGGAGCTGGGGAATGGCTTCAGAAAAATTAACCGAGGAGGATTTCTTCAATCTCCTCAGTGGAACTTCAGCAGTTTCAGCTAAAGAACCTTTAGTGGTGGAAATAGTGATCACTTCCACATAAGTACTTCTCTTGATCGGAGCCATTGGAGGCTTCTCGGCAGCCTTCTGAACAGCAACAGAAGGAACAACATCAATTTTCTTGGTCCCCTTTGGGACTTCAGTCTTATTCCTCTTTCCATCCCCGGCAGAGGAAGTCTTCTCGAAGATAGCAGGAACTCTTCTCTTGCCCATCTTCTGACTTAGAGGAATGTGAGATTCTGGTGAAGATTCCTCGGAAGATGGCAATGGGTCACCAATGCTGACCACAAGACGAGCAGTGAAGGATGATGTGTAGCTCCTGTACTGCAGCAAATATGAAGCAGACCTGATGTGCTCGTCTGCAACTCTTCGATGCAAACTCCAGATATGTTTTAAATGCTTGATATTAACTTTTGTTTCTTTTGGAGTTTTTCTCTTGCTGTCAACTGCAAATAAAAACATAGTGAAATATCAGTCATACATTTTATCAAATACAGTGAAATCATAATTTCAAAAACAAAATAAGATGAAAATAACCTATCCCATTGCCATATGGGGGGCATCTGGGACCCTCATATACTGCATCTCCAACCAGAGGGGCATGTTGCCAATTTTTTATAACTACCCCGTGTTCAAAATAATCCCTGTTGGCATCAGGGAGGTTGACTACTAAGGCCCTATTCAAAAACCTAGTTTTTAAATAAAAAATATTGTCTAAAATAGCCCATCTATAACAGTACATAATCTCAGGAATTCCTATACGAGTTCCATGAGTTTGATTTAACCTATGTACCCTATTAACTATCCTCCATGTGTTGGGGGCTATTTTTACAGGGACAACATCGAAGTACTGACAGAACTCTAAACACAACGGATTTGGTGGAAAAGAAAATCCACATTCAGTAATAAATAGGCTAGGGAACCAATGTCCCTCAGCCAAATAAAAATAACTTGAAGGTTCAGAAAGACTCTCCAAAGTTACCCAAGAAGGAATAGAAAAGTCAGAACGAAACTTCTCAAGAGATTCAACAATATAAACCATGGTGAATAAAAAGAAATGAAGAAGAAGGAAGAAAATCTTACAGGAAAAAATGAGATCTGTTGACAAACAAATGAAGGAGGAAATGAACGCACAAGAGAGAGAGAAGCTTTAGAAAACTCGAAAGCAGAAAATGAAAAGGTAGAAGACGATGGGATTGCCTTTGAAGTTTAAATACTTTGCCTTGGGAACCAGCGAAAGAAATGATTACATAAAAGAAACTATTACGCTACCAGCGGCTAAAAGGACAAAAAGGGCACGAAGATCGAAGCACCTATAAAAATGCAAAAAGGCAGATTCTGCGAATTTGGAAGGAAATTCAAATATGAAGAAAAGGATCCTAAAACCCAGGAAGGCCATTTAATATCGCCATATACCGAGAAAGAATGTTCCATACTCCTCAAAGTTCGAAATATGAAACATTGGGGGCTTCTGTTGATACCAAAATTAGTATGCTGATGTGGACGAATAATAAGAAGACACGTGTTAATCTACGTGGCACAATAGCAACGAGGAAGATTGTTTCCCCGACCAACATACTCACTCCGAGCAACAAGTATACTCCGAGGAACACCAACCCTCCGAGGAACTTTTACCTTCTAAGGAACTCCAATGCTCCGAGGAACTCTTGGACGACGAGCAACTAAGGCGGTTCGAGCTGCACCTCGACCACAGCATTAATTGCCAGATAATCAACAGTTCAACTATTCATTGAATGCTTATCATCTTGACGCGCACGTTTGAAGAACATTAAATGAATTACCCTTTCATATGTGTATCATTTAATGTAACACCCTTTCATGTACAGCCTAAGGGCTATAAATACCTTGTATCACCCACATTCAAGGGGGACCGAAATTTCTTGAGAGCACCTGTAATCGAGAATTCCTAAACACTCAGCTATAACATAACAGTGGACGTAGGCCATTCATATAAGGTTGAACCACTTTAAAATCTTTTGTCTCATTTATTTATCTGTGATTAAATAATTAGAGTAATCTAGTTTTTTACATCAACAGTATACTTAAGGGCAAGCTCCTACAAGTTGTATAGCTAGGATAGCCTAAACATTTTTGGGACGCAGGATGTGTAGGCCTAAGATGAATTGGTTCGGATGATGAATACGATGACTGATTGTATTAAGGTTCACTTTGGGTGAGTGTTGATTTCTAGAGTGAGTTTCTCATGGAGACTCAAGTATGCCGTGGTTACAAGCATAGGTAGTACTAGGAATTTTTTGAACATAATCATAAATAAAGTGGAGACTCGATGTCAGTTGTGTGAAG
Source organism: Sambucus nigra (assembly GCA_949130495.1). NCBI lineage: Eukaryota > Viridiplantae > Streptophyta > Magnoliopsida > Dipsacales > Adoxaceae > Sambucus > Sambucus nigra. Next base: position 304,616,672 of record OX422217.1, on the reverse strand, counting down.
CTCTGGGTTAGCGAAGTGGTGAGTGTTAGAGCATGTTGGATGTTGATCATTTGGTGAAAGCCCCCGTTTGAGGGCGCGAATGTGACTTTAGTATTAGGGACTTCTATAATTTTTTCTTAGAGGATTTTTATGGCTTAGAATATAAGTTAGTGAACCCCATAGGTCTAAGGATTGAGAAGTCGAGAATTTTAAGGATACCCCATGGATGGAAGATTGAAATACCCCACCCTAAAGTTTCATCTATATTCTGTATATATTGTGTTGAAGTGGGGCTTGATGATAATTGTTGAAATCGTGGGTAGAGATTAGAATTTTTAGGAAAAGGATAAGAATGGATCCTTTGAACGAGTGTAGGGCCATTCGAACGATATTCGGATCTTATTAGAAGTAGTGATCAAACGATCTTCGATCAAGATCCCACTGTATCACTTTCAAGGGTTGTTTGAAGGTGGTTAGAAGCCATTGATCGAATGATATGTCCATATCGTTTAAACAAAGTTATGTGTTTCAGGATACCCTTGTGCACTTTCAAACTTAAGACCCTTGATTTGATGAGCTATTAAGCTCTGGCGGGCCCATATTGACAAACTGGAATTTCATGCTAAGGGGGGATTTTATAAGGGATTGTTTGGTTCATTTTGGGACATTTTCAAGAGAGAAGAAGATGAAAGAGGGAGAGAGAGGGTGGAGTATTATTCCACCATTACTGGCTTCTCTCTACCATTCCACCACCATTAACCACCACATTCTTATAGTATTCCACCATATTCAAGCCTACAACATCCATTTTCACCATTGTTGAAGTCGAGTAATGAATTTTGGAGTAAGGTTAGGGGAGTTTGGAGAAGATGAAGATGGAATCTTTAATGGAGGTTGAAGAAAGTTTGAAGGGTTTTTTTCTTGGACACCTAAAAAGGAGCATATAGAGCATTAATGGAGGATGCATTTACTAACCCCTTGAGGGCACATTTGGAGGTGGGGGTTACTCCTCCTACGCCATCTTTTTCACCACCATTTGAAGTTTTTGAGGTGGGAAAATTTATCCTTAGTGTTTAATACTCTATTTGCATAAATATTAGTCTCGTTATCATATTACATAAGTAGAGTGCACATGAATAAATTATGGTTTGTAGTAAATTATTATTAAAGATTTTTATGGAATAAAAATATGGTAAAATGTTATTTTGTTGAAATAAAGGATGAGTACATATTTCTATGTTTTGAAATATAAAAATTGATATTTTTATGAAAATAGTGTATTTTCTGAAAATCTAATGTTGAACATATTATGAAATGAAATGTTGAGAAATGATGTTGATTTCCTAAAATATTTGGTGAAATATATTTCAATATTTCTTCCAAAAAATGGAGATTTTATGAAAAATCAACCTGAAATAAAATGTCCTTTGGGTATTGAAAATTCATTTTTCCAAAGTATTATGCATTTTCTGGAATAAAAAACATGTTTAACCCATCAAATAAGATTTTAGGATTTAAAATCCATCTTCTCATGCATATAAACTTTTAGTATTTGGTTAATAAACATATAAACAAGATTAAAGAAAGTTTTATTAGGTTTTAACATGAAATGATGAAATAAGAAAATTCGACCTTTAAAGTCTATGTAATGGGTGTTGTGATTTGTTGAGAGCGGAAGATTATAAGACTACAAGTGTTATTAAATAAATTGTGTTTTCCTCAAAAAGTTGTCTTGCATGATTAATGATTCTAATATCGAGGAAATAAAGATATTTTTAATTAAGAAGAATATTACTCAAAGGCTAAAAAGGTGTTAAAACATTTAAGATGATAGTGTTGGTAGCTTAATAGTGTTTTGGGAAAATTAGCACTTGTGATAATGGAATAAAGGATGAATTTGGAAACAAGTGCGTAAAATGGTAATTTTATGTAAAGTAAAACATTTTTATGAAAAAATATATTGAAAGGGTATTACAAATGATAGTCCTAATGAACATGACTTTTGGAATAAAATCAAGTTTAAAGTGTATGGGACATGAAACAATGATTTTCAAAGTGTAACGCAGGGTTGGGTGTAACTCCATCTTTTGGCTTTGGCGGGGTAAAAAGGTAAAGTGGTATAATGAGGACATCTGCAAAATGTTAAAACACATTAAAAAGGAACTCGGATGACACGAGGAAAATTAAGAAGGACCTAGAGCCCCAAGGTGAAGTACCCATAACAAATACCAAAGCATAAAGTGGCGTCGCCAATGGTGTGGATCCCATTAAAGTATGCAGTTATTGGAAGATTTTGAGAAAAAGATAAAAGAATAAGTAATATGTCACAAAAAGTGTTGTGTGGTGAAACTTTGTTTTAATAACCTAACTTGAATCAGTTAATAAATGTTTCAGTGAAGGTAAAATGGACAAGTAAATGTGAGATTGATTAATGTCCATAAGGTAAAGAAAAAGGTTAAGTAAGTGAGTAAAAGGGTGGTTAAGCAACCTAAGAGGTTTAACCCATAATTAACATAAGGGTGTATTGTGAAAGATTTTCCAAAGGATAAATAAGTATCTTCTAACACGGTGTTTGCTTTTATTAAAAGGTTGATTTTTTAATGAAAATACTAATATGGATTAGATAAAATGAAAAGGATAATTTCAGTAAAGAAATGGCTTTCGGTCAAACCAGGTGTAGTTGTTTCAACTATATAATCGTATGTGTTAAATAAAGTGAGAAATGGCAAATGAGAAAAAGGAAGTACTTTACAGATTAAGGCGAATTAATATAAATAGATAAGGTTTTTGGAAGTAAAACTATTTCATGCATTATGTATATGCATATGTATGTTTATATATCTGTACAAGGTAGTTGAAAGTGCACTTAGGCATAACGTTTTGGAGTTTTCTTTCTATCGTTCGATTCTATACTGCATTTTGTATATTTTCCACTAAGCATTCGGCTCACTCCCTTGTTTCGTTATGGCAGGTTGGGAGCAGTTTCATATTTTGAGAGATTTAACATGTAAGTATTCTCTTTTATTTCACTTTAGTATCTCTGAATGCTTGGACTCCGGGGTGCGCTCCATGGGTCCCTCACGTAGTTTAATTGGAAACTAGAATCGCATGCCAAGGAAATGAAATGTTAATTAAAATAAAACTGGATTAGCAACGTTATATAGGTTGTTTATTGCAATTCACACCTAACGATTGGGTTACACTGGGTTGGCCACGGGTAAGAGGGTGCTACAGTGGCATGATCATCATTTATCTTCTATATAGTCGCGACAAGCTCATAATCAAACCCCTTCAACTCCTCACCATGGGCTTGGACCAAGCGTTGGATTTTTGGATAAACTTGGGTGACCTAATATTCATTGTTTGTGGCTTACCTTATAGTCGACGTGCATTCTGCTACATTGAGAGAGTCCACAATCCCTTAAAGTTAATATTGGCTTCCTTCTTAGACCTTTCAGTAGCCCCAACCTTAGTGTAGGAATCAAGGCATTGGGCTTGAAAACCATCTTCCGCAAACATTTTCCCAACCTCAAAGGAGATGGACATGGCATATTCCAGCTCAGACTAGCGATTACTTTACACGTCACTACAATTTTTGTAGAGCCCCATGTACTTTGCCCTCTATCTCATTGTTGTCTCATTATCCTAAAGAAAGATAAAAAAAAGTTTTAAGGAAGATACAAAAAATGTCCACATAAAGTAAAAATAGAATAGTGTAGTAACCTACCCTAATGAAGTAGTTAAGTGTATACTCCTCGAGATCCTCCGTGTCTTCATCATAAAACCATGTGAGGTCTTCAGGGTGTGCAACCTACCTAATTAAAAGTTTTGTGGTGTTTGTAGCATCCTAGGGATATTTGGGATAATGATTTCTCTAGTGTGGTGAGGGACATGAATCTCCATTCATCTCCCTCCCCTACGCTGTGGAGTGGGCATATTTGCACTTATAGCAATAGGCATTCCCATAGGCAATTGAGGTATTGAAATATGAAGAGTACTCACTCACCCATGGTTATACCCCCAGTTGGCGAAGATAGACTAACCACAGTTAGGTTAGTAATAGCATCATCATAAATAATTGGAGGGTTTGCGGTTGGAACCTCCACATGTCGGCTAATAGAGGTTATGACAACTTTTGGGGCATCATCTTTTACATAAATTGGGTCAGCATTCTTGTTAGCTTCCCTCTTCCTCGTCTTGCATTTGGACCTATGAAGATCATGATTTAAGTCCTAGACATTGTCCTCTAGCTCATCAAGCTGTGAGAGAAACAAGTCACGATCGATCTCCATGGAAGGGTCACCTTTCACAGTTGTACCTGTAAAGAGAAGAACTAGTTACAAAATAAAAATGAACAACAATTGAAAGAAATTTCAAGTCTAATACCTTCCACAACCTTCATTAGTGGAATGTGGGAGGTGTAATAACAAAGTGTAATTAGTGACCACAAAGTCACTACTTTAGGGATAAAGAAATTCTTGTCAGAAATTAAGATTGTAGTGTCAATTCTCTTCATCTGTTGCCCGGAAGGAGCCAAACCTGCACAAACTATAGTGAAATAAGAATAAAGGCTACAAAATATATAATTTAAATACTACAATAATGTTAAAATTTAGTTAAATACTGCGGCATGTAAAAAGTTAAATTTCCTGGGGGCAACCTTAAGACCGCGATAGCCTGTGAACCTTCTCCCTCTCAGACTCATAAGGTTGTATTTCTCAATTATCATTAGAGATGTAAAATATTTTTTTTCTTCTAATTAATGGTAGGTAAAGGCCTCCCCTTCATGAGGTATCTATCCCCACATCGCAGACATATATAATAGTACCATAGGTTCTCCATATAGTTCCTTTTTGGAACAGTATAAGTAAAAAAACTCAGCGGTTGTGATATCTTTTTTAAAACATTCTTCGAGATCAACAAGGAATATAGGATAGCCCTCTAGACATTAGGATCAAATTGTTCTATGGAAAAATTCATTAATTTAAATATCTTTTTAACTGTCACTAGGGCAACCCTATAAGGAAGGCATGTAGGCCGAGGTAGACCCCGTCGTTAAGGCATGAGGAGTATGACCTTTGCTCCTCAAAAGTGATAGTGAAGATGGTTCCTTACAAATATTCACATGCTTCAACAAGATGGGGAAGCCATTCCTCATTCATAATACAAGATGGTTAAGGGAATCAAGATCCTTTACAAGCTCCGTACCATGACTAGAAGGCCTAGCCTCTGTATTCTTTACCTACACTGCATGAAATTCACTTGTAGTGATCGTGGCGAGACTTTCTACAAGTTGTTGATTGTTGGTTGAGCATGTGTCTTCCTCCGCTCTATGAAAACCCTATGCATACTACATGGTACCCCTATATCTAGAAGATCCTACAAAGTCAGAGTCAATACAGATGCAGGTAAGTCACTCCTTCAGCTTTGAAGCCTATCTTATATTTGAATGTTTTATGTGTAGTACCGCGAATAAAGGCATAACAAAGTGTCTCTTCTAGAAATCTTCCAAATACTCCCAACTATTCCAATGCATATGGTCATGGCAAGAGCCTATAAAAGGAGAGTAGGCTCCACAATTAGTGGTTCACAACCATTATTATTAAAATAAAGGAAGAAGAAACTGCCTCATAAATAAAGGCCATGACATTAGACAAAATTGGGTCAATACAAAACAACAGAAATGGAAATTTAAAAAGTTGTAAAGGTAAAACTAATTCCGCAGGAATGGGGAAAAGACAACAAGGATATTCATTAAAAAAATTAAGATGGAAAAGACAACAAGAATATTCATTATGATTAAAATTATGATGGGGCCATAACCAGCTAGCAAGGGTAAATATAAGTGGTTCATGTTATTTGATCCCCAAGGATCTAATTTATTAAAAAAAATATTAAGTTTTTGGAGAAGCACACCATGAATATTCATTCATCTCCTTGACTAAAACAAAACTAAAACCTAAAAACACTTCATCTGAATCATTTTCTACCCTTTAAAATTTCTAAAAACACATAAATATATTCCAAATATTAAATCAGGTTCAGAAACACAATCCTAACTCTACGCAAACCAAACTCGAAATTAAACTTGCCCAGTGCACCAAATAAAATCAAGAGAAATTCCAAATAAGCATACAATTCACCGTAATCAGTTATATAAGATAAAAATCCTAGACCAAGTAGTTCATCATTTTCAAAACAAAAATCGATTGATATCTCATAATTATGTATGAGAGGTGGTAGAAAATAAGTTTTCATTAGGAATCAAAGAAAAAATCCGAGAGGAAACAAAGAAAACTAACCTGTATTGACAAAAAAGTCGTGTGAAAATGATTTAAATTGCCGAAGAAGAAAATAATTGTCGCTCGAGAATCCCATGGAGAAGTTATCTTAACAATTTGGATAAGCTAATTATGCCACGGTCTCACCTCATTTATATAAGAGGGCGCTGGAAGTCAAATGGAAAGATAGACATCCGCGACATCAGTGGTATAAGGTCGCATCCTCAATTGGAAATGGCAACTTTAGACCAACTCAAACATGGTTGCAGCATAAACAAAGCCCTAACACCAAATATCTTGCCTCTTGGCACTAAGGCTTATGGGCTTAATCATAAACCAAAAATATGTCATCCTATAAACACATGACCCATGGAAAGGAATCCACATAAAGTAGAACAAAGACCATGGACAGGAAGGGTTATGCATGTATGCACATTACTGCGACCTAGGCTTCAGATAGGATGTTGATCCATGTTCCTTGTGCAATAGCTAAATGGGCCATGCCCAAGACTTTGATGGTCCACAACCTCCTACCCCATCATTCGTGAAGTGCCTACCGTAGACATTGACATGTCAGCATAGTACTTGCGAGCTCTCCACCTTCTAGAAAGATTCCATCTGAAAAGTACTTATCCATATATCACGTGAATTGCAGATATGACACTATCACCAAGATTTTATAAATATAAGTCATTACCTCCTCATTTAGTAAGACATTTCTGGAATCTAATCTAAACAAGACTCAACACCTGAGAACATTCTCAACTCACTTGGTCCAATCATCTGAGCCACACCTATTCGTGGACCCTCTATAGCTTATGCTAAAAGGATCTATCCCTTTGAGAATCGATCTTGTATGTTTTTGAATTTATCCTTACCGCTCTCCTTCATGCCTCTAAGTCCGCTAAATCGTATATTACAACATATGAATAATAACAATAGGCCACCAAAATGGACGTAGGCTCATTTTTACTGCCGAAAACTATATATTTTGTGTTTAATCTCTGCATGTCTATTTATTCTATTTTTTATATTTTACATTACGGTTTGTTCATCCGTCCCCTGGGCTTTCAGGTTTCCTTATCTCCTTCTCCATCTCTGGGATTAATGCTCGTGCACGTGAGAGAGAGAGAGAGAGAAAGAGAGAGAGAGAGAGAGAGAGAGAGGTATCGAACCATTCCAATGTATGCTTCGACCATTGTCGATGTTGGGTGATGTAAAGAGATAGAGTCGCTAACCAATTTTGTACAAAATAGGTAAAAGAACATGTTGTTTTCTCGACAGAACAACTTTAAAGACAATCTTATGCTTGTGAAACTAATTAGCTTAGAGGTTTTGGGGCTATGTTACAGAATAGGAAGGTGTTGGGCACTCATCCCACCCTTTCGGTCTCTCATGGGCTTATGTTACTATTTTACTTAATTTCTACGTCATGTGTTTATGCATGTATATAGAAGTGCATATCAGACTCACTCGACTCACATCATGGAAAAGATGGAGTGAAGTCATCCATAGGAATGTTCCCAAAATAATAATTAAAAAAATATGATGTCTGTGCTTATCGATATATTGATCATTCTGATGAAATGATAATATGTGTTATATAAGATGCAAGTATGAGTCACTAGTATGATATATATGAATGAAAGAACAAGAAATGGGAAAATAGGAAAATAGGACTCGAGTCTCAGGTTTTATCCCAAGACGCCTTCGTAGCCTATAAAGGCATCAAAGTCCACGTAGTTTGCATGTGAAGCAAGGGTGGGGTTTATCCCATAAATTCAAATGGGAATTTTATTAAATGTGTGCATAAGAAAAAAGTGTTTTTAGTTTTCAGAGAATGTAGCGACAAATCCCGTTGGAATTTATTGGTGTAACCCTATTTTTCTTGTTTGGGTTTTTATAAAAAATATATTATGTGAAATATTAATAATAAAGGAATGGAAATTAACATGTCTATGATCTAAAATAAAATCTAAATTAAGAACTTATATAACTAATGCAAAAATAAGAAATTTAAAGAGAAAGAATAATGTTTGTACCTTCTTTGGAGACTTGGAGATTGATCTTGATACTTGATGAGCTTCGTTGCAAGTGAATGAAGAATCTAGGAGCAATTTTGATAAATTAGGTGTGAAAGTAATGGGAATGAAAGGATTTCAAACAAGGAAACCTCGCTGACTTAAGAATAATATTGCTAAAATCACTGAAGTTGATGTTTCTGAGGTGCTTTGGATGGTGAGCTCATGCTCTACTTACATAGCCTTAGGGGACTACTGATCATCATTATCCTTATCCAGATATCAGCAGGTAACCTTAGACACGTTGCTGATTGGCTAGGAAGTGGACCTGTCAATTGGTAGTCTCGTGCAGATTTTTTTGAAAAAAGGTCAAAAAATGCAATCCATAAGTCCAAATCGTGCGCGGATAATACCGTTGGAAAGTTTATTCAAAGAACTTTGAGAATCCTTTGGCTTCTCCTGGGTCTGAGAGTTGACTTTGGGTCAAACGGGGCCCGGAACTGGCCTTCAGTCCTTTGGATAAGAGATCGACGAATGACGATGGAACGTTCGACCAAACTGTATGTCTAAATCGTGCACGGGGTAGACCATTGGAAAGGTTATATAAGGAACTAAGATGTTGAGAAGAGCTTCACTCATTTTGAAGAGCTCACTTTAGTCAAATGGGGCTGGAAAGCACCCGATGACCTTTCAAAGTAAAACAGATCATTTGTCCATGCTATAAGGATGATTCGCACATGGGGTAGACTATTGGAACGAGTGTTCAGTGCCCTTCGAAGATTCATTTAATGTCATTTGAACTGAAGAGTTGATTTTGGTAAATGGATCCCATGAAGCTCCGTATTAGTTTTGGGGTAAAATAGATCACTTATTCGAATCGTTATGTCATTCCATAAATGGGGCGGACAATTGGAAAGGGGTTTCAGTTCCCTTCGAAGATCCATTTATATTTTTCTCTGAGAATGTAGTTTACCGAATTCAAATGGGGCTCGAGAGCATTTGATGGCCTCTATATTGATACTCGGAGTATAACCTAGGCATTATAGTGAATTGGGGATGTGTTAGGGACCTAAGACGCGACTTGAGGGGGTACTAGAATATGGTGTCTCAAGATCCGCTCGATGGGTGAGATTGGAACAAGTGAAAGTCATCAAATAGACACCACATGATGTTTCGAGAAAGAGGTCAATTATATTCATCGAAGGGATGATGATGACTGTTTTAGAGGGTCAAGGCCTATTCTGAGGACCTAAGTTAATGCTAAGGATTGATGATTTTGTGGGTCGAGGTCAATTCTGAGGACCTTAAGTTAGGTTGACAAATTTTGCAGGTCGAGGTCAATTCTAAGGACCTAAAGTGATGGCAACCAATTCTATGGGACGATATCAAGTCTGAGGACCTAAAGTAGTCATGACCAATTCTATAGGTCGAGGTCAATTCCGAGGACCTAAAGTAGGGGCAATCAATTATACGGGTTAAGGTCAATTCTGTGAACCTAAAGTATGGGCATCCTATTTTGCAGGTTGAGGTCAATTCTGCAGGCCTAAAGTAGAGGCGACAAATTCTACTGGTCGAGGCCAATTTTGCGGGTCGAGGCCAATTCTGTGGGCCTATAGTAGGGTGACAAATTATGTGGGTCAATGCGAATTCTGTGGGCCTAAAGTAGGGGGCCAATTTTGTTGATGGAGGTCAATTTTGTGAACCCAAAGTTTGGTCAACCAATTCTGCGGGTCAAGTCCAATTATCCGGGCGTAATGTTGTGGTGACCAATCTGCGTGTCAAAGTCAATTCTAATGACCTAAAGTTGTGCTTCCTTTTTAGTCTTTAATTTTCCCCTTTCGAGACTCTACTGGAGAAGAGATATCTAGAAAGGGAGATGAAATTCTTATGGTGGATGGATCGACGTAAACTTTAGACTAGAGATTCCACGGGGGAAAGAATTGATGATTTAAGGTTTTTGGATTCCGTTGGGGAATGTGTTCCTTTAAGACACTATCGGGGATAGATATCCAACTAGCTTATAGCTCCACTGGGAAGTTGGATTTGGATGTTCCACTTGAGAATTTGTAGTGAAATCGAGGGATGAAAACTTATCGTTCTGGGGTTGGGGATAAAAATGTGGCTTTAATTCGGGGGAAGGATTTGGGGAGTTTGAAAAATTGTTTTCTTCGTGAAGAAATGTTCCAATATTTATTTGGTATTTTGAGGAATTTTCATTGAATTTTTTAGCATTTGGGATTTTGGGGGAAGTGCGACCCACATGGCATGGTTGGGTGTCGACGATTGGGTGAACCTAGATTGGCTAGCTAAGGTGCTCTTGGCATTGGGAAAATAAAATTCCATCGAGTTCCTTGATCCAATTGTTTATGATTGCACTCTCCTGCGTGAGCCTGTGCACCACCATTGATCTAGGGTGAGGAATCCAAGTGGCTACATAAGTATGACGACCTTTGACATTCTTTTTCTTTGTTTCTTCTTTTATTTCCTTGAGTTGACAAAATGTTTCATTATTTTGGCAGACTGACATAGCTTCAACGATCTTTTATTCCCGGGGGATGACGGGATTTAAAGATGTGTGGGAGCACCTTCTGGATGTTATGAACTGGGTAGTTTCTTTTGCTAGTTTTGGATGTTATGCACCTTCTAGATGTTATGCACTTTGCATCTACTTAGGATGAGATACCATTCTCTACAGGTATTCTATGCACTCTGGGGGAGAGGTGTTAGGACACTAGCCACACCATTAATTTTGCATTTGGGGATATGACGGTGACTCCCATTGATGTCCAACAACTACTGGGATTGATTTTAAGGGTTGCCATATTGAGGTGGATCAATGTTTGAGGGTGACACTTAGGTAAATTATGGATGAATTGGGAGATGTGTAAAGACTTAGTCTTTGAGGATTCTATCTGCATTTTATGCTCTGTATGAGATTCTATTGAACCGGAGGATTGATTAGACAAACGGGCTTCAAGTGTGGCAGACGAACCATTTATTTATTCTTCTATTATTGGGGGGTTTCTTTGTTGCGTCGTGTAACAATATTGTCCACAAATAGTTTCACCATTTTTAGGGTATTTTATAATATCCCTCTATATGAATAGGGGAGAATGAATTTGGTGACCCTTTATTCTTCTTTGGATGATTTTATTCGGTGTTGTCTGCAGAGTTTTACTGGGGCCACGTATCTTTTGGAGGTAATTCTCTCATTTCTCTTTATGTATATTCTTGCATTTCCATCTGATTTTTTCTGCTTACTGACTTTTGTCCTTTCTGCTGACGTGATTTTATTGGGTGGTCGGGCTCAATGCCCATTTGATAGGTTTACATGATGAGGAGGTGGGAGAATTTTACCGGATGTACCGGTAGAGGAAGTCCAACCGGTAGTAGAAGCAATCTCATTCTTCATCGCCAATGCGTCAAGCCTTGAACACCCTGACCAACGACTAATTTATTCCTTTTTCTTTTGAATAGTTTTTTGAAATTTTCTCTGTTTTCATGATTATTCATCATTTTTGGGAATTGCAAGTGACTTTATATTATTAGAGGGCGATAATACAGTATACGGGGTTGACAGGGGTGAACGCGTAAATACACCGGTTGGTGTCACACGAGTTTGGCTACTCCTGATATTTGGGGAGATAGTGGTCTGACAGATCGTGGAGGATGAGGTGCTGGTCCCAGTGGAGGATCTACCATTGTATATGAGGCGGATGAGGGAGATGTCAGAGGATACTAGTTTGGTGGCGATGGTTGGCGATCCATATTCTTCGTAGATGGATATGGTGGTGAGTTATGACTACCTAGACTTTGCGATGAGTTGGCCGATGCCTTCTGGTATCTATGATGTGGTGAACATGCCTCCGTGTCCTATGACTTCAGGAAGGGGTACGAGTCGGTCGGTAGGGTATTCCCCCAGCACAAGTGGTGCGTCATCGTCAGCATCAGCAACGAAGGTTCCATTTATTCAGATCTCTCCTCCTTTGTATAATTTTTTATTGGCTGGAGGAGTATCGGGACACATGCAACACTGCACTAATACGATCAATTCGGGGGTGTTGGGGCTGATAGAGAATGTCCTTCAGTCCGATACATACCTCTTTTTCTTATTTATACTGTCTTATTTGCCTTTTGTTTTTTTCGTTTTACTTGCAGCATGTCCAAGTGTTAACTACTTGGCTCTGGGCCATCCGGGACTGGGTGGCTTCGGGGACTACCCACATCAGGGACTCAGTCCTAGTTCATTTGTATCTTTTGTCATTTGCTACATCGAAGGACGGATTAGGATCGGGGAGCATAGGTTTCAAAACTCTCTGCCTTAGGAAGCATACTCGCCGTAGGGATGGGGGTATTAGAGAAAGTGATGAGATCTTGGAATTTTTGAGTTGGGTCCAGTTGTCTATTTTACTTTTTCTATTTTTCTGCTTTCCTGAAAAATGTAATGAATCAATTGGCAACATATAAAATGAAAATAGATTTTTATTTATCTTTGCATTTAAATGAGTTAATCTGCATGCACTTTTTACTTTATTGTTGCGACCATAAAAAGGATGGGATATTAAAATAACTCAATAGAAAATTTATAAGAAAAAGCAACCCAGATTTTTTGAAATGAAGATTTGTTTTTGGGATTTTTGATTTTGACAAAAAAGGAAAGATGGAATTTTCTAAAATAAGTGGCGTACCGATCGGTATAACCCTTGTCCTTCCCATCGAAATGTGAGTCCAGTTAAATCACCTTAAGGCTATGATTGCAGTTTTTGCAGCTTCAAAGTACTTAGTGAGGTCATCATTTATTCGAGTTACTCAAATTTCTTGCCTTTGGACAAGGTTTCAATGTATAAATGGGGGTAAGGCGGTGAGGTTTTATCACCCATTCTAATTTTCTCTTCCTTTTTACTTATTTCTTGCCTTCTATCTCGTTATTTCCCAAAATGACCCTTCCTATGAGTGGAGGATTTTCTTCAAATCTCAAGAATTTGGAATCTATATGTATGTAAAATATAGATTCTGATTCTTTTAACTTGCCCCGTGTCTCTTTGTGGCACAATAGGCCCATCGACTGGAACATGCTGGCAGCGGTATCACAATTTTGGTATCCTGAGGATCATGTTTTTCGCTTGGGCTTGGTCGAGGTATATTTGAACTATGAGCAGTTTTTCAGCTATGTCGGTGGTTAATCCCAGTGTGGCGATGACCATGCCTAAATTATCTTTATCTCCTTGAGAGCTATTAGCAAGATTTTTACATATCTCCTTCGACAACTCGACCATTGGTCACCGTGGGAATGATTTCTCTCCTAATTGTCCTATATTCGGTGCGCTTATGGGATTTCAATGATGTGGGCCATGCTATAGCTGTTGCCCTGGTCTTAACTTTGAAACTAGTGCTGGTGATCGAGGACCTAATGATGAACCCTGAACTAGCTGCGAATATAGTGTTGATGTCATATCATTGCAATCCTACATCAATCATATCAGTAAAGGCCCTAAATAGTCTACATTCTTCATGGAAAGGCCGTTCTGATTTTGTTAGAGGAAGCCCGATTATGCTCTTTATGTAACTGGCTGAGAGATTCTATTTGGCGATCCCCCTGAATATCCATTGGCAGTTGTGTTGAATTTTTTCACTCATTATTTCGTCGGCTTTGTCCAATCCATAGAGAACTGGGTAAACTAGTTTATGGAGCACGAAGCTCGATGTCTACGATAGTCGGTGCTGTGGTCGACCGATTTGCAGCCCATTTTGTAAATTGGGGAATACTGGTAAGATTAATTAGTTATCCTTCGAAAGACTTCATTGTATTTCCCTTTTTGATCTTTCATGAAGTCGGATGGGAGAAATTATGCCTTCCTGTTCCCTAGATTTCTTTCTTGTAGTGTATTTGACTGAAAGCTTGCACATGCAGTTAGGTTCTCTATGGGAGAATTTTCTATCGTCAACCGATCCTTCCCAATATGCTGGTAGTTTGGCATGTTTTTATAGATTATATAAAATGGTTGTAGAAGAGGGTAATGGCTAAGACCTTGGCAGAGGAGACCGAACAGAGATTGTTCATCATGTTTGACACTATGGAGTGGTCATAGTTATTTTCTATAGGTTGGTTTGGGCTTATCGCTCCATGGAGCGCTTTCGGCATACTAATCGAGCAGAGGAAGCTTAATGGACTCAAAGAGCAAATGATGATGGGACTGGGTTTCTGACAACTTCGTATAGGGTCCTTTGTGAAGCTAGTGTTTGGTTGTGAATCTTTTGTGATGGATATATAATTGGTTGGGTTTATTTTTAATTTTTTTGGGGAATAAATCTGGGATGGTTTGGTTAGTTTTATTCTAGGGAGAGTTTGGTTTGATTTGTTTTAGGATAGTTTGGTTATCCGGGGAGGGGGGTAGTTGTTTGACTCCTACACTAATATTTCGTGTAAATGTACTAATTTTTCCCGTTTATGGAATAAAAAATGATTTGAATTATATTGTTGTGCCTATTAGGAGTTTTGCATTTAAACTATCTATACCAATCTTTAAGGAATACATAATCCCTTTGTTCATATAAATGATAAAATGAATTGTTGTTCTCGAAGGTAAGGAAAGAATTGCATTTTGTGAAAAAGAAAGGGACTGTGCCTATGTAAAGCGTATGAGCTGCCTACGTACCTCTGGGATTTTGAATTTTTTTTTGATTTTTCATTTTAAAAGAAAAAGGGTTTTAGAGGATCACACCCCACGTAGTTCTGAGTAGAAGGAAATGAAGATTTTTTTTCAGAATAGAAGGGGGGTAAAAGGAGTCATAGCACGCCGAGATTTTGGACTACGAGAAAAATTCCTTAAGACGATCGAGGTTTGTCGGACGGGTAATATCTTCTCCGTCAAGGTCAGTGAGAATAGCGGGGCCATCAAACATGATCTTCTTCATGATGTAGGGGCCACTCCCATTTTGCTTGAATTTGCCTCTGGGTCCCAAACGGGTTCTATGATTTTTATGAGGGCTAAGTCTCCTTATCGAATGATGTTGTCCTTAACTTTATCATTGAATGAATGCACTATCCAGTGATGGTATCCTTGTATATGATATAGAGCCTTTAGCCTCCTTTCGTCTAAGAGTGACAATTCATCAAAATGCCACTGAAGCCAGTCCTCCTCACAGACTTTGCTCTCCAACATAATGGGTAATGAATGTATTTATGGTTCAATAGGTAGGACTGCTTCCATTCTTTTTACAAGAGGGTAAGGGGTAGTGTCAATATATGTTCGGACTGAAGTGCAATAGCCCTAGAGGGTGTAAGGGATCCGATCGACTCAATCTCGATAACTCTCGATCATCTTGATGATCACTATTTTAAGGTTTTAGTTAGAAGCTTCAATGGCATCTTTGGTTTGTTATCAGTATAGGGAAGATTTTTGTCTCTGAATCCCGTACTTTTCGACCAATTCTGTCACATGTTCCTTGAAATGTAGCCCATTATCTGATACTAGCTTTTGTGCAACTCTGTAGCAGTAGATGATGTTATTTCAGATGAACATGGCTACCTTTTTGGCAGTTAGCACTACGTATGACTCGGATTCTACCCATTTGGTGAAGTAATCAATGGCAACAAGGATGAACTCATGCCCATTGGAGTCTTTGGGTATGACTTTCCCTATGATATCAATACCGCATATGGAGAAAAACTAGGGAGAAGTCATATTGTATAATTATCGCAGAGGCAAGTGCTTAAGATCTAGAAATTATTGGCATCTAAGCCATCTCCGAACATAGGCAGTGCAATTATGAACCATGGTGGTCCAATAGTTCCCATGTCGAATAATATTCATGGTGATCATATGGCCATTTATGTGGGGTATGCATTCCCTACTATGGATCTTCTGCATCATTTCTTCAATGTCAGCCCCTACGATGGACTGCAAATGGATTCCATCGAAGTTTGTCTTAACTAGTATTTTTATCATAGATAGTGTATTCGGCAACCAATTTGCGAAGGGTAGTTCACTCTTTCTTGTTGGCATCTGAGTGGTACCTACAATTCTTGAGGAGGAACCAAATGTCATAGTACTCGGCCTTATCATAATATTCATTTATGACGAGCTCAATATCGTAGGAGTGGGTCGGTTTAGCTTATTTTTGGATTGGGAAATATGGCATCGTTATTCCCTCAGCAATGTCTACTGTGGAGTCTAAGATAGCAAGGGCATTGACTAAGTTGTTCCTTGCTCCGAGAAAGTAATGAAAGGTGATATCTCAGAACTACGAGGACAACTCTTTTAAGTGGGTGTGGAAGGGTAAGAGTTTTTTGTCTTTGACTTTCGATCTTCTAAGAACCTAGCGAATGATGAGGGAAGAGTTATCGTAGACATCTAGGCATTAGATACCATTCTCGATAGAGACGTTGAGGCCTATGGTGCATCCCTTGTATTCGGTCATACTATCAATGCAAGGAAAATCTAACTTGATGGAAATGGGAGTGTGAGAGTCATCATGGGCAATCCGGAGTATCCCAATGTCATATCCTTCTTTTCTGGTAGCGCCGTTAAAGAACATTTTGCCATTAGAGGTCTTCCCAAGAGGTGCAAAGGATATCTTCATTAGAGAACTCGGAGATCCAAACATCAACTTCTTCCATGGGGTAGTCACTAAGGTAGTCATAGATGGCTCTTCCTTTCATGGCTTTCTGCGTGACATGCATAATATCAAACTCATCGAACAACATCAACCATTAGGCCATTCGGCTAGACAAGGTAGGTTTCTCAAGAAAGTATTTGATAGGATCCATTCGGGACATAAGTCTGATGGTAAAATAGAGCATGTAGTGTCGTAATTTTTGAGTTACCCAAACAAGGGGACACATGCTCTCTCTAAGGCAGTTTAGTCGACTTCGTACCTGAAAAATTTGCAACCGTCGTAGTAAATGGCCCTTTTTATGGGATTATTCAAGGTATTGGGGTAGTAAAGCCCGAGTTGCAGTGTCGTTACGATCAAGTATAGGAGTAGATGGAGACCAGGCTGTAGTGGCACGAGTATTGGAGGTCGGGTAAGGTACAACTTCATTCGATCAAAGAAATCCTGACAAGCCTCACTACGGACTTTGGTGGTGTCTTCTTGTAGGAATTTAAATATGGGTTAACAAATATAAATAAACTGATTGGTGACTCGACTTATATAGTTTAATTTTCCCAAGTATCCCCGCACTTCCTTCTCTATTAGGGGTGGTGGAATTTCGAGTATGGATTTCAGTTTGGCAGGATCTTTTTCAATATCTCTCTCTCTCCCTTTTTAACCGTGAATCTAAAAAAATTTCCTTTAGTGATGCCAAAGAGACATTTACGTGGGTTAAGTCGCATCTGATATCGCTATAGTCGTTCAAAGAGTTTTCGGAGGGCGGGAACATGACCTTCAATAGTCATAGACTTAATGATCATATCATCTACATGGACCTCGCCCTCTTTGTGTATCAAATCATGCAAGATGGTTGTGGTTATCCTTTGGTAGGTATCCCCTTAGTTTTTGAGATGGAATGGCATAACAATGTAACAGAAGGTTCCCCAAGGGGTGATGAATGAGATTTTATCTTTACGATCAGGGTGCATATTGATCTGAGTATATTCGATAAACCCATCGACAAATGACTTGAGAGCGTAATTTGTCGTGTTGTCCACAATAATGTCGGTATTGAGTAGTGGGTACTCATCTATTGGAGATGCTTTGTCCAAATCCCGGTATTCAACACACATACATACTTTTCATCCTGATTTTTTCACGGGTATAATATTGGCTAGCCATGTGGGATATTTGATCACCCAAATAAAGCCTACATTAAACTCTTTGACCACCTCCTCTTTAACATTGAGCGACTACTTTGTGCAGAGCTTTCAGAGTTTCTATTTGATCGATTTTCCTTTTGAGAGAGTTGGAATCTCATGCTGAGCGTTCTCAAGACCGATTCCAGGCGTGTCATCGTAGGACCATGCAAAGAGGCCCACAAATTCATTTCTTCTAATTGTTTAGGCTCATGCTTATTAATGGTGGACCCTATCCTAATCTACCACAATTGGATACTAGAATCGAGATTGATAATAACAGTTTAATCTTTATTAATTTGAACGCGATTATGTTTTTTTATTATTAACCTTAATAAAATCATTTAAGAATTGTTCATTTGCAAAATCATCATCATCAAGAGTTTTACTATAATCACGACAATTAATATAAAGAAGAATAAGATACTCAAAATCTTCATTTATTTCATTCTTAGTAAAAATAGCATTAAGAACCTCGTGAAAGGAGGCCTTTATTACTTTATTATCAGAAAAAAACATGAATAACAAAAGATGAAGAGATAGGATAAACATTTGAGTTGGGCTGCATTTCATCAGGTGGAACTAGTATAACATTCTAGTTGAGGAGGGGTTCATTAGTGGCCTTAATCAGGATTAACGGATCTAACAATATAGCATTTGAGTGGATCATGAAGAGTGCCATCCCCAATATTAATAGATTGAATAAGTCCTGGGAGTCACTTCCTTTGAAAACCTCGATAACAATTGTAGCTTTCTCGATGAGAGGTTGCACATGATGTTGGGAGTCCTTGCCCAAAGAAAAACTATCTTGAAAAAAGATATCAATCCTTGGCATCATCTTCCTATCCACATTATCATACCATGGTTCGAGAAAGACACAAAATGAAAAATCTTCACCCTCTTTCAAGAATCTTCTATTCAAGGAATCCCCCAAAATAGTCTTGGCATTTTCTAATTTCCTCTTAAATCGGGGTTAGCAGAGCATTCTGAGTTCATCTTATGATGGTTGATAACCCAGGACGCATGGAGGAATGGAATTTTTCAGTACTATGGGCTCAAGGATCCCCTATTGTCATCGTCCCAGGCCTAGTCTAGGAATGAAGTTCATATTTTTTAACCTTTGTATCACATTAGCATTGTGATCAGGTTTATGCTCTAGACATACTCAGCCTGTGAAATCATCACCTGATGAGATTGGTTGTGGATCAGCTAGAAATCTACAGATAAGTATGACAGTCTCCCCATATTGAATTTCTAGAACCAGATTACCAGTTCATGCATTCTCACTCTTATCATTATCAACCCAAGATGGTGATAACCTGCCCCTTTGCGAAAAATTATAGTTTCTAATAGAGGGAGGAACATACCTCTTGATGCTGTGAAGCCACGATCGACCAATCAATATATTGAAACAATCAGGTATGTCAATAACTTAAAACTCAATAACGGGATTTATAGGGCCAACATCTATTCTGAGTGTTATGGATCCCATCACCTCTCAACGAGTGTTGTCATAGGCACAAACTACAGTGGAAGTTTGAGCAAGGTTTGTTACTTTCAAACCTAGGTAGTTGAAGGTTCTTAATGGGTAAACATTAAGTGTTGATCTATTGTTGAAGAGTTAGAGCATTACTATCTTACCCATCATCTCAATTGAGAATTTCATATCACAGTTATGATTAGGATCAAACTTTGGGATTTCTTCTTCAGAAAAAGAAAGAAATTTGGTAGAGGTTTAGGACCCTACCAGGTTCACGACTTCTTCTGGAGTGGTGGAAGGAGGGATTATGGGCTCGATAAGTAATTTTATGAAATCATTTTGGTGTAGTTGGGAATAAATAAAGAGTTCCCACAAGGTGATGTTGGCCAGAGTTTTCTTACACTAGTCGATGATCTTGCTTTCCTTTATGGTTATTTCTAGCATGGGGAATTTTTTGACAACTGCCTTTCCATTATCTATCCCCGCTGATGGAGGATTCAGACTCTGACAGTGTCTCCCAGATCTTATCATATAGTTCATAGATTAAGGTAATAAAAAAAACATCGTTTCTTCATTTATTTTGGGATGTTTGGCCACTTTGTTGATTTCCCGTAGGAGATCTTCAAAATATATCATCCCACACACACTCATTACTGAACTAACATTTTCTTGGATTGCTTTTGTGGCCATCTTGATTCGAGATTGGGTAGCTCGGAGAGGTATCACATCCCGCTTGGGGGTGCTTCGATCGTCGTCGGTGTGGGGTAATTGGAAGGATATAGAGTCGCCAATCTATTTTTCTCAAAATATAAAAAAGAACATGTCACTGCCTCGAGAGTACAACATCAAAGACAAACTTATGAATACAAAACCAATATTTCAGAGGGTTCGGGGGCTAAGTTACGGAATGGGAAGGTGTTAGGCACCCATCCCTCCCTTTCGGTCTCTTATGGGCTTGTGTTATTATTTCCTTTATTTCTCGGTGAAATGCGCGTGCATGTATATATAATGGAGATAGGAATCACTCAACTCATATAATGGAAAAGATAGAGTGAAATCATCCAGAGGAATGTTCCTAAAGATATATACTGGAGAGAGAAAGAGAGAGAGAGTATGATTTATGAGCCTTTCACGATTTTGACCACTATAGGGAAATGACAACATATGTCGGCTGGAGTGCTAACAAAGAATTACGAAGATATAATAATCCAAAAATATGATGAAATATAGGATTAGAGATCTTACGAAAATTAGAAAATCAGAAGTTGGACTCGAGTCTCGGGTATTAATTCGAAATGCCAATGTTACCTATAAAGGCATCAAAGTCCACGTAGTTTGCATGAGGCATAAGCTTGGGGTGTAATCCCATAGATTCGAATGAGATTTTATAATAAAAGTGTGTGCGAAAAAAAGAGTTTTAGTTTTGAAAAATAGTGAAAGATGAATTCGTTCGGAATTTATGTGCATAACCCTCTTTATTTTATTTTGGGTTTTTCGTAGAAAATAAAGTATCTACAATATACTAGTAAACATGTACATATTAATATGTAGATAAGAAATTCAAAGAGAAAAGGGAAGGATTTGGACCTTCTTTGAAAAATGATATCTTGACAATCATTTTTGATGAACTGCCTTGATGCTTGATATGAATATTGAACGAGATCTTGCCAAATTGGGTATGAAAATGATGGGAATGTGAACATGGATATAATAGTACATAAGGGAACTTCGTTGATTGAGAAAATGTTGCTAAAATCGGTGATGTCATTCCCACCTTTTATAGGGTCAGGAGGTTGAAGATATCCATGGCCCTGGTCCTGCCAATCGGCAGGTGACCCTGGGCACACTACCGATAAGCAAGGTCTGGGACCTGCCAATTTGTAGTCTCATACAAATTTATTTGGAAAAACGGACGTAGAACATAATCATTTGATCCAAATTATGCATGGATAATACCATTAGAAAGGTAATTCAGAGACCTTTAAGAGTCCTTTGGACCATTCCCGGGTCCACGAGTTGACTTTGGGTCAAATGTGGCTCGAGAGCGCACATCGGTCCTTTGGACAGGGGATCGTCGGACGCAAAAGAATCGTTTGTTCATATGGTAAGTCAGAATCATGCAAAGGGAATACCGATGGAAAGGTCGGGAGATGAACTTAAATATTCTAATGAGTTTCTCTTGGTTCAGACAATTGACCTTGGTCAACCGGGGGGCGAAAGCACCTAGTGACCTGTTGGAGTAAAATGGATAATTTTTCCATACCGTAAGTCAGAATCATATAGGGGGCGGACCATTAGAAAGGGTATTTAGTGCCCCTCTAAGATTCATTCGGTATCGGTCGAGTTGAATATTTTACTTTGGCCAAACGGAGTTCGAGAGCACCCAATGGCCTCTAGATTAGTCTTAGGGGAAAATAGATTGTTCATCCAGACGGTTATGCCGTTTTGCACACAAGGTAAACCGTTGGAAAGGGTTTTTAGTGCCCTTCAATGATTCAAAGAGATTTCACTCTAATGATGAAGTTTATTAGGGTGAAATTGGGGCTTGAGAGAACCTTATGGCTTCTAAATCAGTTCTTGACAGTATAATGGTCTGCCTATCCGGACTGTTATGTTGATTCACGCATGAGGTGGACTGTTGGAAAGGGTTATTAGTGCCCTTGGAAGAATCAAAGAGATTTGTTTCTGATGATAGGGTTAATCGAAGTCAAAGAGGGACCTGGAGTGCCCGATGGCCTCTAGATTGGTACTCAAAGTATGACCTAGGGTTTGTGGTGAGTTGAGGAGGTGCTAGGGACCTAAGGAGAGACTTGGGGGGGTCCTAGAATGTGGTGTCCATAGGTTCCTCATCTCATCTATCAAAATTGTCCCCCCATACAGTGGCAATGATATCGTCTTTCCATGATAAATGAATGCATTCCACAACCTCAACGGATTCTTCATATAGATCCTGCCACTCAACGGGGAGGTGCAGAAGTAAAGGGACCAACCACCCTCGTAGCATTAAAGAATTGAGTAACTCAAATATACTGAAAATCTCATTGGTTTATTGGAACAAGCCTGTCATTATTTGTACTACATCGTCTATACTAACTTTCTCAATGGGTGCCACCCAATTATCTGACTCTTGATCCCACTTAGGGGCTTCTATGAACAGGATGTTGAACTTATGACACTTAATAGTCATTTCAGAAGGCAATTTTAACCCAAACTCTATAAGTTGGTTCACTACTACTGGGAATTCCATGTCTTTCCCTTTGGACGAGGTACGAATGACAATACATGCTCTTCTGGGAAGTGACAAAGCTTGATCGCCAAAACATAGAGGCTGGAAAAGAAAATATGGGCAGACTTTAAGAGGTTCGGGATAAAATATGGGTATTATGGGGGCTTTACTAGATATAATCTAGGTAGATGGATTGATTTTTGGGTCATTTTCGAAGAAGATTTCATTTATATGGTTTAGAAGTGGATTGTGAGTGGTGTTTGGGTTAGGATTGGACGGTGGGGCGATGACACCCCGGTCAATCAAACCTTGTATTTCATTTCAGAGATGGAAGCACTGATCAGTGGTATGTCAAGTAAATTAGTGAAAATCAGAATGGGTGTAGGGTTTGAAATTTTTAGGAAGTGGGTTTGGTAGTGGATGAGGGTCCAAAGGTTTGATGAGATTTTGGCTCAGCAAGGCCTGGTAGACATTAGAGAGGGGAGAATAAAGCTCAGTGTACTCTTTTTTTACTCGATTAGCATGACTTTTTGTCCCCCAAGAGGTAGCAATATATGATTTGTTATTTATGGTAGAGATTGTAGTAGGCTAGTGATATTTTCTTAGAGTAAGCTGTCCGAATATTTTCTTTGGCTTGGCTTATGTCTTGGTAATACTTTCTTCAATATCCATGACTGCTTCCTGGAGGGATCAAAAATATGGGTAATACCATCCTACCATCATATCTTGGATATGGGGTAAGAACTTTTTTTCATAATACTAACTTACTCATCTTCGAAAGTCCGGTTGGTTATAGTAGTCGCTTTCTCTATCAACCTTGTTATGAAACTACTGATAGTTTCGTTGGGGGTTTTCTTGAGATGTTATAAACCACGGTATATGAACTCCAACTCCTTGTTGTATTTCTACTGCAACATGAATTCATGAGAAATATCCTCCCAACTGAAAATTTTGGATTCCTCGAGGGATAGATATTAGCAAAGAGGGTTATCCTTCAAAGTATGTTTGAACAAATGGGCCACTATTTCTTCAGAGGCCCCTAGGAGAGTCATGGCTCGGTGGTAGCTACGAAGATGAGCAATTTGGGGGATCTATACCCTCTAACTTACTAATGTTAGGCATCTTGAAATTTTTCAACAACCTTGCTTTAGGGTAGGGAGACATATGGGTGTAATCCATATAATTCCAAAACATTTGGGCTTGGTCAAACTTCTTGGTTAACAGCTTACGGTCCTCTTTGAACATGTTTCGATTAATAGGTACTAGAAAGTTATCCCTTGGTTGGGCAAGGTTTGGCATAGGTAGCTGAGCTAGTTGGGGTCCATTGGCAGGAAGGACGCGTGCAACATGCTAATATTCTTTCGGGACCTAAATAGGCTGAGTTGCGAGTGTACCCATAACGCGAGGGAAGAGGGCCTCGAGCTCTTCTCTTTAGGTATATGGACTTGGTTTTTCTACCTCTAGTGAACCTCTATTTGAAGGTTGTTAATGTTGATGATAAGTTGGACTTGGGCCGTCATTAAATCGTGTTGCACATTTGGTACCTTGTCTACATTTTCCGTAGAGGGTTGGTGAAGGTGGTTTTCTAACTTGGAGGAAATAGCGAAAGAACTAATGGAGTTTTAGGGAGGTCTGACAGAATACCGAAGCCTATAAGGAGCCAGGCCAAGGGTCGGGTATGCGATCGACCTGAGGAGAAAAGTTATTCAATTTTTTTTTTTTAAAGAGGAAAGGAATAATTATTTTTATTGGAAAAGAAGAAAATGTTTTTGACATGTTTTGAAAGGGGATAATTTTTTTTTTGGTATTTTGATAAATTGAGGGAAATTATTTTTGGTATTTTGATAAATTGAGGGAAAATATTATTGGTATTTTGAAGAGAATGAGGAAAAATGTTTTTTGTATTTGGATAAATAAGGGAAAAAATAGTTTTGACACTTTTGGTAAGGAATGAGGGAAAAATGAGAGAAGACTCTGAGCATGATTATTATTATGTTTATGTTTTCACTTATATTTGGTTTACTTAAATGAAAAAGAAATGTCGAACGGGATCCGAGCCTAGGAAAATTGGGTTTGAAAAATATGTAAAACATGGTTTGACTTGTTGTCAAGCGTATGCACAAGATCCCATTTTGAAAAATGATGAATTTGCATAAAAATTTGGGCGGCATTCCGACCCGACATTTTGGCAGAGTTTCATGTAGAGACCACCAAACTAAGTATGAGTGACCTAGGTTTGACGCCTACATGAGGATATGAAATTGTTAGTCTAGCTGAAAGATTCCCCCTTTGGAATGACTTCCACGATATACATCTATCTTTTGAGGGGACTCAGTACATTTTGACAAGATATTTGATGTACCCGAGTGTACATGAATTGCTTCACTATATACCTCATAGGGACAATACATGCTAGAACGGATTCGATATACTCGACGTACATGAACAAGTTCCTAGTTGTGTACATCATGTCATGATTTTAGTCAAGTGGTATGATGCAAAGGAAATCGTTAGATATACATCGAAGGTACTTGGCTAATGGAAGGTGAGAGTCATATTTTTCAGGCTACGTGCACCCTGCCAGACCGACGCCCGTCACAAAGTGAACCCTAATACGGGATAATGTTTTGGTCAATAGCGATGCTATTGGTGTGTGCAAAATGCATGATTCATGATTATTATATTATGGTGGCAATATTTTATTTGGCAAAATGAGCACTATACTTATAAGGAAGAATGTGCAAGTAAAAAGTAAATATATTATGGGGCATGAAGATTACACTAAACATGGATATGTGAGAGTGAGTGATGTGTGAATATCTATAAGTGAGTTTGGGGCAGTGAATCTAAGAACGGATTAACTACAAGTGGTGTGTGATGAGTATAAGTGATTATGGGTGTATATAAGTGTGGAAAGTGGAGGTGTGTGCTAATGACACATAAGCATGGATATTCTAATTGGTGTGTGAAACATGTGGATATAAGTTCTCCTATATACAAGTGTAGGTAGTGTGAGGTGTACGTGCAGAGTATTTATAGGTGTGAAGTGAAAAGTGAGTGAGGTAAATATATAAAAGAAGTAATATATGAGAAAAAGGGAACATACAGGTAGGTGCATACGCACACAAGTAGAAAATGATAACACCCATGCAAACAGTGTCTATCCCTCTTATGTAAGACCCCAGCGGAGTCACCACTATGGCCATCGCTCCCTCGGGCCTTCGAGTTTACCTAGCTCCTTCTCCATCTCGGGAAATGGCGCTTGTATGCACAGTAAAGAGAAATAAAGAGAGGTCTTTCCCCTTTTATAGTAACTCTTTGGTCATCATCGACAAGGGGTGATGTAAAGAGATAGAGTTGCTAGACTATTTTGCACAAAACACGAAAAAGAAAATGTTACCGCCTCGAGATATGGCATCAAATACAAATTGATGCTTGAGAAATCAATTAGATCAGAGGTTCAGGGGATAAGTTACGGAATGGGAAGGTGTTTGGCACCCATCCCTCCCTTTTGATCTCTCATGGACTTATATCATTATTTTCCTTAATTTCTCAGTGAAGTGTGTATGCATGTACATATAAGTAGATATTAGAATCACTCGACTCGCATCATAGAAAAGATTGAGTGAAGTCATACATAGCAATGTTTCCAAAAAAATAATTAATAAAATATTATATGTGCACTTATCGAGATACTAAGCAATATTATCAAACGATAATTTGTGTTTAAGAAGACACAGTTATGAATCACATGTATGATATATATGAACAATGTATGAATAAAATACGAAAGAAAAGGAAATGGGAAAATAGGAAAATAGGACTCGAGGCTCAGGTGTTAGTCTGAGACACCTACGTAGCCTATAAAAGCATCAAAGTCCACATAGTTTACATGAAGCACGAGGGTGGGGTTTATCCAATAAATTTAAATTGGAGTTTTATTATGTGTTTGTGTAAGAAAAATGTGTTTTTAGTTTTGAGAGAACGTGGTGGCAAATCCCGTTGGAATTTCTAGGTGTAATCCTATTTTTCTTGTTTTGGGTTTTTATTAAAAATATATTATGTGCAATATTACTAATAAAGGATTGGAAATTATTATGTGTATCCACTAAAATAAAATCTAAATTAAGAACTTATATAACTAATGAGAAAATAAAGAAATTTAAAGATGGAGAAGAATGCTTGGACCATATTTCGAGACTTGGAGATCGATCTATATTGTTGATGAGGGTCCTTTCTTGTGAATGGAGAATGTATGAAGATCTTTTCTAAATTGGGTGGGAAAGTTATGGGAATGAAAGGTGGAGCAAGGTTTCAAACAAGGAAACCTCGCTGACTAAAGAAGAATGTTGCTGAAATCACTCAAGTTGATGTTTCTGATGTGCCTGGGAAGATGAGCTCATGCTCTCCTTAAATAGGGTTAGGGGATTATAGATCGGCATTTTCCTTTCCCTACTTGTCGGCAAGTAACCCTATACAAACTGCCGATAGGCTGGGAATTAGACATTCCAATTGGAAATCACATGCAGATTTTCCCAAAAATGATCATAAAACACAATTCGTAAGTCTGAATCATGCAAGGGGAATGTCGTTGGAAACTTTATTCATAGAACTTTGAGAATACTTGGGGTTTCTCCCGAGTTTAGGAGTTAATTTTGGGTCAAACGGGGCTCATAAGAACTTTTGGGTCCTTTGGACACGAGATCATCAGACGATGATGGATCGTTCGTCTAAATCGTAAGTTCGAATCGTGCACGGGGCGGACCCTTGGAAAGAATATGCGAGGAACTTTGATTTTCCAAATAGCTTATCTCAGTTTGTAGGGTTGACTTTAGTCAAATGGAGCTTGAAAGCGCCCAATGACCTTTCGGAGTAAAACGAATCATTTGTTCGTACCGTAAGGATGATTCGCGCACGAGGTGGACCGTTGTAAAGGATGTTCAGTTCCCTTCGAAGATTCATTTAGTTTCTTTCAAGATGAAGATTTGAATTTGGCCAAAAAGATGTCGAGAGAACCCGATGGCCTTCGGATCAGTTTTCAAGGGAAAATAAATCATTTGTCTGAACCGTTATGTCATTCTACGCAAGAGGTGGACCATTGGAAAGGGGTTTTAGTTCCCTTTGAAGATTAATTGAGATTTTTCTCTGGAGATGAAATTGACCATAGTCAAATGGGATCTGAGAGCACTTAGTGGCCTCTAGATCAGTACTCTGAGTATGACCGAGGGTTTGTCATGAATTAGGGAGGTGCTAGGGACCTTAAGGATAAACTTAGGGGGTTTCTAGAATGTGGGGTCTACAATGTGGGATAACTTTGATGGGATAGATCATTCTTATAGACCCATTTTTTTGTCATCAGTGATTATATCGTAGAGCCTTGATCATGGATGAATATTGTTCTGACCACCTGTATTAATTCCATACAAAATAGGACTTTGACTTCAAATTGATTTGACCACCCCTGCGATTCTGACCTCTTGTAGATATGGCCAATGTTGGGATTTTAATATGTGATAATTTTCTTTTTGATTCTCGATGTTCTTTTATAATATGGATTTCAGTAGTGACATAATGAGCCATCATCGTATGTTCCCAATTCAAGATGCCTATCAAATAAAAATGTTGTAACCATTACAATTATAATAATAAACAAGACTTGAAAGTGCACGTGTACACCCAAATCAACTTCACACGTGCCGATTGAGCATTTTATTCATTAAATGATCATATGCATTATATCAAATACGATATTCCTTTTAATTGTAAAAGGCACCCTCCTTCCTGGTATAAAAACCAAAAAATCTTCAATTGGAAAACTTTCGCATTCCTAAGTTGTACGAGTAGTACCAATAATAGTTTATCCCTTCTTCTTTTTTTTCTTTCCCCTTTTAGTGTAAGTTTGTTGTTAAGGTCTCTCACGCTTTAATCATCTTTTACTCAAAGTTCTACAGACATAGTTTTATTTCCGTCACTGTCATTATGAATGATCCTATTTTTTCCTTCATTTTCTCAAATTATCAAGTATGGCTTCTTAGAGCCTAGGTTTTATTTTTCACTTCAAAGGATAAGTACATTATCATCCTCATTTCCTGAAGAAACCCCGTATATTTATAATTTAATTTCCTCTGAGACTATGTTATACCAATATAATAACTAGCTTCAGCCTTTTAGACACAACCCGAGCCCGAATCATCAAGAGGGAAATCAACGATTACAGTCCTTTGCAAACATGGTAGAAATTATTAATTCCTTCAGTCAAGATAAAAAATAATGGAGGGGATCCACAAGTAACGTTTCTTTGTCAACTCGTGGGAGAACTGAACGCCTAGTAAAAAGCCAAAATTCCATTATGGGCATAGGCCCTTCAAAACTTCCCCATGCTAGAATGGTTAAGAATAACTCCCAGGTCCCCAATAAGTAATTAATCATATGTTGGAATGACTTGCGAGTATGTGGGGTGGAGATTTTTCCTTCCCAATTTACCTTTCCAGTCGTCTGACCGATGAGACTAATAAGGCCCCAATTTTCCGAAAGTAGGAAGTGTGATTCTATCAATATATCTTCCAAGCTAGACTTGGAATCCCTTACTGAAGGCCATTTGATAAACCCTCTCATTCTTTAACCTTTCACCTTCTAAACTCATGCAAAACACCTGGTGAATATTGGTTGGATGGATTGATGGTCCATTTCTATTATCTGTTCGGAGTCGATAACCGTATAACTGTGACATAACATTAACCGTCTATAAACCTTTAGCTTTTTAAGGGATGGTATACCTTTTCGTGCCGAAATAAGAATGTAAGGTTTATGACCTCCCTTCATTCATCCAATCAATATTGGAGATATCACTTATTTTTCATTCAAGATGAAGGTTTAGAGTTTGATGAACATAATGACTTCACTAGACATATTTAAATATTCCACTCATCTCAAATAAACCGGGTCTAAGTGAGTTTCACACTTGAGCAATTTAACTTTATGTTTAATTTTATCGACATTTCATGTTCATACTGATGACATTTATTCTTCATTGTGTGTAGGAATTCTTTTTTGACCTACCTAGTATTTTTGAAGCTTAGAAAGAAAGAATTAGGGAAGCCTTGGATAAATGTCATCCTTGCAAATAACTTTGTCATCTACATAGGTTAATATAACTTCTCTTTATTTCCAAGGGTGAAGAAGTACATAATTGAGATGCTTTATCTTTAGGATAAAATCGAAGAAGGAAACTTTGTGTCTTTGTATTTTAACATTCATATTTTCTCGATTCATTGGTATAATTGACCATTTTTAAACTCTTTTGTCCTCTAATCTTAATTTTTTTAACTAACTCAACTATGGAGCCATGTCTCACACATCCTACCGAGAATCCATCTACCTTTTATCTCGACACCAAACCCTCTACCTTCTATCCCGACCATTATTTCCCTTCATCAACTAAAAAAATCCACAGTTGTTAATAACCCCAAATACCCATTCTCTGGGGTTGCTAACACTGTTCTTCTAGAGAACAAGATTCAAAATATTCCATCTCTTCAAATAATAGAAGGACAAACCCTGTAGAGGCATGATACTGGAAAATGGTATATGAAGGCTAAGATCACCCCTGTCTCTCCTTATAGGAATTTGATTGTTGAGGATGAGCCCACTAAGGTTGAGGAAAGGAATAGGCCACCTTTTATTCGTTATTAAAAGATGGAAAATTACTATTTGATTTTTCTATAAGCCTTAGGAGAGGAAAAAGTGGATAATATGAATGGAGGACCGATAAAATTTGATATGAAGGTCATTCAACTAGGATTGAAGGTATATATACATTTGGTTTCACTATTTTGAACTTATTTCCCCTTTATGTGATTAATCCCCTTGTTTCGTAGGTAAGCATACCTATAGGTAACATATCCAAAAAGTTGAAGGCCAACAAGGAAGAGGTGAAGGTTATACTTAAGCTAAACAAAGATCTGTATGCACAGAGAAGTCCATGGAGAAATCGAAGACGAGAAAATAAAGACCAAGTTAAATCTTGAGGATGTGAAGAAAGTGAAGAGAAAGACGCTGATGAAAAGCACTGCTCTTGCTATTAGGAACACTCAGCTCTCGGACGAAATGGTTGAACTATAGTGCTAGCTATAAATACAGGATGACAAGAATAATGAAAATATCAAACTCGAGAGGGACCAACCTCCCTCATTTAGTTTAGGTATCCAAGGTCTTTCTTGGTGTCCACCTCTTATGGTGAGATAAAGTTATAATATTTCCTAAATGGAAACAAAGAGTGGTGAATCGGGTACATATTGCTCATCTTAACATGGGCTTGCCTCGTTTTAACCAACTATGAAGGGGATAATGAGGATCTGATGCCTTATACCTTATGCAGGTTCGCTATATTGAGTATCGAGGAATCCTAATTGAGCCTTGGCCGCCAGAAAGTTCTAAAGTTGAAGATCTCCATTTCTCCATGTGTGAAGACCTTAGTTGTATTATTCCTTCTACTCCAAGCCCTTCTCATAATCCTTACATCGCCCCTTTTTGTAATGACCACCTAGACATTTGATATTCTCGTAATATTTTTTAACTCCATGATTATGAACTTTTTTTATGATGTACTTATGAACTATTTTTTAACGAATAATATGAAAATTTTCTAATATATTTTCTTGATTGAATGTTTTGCATGTCCTTGTTCGAATAGTGTGAATGACATGCCTCTATTATTGACAAATACCATTCAGAGTATTTGGTTAAAAATGTTGGTAATGTTGGCTATTGAGGTGTTCGATGAACACTTACCATCAGTAAGTCTTCCATAGATGACAAGTGATTCTTACTGAATTATATATACATGATTAGCGACCAAGTTATTTATAGTATATAAGTTAATGAAGGTTGATTGTTGAGTTGTTTATACTCTATAACTTGATGAAGGACCAAAGGGAGATGTGAATGATCATATTCACAATCAATAGTTGATTTTTTCTTAAATTCTTAACAATGTGATGAACCTAGCTTATATCCCCCTTTTAAAAATAGATGAACTGGGTTATTGGGATTTGTAATTCTTGACTTATATTTCCAATTATTTATACTCATGTTGACCATGCGAATCACACAAATCTGCTATGTAGTGGTCAGGAGTTGACTCAATGATCAATCAAGTGTTATTATAACACATTAAAGTATGGAAAAGGTGTATTTGGACCGTATCCTAAGATAAGATCTAGTGTGAGATTTCATCCAAACATCTTATTGGTAATCCAAAAAATTTAAGCGGGCATCCGACCAGCTCACTGGTGTGTAAATAAACATTCTCTAAGAAATTTATTTGCGTAAAGAAAACATGAATAATCTTGTAGAAAGCACTATATTTTATTCATTATGGTGATTCAAATGATGCATTGAGCTATATTGCAGGGAAAAATAAAATGAGGAAATATAATGCAAAATTAAATCAAAAGTGGACATAAAAGGATTCATAGATCCTAAGTGTTGAGTGGTGTAACATCTAGTTTGTCAACATACCCCTTTGTGATCTATTAACCCGTAATTTCCAGATTGTATTATCTCGATGGCGACATACGAACCATTTTAATTATTTTTCAGTTATTTATGGCTTTGTTTCTTGGTTGATTACATCGTATTTCGAAGAATTAAGTATCCACTTTGAACATTATGTTCTTTACCCTTTGTTTATATTATCTGATGGCTTTCTGTTAGTTTTAAACATCATCAGTGATGCTTCTTCCCTTCTTTATTATAGGAGATCAAAGATGGATTTAAATCATTCATTATTTTCCTTTTTTTTAAATAATTAAATCGTAGAACGGGTCTTTCATGTTTGATGGGTATCACACCTTTGGTGCCATAAGTTATAGAGGGTGTTGTTGTCCAAGTGCAGCTCGACCCTTAGTTCGTGTAATATTCCTTTGTTCATATTCTCTACTTTTCTGTTGCACCTGGGATGATTGGATCGGATAAAAAATAATTTAGTATGAAATTCTCGCATAACTTGTCAACTCTCATCTTATCAAACTGACGAACATTATCAAAGACTATACCATATGGAATCGTGAAGTTGTTGTTGATGTATTTCCAAATGAACGAGTGCACTTTCTATTTGATAATCCTTACTAACGGTTTATCCTCCACTCATTTTGAAAAGTAATCAACCTCTACTAAGAGGATCTTGAACTGACCCTTCCCAATTAGATATTGACTAAGGATATTTATCCCCTAGATGGTGAAGGTCCATTATGAAAAAAATGTCGATAAGCCTTGGGTGGGTTAGTGAATGATATCTGCCATTTGGTAACATTGCTCACATTTCCCAACATAATGTTTGTCATATTTTTCCAATATCGGACAATAATAACAATGCATAAGAACTCTTTAGGACAAACTTCTCCTTCTTATATGTTCCCCGCAATCGCTTTTGTGTAGTCTTCTCAAAACCATTGTTACTTTTATCTAGTGCACACAACGAAGGATTTAGCGGGAGTACCCCCATCCCTTTAAGACCTCATCATAGATTAAATAATTTTTTCTTTAACGCATACTTTTTTTTATTCTTCTCAATTTTCTTGAGGGTTTCCTTATTTTATCTAGTGGACGTATTTATCCACATAAGTCGGCCTCGGATATGACATATTATATGTCTTCACTTCCTTTAATTGAAGGTTGGGATGACCATGGGTCTCCGCGAGTGGATTTCCTTTATCTATTGACATGGGTGTGTCTAGATGATGAATGCTAAGAATCAATTTTCCACTTCTTAGAATTATTTTAGGTACGCCACCATTTTTTTCACTGCCTAACGATGAACATATTCGAATTGCTGCTGAATTTGACTTCGTCACCTAGAGGGACATAGTGTATAGTTATTCGACGATCCAGGATTCTCATTTGATCTCATTGTTTGATGACCTGATTAGTTCTTTTTGGCACACTTGATCCGTCCGACATTTCAATAATCAACTCACTCCACAACCCTATTCATTAGAAGAACCATTTATATTGACAACTCATATGTGTTTTTCTATCTCTATCTCACTACTTTTAATGCTCGTGAATTCTATTAGAATTTACACAATCACTTGCTCCTTTATAATAGTCTTGTCTCGTACTATAAATCATATTCCCACAGATTAACTGACCACTTCATAAGCCGAACGGAGACCCTCTAGCTTGCGGAGGAATCGTTTGAGTGGATAATCAGTAAGAAAGACTATAGTTTGGACCGAGAAATATAGTCATTGTTTTTAAGATGCGATGATGATTGTGAAATATAAATTATCAATCAGAGAGAATCATGATCAGTGGTGAAGTTACGAGTGTGTAAGATACAGATAAGTATAGGTATAATTCTTCACATGGGATTGGATTTGAAAGGAGTGGGGCCTCATACAGGTATGCCTTAAGATCGTGAAAAGACTGTCACATTTATTAGTCTAAATGAAAGCTTTTTTTAATGTCCTAAAAAAGGGGATGTACTTTTCGGTTGCTTTTTTGATGAATCTGCTAAATGTTGCAATTTTTCCTTTCATCGATTGAACTTCCTTAATTGTCCTCTGGATCCTCATATCTAACATTGCCTGAAGTTTCTCTAGGTTTGCCTCTATTTGGCTTTATGTAACTATAAAACCCAAGAATTTCTCAAACACCAAAACAAAAGTTCATTTCTCTAGCTTCGTATTTATCTGATATCGATTGAGGATTTTAAAGGTTTCCTCCATATTGATGATTTCTGCCTCCTCCCTCTGACTTTCGACCAACATATCATAAACATAGATTTCCATCGTCCTCTTTGTCTTATTTTCAAACATTGTGTTTTCGAACATCTAATACGTTGCCCATGAATTCATTAGTCCGGATGATATGATTGTATATCAATATGTCCATCGGTCTGACATGAATGAAGTTTTTGTCTCCTTAACAAGATGCATTTGGATTTAGTTATATCTTAAGTAAGCATCCATTAGGGATATCATCACATGCCCTACTGTGCCATCCACCAATGCATTAGTCATAGGGAGTGGATACATTTCCTTTGGACAAGCCTCATTCAAGTTAGAATAATCTACATAAATTTTCCATTTCTCATTCGTCTTTTTGACCATAACGTCATTTGATAATCATTCAGGCTATTAACATCCGAACAAGGCCAGCATCAAGAAGCTTTCCCAACTCAGTTTAGAATTCTTGGTTCCTTTCGAGGGAGAACACACTCTTTTTTTTATCATACCAGCCACTCGGTGGGGTCAACCTTAAACTGGGGGGTCATTATCGAGGAGTCTATTACCAACATGTCCCTATTGATCCATGCAAATGTCTTGTGGTTCCTCTTCAAAAGTCAAATTAACTCCTCCCTCCTTTTTCTTGCTAATAATGATCCCACACACACTACCCTCTCCGGGCGACTGTCAAATAATGTAACCGTGATAAGATTTTTGACCTTTGAACCCATAATTGAATATTATCTTGGATCCAACCCAACTACATGCATGCCTCTTTCTTCTTCATAGATGAGGAAAAGTAAGAACGTCTCACGTGTGACTATCTTCTAAGTACCATACCCGACATATTCAATGCCGGGAATAGAAATCTAAAGAATTTTATTTAATGAATCGCATCGATTAAGGTCAAGGTCATCCTCCCAATAAAGATGTTACAGGCCAAAGATGATATGATTACTAAAAACTTTAACTGCAATGTCTTGGATTTAGGGTTCCTCCATATTGTGAACTTTTATTTGATTGATCATTTTGGGTACATTTACTCTACTGTGAAGCCTAAGAGATGGACCTTCACATGCTTCATCCGAGATTGCTTAAGCCTCACATGTTCATAAAAGTCAAACTAAATAATTTCTATTGAACTTCTAGTATGGATCATGATTCTTCCCATTATCCACTTCGATATTAATGCTTCATTCAAAAAGGGTACTTCAGAGTGAAAAGGGTTCAGTTCCTAAGAGTACTTCAGAGTGAAGGTGATGTCATCCCAATATTCCAAGTGGCATTTTATTTGGAACTCCATCAACTCTTTTTATTATTTCTTATATGCTCTTCCAAGCCCACATTATCCCCCCCTCCCCCCCCCCCCCCCACCACCAAATACACCAGAGATTATGCTAATCTGGATATCTTTGTCTACAATTGCAATTTCTTTAGGCCTTTCCTACCTCTTCTCATGTTATTTTGATCGTCTTCTACACCAATACCCCTTTGTTTATTGCTACGGTCATCTTATCTTCCACATTTACCCCATAAACTCTCGTAGGTGTACTCTTTGAACTAATTCCTCAACATTGCTCTTCATGTGGTGACAACCATTCCTATAATGGCCATAGTTGTCGTGGAACTGGAAATACAAGTTCAAAATCAATTTTATAGGCTTTTTTTTGTTCAACCACTTCAGCATCTTCGGGTTTGCCATGGTGGCCAACACCAATCCTACTATTATGATAAGAGGAGTGAGTTGTTCTATACATTCACGGTCTACCCTATATCTATCCTGAAGGGAAGCCTTTTCTTACTTCAATCGTATCCTAGTCTTCCTTCGTGCAAGTCATCCTCTCTGTGCTGACGTTAGAGATCGTTGATGGTGTCTTCCATATGGATATGTTTTTCCATATTTCTCATTACCACCTTCATGTTTGGGGGGTGTTAGGGGAGGGTTCTTCGACAGACAGTAGATCATGTTATTGTTACAAAATATGCATAAGAATGCTGAGACAACGACCTTCTCATTTGGGTGGTCAATCCGAAGTATCTCATCATTAACCCTCATCACATAATCTTTGAAATTTTAATCATTAGTCGCGAATGTTGAACAAATAGTCAATGGTGATCCTATGCACCCTATTCCTGATGAAATAATTGACAAAACGTTATGTAAGTTCTCTAAGACATGAAGTGAAATTTAGCAGGATTTAATGAAACAAGGTCATCGTCAACCCCGTAATCATTGTGGTGAATAAAGATCACAAAATCTGCTTTAGATTGGCCAAAAAATCCACGTAGGCCTTGTAATGATATGTGTGTCCTCGAGGATCTACCATCACATCAAATGAATCCATTCTTGAGATCTTCAAGTTTGGTTGCATTATGTAAACCAGCACCTCTCGTCATAATGGAGATGCATGTCCGCTGTCCCCACCATTTTTTAGGACTGGTGGAAGGTGAATCCCAAGCCATGGATGACCTATGGATAGTGGATGAGAGGGCTGGTGGAGGTGGTGGACAGGGAGGAACCTAAAATATCTTGGTCCACCTACTAATATATTACAGGTGTTGGATCATGTTATAATTGGTCTAAGATTAAGGTAGGATGGGATTGAAGAGCCACCTACTATTTCACGAGATTTTTAATGGAATGTGTTATCTATTTTCTATTCATAGCTTTGGAAATAGTCGTTCCCATAGACGGCGCCAATTATGTTGGTGCAAGAAATATAATTCAAATAAACAATGCAATAATAAGGAATAAGAATAAATTAACAGCATATATACATGGTTCGTCCATATTTGCCTATGTCCACAAGGCAAAAGGTAAGGGGGATATTGTATTTATTGATCTCGGATGTTAGAGAGAAGTTTTATTCACATGGATTCACCTATATTGTTTTAAATACTACTTCGGATTTATATATTCAGTCAAAAAAGTCATTCCTACTATTCCATTCTACAACTTGATAGAGTGGTTAACATAACGGGATACGTGTCCATCTCTGGCTACTTTGCATGCCCCAGGTTTCCTATCTGCTGGGAGAGTGGTCCACATCTATATGGAATGAAAACCTTGATTGAAATAATGGCTAATTGACCAAGTCAATGTGATCAAGTGATCGATCGTCCTTCGGTAGGTGAGAATAAGTGTACGACTATTCAATTGGTCGTAGTGCTACTGAGCTATTGATCGTGTGATAGAAAATAAGAAATTCATTCAACCAATTCCTTCGATGAATCTCTTCGGACTAACCTAATCTGAAATCCCCCTCGTAATTATAGATGAGGCAATAAGTTGTGCAAGACGCTTAAAGCTCAATTCTATTGTATATAATTATTGAAATATTTGTGATTTGACTTTCTTCAAATAAAATAGTTTATGACCAGAATTTCCTTTGTATATCTTTAATTCTTCTCTCTCCCTTATTTTCCTTGGGAAAAAATGAATAAAAAAATATACAAGATTGTTAACAAAAAAAATGTATAAGGTTGGTAACAAAGAGCCTTTAGAATTCATTAACTCCTTTATATATGTATACATATAAGTTATATTGACTTGTATTCACGTTAGATTTTTTCTCTTAAATTTTTTATAGGTGATGTTGAATGATCTCATGGTCTATTTTTGTAGAACAAGTTTTTGATTATTTTTCATTTCACTTTTTAATTTGTCGTTAAAATTAGAAAATTTGACGGCTCATGATACCTAACATGGCTTTAGTGTTTAATAGGGTAATAGGTTTCACTTATAAGTAAAGTCGTCTCAATCCAATGAAAGTGACCATATATTTATAATATATTTTTTGTGGACTATTTAGATAGATACCATCAATAAAAAAAATTAATACATGCGTTGAAAATATACCCATGGCTTGTTGTTAAATTTTTTTTACATTCGATTTCCTTATGGGGTTAATTTAAAATTGGTAAAAATAATGTTATTTGTATTAGTATATTATAAAATTAATAATATATGATTTTAAATTCAAGGTGTTTTCTTGGCGCGTCTTAAATATTTTTAAAAAATAAACTATAAGATATTTAATTCTACTTCATATGAGGATAACTACATTAACACTTATTAAAAATATACTGATTGTTTTCAGTTAAAGCTAGGATTAAAAGTTAATGTTTTTTACTTATTTTTATTCTATTGGATAACTTCAAATTTGAGACAAATGAAAACGGATTGGGCTCTTCTAGAGTTTTTAAATAACCATGATTGAGTTGTAGAATCCACATCTCTCTATTTCAATGTGAATGGTTATGGTTGAACCTCATCACTTAACTACTTGAAAAGGAATCAACACTTAAAATGTATTTTTATATATATTTTTACTCAATATCAACTATTCATTTCACATAAATGACTAGGATTATCACTCTACATCTAGGGTAATTTTTTTAATGCGGTTGGAAATTCTGAATTAGTATTGAAGTTCATCTTCTTTATTTTTATTTTCGTTTTTGATGATGTTACGAGAGACCGTTGCATGGTGTGTAGTAATGGTTTTAAAAAGGAATTGAACAAAATGGAATAAAACTTGGTCATGCTAGCCTCATTTGTCGTGGAAAATGGGGTAAATGATGATAAATGCATTTTTTTCACATTTATGTTCATTTGATATAAAATATTAGTCGTGAATTTTTTTTCATGCCTGTGTATCATTTATCAATATTTTCCCATTTGTTTTATGAAAAACTTGTCCTTGGTGTAGGAAATCTTTCCCAAAATAATTAATAAAAATTTAGGAATGCCCCAAGAATAATATGAATGCATAAAAAGAGAAGGAAAAAACTATTTACATTGTTCGGTCGTGAGGTCAGTCTATGTTTTATTAGAGAAAGGTGGTGGGAATAATCGGAGTGATAAGTTTTCTAGCTGAGAGTCCGCATTATCACATGTTGGTTACAATTACCCTTTAACGTGGGCTAGATATCCTATCTTATACACTTAGTGTCCCATACTTGTAGGTTGCTTCATACTTATCCCTATTTACTATGATTTTTGTTAGATTTGATTATATCTAAGACCATTCTATCCAATTAATTGAAACGCCCTCCTTCCTCAATTTACCACGTGTTCGGACACGTAGCTTAGGTCATGAGATCTGAATTAATATTATTCCTTTGTTTTCCCCCAAGGTTAAGGTGATCAGTCAAAGACACAAATAGGCCTTACCTTAATTTATTATATGAGTGTTCGTTCTTCCAGGCTAATAGGCCAGACATCTGCAGTACATTAATTTTGGCACTTATTTTATTCATATTTATTTTATAAGGTGCACGAAGCAATCATTGCTAACATTATTTTTTCATGTATCTTCCACATCGTGTTGTGTGTTCAGTGCCATCATTAGAATTAATGATGACACGTGAGTGCGTGACATGCTTTCTTGTGCATTGTGAGAGCTTTGAGGGAACATTTCTCTAGAGATAGTATAAGGGTTTCCCACCCTTATACCTTGTCATTTCATCAGTTGCCACGGTAATGTTTGTTTTCACTCTCTCTTTAATTTCACTCTTCCTTTTTTACTTTCCCCTTCATCTTCTTTATCCTCTATTTACAGGCATTTTAGAAAGTATGGAGTTTCTTCAGCCAATAATTTTCAAGAATTTCATTATCAATATCGAATTCCAAATAGTGTTGTCTTTACGGTCTCCCCTCAGGAGGAAGACATCTTTGAACTTCCTCATGTGGAAGTGGCCTTCTTGACTGGTGGAGTACAA
This sequence comes from Sambucus nigra, assembly GCA_949130495.1. Lineage (NCBI taxonomy): Eukaryota > Viridiplantae > Streptophyta > Magnoliopsida > Dipsacales > Adoxaceae > Sambucus > Sambucus nigra. The sequence continues at coordinate 304,576,438 of OX422217.1, read as the reverse complement.
TTTAATATTCACCCATTACTGGTGAGGGTACACCATTACTACGGAATACTCCCTGCCCAAGTAAAGAATAGTTTTTATCGTATTGCAATGGGGACAGTAACCATAAACCCATTATGTATAACCAACCTAGGTTTTGAGGATATTAAGTATTGTTATGACCTGTGGTCTTCCCCCGGCGGCGAACATTTTCATTTCCAGGCCAGAGACAATGCCCATAATTTGATCAGTTATTTTCCCAGATTCCAAAAAGATACTAAAAAAAATTTCATTCTAGTTTTCGGTAAAATTATAGTGAAGGCGATAATGGTCTTGGGCTTCATGCCATAAGGGGACTCCTGGTAGTTCGCCCACTAGGATCGTGCTTTTATTTCTTTTATTTTTTTCTTATTACTCCCCAATTTGACCTTTTTCTTGAGATCATTTTCCGAACACAACGCCTTTGGATAATCAAATGAATCTTAAAAACCTAGACATAGTTTGGAACTAACTAACCCCGGGAGGATTTCACCTACATTAGAAAGAGGCTCGTGTCCTCTTTAATTATCAACTCATCTATCACTCCCTTTCTAATTTCACGACCATTACAATTGGCATTCTGGTTTTTCAGATCATCGAACCAATCGCTCCTAAAAATGAACCCCTGCCACTTTATACGTGATCTCTACTGATTTCAGTGAGCACAAAGAGGAGGGGTAAGAGGAGGAGAAGGAGGAGGAAGAAGGAGAGGAAGAGGAGAGGGGATAAGACGATGAGGAAGATGAAGATTTAAGTTCATTTTTGGATGGAATTGATCCTCTCTTTTCTTATGTGGCGAGCGTGTTAGGTTGGCCTTCGGAGGAGGTAGAGGTCGAAGAGGACTTTTCCATTCCACATTTTACCTTTCTCCGAATCCCATCCTCCTTAGATGATATAAGTATTCGAATAGAAAATTAATTGACCTGGTAGCTTTTGGGGATAACTTGAGGAAACAAATGGTCGCCAACTAGAAGGGAGATCTAAACTTCCTCTAGTAATGACCAGAGGAAGAAGAATTTGGTTACCCTAGGGGATAAGGAGTCTCTTTTGGATGAGAGTCAAAGGGAAAAATATGAACATGCAAAGAAGAAGAAAACCTATTAAACTTTGGCCATTGGTGTTTCTAACATGCCCCCTCCATCTAGCTGACCAGTGATTATCAACGAGGTCGATACGCATAAACATTAAGGACCACACCTCTCCCGGTGAATCGAAATCACCCATGGGAACTTTCGTTTTTTAAGGAAAGGAGCTTGTTATGGCCACTGATTCGGATCATAGTGACTTGGGTGTGGCATTTTCAAATTCTCAAGATACCATGTTGTCGTTTGACATGATGAAGTTGAGGAGCTTTACTTTGAAGAGGGAGTTCGCCATAGTGTGCACATAAGTTCGTTCATCCCTTTCTCTTTCTTATGTTTCTTCCTTTAATAAGTTTTTAATGCATACCTCTTTATTAGTTCAGAGCATATTGGTTTAGTAGGACCTCTCTAGACGGGCTTCCTATTAATGGAAATGACTTGCGATTACTGAGAAGGAGAATTCCACCCTCAAGAATCAAATGACAACTCAGGCCCAACAAATGGATGATTTGATATAAGAAGATCAATGAGAAAAGTGATTTTGATAATAAGGTGGGGGAGGAGTCTTATAGAGTTCTAAATGATTTCAAATGAGTTGGCAGTCAAATCACCCTGCTTAAGGTCTTCCACCTGTGTACCCTCCTCAATAAGATTATTTTTTGAAGGCTGAGGGAAGGAAGAAAGAAAATTAGTGAGGCTATCCTGGACAAAGCCTTTGATGATGGGTATGATGTGACCATTCAAGAGATCACTATCCATTGGGATTATCATGAGTCGGTTACCTTTAACAAAGGTTTTGTAGTAGGGCTCAAAAGTGGCAATGTTCGTAAGGCCGGCCTTGACTACAATGAGCACCCTCCCCTGGCCAACCCCCTGACTATCCTTCCGGGGGAGTCGTTGGTACCCTCTTCCACTGATATCCAAGCTTTAACCAATCTTCCTATTGAGGAAGCTTCTTGGTAGACTGGGCAAACTTAAGGACTTTCCCCCTTTTTGTCTTGTATTTTTATGTACTTATAACGGTCTTTTTTTAATATTAATGAAAAATGTGTCTTCTGATTTCTACTGTTATACTTCTCTTATATAATTATTTATTCTTTGCTATTATCTTGCTAAAAATTGGCTTAAATCATCCTAAGCGAATGACTAAGGTAATCGTTAAGAAACTATAACGAAAAATTTAATTTTGTTGGTAATCAACTTTTAGTGTTCATTACCAATTTAAGTAGTTGGTCAAAGCCATCTAAGCTGATCAACTAATGTAATTATTAACAAATTTGAGTAATCAGACAAAGGGTTCTGAATTCATTGACCAAATAGAACTTCAGGAAATTTTTAACTAGTTAATCAATTAGTCAAAGCCATTTCAAGCGATTGACTTAATTAACCTTAAGCAAATAACTTTTTAACAATAAGTGATTGGTTTTATTCTTAATCAATAAATCTTTTGTACTAATCCATTTCAAATAATTGAATGAATTAATAACTTTTAATCAATAAAGGAGTTGGTTGATCATTCTTAGTGATTGGTTAGAGAGTTCTAGCTTTTCCTTAAATCGGTCTGATTTAAGTCACAATTAGTGGGTTTTAATTATCCCTTCTCAGGTCATTTCAAATGTACAAGTGAGTTTTTCCTCTTCTAGTTCGATTTATCTTAGGTCATACCACTTATAAGAATGGGTTTTCTTTGACGTTTCCCAAATCATACCATTTAAACAAGTGGCTTTTCCTCCTTTATGCCCATATGATTTAGCTCCTACCACTCATAAGAATGGGTTTTAACCGACCTTTACTAGATTGTACCACTTATACAAACGGGTTTCTTGCCTCTTTTTGGATGATCTAATTTAGATCATACCACTCATAATTATGGGTTTTAACTGATATTTCCCAAATCGTAACACTTATACAAGTGGTTTTCTTGACTCTTCTAGGTTGATCTAATTTAGATCATAACACTTATAGAAATGGGTTTTAATCAAATTTTCCCGGGTCGTACCACTTATACAATTGCATTTGGCATTTTATATAATTTAAGATAATTAAATGTTAATCGAATGATTGTGCATAAATAAAAGAATTCATCCGATTGTTCATTTCATGATAAATTGTACTATGATTCATGGCATTCAATGAACTTGGGACTACCTTCCCATATATTTCATCTAAATGATATGAACCCCTACCACCTTTTGAAGTTATACGGCAAGGTCCCTTCAAGTTCAGTGCTAACTTTCTATCTGATTTTGTGATTTTGATTGTAGCAGGTAATAACTTTTGAATAATTAAATCGCGACTTGGTATTCTGTGATTTTGATTGTCATTTTTTGTTACTATTCCATTCCTGCTGGTAGGCATCCAAATATGTTAGGTCTTGCTCCCTTTTTTATTCATGTAGGTCTAACCCGTGGTCTATTCAATCGTCAGTCCGGCGGATTTCAAATATTTTTTATCTGAGGATTTGTAGGACAATCTCCAAAGGAATTATCATTTTCATACCATAGGTAAGGTAATAGGAGGTTTCCTTCGTCGGCTTCCTTAGGGTTCTCCTGTATACCCATAGAATGCAAGGAAGTTCGTCTACTCATCCTTGCTTAGCATTTTTTTGCCTCTTCTTGATGCCTCGTAAGAGGGTTTTATTGGTGATCTTTGCCTATCTGTTGTATTAGGGGAAGACTACTAACGTATAGTGAATCCTGATTTTGTATTCGGCATAAAAGTCTCAAAATTATTCATTCTCAAATTAGATTTTATTGTCAATTACTAGTGGTTTGAGAATGCCGAATCTTGTGACGATGCTTCTCCAAAGGAATCACCTAAAATTTGACTATTTGATATGGGTGTGAGGTTCTACCTCAACTCATTTGGTAAAGTAGTCGATCTTCGTTATGAGGTACCTCTCATTTCTAGGTACAACTTGTAGTGTTACTATAATATCAATGCCCTACTGGGTGAATGGCCCTATAATTATGGGAGGATTTAGATCTCCGGTATGCTACTTGACTATTCGTGAGAATATCTAGCACTTAGATCACTTTTAAGGGAATTACGATGAATCCTTCTGTATATACGACCACCCTTAAGAGAATTCTCTATAAGAGAGAAATCTCCCACCTCTGTACACTCCGTAGCTTCCTTTATAAATTCATTTAACTAGATCTGGGTGGACCCATTTTAATATTGGTCCTGTAAATGATTTCCATTAGAGTTTCCCATTTGAGTTGTGTTAGAATCTATCTAATTCAATATTCAGCTTGTGTGCTTCTTTGTCATCTAGGGGTAGTTAGTGGGTTTTAAAAAAATATATGATAGGATCATTGTGGGGAGAGTTTCACTAAAGGATGTTGATATCATTCGCTTCTTCTTCGATGTTTGGTTGGTCCACATATTTCAGCTCAATTATTTTTTTCAGGTTAGCCTCAATGGTTGAGGCCAAAGCAGATCAGGCATCCGCATGATTGTTTTTCTTCATTCTTAGATACTCTACTGAGGTTGACTTCAAATGTTGGAATAGTTTTCTGGCCTTTTTTCTATAGGCTATCACCTTTGGGTATCTCACTTCATATTCTTTATTTAGCTAATTTGCGATTAGATAGAATCACAAAACACAATGATATAGTGAAAACCCATGTTGATCGCCTAATACAGACCGTGCACTATAGCCTCATATTTAGCTTTATTATTTAAACTTTTGAATCCGAATTTAATGGATTTATCAATCAGGAGAGCTTGTGAGGATAAGAAGGATATTCTAACTCATTTGGCTTTTTTCTTTTAATGAGACATCAATAAAGAGTTTACATAATTGTTGGTTCTCAATGACTAGTAATGCTTCAAGATAAGTGGCGGTTGCTCCTCTCTTGGAGATGTTGAAAATTCTTCCACGAATTTTACCAAAACATGGCCCTTAATCATTGTTCTGGGCTCGTACCTGATGTTGAATTGGGCTAGATCAAGTGACCACTGGGACATTCTATTAGAGAGGTCATCTTTTTCTGAAGGCATCCTTTAAAGGATAGGTCGTCGAGACGATTATAGCGTGGGAATTAAAGTAATGCCTAAGGTTGTTGTCACCAGTGCTAGAACCATCTTTTCTATGGGCATGTATCTATTTCCTATTTTAATAAAAGTGTGGCTCATATAGTAAGATCATTTTTTCTCCTCGTCTTATAGACGAATTAGTGTTGCACCGATTGCATGATTTGAAATGACCAAGTAGAGGTATAGGTGTTCCTCATCTTTAGGAGTTTACATCAAGGGAGGAGATCTCAAGTACTATCTAATCCCATCTAGGTATTAATCGCATTATTCTTTGGAGCTCATTTTTTTCAAGGCTTGAAAAAGGGGGCACTTATTAGAGGATCTTGAAATGAACCAATTAAGGCCCCCATCATCCTGATGATAACTTGAATGTCTCTAATGGTAGTCATCCTTTTAATGTCGTAAAGAGATTTAATCTGATATGGATTTGCCTCGATGCTTCTCTGAGTTACCAAGTACCCCAAAAACTTGCCAGAGCTTATGTTGAACACATATTTAGACGCATTATACTTCGTCTTATACTTTCTTAAGATTTTGAAGGTCTTTACAATGTCTTTTAGATGATCGATAGAATACTTGCTCTTAAAGAGAATATCATCTACATAAACTTTTTTAGTAGAGACGATCAATTTCTTGAACATCTTCATCACCAGACTTTTATATGTTGCCTCTGCATTCTTTAAACTGAAGAGCATTACTTTATAGCAATAAAGTCCTATGAATGTGATGAATGATTTCTTATCTTGATCTGGACAGAAAATGGGTATCTAGTGGTAGCCGGAGTATGTATTCATGAAGCTCAAACATTGTTGACTTGCTCTAAAGTCCACCAGTTGATATATTTGAGGCATTGAAAAAATATCCTTTGGGCAGTCTTTGTTGAGGTTGTTCAAATCAATACAAACCCTAACTTTTCCACTTTTCTCCTTTAGAACAATGGTGTTAGAGACCACTATGGAAATTGGACTTCCTTAATGGATCCATCTTCGAGAAAGTTGTCAACTTCATCCTCTAATGCCCTTACTTTTTATCACACCGACTTCCTGGGTTTTTTCTTAATAAGCTTGATGCTCGGATCCACATGCAATTTGTGGTAAATGATCTATAGGCTATTAAGAGATAATATTTACGTATGATCTAAGGAACTAGATAAGTTACTCAGCTTATTTATTCGAATAATCCGATCCAATGAGGAAGATATTCTATGGCTGTGAGGCATCTAAAGGAATTGAAATCCATTTCTCTAGTACGCATTAAACATGGGGTAATTAAGTTTCTTCAACCCCTGGATGAACTCCATTTCATTTCTACTTGGGTTGGTCATCCTCAGAGTTGTCTTCATTTTGATTGTTATTGAACAAAGACTCCCTTATCTGGATTTTCAAATAGCTTCATATTGCTGCTTGATCTCCCCCGATTTCTATCACCCCTTGGTCTGTCACAAACTTGAGTTTTTGATGAAGTGATGAGGGAATGACCATTATGTCATGCAACCACCCTCTGAATAGAATGGCATTGTATTGTGACTCCGAATGTATTACATAGAACTCAACCTCTTTTTGACCAATCTTGACTGACAGCTTAATTTTCCCTTGGGTGATTCCAAGTCCCCATTGAATTCAATCAATGTGTCACCATGAGTATTCAGATCCTTAACGCAGTAGAGAATCTTAAATAGCATTGTAGATATATGATCTCGTAGGATCTTCCTTGGTCTATGAGTACTCTTCTCATGTCAAAGTTTGCAATTCATAGAGTAAGCACCAGGGCATCCTTGTGGGAAAGGTTTATGACAACTAGATCATGGTTAATAAACATGATAGTTCGATCAGTATGTATGTCCTTTCTTTCCCTCTATACCAGGACTAGTTTGGTTGGGTCCACCTAGAATGCTTGTTGAACATTGGTTGCTACCTTGACATTCCCCCTTAGCTTCTTACCAGTGTGCTTGTCTAGGTTGCTACAGCCGTTAATAATGACAACCAATCTTTCTGGTAGGAGATCTTCCAAAGTGGGTGTTGTATTGCTTTGATGACCCTGCCATCAGTAAGCGTTGGACCTCTTCCTTGATCTTCAAGTCTAGCTCAGGTTTGTACGTTCTTGTTACTTGTTTCACTGAAATAGGTGAAGGCATCACGTCAAATTTTGGCAACTTACTTCCTCATCCATCCCTTCCATCTCTGTGTACTTCCACGTAAAAACGTGTATGAGCTCCAGAATCAACTCAATCAAGGCCTCTCATTTTTCTTTACTGAGATCCCTCACGATGAAAATAGGCCTAGGATCCTCTAATTCTTTTTCCAGATTCAACTGATCCAACTCTTGTGCCTGTGGCATCTATTGATCTGCCATGTAATCTAGTTCTTCGGCGACATCTTCCACGAACTCTTATATTTTAGAGTTGTCAATCACCATACATTGCCCCCGTTGATCCACCAAAAAACACTCATATATCAGGTCATCCTCATCACCAACTTCTTCGGATGCCCATTCACACCATTACAAATGATACACATCCTTTCCCTCTTCAATAATAATTTTCTTGCACTGCCAGTTGGTAGCTGCGACTGCATTCTTCTTCTTTTCTCTAGAATCCTCAATAATTATTCCTCTTAAAAATTGACTCAGCACACTTTGTTGTTGGACCTCATGCTCTATTGGATCCACTCTAGGATTCATCATGTCTTTGAGCTGCTTCGAGATGTTTTGGGGCCGAGGAAACACCTGGTGGGCTACTTCTGTCATTATCCCTTTACTATTTGTAACTTCATTATTCTTCCCGTTCAAAGGCCCCATCCTTTCTCTGATTAAGGGAACCCATAATACTCCATTCTTATCGTTAATACCCTAACATCCTCCTCTAGTTCCATATAAAATGATGCATTTACTAGGTGAGCTTCTTCGATAGAGAATGGTCTCCTCGTAGCTCTAATGGTCACCTCCGTTCCCTTGATATTTTCCTTTGTGTATTGGTGATACGTCGAAGTAACTAGCCCCTGGTTGTGCATCCATACCATTCCTATCAACAGATGGTAGGAAGTTGCACTCTCTATTATGTGGAATTTGATGTGGGAACTCAGAGTTCCCATCCCATCACAATCCCAACGTTCACGTAATCGACGGACATAGAATACTGTTTGTCCTAACCCAAAATCACCAAAGACATGAGGACTAACATTTCCTCCGAAATATTAGTTGCGTGGAAATAGTTGATTGGCGTGATATTAATAGAAGCTCCCCCATCCATAATATCCCTTATAAAGCTAACCCCGTTAATGCTGGAAGTCCCATACAATGGCTTACTGTGAGGGAACCTTATGGCCCTATCTGCATCACTAAAAGTTATCTCTGACAAAAAGATCTTTACCAACCTGGCCATGGGTCCCTTCTATCTCAGCGAAGGGACTCCGTTCTTCCTTGTAATTTTAAGGATTGCCTGGGTTATTTCTAATTTACTCTCGTTCGGTATCCCTACTTGGTTTAAGAACCAGGTAAACTTTGGGGATTTTGAAACTGCATAGTATTCTATAACCTGGTATGCTTCTTCTCCTTTAATGTTATATACGTCCTCCATGTCTTTAGCACTTGCTTCATCATAAGCTAACACTACGTTAGCCATTCCCTTAGTACAATCTCTCAACGATTCTTCAAACTCCTCCTGGTCCATCATTAGTTCCCTTTCTTCTCTCTCTGCCTCCTCGTCATAGGCTATCAGCAAATTGGCCCCATGCGTGGGGAGTGGGTTAATATTAATGTTCTACGGAGGTATTTGCAACGTTCCATCCTTCACATACTTGTCATTAATCTTCTTAGCGTGAAAGATCTCTCCATTAGATGTTGCATCTTTTGATGAATCTGGAAATATTTGGGATCCTCCCTAGTTGAAACGTCGGGTTCCTCAACGGGAATGCCTTTTGGGTCATACATTATTCCTCCTTGCACCATTGTGTTGTAATAGCTGACAACCTCTTCTACAATACAATGAAATGGATGTACGGATGGGAGATGATTGATATGCCCAAGTATAACCTCGGCTCAGGGATACCTACCTCGGTCGAGATAATGACTGAGACGTTGATCGACCTAATAAGGGGTAAGGGCCCACGATATCATCCCTCGGCCAGGACTACCTCGGCCCAGGCCGACACTACCACTTACACCTCCCCAAGGACACTACGCATGTCGCAGACATCAACAGCATCCTAAAGCACCCGGGAATAGCAACCTCGGCCATCAGTAGGCCGAGAGGACAAGAAGCCCCTTCATCTTCAACACGGCCCCTACCTCGGCTTGGGCCGAGGCTACCAGAGGTATTAATAATCATCAGCATGTTGCAAGCCCAACCTCGGCTCTGGCCGACCCAAGCATATGTCTCGGCTGACATCAGGCCGAGACTCCTCATGACACCGCGGATTGAGCGAACATCCAACCTTTACAGCTCGGCCTCTCCTAGGCCGAAGTCATTCACCAATATGACTGCCGAGTTTCTATACATTTGGATAAGGACACCTGGGCACAAATCAGTTATAACAAGATTATTCTCCACATGGGGGAGAATATTTCATCATCATTACCTTCATGTGCCCATGACAGGTGGCACACCCCCATTGGTGAGGATACCACACACATGCACATTACATGCATAGGGGGTACATTACACCGCCTAGGCACTATATAAAGGGATCATCCCCTACCTTGCAAAGGGATCCAGATATTAAAACCCTAGCTAAAACTATGTTTAAATACATACTGTAGAGAGAGTAAGAGCTTGAGAGGTTGTATCCATGGTCATCAGTGCCTTCTTTCAGTGATATTACTCACACACACTCAGAGTGGACGTAGGCCAAATTGGCTGAACCACTTATCCTCAGGTGTTATTCTCCTTGCCCTCACCTCATTCTTATCTTCTTTATGCTGCTATGTTGCGATTGTTGCATCTATATTGAGCTTGCAAAACACCTCACTTGGTGGTGTTGATTCATAGCATCATCATTTTGGCGCCGTCTGAGGGAATCGAGAGGCTGTCTCTTACTCTTTTTCTGTTTTACCTCACCGGAGACTCTGGTGGTGAACCAGGAACCACCCCTTGTGTGGAGTTGTTTCACCATTGAAAGAGGACCTTTAAGGTATTAAGCTCACTTGCTGTTCAAGCTCTTTATTATTAACACATGGCACCAGAATTACCACCGCCTCTTCCGCCGCCCGGAGGCGGAGGGGCTAGCTCCAGTCAGGTTCCTCCCCAGTCCGAAATGGCGGAGGTGGCGGCAGCTTTGAAATCTTTGGCTGCAACACAACAAGCCATGAAGGAGCAATTTGCCCAGCTCAGCCAAACCATGATGATGAGGCCACCTGGAGTCTCCCTGGACATGATAACTCCGGCGGCAGTTTAACCCCATCCTGATGCCAGGGGACCACCCCAGGCACCCATGAAGGACCAACCTGCACCCCAGCGGAGGAGGGACATTGCTGACCCTAGGCGCTTGCGCCTGGGGAGGCAAGGAAACCCTTGCCCGGAGGACAGGTATGATGACCTAGAGGCTGAAGAGGCCCCGGAAGACTGCTGGGAGCCGTATGAGGTGTCAGATAACACCGTACGACCCCTTAGGCAGAGCCAAGGATGTGTCGGCCGAAGAAGAGACGAGGCCCAACAAAGAGGGTCGGCCTTTGATAGGCAGAGTCAAGGATGTGTCGGCTGAGGAAGAGATGAGGCCCAGCAGAGAGGATCGGCCTTTAACAGGTTGAGCAGAGGGTCGGCCTTCGAGAGGCTAGGCCCAGTCAATGACCTGAGGCAAAGGCTATCGAGGTCAAGGAGCGCGGCAGGCTCTCAAAGAGGTAATAGGCCGGCTCGGCCAGATCAAGGCCGACCCTTGGAGAGAAGAGCCAGGGAGCAGGAAAAGGTCAATAGTCAGCGTGTTGTGTCTGGGGAACCCTCTGTCCATCGTAGGGAGGTGGCAGGGGATAACCTCGGCCTAGCTGAAGAGAGAAGACCCTAGAATGACTCAATCCAACATCTTGAAGAGAAGATAGGGGACCTCATCAAGAGCAGGGACCCATTGCAGAGGGGCTACTCGGAGGGCTCCCCGTTTGTAGCTAGGATAGTGGGATTCCCAACCCCAGCTAAGTTCAAGCCTCCTACAGTGACGCCTAAGTATGATGGCAGCACTAACCCAATGCACCATATTGAGATGTATCAGTCGGCGGCAGATATTTACTCGATCCCTGATGAGATGAAGTGTAGGGCCTTCTCAGGAACCTTGACAGGGGCAGCTCATAGTTGGTTCACCTCTCTTCTAAAGAACTCAATTGAAAACTTCAAGGGCCTGGCAGAGCTGTTCATGCACAACTTCTGCTTTGGGGTAAGACCTTAGGAGAAGACTACCCACCTCCTGTATGTCAAGCAGGCTAAGGGAGAAAGCCTAAGAGACTATATAGCAAGATTTAACAAGGAGAAGCTGGAGGTAGAGGATTACGAGGAGAGCATAGCCATGACTGCCCTGATAGGAGGCCTCCAGAAGGGGAAGTTATTGTGGAAGCTGGCGGAAGACCCCCCCAAGTCTATGGCCGAACTGTTGTCCACCGCAGGGAAAGTGATGAATGTGGAAGAGGCAATGGCTGCCAAATATGAGGAGGAGAACCGTGGTAGCACTGGGAGGCCCCAGGGTAAGAAAGAGGGGAAGAAAAGGTCAGCAGATGATAAGTTCGCTCATTACACTCCTCTGACTGTGAGCTGTGAGCACATCCTTAATGAGATCAAGACTGACCGGGCTCTGAGGTGGCCAGAGAAATTGAAGGCCCCATCACATAAGAGGAATAAGAACCTCTGGTGTGAGTTCCATCAGGATCACGACCATGTCACAGATAGATGCTTTGCTCTGAAGGATGAGATTGAGAAGATGCTGAAATCCAGGAAGCTAAGAAAGTATGTGGATGGCAAGGCCCCGAAGGGTGGAAGAGAAGACCCTAGGAAGAAAAGAGATGACAGGTGCCGCGGCGATGTCCCGACTAGAAGGCATGATGATTCAGAGGGTGATGACAGTGATGACCCAGATCTCCCACCTAAGGATGACAACACCCCCATGAAGAGGGTAGGAATGATCTTCTTTGGTGTTAGCACCATATGTGGGGGATTCGCGGGAGGTGGCTCTAAGGTAGCTGATAGGAAGGCTCATGTAGCGGAGTCCAAGTCAGTGGTCAAGACTGAGGTTGTGAATCTGACCTCTTATGATGCAGTACAGAAGAGAAAGAAGGTAGACATGGACACCCTAGTGGTGGGATTCTCCAGACTTGACTTCAAGGGCATCTTAGCCCCCCATGATGACCCTCTAGTCATAACAACAAGGGTGCATGGGTGCGATGTAGGGAGAATCCTCATAGATGGGGGAAGCTCAGCAGATGTGATGTTCTGGCCTTGTTTCAAGAGCTTGGGTCTTAGCAGGGCAAGGCTGGTTCCCTACCATCACCCATTGATAGGCTTCAGTGGTGAGAAGGTGCACCCATTGGGCATGTATGAAATGGATGTACGGATGGGAGATGAGTGGACTAAGAGGCTGACTAAGAAGATAAAATTTTTTGTGATGGAGGAAAATGTCTTCTCGGCCTACAACCTCATCATCGGAAGAGTGGCCCTCAAAGAGTTTGAAGTCGTGCCGTCAACGATCCACCAGATGCTAAAATTCCCGACTCCTTATGGGATAGGGGAAGTGCAAGGGGACCAGACCATGGCGCGGGAGTGTTATTTCAACTCGGCCGAAGAGCGAGAGGCCCATAAAAGAGCAACCGCCACTTACATCATTGACACACTTGATCCCAGAGATGAAACAAAATTAAAGAAGGGCGAGGCCGCGGAAGAGGTAGAATCCATCGCCCTCAATGAGGACGAGCCGGAAAAAACCATCCAGGTCGGCAAGGCCCTGGAACAAGGGATCAAGGAAGAGCTGATAAACTTCCTTAAGAGGAGGCAGAGCGTCTTCGCGTGGAGTCATGCGGACATGCCTGGCATCGACCCTGGGATCATGACCCACAATCTCAACGTGGATAGAGATGCTAGGCCTATTAAACAGAGGCGAAGGATCTACTCCAGAGAGAAGTATGAGGTCATCCGAGAAGAGGTGAAGAAGTTGGAAGAGGCCGAGTTCATAAGAGAGGTAACTTATCCTGAGTGGCTCTCAAATGCAGTCATCGTGCCTAAAGCCAATGGAAAGTGGAGGATGTGTGTAGATTTCACAAACCTGAATAGGTCTTGCCCGAAAGACAGCTATCCCTTGCCTAGGATAGACCAGATGGTGGATGCAACAGCAGGGCACGAGCTTATGAGTTTCATGGATGCTTATTCAGGTTATAACCAAATCTTCATGGATGCCGAGGACTCTGAGAAGACAGCCTTCATTACTGACAAGGGGACGTACTATTACAAGGTGATGCCCTTTGGTCTGAAAAATGCTGGGGCAACGTATCAACGTCTTGTCAATAAGATGTTCGAGGAGCAGATAGGTAAGACCATGGAGGTGTATGTGGATGATATGCTAACAAAGAGCCTGAAAGCATGTACTCACGTAGCGGACCTTGAGAAGACCTTTGATGTCATGGACTCCTACATAATGAAGCTCAACCCGGCGAAATGTGTCTTCGGGGTAGGAGCCGGGAAGTTCCTGGGGTTCATCGTTAATCAGAGGGGGATTGAAGCAAACCGTGAGAAAATCAAGGCGTTACTCGACATGAAGACTCCTAGGAGTATCAAGGATGTTCAGAGACTCACTCGAAGGGTGGCGGCCCTTGACAGGTTTGTTTCCAGAGCCACAGACAAGAGTCTTTCGTTCTTTATAGTTCTGAGAAAGGCCTTCTAGTGGGACGAAGAGTGTGAAAAGGCCTTTGATCAACTTAAGTTCTACTTGGGGTCTCCCTTGCTGCTGTCCCGGCCCATCGCGGGAGAGAGGTTGTTTGTGTACCAGGCAGTTTCTGAGTCAGCCATTAGCGCGGCCATCATACGAGAAGAGGATGGGGTTCAGAGACCCGTGTACTTCAATAGTAAGGCCCTTCAAGGGTCTAAAAAAAACTATCCCCGGATGGAGAAGTTGGCTTATGCACTGATACATGCCTCAAGGAAGATGAAGCCTTACTTTCAAGCTCACTCTATGATAGTCCTCACCGACTCACCACTACGGCAGGTTCTGCACAAGCCTAAAAAGTCTGAAAGATTGATGACCTGGGCCATCGAGCTAGGAGAGTATGATCTTACCTACCAGCCCAGGATAGCCATCAAGGGGCAGGCCCTCGCAGAGTTCACCTGGGAAGAGGCAGATAGAGGTTCGGAAGAGGCCGAGACAGAGAAAGGCTTGGATGACGGTGAAGAGACAAACCGTGGTGTCTTTCGAAAATCGGAAGAGGCGGCACCAAACGTCTTCCAAGGCCGAGAAGAGGTAGTACCAGGAAAAACCCGGAGCAGAGTGGAAGAGAACGAAGAAGATCGGTACCTCTTCAAGAAGGGGGCTATGAGTGAAGGGGTCTTCTCATTCGATGCGGACGTGTGGAGCCTCTTCGTTGATGGCTCTTCTTGTGACCATGGAAGCGGCGCAGGGCTAGTACTCTCGGCTCCAGATGGCGCCAACATTGAGTACGCCTTGATATTCAACTTTAAGGCCTCCAACATTGATTCTGAGTATGAGGCCATGATACCAGGTCTCTTGTTGGCAACAACTCTTCAAGTAAAGCGGCTCCTACTCCATAGCGACTCGAGGTTGGTTGTCAATCAAGTGCTGGGGGCATACGAGGCCAAGGATGAAAGGATGGCCAAATACCTAAAGAAAGTAAGAGGGTTGCTAGAGTACTTTGAAGAGGCCAAATTGAAGAGAGTGCCTAGACTGAGCAATAATCACGCTGATGCATTGGCAAGACTGGCCTCAGCAATGAAGACAGACTTGGGAAGAACCATCCCAATCGAAGTCTTAGGAAAGGCAAGTATCGAGGAAGACGAGGTATGTAACCCTTATCACAATGTAAACCTGGGAGACTCGTGGATTGACCCGATTGTCAGATACCTAAGAGAGGGGGAGCTACCTGAGTCTAAGATGGAAAGGAAAAAGTTGAGATACAGAGCTGCAAAGTTCTCATTGGTAGGAGATGTCTTGTATAAAAAGGGGTTTCTCTTGCCCCTCCTCAGATGTGTGCATCCTGTGGAGGTACCTCGGATCTTACAGGAGGTTCATGAAGGTTCCTGCTCCAACCACATAGGAGGAAGACCCTTAGCCAAGAGGATCATCACTCAGGGATACTGGTGGCCCACCTTGTCTAGGGACGCTGCCGACTATGTGAAGAGGTGTGACAAATGTCAGAGGTTCGCCACTATCCCTCACCAACCCCATCAGCCTATGACGTCGATCTCTTCTCCATGGCCATTTGCGGTATAGGGGATTGACTTAGTAGGACCTTTGCCAAGAGCTATCAACAACTATAGATTCTTGATAGTTGCCATTGACTACTTTTCAAAATGGGTAGAGGCCGAACCAATGATAACAATTACGGAGCAGAAGACCTTTCAGTTCATCTGGAAGAACATCATATGTAGGTATGGCCTCCCAAACACGCTCATCTCGGATAATGGGACCCAGTTCAAGAACTCCTCCTTGGAAAAGTATTGCCAAAGTGTGGGGATTAAGCAGTTCTTCTCATCTCCTGGTTGACCTCAGGCAAATGGCCATACCGAGGTCACAAATAGGACTATCTTAGATGGAATCAAGAAGAGGTTAGAAGACGCGAAGGGGAGATGGATAGAAGAAGTCTACACTGTGCTATGGGCTTATAGAACTACGGCAAGGACACCCACAGGAGAAACTCCATTCATGCTGGCACATGGCTCTGAGGCAGTCATACCAACGGAGGTAGGACTCCCGACTCATCGGATTCAGACTTACAACCCTGACAACAATAGGAAGAAGAGAAGGCTAGACCTGGATCTCATTGAAGAGAGAAGAGAAGACGCAGAGGTCAGGAAAGCAGCCTATCAGCAGAGGGCAGCAAGATTCTACAATCAAAGGGTGAAGTCAAGACCCATTGCGGTGGGAGACCTAGTGCTTAAGAAGGCCCTACAGAAGACAAACAAGCTACACCTGAACTGGCATGGCCCCTACAAAGTAACGGAAGAGGTTGTGCCTGGCACATATAGGCTAGAGAACTTAGAGGGAGAACCCTTCACCAACCCGTGGAATGCTGACCACCTGAAGAGATATTTTATATGATGTTGCATAGGATTTGTAATTTGTAAATGTATCGTCTTATTGAGAAGAGGTTGTTAATAAAGATCAGTTTCCATGGCAAATTCTTGTTCCATTCTTAGAGCAAAGATATTATAGGGAAATAACATCATTAATTTGGTGACACTTATTATGAGGATAACCTTTTAGGTGATGACCTCAGACCCTCATAACATCACTCGGTGGTGACGAGGTCTGAGCTCAGACACCTTGGTTAGAAGACCTAGGACTCTTAACATCATTGATTTGGTGATATTCATTTATGAGGCTAACCTCTTAGGTGATGACCTCAGACCCTCATTACATCACTCGGTGGTGACGAGGTCTGAGCTCAGACACCTTGGTTAGAGGACCTCAGAACCTTAACATCATTGATTTGGTGATACTTATTATGAGGCTAACCTCTTAGGTGATGACCTCAAACCCTCATAACATCACTCGGTGGTGAAGAGGTCTGAGCTCAGACACCTTGGGTAGAGGACCTCAGACTCTTAACATCATTGATTTGGTGATATTCATTTATGAGGCTAACCTCTTAGGTGATGACCTGAGACCCTCATAACATCACTCGGTGGTGACGAGGTCTGAGCTCAGACACCTTGGTTAGAGGACCTCAGACCCTTAACATCATAGATTTGGTGGTATTTATTATGAGGCTAACCTCTTAGGTGATGACCTCAGACCCTCATTACATCACTCGGTGGTGACGAGGTCTGAGCTCAGACACCTTGGTTAGAGGACCTCAGACCCCTAACCTATTAAGTTGGTGATATTTATTATGAGGCTAACCTCTTAGGTGATGATCTCAGACCCTCATAACATCACTCGGTGGTGACGAGGTCTGAGCTCAGACACCTGGGTTAGATCACCTCAGACCTTTAAGTAATGGTTATGACAACATCATATTAAGTAATGACTTCAGAGATTGCATAGCATTCAAATACATTCAGAGATCAAGATGAAGGAAGACACTGGCATTCAATAAAAGGAAGAAACTACAACATTTAGGTGTCTGATAAATTACAAGCCCAGAGTTACAAATCAAAAAATACAAAATACAAGGCCAAGTTAAGCATCTGGGGGAGGAACATTCAATGTCTCGTCTGGGTTGGCATTGGACACCTCAGCCACTTCATCTGAAGGATTAGTCCCTCCGAGATCAGTCCCTTCCAGAGTTACAGTCTGACCAGGGGCAGCAGCCTCATCCTCTATCTCTTGCAAGGCCTGGGCAAACTGAGGGTCGGCGAGGCCGAGGCCCAAAAAGTCGGAGGCCTTTATATTGCCAACCTCGGCTTCCCTGACCTCGGCCCATTTGGTGGTGGCTTTGATACCTCTTTCAAGGTATTCAAGACCAAAACCTACGAACTCCCCATAGACCTTGTAATCAACAATTATTTTCTCTGAGGCATCGGCAAGAGAGGCCTTCACAACAGCATTGACCTTCCTCTGCAGGGCATCGTCCTTGTCCTTCAGGGCTTGGGCGTGGATTTAGACAAGTGCAGAGATATCTTTTTCTAGACCCTGGACCTTATTTTCAGAATTCTGGGCCTTGGTCTCAGCATTCTGTAACTCTGACCTCAGACGGTCAACCTCGGCCTTCAAGGTGCTCTCAACCTTCTCAGCCTCTCGCCCCTTCTGAATCAGAGGCAATTTCCTCAGGGCCCAGTTAGAGAGCTGGTACATGGCGGTCACCCCCTGCACAGACAATAAAGAGGTTAGAGGGAAATAAATTCAGACGTTGCACTTGCAAAATTATTGGCAAAAAGAATAAGCCATACCTGGACGGCTCTGTGGAGGCCGAACTCAACCATCATATGAGTGTCCATGGCCCTGTAAAAATGCTTGTCGGCATCAGTCATCACGTTGGCAAGGGCATCCATGGCCTGCCTGCTGTTGCCGACCACGCTTTCGGTAAGCTTTAGCTGATCCAGACGAGCTGATAATGTGTCGGCTGTGATGGGGATCGCAGCGTCTGAAGTCTTCTTTTGCCTAGAGGTCGGCCTCTGATCCTCTGAGGCATGGATCTCAGGGGCCTTCTTCCTGGATTTGGATGTTGAGGGAGCAGGTGGAGGAGCACTCAAACCAGTCTTCTTGACGAGCCTAGCCAAACTTGGAGCTGCCATCTCCCACAGCTCGTCCGAAACGCCTGGTGGTCTCTCTGCAAAAGTGAAAAGATAAGAGTTAGGAATCAAATACGAATGATCAGAGGTTAGACTTGTGAACTAAAAAGAAAAATCCTTACCAAAGTAAACTAGGGGACTTCCACCTAAGCTCGTCCCCGAGAGATACTGGGGGGGTCAGCAGATGCTCGAACTTGATAAACAGCCCATGAGCCCCTTGGTCTTACAGGGCCTTCACCTTTTTTCTGTTTTGAACACTTAGTCCAGGATCGTCCCTTGCAGACATGGTGACTTTACCCCATCTGAGGGGTATTCTCGGCTCAAAAATGGAAGAGGGAATAGATGAGCCGAATTCCCATGGCCCTGAGGCGAACAAATACCGAGGTTCCCAATTATGGTTCGAGGTCTGAGTGACCAAGAGCATCTTTTTCTCAGGCCTCCGAGCCACGGAGTGATAGTAGCTCGGATGATTCTTGGCCGAGGTGGGAACGTAACACCCAGCAAATACCTGAACTGGGAGGTCAGAGTGGTGGACTTCCCTCCAAAAGATGATGGCCCCTATAATAACTCTCCAAGCATTGGGAGAGAGCTGCGAGGGGGCCAAATTGATGAAGGAAAGAATGGACCTAATGACAGGGTGAAAGGGAAGACGAAAACCTAGTTTGAACATCCGTTCGTACAACCAGACTTCTTGACCATGGTAGGACCTCTCTTCCCTCAGAGGTCTCCTTAATTGGATTGAGGGACTGATGGAGTATAGGTATCTGAAGTGCAATAGATCCACCTCAGTGACCGTGCTCTCGTACTCGTCCGCCTCAGAGGTATCAACTTCTCTTTCGGCGTCCTCATCATCGTCAGGCTCAACGTCGGCCGGAGCAGACGTAGACGGGTTACCAGGGAACCTCTGAGCAAACTCGGCCCCGGTAACGGCCGATAGAGGGATAGCATCTAGAATGGGTGTCACAGCCACACTTGGCCCAACAAGTTCAACCTTGGAAGAAGAACCTGAGGTACCTGTGCCATTTTGAGACGAGGCGCGGCTGGAGACCTCGGCCTGGTCAGGGTCCTGACCAGTCTGAGGAGTAAAATCCATGGCCTCTTGGAAAGAGTCCACAGACATTGGGTCGGAGGTGGAAGACTCAGACTCAGACATCGACAAGTTATTGGCAGAGACGTCTGTCTGATAGAAATTCTCAGGTGGACGAGGGTATACCACCTTGAGAGGTGGAGGAAAGAGGGGTCTGACAGGGAATTGCTGTGACCTACGAGCTTCTTCCTGAGCTCTCTCTATTTGCCTAATTCTCTCTAAGGTCTTTTCTCTAAGAGAAGGGAAGTCCTCAAGAAGTTGGTACAGGGGTCTGAGCATCAGGGGACGACCCAAAATGTTGATCGACCCTAAACTTGAGGAAAACTCCTAAAACTACAAACAATTTTGGCTTGAAAATTAAAGGAGCCCAAAGATCAAACTAAGGAGTTTTCTGGAAAACCTAGTTCACCGGAAAACTCAAAACCTCGCCGGAAAGCTCAAAACCTCGCCGGAAAATTCAAATCAAATGCCAAAAATGAAGGAAATGGAGAGGGAGAGGTACCTGGAGATGAGTTGAAGGATGGAGAAGAAGAAATCTCGTAAGAAACTAGGCGAATCCTCTGCATAAAGAGCGGTGGAACGAAGGAGCCTCGGGGAGAAAATTTGGAGAAACAGTGCGCGCGAAAGAGAGAAATGAGGAAGAAGAAAGAGAAAGAAAGGGTTTAACCCTTAAATACTTAGGCACGCTTCCCAAGGCCCATCATTGCCTTGGGAAACCCAAGGGACAACTGACAGCGCACGCAAGCCAAGTGGGCACGCCTTATCCTGGGACAGGTGTCACGCAGGTGCTAGCCTTGGGATGAACAGGCCTCGGAGGTGAGAATCCCCTAGCCACCTGCTCTCGCAAATGACTAAGGGCTGGGGGGTGATTGATATGCCCAAGTATAACCTCGGCTCAGGGATACCTACCTCGGCCGAGATAATGGCCGAGACGTTGATCGACCCAATAAGGGGTAAGGGCCCACGATATCATCCCTCGGCCAGGACTACCTCGGCCCAGGCCGACACTACCACTTACACCTCCCCAAGGACACTATGCACGTCGCAGACATCAACATCATCCTAAAGCACCCGGGAATAGCAACCTCGGCCATCAGTAGGCCGAGAAGACAAGAAGCCCCTTCATCTTCAACACGGCTCCTACCTCGGCTTGGGCCGAGGCTACCAGAGGTATTAATAATCATCAGCATGCTGCAAGCCCAACCTCGGCTCTGGCCGACCCAAGCATATGTCTCGGCTGACATCAGGCCGAGACTCCTCATGACAACGCAGATTGAGCGAACATCCAACCTTTACAGCTCGGCCTCTCCTAGGCCGAAGTCATTCACCAATATGACTGCCGAGTTTCTGTACATTTGGATAAGGACACCTGGGCACAAATCAGTTATAACAAGATTATTCTCCACATTGGGGAGAATATTTCATCATCATTACCTACATGTGCCCATGACAGGTGGCACACCCCCATTGGTGAGGATACCACACACATGCACATTACATACATAGGGGGTACATTACACCCCCTAGGCACTATATAAAGGGATCATCCCCTACCTTGCAAAGGGATCCAGATATTAAAACCCTATCTAAAACTCTGTTTAAATACATAGTGTAGAGAGAAAAAGAGCTTGAGAGGTTGTATCCATGGCCATCAGTGCCTTCTTTCAGTGATATTACTCACACACACTCACAGTGGACGTAGGCCAAATTGGCTGAACCACTTATCCTCAGGTGTTATTCTCCTTGCCCTCACCTCATTCTTATCTTCTTTATGATGCTATGTTGCCATTGTTGCATCTATATTGAGCTTGCAAAACACCTCACCTGGTGGTGCTGATTCATAGCATCATCAATCTCTCCGTTAGATGTTGCATCTTTTGATGAATCTGGAAATATTTGGGATCCTCCCTAGTTGCAACGTCGGGTTCCTCAACGGGAATGCCTTTTGGGTCATACATTATTCCTCCTTGCACCATTGTGTTGTAATAGCTGACAACCTCTTCTACAATACAAGGAAACAGTGGTGGGTCTTCCCTCTCTCTCCCGAACTTCCTCTTGTTATCCCTCTTCACTGCATTACCCCCATCTTCTCCTTCGGTATATCCCACCCGTGGAGGCTGTGACCTCCCTCCCACGAGTTGTATCAGATGCCTGACTATCATTGGCACCACCATTGGATTTGGTCGCACAACCAACTAGATATTCCTCTCTACTTTTAGGAACGACGTAAAAGTTCCCTCATGTGTCTCGTTAATAATATGGCAGATGTACTCAGGAAGTAGTCCTTCTGCGCAGATCTGCAGTAGCTTGGACTCTTTGGCCTCCTCCCTCACATCTAGGGATCTTTACTTGAACCTTCGAATGTATGCCACTACGTCTTCCCCGGGTCGTTGCTTTTCTCTCCCTAGTTAGGTCAAGGTGAACTCATCTTCCTCTAGAAAGAACTTCTAGACGAACAAAACGTGCATCTCCTCCCACATGGAAACACTCTTGGGAGCTAAGTGAGAATACCAAGTATATGCTTTATCGGTTAAGGATTTAGAAAATTCCCTCAAGTTGAGTTTCTTATTATTGCAATGTGCCCCCAAGTGTTTGGCGAAATGTTTAATATGCTCCTTCGGGTTTCCACCCTTCCCCGTGTATTTCTCAAAGATGGGTGTCGTTGCAGAGGTGGCTCACCAATAGTCTGACAGCCCTAAATACCATGGTGGTTTACTCAAGTGCAAATTTGACATTGTATGGATTGCTAGTGACATCACCTATAGTAGGTGTGACATTAAGTAGAGGGATGTTTGGTTCATAACTCAATGCCCGATGGAACTCAAAGCTGCTCCACCTGAGGTTCCATGGTTAGGGTCCTTCGGCATTTTACCCGTTGTATCTAAGGTGGTCAAGACAAGCCCCAACGGTGTCTCACTTCTCAATCCCCCAAAGGAAGTCCCTCCAATGTTCCCACGGTGAGGTCGTTCGATAGATCATGAAAGCTCTCTGAGGCCCTGCCAAGTTTGGTCTCTCGCGAGCACCATTGACCTCACACACAATCATTATGCTCATTATATCTTTACAATCATTAGAGATCATAGTCAATATAAAAAAAGATACAACAAGACTAAACTAATCAATAGGACTAAAGGACATTCTCTCTCGATCAGTTTCTTCGCTGGATGGTCTCTCTAGGCTGCCACGCTGAGCTACCTCGCTGAGTTACCACACTGAGTTGCCACGCTGAGCTGCCATACGAAATTGCCACGCTGAGCTGACTTAATCCCAAAAACTGTTGTTAATGGGGGGATTATCTCTAATCTCAAGATTATCTTTAAGATCCCTATACATTTGCCCCTTTGTGACGAGATTTGTTTTGTAAACCAAAAATGGTTGCACAAAAACTTCTCAATCGGATGAACCTTCTCTGTGTGAAATTTTTTTGGCATCTTATCCTTCATTACCAGTAAAAACTAAAATTCTCTTCGATGTACCTGAATCGAAGTGATGTGGCTTGTCGACGATTTGTGAAGGCCCATTGTGACTTTTTCCTGCTACTAAGTTTCAACCGTTCTGTCTTTACTTCCATGGCTAATTTTGAGATTCGCCCAAAACACCTGCTGACTTTCCTGAATACCCGTTTTGACTCTGGGGAAGTGAAATTCTCCCATTTGTGTTGTCGGTGGAGTATAGTTGTACGCAGTGAGTTCGTCGTTAGGACTGCCCCTGTCGTTGTGACTTATGAAGTTCTTCCTTGTAAAGTTTCACCATGTTTGAAAAAGTAGAAAATTTCTCCTCGATGTAACTAAGTCACAATTAAACAACGTTTGGACTTGTGGCGAGGGGGCGTCATAGCTTTTTTGAACCATTGGGACAGTTTTCTCGTTGGGAGTTTATTGGATATGTCTGACCAAAATTCTGGCGCCAAAACTCAAACTTGCCTAAAAAGAAAACCCTTTTTGTCCCCCATGCGTCACTTTATTAATAACGGGGCGTTGTCTTCTCAACTGCTAGGACACTTCTCGAAGTGACACGTGTCCATTTGAAATGATTATAGGCGGCTTTTCACGTGTGGTGGTAGGAAACTCAAAAGTCGGGTTAACATCTTTCAAATGTCTTTTTTTTAAACACTTATCCTTTCTTTGTCTTCTTTAAACTCCCGTCTACTTTAGAGAGAGAAACTCTGCCAAAAAACTCCATTATTGTCAAGCTTTTCTCCTCAAGCTTTTCGTCTGCAACTATCCTCACTTTTTAGCCTCTCCATTATTACTTCTCTGGTGTCTTTTGTAATCTTTTCGTATACTTCATTGCCATCTTCAATGGCCTCCTTAAGCAATCCTACTATGTCTTCCACTAATGATCCACATGCCTCCTTTATTGCCACCACCTCTACTGCCACCTTTTTAACTACTGCCCGCCAGGACCAGCTGTGTTTCTATCGCCGGTCCCCTATATTCGATAAGGGTGATGATTTTGCTAGTTTTTATAAGACTTTTGTTTTCAATGCTAAGTATGATGCCATAACGCTTGGTGATTAAGACGAAAGTGCCGCTGACTAGGGTTTTCTACACCCAAAGGGGACTCTCCAATTTTGTCTTAAGCGAGGGGACTTCCCATGGTCCCTTATTAACGTCGAAGGGCCTGAAGGCTCTCCCGCTCACTTCGCTACCTGGAACTCCCACATGCATAGTTCCCACGCTGATACCCTCACCAAAATTGGGCTTTCATCAGGGCCAAGTGGTTTGGTGAGTTTACTTTGTCCAAGAACAATGCTTCCCTTCCTATCCTAGTGTCTCGCTGGAATGTTACTACTCACACGTTCATTACTGTTTGGTTTGAGTATATAATTACATTAAAAGACGTGTGTGAGCTCTTGGGCCTTGAGGCAATAGTCCATGAGCCCTATTCTAATGAAGCCCTGGATTCCCAAGAGGTTGCTAACCGTTTAGAGTTGGACCGTATATGCTGAAGGTGCATTAGTTCTTAAAAAAACCTACTTTCACTCCTCTCATCAACTATTTCTTCAAGGATCCTTCTAAGGGTAGTTCCTCTAAGGCTTCCCCTGGTCAAGGTACATCGCCGGAACTTGCTGCCTACATCCTTATCATTCCCTCTCGTTTCCTCTTAATGGGGAAATGGAATGACCAACCTTGAAGGGACCTCATCAACATATCCCTTCGTTTGGACCGGGGTATTAAGCTCCCTCTAGCTGCAATTGCCCTGGATCACTCTACACATGGCTTGATAGGACCCTTTTCGACATGGAACGATCTATTGGTCATTATAACCTGGTCAACTTGACCAATTATGTCCTTCGGACGAGATTCCTCTATGTTCGTTTCCCCGCTGTAGCAGTCAAAGCCAATCATCTTCCTTCGGGGGAAGCAATTTTGCATCCACGCTCCTTTATTTATCACAAGAGAGAGATAGTCGAAAGGAGTTGACCTCTATTATTGATCAACCTGGGAATTTTGTGATGAGGCCTTACGAAGAGGATATCTTCCTCCACACTTGGTGTTTTTTCCAACATGAAGCTAGGGTGTTTCAGGAAACCACTTTGAACCTCATCGTTGAAGACCCTTCGTTAGCTGTGGTCATTCTGTTTTCATCGAGGTACCTGCCTTCCTACACCGAGTGGGTATACACTAGTGAGCATTACAATCCCAACCGATGCAGTCGTCAATTTCATTTCGATAAGGGGGCTCCTCGCCCATTTTTTCTATTATCTCACCCCAAAGTCTCTTTTAGGGAGGCATGTCCTATGTTCTCATCAACTGATGCATGGGGAGTAAGTTCTACCATGGTTGGGCGAGTCACTATTCCAAGCATCACCAGGCAAGGGGATGTGACCCCTCTATTTGCAATGAGTTAATGGCTGAGATAGCTGGCCCAAATTTCTAAGTTCATCGAGGGCGATCCTGTGTACCCCCTAGTTCTTTCATTTTCTGCCCTCGAGCTGGGACTAAAAGGTAATTCCGTTCTTGGGATTTAGTTCCGCCAAAGCAAAACCCCCAAGGAACCTCCCACTGAGCTTCCTCCCCATTTCTCTATGATTCCCGTTACCACCCCAAAACCCAAAAAAACCCCAATACCCAAATAGCCTGCCCCTTCTGGGGGTATTTCTAGTGAAGGGGTTTCAACTGAGGTAGCCTCTGGCAAAGGACCTTCTCAACCACCAGCCAAAAATACAAGGAAGTCCAAGAGTGGGACTTCCTCAAAGTCTAAGTCTCAGATGAAAAAGTGTTACTAAGGTCGTTTAATACAAGATTAAACTATTGAAGTAACTCCGAACTATTTTTTGAAGAAATTCTTTTCTTTAAATCAAAACAAATTAACACAAGATGTGTTTAATAAACCATGCACAAGATTTGTTCAAGATTAGTTAACTAGTTTTTGAAAAACAAAACTAAAAGGTTTAAATCAACACACCAGCCAGAATGAGATGAGGAGATGTGGAAAGATTAAGGACAAGGCATTTTTAACGTGGTAAAACCTCACCTAACTGAGAAAACATCCACGGTGACTTCTAAGTCACAAACCAAAAAAATACTAAAACAAAATATACAAGTTACAAACTATTTAACATACATGAACACAAAACAGTCCTATACAAGTTTAGAATATGTACCCACTGGTTTTATTCTAACTTCCTTGCAGGTCTGATGTTGATGGGGCTTTCCGAGTTTGCTAACTTCTCCACTTTGTTCCAGTCTTTACGTCGACTCTTATAGATTCAAGATCTTATAGCCAACACTTATGTGTTGTAGTGTGTCAAGTGTTTGTGATGGTGCTCTAACACATGCATGCACACATGCACAGTTATTTTATACAAACAGTCCTAGAAAATTATAGATTAGATCTAAATGATGTTGTTTTCAGTTTTTCTCTTCCTTAGAAACCAAAAAGACTTTATTTGACCTTTCAAATAATCCTGGAATCCAAGGTTACCTTGCTCATAAGACTGCCAACGTCATATCCAATTTCAGAGTGTTTTGAAAATGATTTTGAAATTGGAAACCACTAATTACGATTTTAACTAGGTCAACAGTCTTGTTTCATAAGAACTACAAACAGAAAATATATATATGTTGATTCTAATGTTTTGACAAACATTTACAGAACAGTAACCAACAAATACGTTTTCTCAAGATGAGAAAGTAAAATGTGCAGATCTAAGTGTAATATGACATGCAATAATCACATCTACTATTTCTATGAAAGAGAATATATATCTAACAAGTAATGTCAAAGTTGGAAATAAGATCTCGATCTTAGAGGATAAAACACTTTAAACACCCTTCAAACCCCCACCAACAACACACTCAAAGACACAGGTATAGTATTTGGTATATACCGTTTTGGACAAATGAGTTAGGATTTGAAAATGAAAAGGGTTTGGACGATTTAGGGTTTCTTTCTCTCTCTGGTTTCTCTCTTCTCTCCCTTCTCTCTCTCTCTCTCTCTCTCTCTCTCTCTCTCTCTCTCTCTCTCTCTCTCTCTCTCTCTCTCTCTCTCTCTTTTCTCTCTTCTCTTCTCTCTCTATTTAGACGAACTTCCAAAAGTTTTATAAACCAAGTTTTAATTAGAAAAAAATCATTTAAAAATTATTAAAATTCCTAAAAAATTATTAAATCCAATTTAAATGGGATTAACCACACACACCTCACACACAATCAATTAATGCAATATATGAACAATGTATGCAACCCTAGTGTGTGAATGAGCATTATACCTTCAAATGAATCAAGTGTGTCTTAAGAAGAAGATTATGTGTCTCTTTAGTATCTAGGGAATGGGACTTCAATTTTGTCACAATTTCCAAACTATATGAGCACTTATACAATGTAGACTAAAGTGAGTCAAGAGTATATGGTGCTTCATGAGACTCAACCTGAAACTCCTTTGGAGGCATTCCCTATCGCCTCTGTTCCTCCTCCCATGTCTTCATGAATGGCTGAGGAGTTGAAAAGGAGAGTTCAGGCTGAGCTGGCTCGAATAAATGCTGAGTACGAACGACACGCTCCCGGCGTTCCTCCTTCTACTTCCTTCCCCACTATCTTGGTTGTTCCCACGGAACTAGGGGCAAAGAGAAAGAAGATTTCGAAGATTCCTCGAAGTATTGGTACCGCAGGTGCAAGGAAGAAGACTCTGGGTACCAAGTCCCTAAGGAAACAAAATCCAGATGTACATCTCTCCCCAGCTCCCTCAGTTGATGCCCCCTCTCCTCCCTCTCCTGTGGTTATATCCTATTATCCCTCTGAATCCGAGGTATGTATGTGTGTTGTTGTTCTTACTCACATTTTTCTAAGACAAACTACATCTATTCTTACTCAATATTTTGTCATAATTTCCAAACTAGATGAGCACTTATACAATGTAGACTCAAGTGAGTCAAAAGTATAAGGTGCTTCAATCTCCCTCTTTGGAAATATGAGACAAAATCTCCTTTGAGTGAACTAGGACTCGTAGAGCTACAAAGAAATAAGGAAAAACCTATTCCTATACAAAGTTCTATCTACCCATTTCGTGGAAACAGAAAATTACATAAACCAACTAATTACAAACCAATACCCTAATAACCTCTGTTGAATACAACTGTACAGATTCCTGCAAATAATCACTAAGATCAAGCTTATTAGAAATATGTACAAAAAAATGAACTCATAAAACTCAAATTACTCCCCCATTTTGTCTTAAATGGACAAAGGGTAAAAAAACATAAATCATAGGAGTTTATTCAGCATACACCATTCCTATCGATTTTTGCAAAGCAAGAAATCTATTGTAATTCAAAGGTTTGGTAAACATATCTACGAGCTGCAAATCAGAAGGAAGATAATTGATTTCTAATTCCTTAGTCTCAACTAATTCGCGTATAAAATGATGTCTAATTTTTATATGTTTTGTTCGTGAGTGTTGAACAGGATTTTTAGAAATATTGATCGTGCTTTGATTATCACAATAGAGATGTAATTAATCTTCTTGAATACCATAATCATTAACATTTGCTAAAGCCAAAGTAATTGAGCATAGCAACTACCAGTGTCTATATATTCATATTCAGCTGTGGACAACGAAGTGCAATTTTGTTTCTTACAACTCCATCCTACCAGATTGTTACCAATACAGTAACACACTCCTAATGTGCTCTTACTATCATCAGTACACCCTCCCAATCGGCATCAGTGTATCCTATTATAGTACTAGGAGTATCATTAGTGTACCAAATTCTTAGATTTAGAGTGCCTTTTATTTATTTAATGATTCTTTTTCACAAACTAAGTGGCTCTCTTTAGGATTGTTTTGATAACGGGCACACACACAAACTCCTTACATAATATCAGGACGCGAGGCAGTAAGGTAAAGTAAGGTTCCTATTGATGTAAAAAATTAGATTATCTCTAATTAGTCAATCACAAATAAAATAAATGAAACAAAAGATTTTAAAGTGGTTCAGCCTTACAAGAATGACTTACGTCCACTGTTTTTGTATTGCTGACTGTTTGTCTGGAATTCTCGATAAGGGGTTGTACTAAGAGATCCAGAGTCCCCTTCTAATGAGGGGGTTACAATGTATTTATAGTCTTGAGTCTGTACAAATGAAAGGACAATGCGCTGTCATTCAGTAGACCAATACATTTGTATGATAATAATGGATATTTAATGCGCAGTCGTCTCTTTGATTCTCTTGGTTTGGGTGCGCTGTACGCTAAGTAGCTCGGACCTCTTAAGCTACTCGCACCGCTTAAGTTGCTTGGCACGCTTAAGTTTCTCGGGGGCCCTTAGTTGCTCGGGCCGCCTAAGTTTCTCGGCACGCTTGAGCTGCTCGGAGTGTATGAGTTGCTCGTATGGCGTATTCGTATTTTCCATATAAGTTGACACGTGTCTTCAAGTGATTGATCCATGTCAGCAGATTAAATTTGGTATCAACAGAAGCCCCAAATGTTTCAAAGTTGAGGCTGATGGAGAGTGTTTAACATTTTGTTCGAAAATTGATTGGATTACTGGTCTTCATGGGTTTTAGGAAAATTTTCCTAGTACCAAATTCCTTTTTTGAGCGCACAATATCAAACTTCATAAATATTTTAAATTTCCACGATCGTTTCGATATTTATGCCCTTTTATTCTTTTAGCCGTCGAAAACACAAACGTCTTCCCTTGTAATCATTGTCTTTCTCTATTCTCGAGACAAAGTATTTAAGCGCAGAAAAAATCCTATCGTCTTTTACTTTTCAAATTTGTATCTATGAACTCTTAATTTCCTCTCTATCTTGTGCCTTCATTCTTTCCATTGTTCATTGTCACCTGATCTCTTTCTCCCTGTAAGATTTTCTTCCCTTTCTTTTATTTACTTTGTTCATCATGGTTTATCTTGTTGAGTCATTGGAAAAAATTTGGTCTGAATTTTCAATCCCTTCGTGGGTTATTTTAGAAGAACTTTTTGAACCTTCTGATTATTTTTCTTTGGCTAAGGGACATTGGTTCCCAAGTCTCTTTGTGGCCGAATGTGGCTTTTCTTTTCCTCCAAATCCCCTATGTTTGGAGTTCTATCAATATTTTGACGTTGTACCTGCAAAAATAGCTCCAAATACTTGGAGGATAGTTAATGGTATTCATAGATTGAATCAACTCCATGGAACCCGTTTAGGGATCCCAGAGATTATGTACTGCTATAGATGGGTTGTCAGTGATTCCACATTCTATTTAAAAACTAGGTTTTTGAATAGGGCTTTAGTTGTTAATCTTCCAGATGCCAATTGGCATTATTTTGAGCATGGGGTTGTCATGAAAAATTGGCAACACGCTCCATTAAATAGAGATGACGTATACCAAGGTCCCAGGTGTCCCCCTTATGGCAATGGAATAGGTTATTTTTATTTTACTTATTTTTTTTTAAATCTTGTTTTCTTTGTGTTTGATAAAATGTATCACTGACATTTAATTATTCCTTATTGCATTTGACAGTAAAAGAAAATCTCCAAAAGAAACCGAGGTTAATTTGAAGCATTTAAAACTTATCTAGAGTTTGCACCAATCTGTTGCTGAGGAGCATATTAGTTCTACCTCTTACTTATTGCAATACAAGAGCTACACTTCATCTTTCACTGCTCGTCCTCGTCTAGTGGTAGTTGACATTGACCAGGTACCAGCTTCTGAAACTGATGTAAAAGGTTCTCCTTAAGAGTCAAACATTCCCATCAGTGATCTAATTAAGAAGAGAAGAGCTCTTGCTTTCTTTGATAAATCTGCCTCTACCAATCTGGAGGCGAAGAAAAGTAAGCAAGATGTTCCAGAAGAAGGGACAAGAAACATTGATGCACCCTCTCCTGCTGCTGCCAAGAAAGTTATTGAGAAGCCCCCTGTGGCTTCGAGCAAGGCTGTTGTTATCTCTCCTTCGAGTAAGGTTATTGTCATATCGCCGATAAAGACAACATCTTTGGTTGAAAAAGCTCTTGTTCATATGAGGAGGCTAAAGAAAAGCTCCTATGAGAGATCTGCTGAACCTATCTCTCAGCCTTTAAATGCTGAAGGTGGTGTTCCAACTTTTGTTCCTCCGAGCTCTGCTATGGGCTTGGTGAAATCCTAGACTATCCCAGAAGTCCAAGGCATTGAAGACACTCTTTCTCGTGACAGAGTCACTACCCTGGCTTCTCAACACATTGCCTCAGTAAGTATTATTAGCCTTAGTCTTTAACTTGCTAGTGTTATGTTCCTGTATTAACTCAAAGTTATTTCTTTTTTTAGCTGGTAACGTGTTTCAATATCATTCTGAAGAGGGATGAAGCTATCAAGGCTTCAAGTTCCTCGGGAGGAGTAGAGGAAGATTTTGTTGGGCTGACCCAATCTCTGAAAGATTCTCATCAAAAATAAGAGGAAGATAAATTTTCTTGGTAGAAGTAATTCTAGTCCATTGAGCAAGAAAGAAATCAAGTTGTGAATGCCTCCAAGGATTTGGAGAAAGAGTTGACGGAGTCTGAGCAGAGCAACAAAGTCTTTGAACAAATCAATAAGAAGCTGGAAGTTAAGCTCAAGTCTGCTGAAGAGGAAGTTATTAGACTTCAAGATGTTGGGCGCCAAAAAATAGAGGTGGAGGAGAAGTTGAAGGTTTCCAAGGAGCTCCTTAGGGAACGGACCTCCTCGGAGAAAGAAAAAAGGAAGAAGGCTGTTAAAAATCATTCAGTGCTGGTTGGGATAAAGGACGGAACAAGGGCCTAACTGGCATATCTTCTCAAATGGAGTATGTCAGCCTCAAATATTTCAGGGATGGATGGGTCGCAGCTTTGCATGATCTGAAAGTTGCTAAGAATTACGAACCATCAACACACTCATGGCCCTCCTACCTCTCCTGGAGAAGAAGAACAGGATGAAGCTGCTTCAGATGAATCTTCTATGATGATTAGAGATTAGTCCCTTTCTGTCCCAGTTATTCAAACTTGCTCTGAGAAACTCTGACCCACCAGCCCTTATGTCGAGCAGCTACCTTTATCCTCCGAGCAACCAGTTACTTCCTCAAAAACTTCTGAGGACGTCGTAGGGAACAAGGAGAAGGTGTAAAGTTGCTCGGGCTTTATTTTGTTATTTTGTTGAATGTAACCTTAGACTTTGTATTTTCTCTTATGATGAAATAAAAATCCAAACTTTGGTTGTTCATCTTGACCTTCTCTTTTACTTGCTATGTCTGCACCATCATTGATTCTTTTTATTTCTTCTCTTTTGCTAGATTATGACCAGGATGGAACTCTTATCGTCTCATGACATATAATTGATAAAGAAATGCAATGACTATTTTAAAGATGGTCATGTTGATCTTAATGATGATCAAATTATTGATATCCTTGGTCCACATGCTTCTGAACGAGCAGTCGAAGCTTACCAATACCTGAAATGCTTGCTCGATCGTGTTGTTGCCAACAATGTGGCTTACTATGAGATGATCGAAGATCTCCAAGGGACAATCGAGGAACTTTAGCAGCAGTAAAAAGAGTCCTCCAAACTTTTGCATCAAGGATATGAGAAGAAATATCAGCAATTGAGTGCTGACAAAAGGTATGATAAATTCATCTCTGCCTATGAGAAGAAAGAGAGTGTTTTGAAACTTGAGGTCGAAGAACACATGCATATTTCTAAGCTGTTGGAGAAGGAGAATATTGCCTTGCAAGAAGAGATAAAATAACTTAAATCTGTCGTATCTTCCTCGGGAGCCTTGGTTCCTGTTAATGATGAAGGTTTCTCTTTCTTGGAGGTAGAAAATGCCAACTTATGAGATGAGTTGGAAACTTTGAAAAGGGCTGGATCCTCCTCATCTACTTACGGACAAGCAAGATCTTCTTCTCGTGGACGAGCTAGGGCTGGTCGGGTCTCTATTGAAGAACCTAGAATGCAAGAGGCTTTAGCAAATCAGTCCTTTCAGTTGGTGGCGAAGAACCAAGCCTTAGTAAAAATGTCTAAGAAGATTCTGAACTTCAGCGAATAACTATCTACCCAGAGTTCTGCCTTGGAAAATAAAGAACTTTTGGTGAAGAAATTGCACGAGCAACTGGAGAGGTTCACTTTCCAATTTCATAAACAACCCAGAGATTTTTGGATGGCTGGGTATAATGAAGCTCTTTACCATCTTGATGCACGGATCCAACAATCAAGTAACGAGGGGTACAAGCAAGGGTGGTTGAATGCACTATGCGTGCTAAAATTAGAGCAGGGCCACTACTTATGGGATTATTACGACCTTGGAGTGATTGATTTTCCTGTACCTCCTTTTAAGCTTAATATCAGTTGGATTCCTGCTCGAGAAATTCCTCAATGTTTGATCTCTAAGTATCTCGGCAATTACAGTCTACATGCAAATTTTGAGATATCTCGCCCAGAGCACTTGCTTGAGCGACCTTCTGTAATGAATGTTATAATTCTTTGAGGTGTGAATTTTATCAATTCCCCTTATGCATTAGACGATCCTCCTGCTGGGGTAGAACTTGTTTCAAAGGCAGAAGGGAAAAAACCAATAGAATAGGATTTTTTTATGTAATGATGAAGTGTATTTTTCACAACATATGTAATTCTACTTGATTTGAATGAAGAAATTTTTAGTCTTTTGCCATTTAATTTGCAGCATGTCCTTGTCTGTTTGTTTGTGAAAATGTGTACATTTTGATATGTACATTCTGTTTTGTTTTTGGATAATGTAATTTGTATCATTTGTTGATTGATTATAGTGTCTTGTCACTCTTTGGGTCTAAGCAATGAAATGATTTGCATCCCATGTTCCTACTTAGTTTAACCAACCGGCGATGATTTGTAATTGACTTACCAACCAATCGGAGTTGGTGGAAATTGATTTGCCGACCAATCGAAGTTGGTGGTAATTGGTTCCCGACCAACCGGAGTTGGAGGAAATTGATTTGCCGACCAATCGGAGTTGGTGGTAATTTGTTCCCGATCAACCGGAGTTGGAGATTGATTTTCCGACCAACCACAGTTGGTGTTACTTTGTTCCCAACCAATCGGAGTTGGAGGAGATTGGTTCACGACCAACTGTAGTTGGTGGTAATTGATTTGCTGACCAACCAGAGTTGGTGGAAATTGGTTCCCGACCAACCGGAGTTGGTGGAAATTGGTTCCCGACCAACCGGAGTTGGAGGAGATTGGTTCCTGAACAATCGTAGTTGGAGGAGATTGGTTCCTGACCAACCGAAGTTGGTGGTAATTGATTTGTCGACCAACCGGAGTTGGTGGAAATTGGTTCCCGACTAACCGGAGTTGGAGCAGATTGGTTCCCAACCAACCGGAGTTGGAGGAAATTAGTTCTCGACCAACCATAGTTGGAGGAGATTGGTTCCCGACCAACCGGAGTTGGTGATAATTGATTTGCTAACCGACCAGAGTTGGTGGAAATTGATTTGCCGACCAACCGGAGTTAGTGGAAATCGGTTCCCGACCAACCAGAGTTGAAGGAGATTGGTTCCTGACCAACCGGAGTTGGAGGAGATTGTTATGAACTTGATGTGTAGTGTGTCGCACTAATACTCCGAAAAATTTCAACAAAAGAGAGAACTGGGTAAAACATTCAATCCTTTATTCATACTGAAGCAACTGCATTACATAGGAATTTCAACAACTGATAATACTTGCGTAGATGCTCTGCATTCCACTCATTCTTCAATTCTTCTCCTTCCAATGTTTTAATTCTATGTGTCCTTGGACGAACAACATCTGTTACTTTGTAGGGTCCATGCCAGTTGGCTTCCAGTTTGTTATTCTTTTGGATCACTTTCTTCAGCACATAATCCCCTTCCTTTAAATCACACTTTTTCACTCTTTTGTTATAGAACAAAGTTGTTTGTTGTTGATACGCTGTGTTCCTAATTGTTTCTTCCTCTTTAACTTCTTCGAGCATATTCAGGTCTAATCTTCTCATCAAATCACTGACAAGAGAATTGAAATTAAGCACCCTATGCATGGGTAGACCTAATTTAGCAGGTATGACAACCTCACTCCCAAGCGCTAGCATGTATGGAGACTCTCCTGTTGTTGTTGTTTATGGGGTGGTACGGTAATACCACATCACAGAATGTAGCTCGTTAATCCAATTTCCTTTTGCATCATGTAGTCATTTTTTTAAACCATTCAGCAGCGTTCTGTTTGTCACCTCATTTTGCCCATTGCTTTGGGGATGGTCTGGTGCAGAGTGGATCTTCAGTACATTGGATTAATAAAATTACGCAGCAAACTCCTCGTCATCAAACTGGGTTCCATGGTCTGTGATGAATTCATGTGGTAGACCGTATCTGCAGATAATATTCTTCCAAATGAATTGATAGACTTTGTCGTATGTCATATCGATGAGAGGCTCACCTTCCACCCATTTAGTAAAGTAATCCACAGAAACCATGAGGTATTTAAATCTTCCCCTGGTCGTTGGAAGTGGCCCGACCAAGTCTATTCCCCACATGGAGAATGGCCATGGGGACATAATGGGTGTTAACAAGGCTTGGGGAGTTCTTCGGATAGAAGAAAAGCATTGACATTTATCACACTTCTTTGCATAAGTTGTACAATCATCTCTCATCGTCGGCTAGTAGTACCCCTGCGTTGTTATTCTTCCCAAAAGCATCCGACCTGCTACATGGACTGAGAGTGCAGCAGCAGCGGAAATATTGCGACTTCTCAAATAAAAAACCAATTTTAATTAAATTCCTTTTAACCCAAATTAACCCTAAGCATGCAACTAGGTGTGATTGAAACAATATGAAATCATGCAAGAATTATTCAACACACAAAGTTTAAGGAAAAATCCCCGAAGGGCAAAACCTTTTATTTCTAGAACTTTAAAGCATTTACAAGACCATTGACTTACATACAACCTGATAATTGCCCACAAGTGTAACGCACGGTGTCTTCGGTAAACCTTCAAAGCAACGGCTAGAAACAGTGTGACACAGAAATACCCGCAAGTGTCGGTTCCTATGTCGGCGGCTGGAATTTTCCCTTTCCAGGAGGGCAGCAATGAAGAAGAGAACGGCTTCTCCACAAGGGTTGAACAATAGCAAAGCTTGTGTTCTAGGGTTCCAAAAGATTCACAAAAGTAATTGGGAATTTTTGTGTGAATCAAAAAGATGTTTTGCACATCAAAAAGGTGAAGACTTAGAGTATTTAGGACTCTGAAAATCGTGTATGTAAGTCTTAAAAAATAACTCCCCGAAGTTGGATTTAAATAAGAAGTCTTTGAGCCTAAAAAATCTGCAGCGAATCTGGCAGTGATTATCCCCGTCGGATCGGTCCGGATTGAGGGCGGATCGGTCCGATTTGACCGGATCGGTTCTTTTATTAAGAGGCGGATCGGTCCGAATGAGGTCGGATCGGTTCGGCTATTTCTCCTCATCGGTTTGCCATCGGTCCGAGGTATACTGGCCTTCAGCAAAACGGATCGGTCCGTTTGTGACCGAATCGGTCCGGTTGACCCAGAATGATAAATGCCTCATTTTGCTTGAAAAAACTTACGCCTTATTTTTATAAAAATCATTTTATAAAAATTTCCCAATACTAAATATGAACTTTAAGGAACGTAGAAACAAAATTTTACCAAGTTCATTCTCGCAGAGGCTATGATGTTGAAGACGCTTTGATATTCGGATCCGTTGATGTAGATGCAATCTTGAATTTCTTCAACGGTGTAACGGCGTATGACATACAAATTGATAATGGACAAAAATGTCCTTACATGGACCCCACAAGACCCTTCATGGACCTCTTCGATCAAATTTATCACATCGGAGGGGTGGACACATCTTTATAACCCTGCTATAATTCCTCGTCTATATAAAATGCCATTGGTCAATACATAACGTGCAACTTTGAACTTCAACTTCTTGGCTGTGAGTTTATCAGTTGGCAAAGCCCCTTCTTTAATATAGGCCCTGATGGGGTCCATCCAAGATGGTCCCAAATCAAGGGCAATAAAGTTCATCATCAGATCTTCATCTATGCTCCGACCAACTAGGATTTCTATTGGGATTGTTCTTAGTAGCTCGGTGCGTTTGGCCGATGCCAATTGAGCTAGTGCGTCTGCTCTTGCATTCTCCAATCTTGGTACTCTAATTAACTGAACCGCAGTAAAACTTGATATAACCTCTATCGCTTTTGCATGATATCTGACCATTAATTCTCCTGTTGCTGCATATACCCCCAGAATTTGATTTACAATCAATTTAGAGTCACTTAATACAACGACTTGTTCCGCCTTCATGGTTTTAGCCAGGCTTAGACCCACGATCATAGCTTCATATTCAGTCTCATTATTAGAAGCCTTAAATTGAAAGCGTAGAGCATACCCCACATTAATTTCATCCGGACTGTTTAAAGCAATCCCTGCTCCACTACCTGTAGAGAATGAAGATTCATCCACGTACAAATTCCATATAGGTATTTCATTATCAAACTCTTGATCAGAAAGAGTTCCTCGGTGGAATATTTGATACTTCCTTTTGTCATCCTCCGTCACTTCTCGCTGTTCGTCCACCGACGTAAGTTGGTCGAGGTTTAAATTTGATGATCCTGTATTATGCACAGGTTGGTCTGTATTCAATTCATGTTCGTCCGGGGAATCATCCTGAGGAAATTCTGCGATAAAATCTTCTACTGCCTGCCCTTTGAGCGATGATCTAGGCTCATAAATTATATCATATTCTCCAAGTTCTACCGCCCAGTACATCAACCTTCCTAATTTTTCTAGTTTGTGAAGAGATGGCCTTAATGGAATATCTGTATAAACAACTATAGTATGAGCTTGGAAGTATGGCCTCATCCTTCTGCTTGCTTCAATCAGTGCTAGTGCCAAATTTTCTAGCCTGGGATATCTGATTTCTACTCCTCGGAAAGCCTTGCTGGTGTAATAGACTGGTTTTTGTACTCCGTCCTCCACTCTTATTAATGACGAACTCACTACATTTTCTGAAATTTCCAGGTATAAGTATAGTCTTTCTCCCATCACCGATCTAGATAATAGTGGTGGTGTCCCCAGATACTTCTTCAACTCTTGAAAGGACTCTTCGCATTCATCATTCCATTCAAACATTTTTCGGAGTATTTTCAAGAATGGGAGACATCTATCAGTTGCTCGTGACACAAATCTAATAAGTGTTGCAACTCGCCCTGTGAGAATCTGCACTTCCTTCTTCGTCGTTGGAGATCGTAGCCCCAATAGAGCCTTGATCTTTTCAGGGTTCGCTTCAATACCTCGTTGGTTAAAAATATACCCGAGAAACATGCCTTCTCGTACCCCAAATATGCATTTGGTGGGATTCAGCTTCATTTGGTATTTATCTAGTTGATCAAAGGTCTGACCTAAGTCAACTAGATGATCGACAGCTTTCTTGATCTTCGTCACCATGTCATCAACATAAACCTCCATGCTATGATTGATTTTCTCTGCAAACACCTTATTCATCATCCGTTGATATGTGGCACCTGCATTTTTAAGTCCAAAAGACATAAAATTATAACAATAAGTTCCCCTCGGGGTGATAAAAGAGGTGCTCTCCCTGTCTTCAGGCTTCATCTTAATCTAGTCGTAACTAGAATAAGCATCCATGAAACTTATCAATTCATGCCCCGAGGTAGCATCCACCAGTTGATCGATTCGGGGAAAAGGAAAATGATCCTTTGGGTTTACTTTAATTAAGATCAGTAAAGTCTACACACATTCTCCACTTGTTCTTTTTCTTCTTTACCATCACCACATTTGCTAGCCAATCAGGATATTTGACATCCTCAATAAAAGAGGCTTTTTGTAGTTTCTCCATTTCTTCCTATACAGATTGGTTCTTCTCAGGACTAAACACTCTTCTTCGCTGCTTCACCGGTTCGATTTCCTTGTTCACGTTGAGCTCGTGACACAAGAAATTTGGATCTATCCCTGGCATGTCTTCATGACTCCATGCAAAGGTATGCTTTCTTCGCCTTAGAAATGCTATCAATTCCTATTTTAATAATACCTCCAGCGATGCACCAATTTGAGTTGTTCGTTCTGGATGCTCATCGTCCAGAATGATATTTTCAGTAGACCCATGACCTGTCCCTTTACGAGCTGAGACTCGTCTCTAGGGTCTAGCGTTTCAATCTCTGCATCTTCTATTTCATCTACTTGATAAGTAGTAGTCTTCTTTCCAGATTCTTCATATTCCTCCGTCTCGGCAGATGAATATTAGCATTCTCAAGCTACTTTCTGGTCACTTTTCACAACTCCCACTCCAAAATTGGTTGGGAATTTTAAACATTGATGTACAGTAGATGGTACTGCTTCAAACTTCTACATGCATACCCTTCCCATGATGATATTGTAGGCTGATTGGACATTTTTATCCATTACAAAAAAGCGTACTCTTTCAATTCGACAAGTAGGCCATGTACCGATAAGCATATCCAACTTAATCGTCCCAAGTGGAAAAACCTTCTTGCCAGTAAAACCAAGGAGGGGCCTATGATATGGTTCTAACTGGGCTAGCTTTAGATTTAAACTATCAAAACATGGATAGAACATGATATCTGCCGAGCTACCATTATCTACCAGTACTCGTGAGATCACCACTTCCTTCATCCTCATCTTGATCACTAATGGGTCGTCATGAGGATATAGTACTCCTGCTAGGTCGTTCTTAGAGAAACCAATGACCAATTTGTCTTTATTCACCTTCCTCGGGTGATCATCTTCGGATAGATTTATTCACTGAATGTACGAGCAAGCTTGAGCCTCATTGAGGAAAGCTTTTCTTTCTGTAGTAAGATCTCCACCTCCTGCATCTCCACCTATAATAACATTACATTCAAATAACCCAAAATGGATTGAAACTACCTCACGCTTTGGCTGTCATGGTTTTTTGGGAAGGTCGGGATCATCCTCGTGGTCTCTCTTCTTTTCTTCATTTTCTCGACGAGGAGATCTAGACCTTTGCCTTGCTCGGTTGTTGGATTTTCCACTATTTCGGTGATCAACATACTTACCTAGCTTTCCTCACCTGATGAGTGCTTCAATTTCATTCTGGAGAGCTATGCAATTTTTGGTCGTGTGACCATGATCTTTATGGAACTCGCAATATTTGGACTTATTCCTCTTGTCAGGATCTGTCTTCATTTTTTCTGGCCAGTTCAGCTCCTCACTGTTCTTGATCTCTTCCAGAATATGATTTATATCTACCTTCAAAGGAGTATAATTTCCAAATTTCTTCAACTGTTCGAATGATTGCTTTGCTTTCGATTGCCTGTTGCCACCATTATTCTTCTGCTCCTTCTTCTCAGTCCTATCAGCCTCGACCTTGGTTTCCTTTGTGTCTGTATTCTTCTTTGCAGCCATAGCTTCCTCGACATTCATGATTTTGGAAGCTTTTGCCACCAATTCAGCCATGGTCCTAGTCGGATCTTTGGCTAGAGTGTAGTACAATTTATCTGGCAACAGTCCACTCATCAGAGCAGTAATTATTATTTCTCCTCGTATTCAATTACTTCGAGTTTCTCGTTATTGAAATGAGTAATATAATCCCTGGCGCTTTCACATATCTTCTGTCTAACACTCAATAAGTGTGCTACTCGTTTGACCGGTTTTTCTCCAAAACAGAAGTTTCCAATAAAGATCTCTACCATATGAAAGAAAGTCGCAATCTTCCCCCGAGGAAGGTTGTTATACCAGATTTGGGCTGATTCGGTGAGAGTTCCTGAAAATGCCCTGCATCTCATCTCATCTGGAACTGCATAGATATCGGCAGCAGCTTGGTATTGTTCTATATGAAGAACAGGGTCAGTTTTTATATCATACTTAGGCGTCGCCACAGGAGCTTTGAATTTTGATGGTGGGGGAAAAGCCACAATCGCTTGTACAAAGGGTGTCCCTTGAACGAAAGTCCTTTGTAGAGGATTCTTGGCCTTAGCCATTTCCCCTAATCTATCCTCCAACCTTTGAATAGAGCCTTTCCATGCATCGTTTGCTTCCTCGGGCCTATTGGTTCGAGCAGCTGATCGTGTTGAATTTGCCTCTTGGGATCTTTCGTTACGAGTAGTTGGTCGTGATTGGGCTAAGCCTTCCCTTAGATCAGATGGTCGTGGAGAATTCCTCGACGCAATCCTAGGAGGACTTCTATTCCTCCTAGGGCCCAAACGATCAAAAGGAGAGACTCTACTCAACCTTTCTAGAGCACTAGTCCTTTCTAGAGATAGAGTGATGTTTCGTTGAGAATATGTAGCTCGTACTGATGAGGTTCGACCAGTTCGATAAGAATGATCATTAGATCTCTCAGTACAGTATGATTCAGTGTGTCTAGATCGAGATTCCTCTGGGAATAGCCTTTGCCTAGTTCGTGAAGAGGGTAGGCGGGTATTTCTTTGGACACTTTGTTATCCTGATTGAGCCGGAACTCCTCCTTGAAAAGTTTGTATAAGTTGACGCATGGTTTCTTGGATGGTTGTCTGGCCTTGAGCCATATTAGCCCTTATACCAGCCAGATCTTGGACATTTTAGGGGAGTAGATGGACTTGGAGGGATTCCAGCATTTCGATTACTGGATTCCGGATTATCAGCCATTGAAGATGAATTATTTTGGTGAAAAACGTTAAGTATAGTCGTTTCCCACAGACGGCGCCAATCTGTTGATGTAAAAAATTAGATTATCTCTAATTAGTCAATCACAGATAAAATAAATGAAATAAAAGATTTTTAAAGTGGTTTAGCCTTATAACAATGGCTTACGTCCACTGCTTTTGTATTGCTGACTGTTTGCCTAGAATTCTTAATAAGGGGGTTTACCAAGAGATCCAGAGTCCCCTTCTAATGAGGAGGTTACAATGTATTTATAGCCTTGAGGCTGTACAAATGAAAGGGCAATGCGTTGTCATTCAGTATACCAATACATTTGTACGATAATAATGGACATTTAATGCGCAATCGTCTCTTTGATTATCTTGATTTGGGTGCATTGTACGCTAAGTAGCTCAGACCGCTTAAGCTTTTTGCACTACTGAAGTTGCTCGATACGCTTAAGTTGCTCGGGGCCCCTGAGTTGCTCGGGCCACCTAAGTTGCTCGGCATGCTTGAGCTGCTCGGAGTGTATGAGTTGCTCGTATGGCGTATTCGTATTTTCCATGTAAGTTGACACGTGTCTTCAGGTGATTGGTCCATGTCAGCAGATTAAATTTTGTATCAGCAGTTCCTATCATACTACGATATAGAGTTGGATCTATGGATTTACCACCCTCTCTTTAGATATTTTGACCGTATTACTCATGGGAGTTTTAGCATCTTTTTCACTTTCAAGCCCAAATTTTTTAACAATCTCTAAAGCATATTTCATTTGCAAAACAAATAAACCATCTGAATTATGTTTGACTTGAAGTCCTAGAAAAAATTGTAACTCCCCTATAAGAGACATTTGAAATTCTCTATGCATAATTTTAGAAAAGGATTTAACTTCTGAAGGGGAAGTGGATCCAAAAATAATATCGTCAACATAGACTTGAGCTATAATGATATCTTTGGCAAAATGTTTGATAAAAAGGGTTTGATCATTTCCACCTCTCTTAAAACCTTTGTCTAAGAGAAAGTTGGAAAGACGCTCATACCAGGCTCTTACCGCTTATTTAAGACCATACAATGCCTTTTTAAGACGATAAACATGATTGGGATATTGAGGGTCGTTGAACCCTTTGGGTTGTTCAACATAGGTCTCTTCAGTCATGATTCCATTAAGAAAGGAAGATTTGACATCCATTTGGTAAAGTGTAAAATTCAAGTAACAAGCTATTGCAAAAAGAAGACGAACAGATTCTAAGCGAGTAACAGGGGCAAAAGTCTCATTAAAATCTATTCCTTCAAATTGAGAGTATCCTTGAGCCACTAATCTGGCTTTGTTTCTAATGATTATCCCACTTTTATCAGATTTATTTTTAAATATCCAACATGTGTCAATAACCTTTTTGTGATCAGGCCTAGGTACAAGATACCAAACATCATGAATAACAAATTGAAGAAGTTCTTCCTGTATGGTAGAAATCCAATGAGGGTCATTCAAAGCTTCATTTACATTCGTTGGTTCCACAAGGGAAACAAAACATGCATAATGAGAATAGTTTCTTAATTAAGATCTTGTACGTATAGGTTCACTAGGGTTACCAACAACTTTATCTATGGGATGATCTTTAGAAACCCAGTTAGGTACTTCAAGTGTCTCAATTGGTAAAGAATCGTCTATTTCTGGAGAGTCATTTTCTCTTCAGACTCTTCCACAATAGTTGGTTCTCCAGTCTTACTCTCAATAATAGTGTCACTTACAATAACGTTTATAGATTTCATTAAGGTTTTGGTGCGAAGATTCACGGTACGCTCTACTATTAAAATAATATCCTAGAAAGATAGCTTTATCTCCACGAGTTTCTAATTTGGATAAGTGTTCTCTCTCTTTGCAGACATAACACGTACTATCAAAGGTTCTAAGGTATTTAAGATTGGGCTTTTTCCCATACCATATTTCGTAAGGAGTTTGTTTAGAATTCTTCCTAAGATAGACCCTATTGATAATTTGACAAGTAGTACGAATAGATTCTACCCAAAAATATTTAGGTAAACACTTGGCATGAATCATAACACGTGCCATCTCTTGAAGGGTGTGATTTTTTCTCTCAGCAATTCCATTTTGTTGAGGAGTCTTAGGAGCACTAAAATCATGTTTGTAACCATTAT
This sequence comes from Sambucus nigra, assembly GCA_949130495.1. Classification (NCBI taxonomy): domain Eukaryota; kingdom Viridiplantae; phylum Streptophyta; class Magnoliopsida; order Dipsacales; family Adoxaceae; genus Sambucus; species Sambucus nigra. The sequence goes on along the minus strand of OX422217.1, from coordinate 304,532,651 downwards.
AGTCATAATACTCTATAATACCAGTATCTATGAATTCTCCTCCTCGATCACTACGAATTATATTTACTTGAGTGTCCTTCTCATTTTCAATCCGAAGAAGAATTCTAAAAAAAGTTTGGAAAGTATCAGACGTTTATTTTAAGAAGTCCACCCAACTAAATCTAGGGAAGTCATCAACTATAACAAGAATCTAACTGTGTCCATAGAGACTAACAGTTCGAGAAGGACCCATTAGGTCCATATGGATGAGCTCCAAGAGTTTAGAGGTAAGGATATCTATAACTTTCTTATCAGGTGCCTTAACAATTTTTCCTTCCTGACATGATCCACATACAATATTAGAAATAGGTTTGATCTTTGGAATCCCTCTAACTATTTCTTGTGAAGACAATCTACTATGGTTATCGTAATTTATGTGACACATCCTATTATACCGTATTTCATTATCATCCATTCTCACAACGTTACAGATTTCAATAGTGTTCATGACAGTATAACAATTGTCAAGAGTTCTGAATCCTGTAATTATGCACTCACCTTTTTCATTTAAAATTTTGCAATTATTCTTTGAAAAGGTGACAGTGTGATTTGAGTCACAAAATTACGAGATACTAAGTAAATTAGCCTTAAGACCTTTTACCAGAAGAACATTTTCAAGTATATGTAATCCTTCTTCTTGAAGTGTTCCTTTACCAATGATTTGAGATGATACACCATCACCAAAAATAACTTTTCCTCCAGCAAAGCTGGTTTTGTCTAAAAGTTTCGTATCATCCCCAGTCATGTGCTTTGAACATACAGAGTCTAAATACCAACCAGAAGAGGTGTGTTCATATTTTAAAAAAGTAATCACAATCTTACACTTCATCTAGGGTAATAGCTTATCTTTTCTAACCCAAATAGCTCTTGTTTTTATTTTGCGCATATTTGCTCTCATTTGATAAAATATGCGAGCTTTAGATTTTTGTTGAAAAATGTTTTGCGCATGAGTTTGACTTTTTTGGAAAATATGAGCCTTCGGTTTATAATAGTTTCTAGAAATCCTTCTTGTAAATGATCTTTTAGGTTTGGTCTTTCTCTTTCTATAGTTAGAGTTTTTGTGTGGTTGTCTAGGCAGAACATAATTGTTATCGCTTCTCCTAGAGTAGTTAAAGTTCTGGTATAGAGGAGTATTATAGATAGGTTTTACTAAACGTCTAGAGTAGAAACTTTCAAAAGAATGACCTTATATATCACAGTAAGAGCAATATAGATTTCTAGAAGAGGGTATCTCCTTAGGAAAGTCTCTAAACATAGGTTTCATGGAATTTTGATTTTGAACCTTATTCCTAGGGAGTACAGTTTGAAAAGTAGAACCACTCTTCCTGATCGGGGGCAGATGTATTTAGCCTTAGGTTTACTATCACAATTAGAGTGACTAGATTCCCCAAAATCAAAATTTTATTGTTTTTCATCAAACTCATCTTTTAGGGAATGAAAATCTGGGCAAGTTTCTATAGGTCTTTTCCCACCTGACACGAACTTAGTTGATTCAAAGTTTTTAGTTTGTGTCGTTAAATTTGAGCAAAACCCTATTCCAGATTGATCATCAGAATTGGTTTTTGAGTCAGTAACAAAATCATCAAAACAGTTGGAGTTGTTTTCTAACTTAGCAATTTTTTTTAAAACAGTTTTTGTTTTTTCTTTAGCTTGTTCCGATTCTAATAATGTCCTTTTATATTTTTTCTCCAGAGTTTCATTTGTTTCAGTCAAAATTTTCAATTTTTGATCAAAAATTTTGACTTCATTTTCATGAGTTAGACATTGGCTAGTATACTCTTCAGCGTTAAGTTTAACCATTGAACTAAGGTCTTCTAGTTTCTTAGTAAGATCTTTCATTATCTTCTCTAATCTAGATCTTTTATTGAGAGTGTTGGCATAAAGTGTGTGAACATCAGGGAGGTATTCAGTGTCCGAGTCACTAAGTCTAGTGTGTGAAATGATCCCTAAGGATTCAATTCTTGAACTCACACACACATTGACACCATCATTACCGCTTTCCCTTTATCTCACACACCCCATAGTAGAACTAGCATTGTTCTCACAAATTAAAGCATCTAAACTAGTAGCAGCATGATTAATAACATCAGAAGTAGAGCTACTAACATAATTCTCATACATAGGCACTGGCATATCATCATTATAGATTATCTTGGCAAAGAAATACATGCAAGGATCAAAAGCATCAGATGACTCAGGTTACTTATTATCAAAGTCACTTGAATCATCCCATGTCTTGCAGATGTTGGCCCTAGTATGTTTATTGGTTGTGTTCAGTTTAACTCTACAGTCTTGTGCTATATGACCCAATTTACCACATCTAAAACATTCAATATTCTTGAAGTCTTTGTTAGGTCTCGTATGAATGTCCGTGTGATATTTGTCTTGACCTTTCTCATGAGGTTTGTGGTTAGACTGAGTTGGATAATTTGGTTTGCCTTGTCTGTTTGCCATTTTATTTCTAAATTTGACAATTTTCTTGAACTGTTTTGACATCAAGGAAATTTTATTATCCAAACTATCTATATCACATTCCTCATCAGAGTCGTTATTGGGAATAATAAGCTCAGGTTTCATCAGCTTAGTGGAAAAACTCAAATTGGAACTAGTCTGTTTCCTATGGGACTGGGTCAATTGTTTCTTAAATTCTAATTCCATTTCCACAGTTCTCAGATTACTACTGAGTAATTCAGGAGTGATATTTTTGTCACTCATTTCCTCAATAGCATATCTTTTGTTATCAAATTTCTATGGTAATGATCTAAGAATTTTAGAGATAATTTCATGTCTATCATAAGTTATCCCATTAGCATGCAATTTTGTAACAATGTCAGCCAATTTCATGTAAAAGTCATCAAAAGATTCAGAGTCTGACATAATTAAAGAGTTATACTACTGGACAAGCATCTATGTTTTAGCAGCATTAACTCTAGTGTCACCTTTATGTGCAGTAATCAATGTGTCCCAAGCTTCCTTAGAAGTGGCACAAGATGAGATCCTTTTGAACTCATGTTCATTTATAGACATAAAATGGCATTCTTTCCTTTCTTATGGTTTCGAGAAACTTGCTTCTCTTCTTGAGTGAATTCACTTAACACTTTCTTAATCCTCTGATTATTTCCTTCAGTGGCTGGTTTTGTAGGATAAGTATATCCATTTTCAACAATATCCCAGACATCATCTCCTAAGGTTCCATGTATGAAAGCAACCATCCTTACTTTTCAGTAAGCAAAGTTGTTTCCATAAAAGAGAGGAGGTCTGGTCAACTTACCGAATCTTTCATTTTTCTCGTCCATTGTTTGATTTTAAGAAACTAATTTCAGAAACATAAGATTTTAAAGAAAATTTCCAAAGCTCTGATACTAATTGAAAAAGTGTTACTAAGGCCGTTTACTATAAGATTAAACTATTGAAGTAACTCCGAACTATTTTTTGAAGAAACTCTTTTCTTTAACTCAAAACAAATTAACACAATATGTGTTTAATAAACCATGCACGATATTTGTTCAAGATTAGTTAACTAGTTTTTGAAAAACAAAAGTATAATGTTTAAATCAGCACACCAACAAGAATGAGATGAGGAGATGTAGAAAGATTAAGGAGAAGGCATTTTTAGTGTGGTAAAACCTCCGTCAACTGAGGAAACATCCCCAATGTCTTCTAAGTCACAATCCAAAAAACCACTAAAACAAAATATATAAGTTACAAGCTATTTAACATACATGCACACAAAATAGTCATATAGAAGTTTAGAATATGTACCCAAAGTTTGATTCTAACTTCTCTGCAGGTCTGATGTTGATGTGTCTTTCCCAGTTTGTTAACTTCTCTGTGTTGTAGTGTGTTAAGTGTTTGCGATGGTGCTCTAACACATGCATACACCATGCACACTTATTTTATACAAACAGTCCTAGAAAATTACAGATCAGATCTAAATGATGAAGTTTTCAGTTTCTCTCTTCTTTAGAAATGAAAAAGGCTTTATTTGACCCTTCAAATAATCTCGGAATCCAAGGTTACCTTTTCTCGTAAGACTGCCAAGTTCATATCCAATTTCAGAGGGTTTTGAAAATGATTTTGAAATTGGAAATCACCAATTGCGATTCCATCTAGGTCAACAGTTTTTTTTCATAAGAACTAGAAACATAAAATATATTTGTTGATTCGAACGTTTGGGCAAAGATTTATAAAACAGTAATCAACCAATACGATTTCTCAAGATGAGAAACTAAAATGTGCATATCTAAGTGTAATACGACATGCAATAATCAGATCTACTATGTCTATAAAAGATAAATAGAGATCTAACAAGTAATGTCTATGTTGGAAATTAGATCTCGATCTCAAAGGATAAAACACTTTAAACACCCTTCAAACCCCCACCAACAACACTCTCAAACACACAGGTATAGTATTCGGTATATATTGTTTTGGAGAAATGAGTTAGGCTTTGAAAATGAAAAGGGTTTGGACGATTTAGGGTTTCTTTCTCTCTCTGGTTTCTCTCTTCTCCCTCTTCTCTCTCTCTCTCTCTCTCTCTCTCTCTCTCTCTCTTATCTCTCTTTTCTTCTCTCTCTATTTAGACGAACTACCAAAATTTTTGTAAACCAAGTTTTAATTAGAAAAAAATCATTTAAAAATTATTAAAAATTCCCAATAACTTATTGAAACCAATTTAAATGGGATTAACCACACACAACTCACACACAATCAATTGATGCAATATATGAACAATGTATGCAACCCTAGTGTGTTAATGAGCATTATACCTTCAAATGAATCAAGTGTGGCTTAAGAAGAAGATTTTGAGGCTCTTTGGTATCTAGGGAATGGGACTCTAATTTTGTCACAATTTCCAAACTAGATGAGCAATTATACAAAGTAGACTCAAGTGAGTCAATAGTATAAGGTGCTTCATCAGACTTAACCTCAAACTCCTTTGGAGGCATTCCCTATCGCCTCTGTTCCTCCTCCAATGTCTGCAGAAATGGATGTGGAGTTGAGAAGGAGAGTTCAGGCGGAGGTGGCTCGAATAAATGCTGAGTACGAACGACACGCTCCCTTCATTCCTAATTATGCTTCCTTACCCACTATCTTCGTTGATCCCACGAAACCAGGGGCAAAGAGAAATAATATTTCGAAGATTCCTCGAAGTATTGGTGCCTTAGGTGCGAGGAAGAACACTCTGGGTACCAAGTTCCAGAGGAAACGAACTCCATATCTACATCTCTCCCTAACTCCCTCTGTTGCTGGCCCCTCTCCTCCCTCGCCTGTGGTTATATCCTCCCATTCTCCCTCTAAATCCGAGGTATGTATGTGTGTTGTTTTTATTACTCACATTTTTCTAAGGCAAGCTGCATCTGTTTAACTCTTAAAAACTTTGGTGCAGAAGAAAGACCCAGCCCCCCCCCCCCCCCCCGTAAGCCCTTTCATGGGGGGACGTTTTAGTTCTTCTTAGGACGATGTGACTCATCCCCGTTCCCCTATGATCGGGCTTACTTACTCCCTTCATTCGACCTCTTTACGCGCGAAGGATGCTGCTGTGGGAGGGAATCCGTTGAATTTGTGGGCATCTCTTATCAACCAGAGACAACTCCCCCAACCCATTCTGTATTATCACCTCAGAACGAGGTCCTTATACCCATCATTCTACTGTGGAGAGTGCCCCTGAGGTAACATATAATTAATTACTTGTCAGGTCTCACGCCTTTTTTCTATTTAACATGCTAAAGTTTGATATGTTGGGATGCCTTAGGCTGAAATGACATCTTTGTTAGCTGACATTATTCCCACTCTACTGATGAGACCCCTAGTTGTGATTACCCTTTTTGGTGCCATAACTGAGGTAAGTAACGCTTTGATATATTTCTCCCTCTTTCTGTATTTTCTCCTCATTTCTAACACTTAACTTCATGTTTGCATCTTTCTCTATGTCTTTCCCCACCCTTTTCTCTTGGTGGTTTGCATATTTCTAAGGCCAAGGTTAATGCTTCTGCTCAGCATGGTGGTTCTTCTAGACCCACCCATGTTTGGACATCTCTTTAAACTCTTATTTTGGCCTTGGTACCATTCGTTGGCGAGGGAGATTTATCAGCCGTTGAGGCTTCTTCAGTTGGGGGTGCCATTGAGGCTTCTGAGGAATTTAGCATGCCCTCAACAATTCTCGTAGTTATGGCCTCTGTGGTGACTCCATTTCTTCCTCCCACTAGTGTTGAGGTACTTCGCTAGTTTCTCTTCATTTCTCGATGTTTGTCTTTAATTCTTGACAATATACAAACTGGCAGAGTCTCATTTCTCAATCTTTCAAACTTCACCTATAATGGTGACTTTACAATAAAAACACTTGTTAACATTTTTTGCAAACTCTACCTATATCGGTGACTTAACAACAAAAATGCTTGTTATGATTTTCCATAAACTCCACCTACATTGGTGACTTAACAACGAAAACACTTGTTAAGATTTTTCATAAACTCCACCTATATTGGTGACTTAACAATGAAATTGCCTATTACGATTTTTTAGAAACTCCACCTATATCGGTGACTTAACAACGAAAATGCTTGTTAAGATTTTTTCATAAATTCCACCTATCTCGGTGACTAAACATGGAAAACTCTTGTTAAGATGTTCCATAAACTCCACCTATATCGGTGACTTAACAACGAAAACACTTGTTAAGATTTTTTTTCTTTAACTCATTATTTCTTCTACCTGTTCTCAGGTTGCATGGGAGAACTCTCCACCATTTCCTTTGCCTATCGCTTCACCCCATCGAGAACCCATTATCTCAGCAGATTCTAGTCACAATAATCAAGGTTCCATGACTGGAGCTGCTGCTAATAGTGAATCTAGTTGTGAGCTTCCTCTGCCTGACTGGGCTCCTCGTGGTGCTTCAGCGTTCACCTCAAATGTATGTCAGCCATCGCTTGGTAGTTTAACTTCTTACAAGACACCATCTTGAGACATTTACTATGGATTGTCTACATTCCAACATCCCCTTAATGAGCTATAGAGTGCAGGGTATGGCGATCATTGTTGCCAATACCGTCAGCACTCCTACCGCAAATGTTACCAGGCCTCTCCTCAACCAAATCCTAGGCCATCTGAGAGAGTTGGTTCGTGATAGCTTTCGTTTTGACTGGCTTATTGGGCACTTAAAAACCTTAAAGTTCTAGTGAATGGATAGTCAGAAGGAGCTACTGCAGAAACATCAGCAGGATCAACGGGCTGAGGAAGCTAAGTTAGCTGAGATAGCACCTTTTCTTGAAGCTGTCAACAAAGAGGTGGGGGACATCGAAGAAGCTATGCATCTGGCAAAGCAAAAATGAGAGAAACTCCTCATCGAGCGTACACAAGCACAGATGATATTAGAGGTTTCTATTAGTGCCCAACAGTCTTGCATAGCAGCTTCTTCGGGCCTGCTTAGAGATTTTTTCTCTTCTCCGAGAATAACCTTTGGAATCCCAAAATGGTACATGATGTATTCTCTAAGGAAGTTGCATACTACCTCTTTTGTTTCCCTTCTTAGTGGTATCGCTTCAGCCCACTTTGTAAATAACTCTGTTGCTATTGGTATCCATATCTTCCCCTTCGATGAAGGATGTATTGACTCTACCAGGTCGAACGCCCAAGTGTGAAAAGGATAAGGAATTTTCAGGGAGTGTAAGGTCTACCAATGGGGCATGGATCATATTTCCATGAAGTTGGCAAGCCTTGAATTTTCGAACGAACTCAGTAGAGTCCTTCTCCTATAAAGAGGTATATCAGTTGTTTCTCAATGCTTTTCATGTGTTTTCTTCAACCTCCGCCTTGCTTCTTCTAGGATGATGCATCTTGTAACCATCCTCATGCATTCCTAAAGTAAATGTTTCCGTGGTTTATAAAGTATTGGTCTAATTCCCTTAGCTCCATCGCTCCTTCCCCAGACTCCAGTTACTTTCTAATCTCTCCCCTCCAGTCAGATTCCTCTTCCATTGGCATAATTATTTGTACTACCAAGGGAGTTATCCTTTGTTGGATCACAACTATAGTTGTATCATTTCTCATGACCATCTTCTGAGTAATGGTGGCATAGGCATCTATATGTCGATTCATTATTTGGGGATGTCTCTTGATCTTCGTCCGATGGAACTGGCTGAGGATCCTCTGAATGATTGTTCTGTACGGTTCCAGACTTAGGTATTTAAATGTGTATTCTCCATTCACTTGCTGAATCACCAAGTTTGAATCACCCTTGATATAAAGCGAACGAATTCCCCTTCGAAGAGCCTCCAGTAACCCCGGTACCAATGCTTCATATTCTTCTTCATTGTTGGATCAAGGAAAATCCAACTTGTAGTAAAGACAAATCTCCTCCATTCCTTTTGAAAGAATAGCCCTAGATCCTCCTTTCTTTTCCACCGAAGATCCATAAAACTACATCGTCAATTCTTTATCACTTGCATCTAGGTAACTGGCTTGTAAGTCATCTCCTATAATGCTATCTTTAGGAGGCTCAAACATTTCAGAGGGGAAGATTGACAATAGATCAGCGTATGCCTGGCTTTTGATTACGCGAGGAACCACACATTTTAAGTCGTATTCCGAGAGGATGAGGAACCACCTAGTTGACCTTCCAGTTAATATAGTTCTTGCCAATAAAAACTTAATGGGATCACATCTCGTTACAATATGAATTGTAAAAGACACCATATAATGTCTAAGTTTTTGTACTACAAAGACTAAGGCTAAATAATACTTTTCCAAGATATTGTACCTGACCTCTGGCCCATGTATGATTTTGCTGAGATAGTAGACTTTCCAGTCTTTCCCGTCAATCTCTTGTGCCAACAAAGCTACAACGAACCTCGTGGTGGATGTGAGATATAGCTTCAACGGTATTCCTGCCTTTGGCTAGACCATGGTCTGCGGTGAAACGAGCAGCTTCTTCAATTCAGTGAGAGAATCTTGGTGGACCTACCCCCACTTGAATTATGTGTTCTTTCGCAAGAGCTGCATCAACGGATGTGTTATCTCAGCCAATCTATGAACGAATATCCTAAGGTAGGAAACTTTGTCGAGGAAACTCTTCAGCTCCTACGTCATTCTTGGACTTCGCATGTCCAAGATATTTTGCTATTTGTCCTGGTCCATATGCACCCCTTGTATATCAACCACAAAGCCTAGAAACTTTCCACTTGTTACTCCAAAAATGCACTTTAGTGGCTTCATCTTCAACTTATACTTCCTGCATCGGGCAAACACCTTCCTCAAATCGTTCAGATGGGACTCCCCGTTCCTCAATTTGATGACCAAATCATCCACATAGAATTCCATAAACTTTTGAAAGAAGTCGTGGAAAATGGCCATCATTTTTCTTTGATAAGTAGACCCAAACTTCTTGAGTCCAAACGACATTACTTTGTACATGAAGTTGCCCAAAGGGGTTCTAAACGCCATTTTCTCTGCGTTCATGGGGTCCATATTGATCAGGTTGTACCCTACATACCCATCAATGAAGTTATACATCTCATGACCAGCTGTTATATTTATCAAGTTATCGATAGAGGATAGGGAGAACTCATCCTTGGGGAAATCCCTATTTAAGTCTCTGAAATCCACACATATCCTTATTTTATTTTTGTCCTTCTTCCCCACTGGAATAATTCTGGATAGACAAAGTTGGTGTTGTATTGGTTTGATGAACCCTGACGTCAGTAAGCGTTGGACCTCTTCCTTGATCTTTAAGTCTAACTCAAGTTTGTACATTCTCGTTGCTTATTTCACCAGAATGACTGAAGGCATCACGTTCAACTTGTGGTAGCTTACATACTCATCCAGCCCTTCCATCTATGTGTACTTCCACGCTAAAATGTCTATAAACTCATGAATCAACTCAACCAAGGCCTCTCATTTATCTTTACTGAGATCCCTCGCGATGAAAATAGGCCTTGGATCCTCCCCTTCTTTCATCAGATTCAACTTATCCAATTCTTGTGGTTGTGGCATCGGTTGATCTGCCATGTAATATGGTTCTTAACCAACATCTTCCACAAAATTTGGTATGTTGGACTTTTCTATCACTATACATTTCCCCCATTGATCCACTAGAAAACACTCATACATCGGGTCACCCTCATCACCAGCTTCTTCGAACACCCGTTCACACCATTATAAATGATACATCACCTTTCCCTCTTCGATAGAAATTTCCTTACACTGCCTACTGGTAGCTACTACTGCCTTCCTCTTCTTTTCTCTAGAAGCCTTAGCAATTCTTTCTCCTGAAAATTGACTCAGCACACTTTGTCGTTAGACTACATGCTCCATTGGATCCACTCTAGGCCTCATCCTGTCTTTGATTTGCTTCGAGATGTTCTAGGGCAGAGGAACCACCTGTTGGGCTTCTTCAATCATCATCCCTTTACTACTTGCAACTGCCTTATTCTGCTCGTTCAAAGGCTCCATCCTTTCTTTGATCAAGGGAACCCATGCCCCCTCTATTCTTATTGTTAGGACCATGACATCCTCGTTTATTTTTATGTAAAAGGATGCATTTACTAGGTGATCATCTTCGATAGTGAAGTGTTTGTTCATAGCTCTAATGGTCACCTTCGTTCCCTTGATATTTTCCTTGGCGCATTGGTGATACGTAGAAGGAACTAGCCCCTAGTTGTGCATCCATAACCTTCATATCAATATATGCTAGGAATTTACACTCTCTATTACGTGGAATTTGATGTGGGAATTCAGATTTCCCATCACAATCCCAACATTCACGTAATCGATGGACTTGGAAGAATGGTTGTCATAACCCAAAATCACCAAAAGCATGAGGACTAACATTTCCTTTGGAATATTAGCTGCGTGGAAAGAGTTAATTAGCATGATATTGATGGAAGCTCCCCCATCCATAAGATCCCTTCCAAAGATAACCCCGTTAATGCTGGAAGTCACATACAATGGTCTATTATGAGGGAACATTATGGCCCTATCTGCGTCACTGAAAGTTATCTCTGACAAAAACCTCTTTACCATCCTGGCCATGGGTCCCTTCCATCTCAGCCAAGGGACTGTGTTCTTCCTTACAATGCCAAGTATTGCCTGGGTTATTTCCAATCTACTCTCGTTCGGTATCCCTACTTGGTCAAAGAACCAGGTAAACTTTAGGAATTTTAAAATTGCATAGTATTCTATAACCTGGTCTGTTTCTTTTCCTTCAAGGCTATATACGTCCTCCACATCTTTAGCACTTGCTTCAACATAAGCTAACACTACGTTAGCCATTTCGTTAGTATAATCTCTCAAAGATTCTTCAAACTCATCACGCTCCGTTGTTAGTTCCCTTTTTTCTCTCTCTGCCTTCTCGTCGGAGGCTATCACCAGATTGGCCCCATGCGCGGGCAGTGGGTTATTGTTAATTTTCTTCAGAGGAATTTAAAACTTTCCTCCCTTCACATACTTGTCGATGATTCTTCTTAGCGTAAAATATCTTTCCATTGGATGTTGGATCTTTCGATGAATCTGGTAATATTTGGGATTCGCCCTAGTTGCAGCGTCGGGTTCCCCAACGAGAATGCTTTTTGGTTCATACATCGTTCCTCCTTGGACCATTACGTTGTAAAAGCTGACAACCTCTTCTATTATATAAGGCAACGGTGGTGGGTCTTCCCTGTCTCCCCTAAACTTCCTCTTGTGGTCCCTCTTCGCTGCTTTACCCCAATCTGCTCCTTCGGTGTATCCCACCCGTGGAGGCTGTGACCTCCCTCCCACGGGTCGTATCGACTTCCTGAACATCATGGGAACCACCATTGGATTTGGGCGCACAACCAACGAGATATTCCTCATTACTTTTAGGAATACCGCAAAAGTTCCCTCGTGCATCTCGTTAATAAGATGGCAGATGTACTCAGGAAGTAGTCCTTTTGCGCAGACCTACAGTAGCTTTGACTCTTTGTCCTCCTCCCTCACATCGAGGGATCTTTCCCTGAACCTTTAAATATATGCCACTACGTCTTCCTCGGGTCGGTGCTTTTCTCTCCCCAGTTGGGTTAAGGTGAACTCATCTTTCATCAGAAAGAACTTCTGGTCGAACAAAACGTGCATCTCCTACCATGTGGAAACACTCTTGGGAGCTAAGTGAGAATACCAAGTATATGCTTTATTGGTTAAGGATTTAGAAAATTCTCCCAACCTGAATTTCTTATTTTTGCAATGTACCCCCAAGTGTTCGACGAAACGTTTAATATGCTCCTTCGGGTTTCCACCCTTCCCCGTGTATTTCTCAAAGATGGGAGGAATATAATCTTTTGGGTAGGGCTCATCATTATACTCCTAAGGTTAAGGCATCCAAAAGTCATCATAAATATAAGCTACCTGACCATCTGATTGTGAGGAAGCTTGCATGAACTTCAACATCTCCTTCTGCATCACTTTCCTCATTTCCTACACAGATGATACCGTTGAAGGGACGACCAGAGGGACCATAGGCGGAGCACCCCATTACAGCTGGAGAAGTCATCACTGTTGGAGTCGTTGATACTCCTGGGGTTCCTACTGTTGGATTTACAACATAGGGTATACTTACTGGGACCGTTTCCATTATGACTGCATTTGGTGGGGCCATTGGGGCTGCCCCTGGTGTCACGAAGGAGTTAGCTTCACATCCTCCCAACACCGTTGAAGCTACGAGAGTTTGTAAAAACTCATAAAATTTATTCATGAGGAGTGGAACTTGGGCTAGTCCCAATCCAGCGCTCGTGGAAGCTTGTGTGACCCATGGAGTGCCCGTCGCCGCTTTTACTGGAGGTACCTTTATCAGAGGAGCCCCATCCCTGGAAACCTCCATCTCTCTTGCCGCCTGTTCTTCACTGTGTTGAATGTCATCAAAGTTAATCCTTTGATTAACGTTATCCTGGGCCATACCCCTTGCTTAGAAGAATGCCTCCCTAGAAGAGTCGCCAAATGTAAGACGCTAGTTTAGATTAGATGGAGGCGTAACCCATTTTTTAGTACAATAATGATAAGTTAACTATCAAAACTATGGATTAACTACAGAACACACAAACACAATTTAGTGAAGATAAACTCAGTTAAAACTCACAAATATCTCGTGTGTAACTAAACAAAATAACAACAACCTCAGAAGTAACTCATTTGGAGGGAGAGAGAAGTAATCACCCTAGATATACCTTAGCATGCATCCAAACACACCAACCACCCTCAAGAATTCTATCAAGTATTAAAAGCTTCGAAATAAATGACAATGGTGGGTAAGTAAACTCTTTGGTTTGTAATAATCTTTCTCTGATGTATATTATCTCTAGTAATAACTTCTGAACTCTCAAAAAGAACATTCTTTCCCCAGAGGTGGTTGGGGTCCTTAAATAGCCCTCCACAACACCCCCAAGGAAACTCAGTCATTAATGCCTGTGAAATACATCCCTCATACTTTATGTCACAATATTAAATACCTAATGCACTAGTTAGCTCCACGTCATAAACATTAAATGCCAAGACATTCCTTTCGCCTAACCACTATGTGTTAGGTGGCTGTCGTTACAGAGATGGCTCACCAACTATCTGACAACCCCAAATACCATGGTGGTTTACTCAAGTGAAGATTTGACATTGTCTGGCTGGATAGTGACATCACCTACAGTAGATGTGACATTAAGTAGAGGGATGTTTGGTTCATAACTCGCGATGGAACTCAAAGTTGCTCCGCTCGAGGTTCCATGGTCAGGGTCCTTCGGCGTTTTACCAGGTTTATCTAAGGTGGTCAAGACAAGCCCCAACGGTGCCTCACTTCTCAATCCTCCAAACTAAGTCCATCAAAAGTTCCCACGGTGAGGTCGTTCGATAGAGCATGAAATCTTTCCTAGGCCCTACCAAGTTTGGTCTCTCACGAGTACCGTTCGACCTCACACACAATCATTATGCTCATCACATCTTTACAATCGTTATAGATCTTAGTCAATATAAAAAAAATATAACAGGACTAAAGGACGAGCTCTCTCGGTCAGTTTCTTCGCTGGAAAGTCTCTCTGGGATACCACACTGAGCTGCCTCGCTGAGCTTCCACGCTGAGTTGCCTTAATCCAAAAAAATATTGTTAATTGGGGGATTATCTCTAATCTCAGGATTATCTTGAACCCCCTCTACAGTTGTATAAAAAAATATCACAATAAAGGATTTACGAAGAACAATCTTAATCAAACAAGAAAGAATAAAATCGCTCACAAAACACAACTATGTACTTGGTTCGGCAACTTGCATATGTCCATGGAGAGGCCTACTATTTTACTAATTATGTTTCAATACACTTTGTTACATGCCCTATGCCTAGAGCCAGGAGTTATAATATATGGATGTAAAATTTCAGTTGTCAAAGCAACTCCATAATATCCATGATGAACCACGAATCCCTTAAATATCTCCCCGGGATTATAGGGAATTGACTTAATCTTGGGACAGTTTAGATAGCACACACTTATATCTTAATTACAAGATTTGGGTCGGGTAGCCTTATGGATATTGTTGGGCCAAGTCGGCTACTGTCATGGGCTGAGAATAAAATTAGTTCCCATAATTGCCCCTAAAATGTTTGGGCCATTTCTTGGGCCAATGGATTTTAAATGAGTCCAAGGATGCAGTACCACCTGTAGTGGTATACTTGTAATTTGTTGAAACGGGAAGGACACGCTCACCCTTCTATAAGAAATTCAAGCGCCAAATCTTTCTTGAGAAGTGTAAAACATCATTTGAGTGTTTGAAACTGGCTTGTTGAGCAAAACTTAACCGTCAGTTCATTATTTTTTATCATTCTTGCGCATACTATGTTCTGAAGCTTCATTTCTTTCTCTCTCTCTCTTCAAAATCAAGACTTTCTCAACTTTCTAAGATTCGTCTTTATATCATAAGTTCCATCGCTTTTCTTCTATATTTTCCATCTTCTGTGAATAATTCATCTACTGTAGCTAGGGTTTGTGTTTTTCTCATGGTGATGCTTGATAATGAGTCTTTGCTTGAGTTTGGAGAATGGTACAATATTCCTGATTGGGTAGACATAAAGTGCACTCCGGTCCCCTGAAATGTCCACGATCTAGAATATGGTCATTGGATTCATGTTCTGTTAGTTTCCTAAGGGTGTTTAACGTTTCCCCCTAACCCTTTGTTCTTACATTTTTTTCAATACTTCAACATAGTTTTTGCCCAATGTTCTCCAAGTGTGTTGAAGATTGCTAATGGAGTTCATAGGATAAACCATCTCTATGGTACCAACTTAGGATTAGCTTAGATCGGCTATTGTTATACTTTCTTTCGCACCACTGGGGGTTTTTTGTACTTGAAAGCAAGAAGTCCTGATATGGTGTTGGTAGTAAATCTACTTGATTCTCATAAAGATTATTGGTCTGATGGTTTTATGGCCAGAAATTGGCAATATCCTCCCCAATCAGGGGGCGTAAGGTACAGGGGACCTCGGATCCCTACCTTTGGTAAGGAATATATATGTTTTTATCACCATATCTTTTTTATTGTTTGTTTTCCTGACTCTGTGTGCTTTTCTTATGATATTTCCTTCTTTTTTAATTAATAACAAAAGACAAGAATCAAGAGGGTGCTCCTCGCGAGATCCGAGCTGCTAAACTTTTGAAAGCTTGGAGGATAAGAGACACGGTTGTTGAGGGGGAACATCCTTGATCTGCTGCATTCTTGTTGGAGTATAGGAAAACTATTTCCATCTTTATTGCTCGCACAGAAGACACAATCCCACATCTAGACGTTACATAAGAAGGAGTTAGTTGTACTTCTGAACAAATTAAGGTAGAGGATGAGGAAGAAAGTAGCTCGGGAGAGGATCTGGTATAAGGCATTGAGGAAATAAGTGATGAAAGTGAGAGCAGCGAGGAAGAGTCCAGTGAAAAGGAGTCAAGCGAGGAAGAGATGGCCCCTCTCAGGAGAAGAAACTTGATTCAGGATGACGATGATGATGATTATCTGTTGTCCAACAAGATGAGGTTCCTTAAGTAGGAGGTTGGAGACTCTATTGGTAGTTCTAAGGTTGTGGTTCAGGATATGGAGAGAAATAATTGAGAAAAAGAGGAGAATCGAGAGAGAGAGAGAGAGAGAGAGAGAGAGAGAGAGAGAGAGAAAGAGAGAAGAAGAGATGAAGAGAGAGGGAGATAAGAGAAAGGAACGAGGGCCTCAATGGTGCCTTCTATTATCGATGTTGAGGGGGGATCAGTGGATGATGCTACTCAACTTAACACTTTGCTACTGGAGAAAGCAAGGCTCAGTGGTTATTTATGTCTTGAGCATGTGCTGATTAAACATGGGTTAACCTTTTTATTGATTGATTGACATCAACGTTTAACAAAAAAATACTTTGTAGATCTGAACATAATATGAATGAATTAATACGAAGTTTTGATCACTTTGGGCTTTTTTTTTAACGGACTAAATGATATTGAATTTTTATTTATCTCGTGTTTGAACATTCTACCATTCCAATATTCCTTAGCCATATCATTCTGTCCACATTACCTTTTAGGTTGTGTCATCACACTTCCTTAGGCATAAGTAGGGCGGTGGCGAGAATGTACGTGGTTAGTGGGGCATCCGCCCGAGCAGGATTTTTAAACCAAACTAAGTTGGAGACCAACCTGAGTTGGCTTTATTGCCTAAGGATCCCCCTTAGATCTTTTATTATTACCAGAGCAACGCAAGAGGCCAATTGTGTTTTCAACAAAGACCTGAGGAAGGTTAATTGTAAACCTTTCTTCATATATATTTTTGATTTCCTTAATTGGAATAAGTCCAGAACACTGTTGTAACCATAGGATCTTCGTTTGTTCTTAGCATGTGAGGCTCCTTGATTAGAGCAAGTTGATAAACTTGTCGTAATCCTGGAGCTCTATTATGCTTTGAGGGGGGTATATTTCTTGGAGAATATGCATATTCAAGAGACATTAAACTACCAAGATATTCCAAATGTGCGGGCCAGTCAACCTTTATTAATTAAAATGATAACTAAAAGGAAACATTAGTTTGTAAATGAAAATTAGCCTAAACTAATTATGCCCAAAAATAAAAGATATAGAAATCTAAAAGTAGAACTTCTTAAGGTTAGCTGCATTCCAGACCCTTCGTATCTCCCTGACCTCCAGCGTTTCCAAGTGATATGCTCCCTGTAGGTCGTTATTATCTTAAAAGGTCCCTCCCAATATGGTCCTAGATTTACATCTGATGGACTTACAGCACTGCCAAGGAAATTTCTTAGTACGTAATCTCCTATTAGAAATTTCCTTGGATTGACTTTTTGGTTGTATTTCTTGGCTAGTTGTTGTTGATAACATGTCAACTTAACTAGTATCAGTTCTCGTCGTTCATCGCCTAAGTCAAGTTCAGTGAGTAATACCTCATCATTGAGTCCTTGGTCAACAAAGGTGCTTCTTATAGCAGGGAACCATTCTTTTAAGGGGATGTAATACCCCGTAATTTTATTAATTTTTATTTAATGGGATTAATTAAATTAAATGGGAATTAACTGGAAATTAATCCAAATTTAAATACTAGCGAGACGTGAGTTGGTATTTGATTATGATGATAATATTGAGTATTACTGAGTATATATGGTAATATAAGATTATTGAAATTATTAAAATTATCGTGAGTCATAAATATGACAATTCGAAAAATTTAAGTTGGGATGCGCGTATCAGTCGCGACAGAAATCAATTCAATTAGATTAAAAATTAAATTATAATTTTATCATTTGTATGGTCATTTTGAGTGCGCCAACGTGTCAGCAGGGGTCGATATAGTCAGAAAACACTAGCCGAGGGTTTAGTTTGGCCAAACCGGCAACTCGGGAGGGTATTTTAGTCATTTTAAATTTTAAGGAAATTAGGCCCACGAATTTTAGGGTTTATTTAATTCTTATTGTGTAGGCCATTAGGGCCATTATCAGCCAAAAAGTAAGAAGTGGGATACGTGAGATAGAGATGAGGTTACAGGAGGGTTTCAAGCTATAACCACCAACCACTACCACCACTTTCGATGAAATTGTGACAGGAGATGAGGAAAGAACCAACGTTTGTCATCACCAGCAGATCTGAGCATCAATACTAAGGCAAGTGATTTGGTTTCATTAATTTTCAGCGAATAATTCTTCCATGCTAGTGTAGGGTTTGTTAATAGCCTTGAAAGATGATGAAAACTCATGAAATTGGAGTATAACCCTAAATCTTGGATAGAAATTGCATGTAGATTAGTTCTGGACGAATTTCAGTAACCAAAACATAACTTTTGATGAACTAAAAACGGATTTAAGAAGAGAAATATTATGGTTCTTGAAGAAAATAGAAAAACTAGGGTTTTTATGAAGATATGATCCAAATAAGACTAATGGATGATGGTTTAAAGGTTTTGGGACGTTAGAAATCATGTATTTAGGTTGTATGATGATCCTATATGATTATATTATAATTTCACATCTTGTAATGAGGTTTTGGGACAAATTTGGGACTGAAAAATGAAGAAGTCCGTAGCCTCATCTGGTATGATCGATCGATCCCCCCAGAAAGGGTGATTTTTCCCCTTTTTGATTTTAAGTGTTTTCGGCCATCGAATGTTGTAGTTGGGGATTATGTGA
This sequence comes from Sambucus nigra, assembly GCA_949130495.1. Lineage (NCBI taxonomy): Eukaryota > Viridiplantae > Streptophyta > Magnoliopsida > Dipsacales > Adoxaceae > Sambucus > Sambucus nigra. The sequence goes on along the minus strand of OX422217.1, from coordinate 304,513,975 downwards.
ATGCATTAGGACTTGAAGAAGACCAGTAGGGTATTATATTTGAAAATCGAACTACATTAGAATTGGGTTAAATAGTCGCATTGAATTCTCGAGTGTCTGACACGTAATTGACTATGTTAAGATGTGAGAGCATAATTTAAATCCTTAGGAGTAATAAGTTAGGATTTGGGAGATAAATAAGGATTTAAGATTACTAAAATAATATGTGAGAATAATAGGAGAGGTAGTAACCTCTTTGGTTAGACTTAAGTACTCAAAACTATACGACGTGAGACGTATCAGTGGAGTATATTATATATTATCCGAAAGTATAAAAATGTACTAATTCGAGTAATGGTATAGGGATTGAGAACATACCTTTAAAAATATTATAAGTTATCTAAGTTGTGTGAATGCTCAGTATACGGATTATTATGTGTATGACGTACCCACCATACTTGCTATCAAGGGAGGTCGAATTTCGGAATAGGGTCATCTAATCTTTTTGTGCCTACGGGGGGATTCAGATTGGTACCTTAAGGACATAAGGCTATGAATGACTTATTTATGAGTTAATAAGTCAGCTGACCATGGGAGCTTAGGTATTTGTGTGATCCATGGGTATGTGAATTATGTTTGCCTCCAATATGTGTGATTTTGCTTATTGAAATGGGTCTTGAGAGATTCAAAACTCATAGTCCTTATGTACGTAATCTACCGGGATTTGATAACAGAGTATGTGTGCACCGTAGCTTAGCCTAGGGGTGCCCTAATTGTATATTTAAGTTGAGATTAATACTTGTAATTATAACATATTCTTTTTTGAAGTGAATGTGAGTACTTGAGACATTTTGAGAAGGATTAAAAATGAGAATTTCCTGTAATAATTATTATAAATTAAGCTGGGAAATAAAAAGGCTACATACACGCAGGTTATGTTAGAACCCCTTGAATAAACCCTTATATTAGAATGTGAGTACAGGAAGTGGTACAGACTATATAGTTAACGGCATAACTAGGACGGGTTACGGATATACATTAGGCGTGCATACTAGCTGAGAGGTGAGAAACTCATGTGAGAGCACGTAACTAACATGTATTTAATATTCACTGTTTAATGTAATTAAACACTTGCTATAATTTAAATTGTTTTCACATCGGGCTCTGACCCGTTTGCTTTCAAATCTAATTTTCTTGAAAAAAATTTAGGTGCCCATCCATAGGGACGCCAAGCATAGGAGTTCCATTTCAGTGATGTGCTATAGCTGTTGTGGAAGTTACAGGACCTCGATAGTACACGCCTCCACATTCTACTTTGATTCTATTTCAGATTCATTCATCTATTAGGGCATGTCGCCCTTTTCTTTTAGAGACAACTTTATCATACTATTAGGTTCCATTTCAGTTTTGGAGATTATTTAATTAATTATTCAGACTTTGTATTTAGTTTTGTTTAGTATTTCGATTATTCAGAGAAGTGTTACTCCAGACTCATTTATTATTCCATTTATATTCTGTCGTGACTGTGATGTAATTGTGATATCATTAGTTAATAATTTAATTGGTTGAATGTTAATATAATTTAAATAAAATTTGACAACTCACTTTTTAAATATTAGGTGACTAGTAATTGTTTAAAAAAAAAATCGATAGTGATGCTATAACTGAACCAACTTGACATTTTGTATTAATTTGAATAAAGGAGTTGCTATCCGGTATTTAATTAGTCGGGGTGTCACATGGGATGACTGTCTCCATTCCATAGGTGAGCGCGAAGGTGGTTTATCCAGTTGCTTGCCTTGGAGTTATACGATAAGCCCATAAAATGTGGGGTAGCTTGTCTACTAGGCCCTTTGATTTTTTCAAGTCATTTTTTTAGTCAGTCAATCATGGTCTTATTGGAAGCTTCATATTGCTCGTTGCTTTGGGGATATGCCACATAACTAAAGTGATGCTTGATGCCATGCTTATCGTAAAATCCTTGAAAGAAGTCACTTTCAAACTGCGTGCCATTGTTAGTAATGATCATTATTCATATTCCAATGCGGGTGATGATATTCTTCTATATGAACCTCGTCATATCAGAGTCGTGATTGTTTGTGAGTGGCTCTACTTCTACCCATTTGGTGAAGTAGTCACTGTCCACCAGTTAATACTTGCGACTCCCAGATGCGGTAGGCAGCGTCCCGACAATTTCCAAGCCCCACTATCCAAAAGGCCATGGGCTGGTTAAAGACTTGAGGTTGCTAGTGGGCTGGTGTACCATAGGGGAGTGCTTCTAGCATTATTAACACTTGCAAAAAGAAATTCCAGTATCCTTCTGCATGTATGACCACCAGTATCCTTCCCTGATTGCTCAAAAAGCTAATGATCTATCTCATGTCTGACTCCCACAAATTCCTTCATAAAGTTCAGTAAGAACATGCTCGACATCTTCTGGGTGAACGCACCGGAGGTAGGGTCGGTAAAAGATTTTTTTATAGAGGTTTCCCTCAGGAGATAAGTGAAAGTTAGAATCTTTGACTCTAATTTGGTGTGCCGATCTCTTGTCTCCTGCAAGTGTGTCGCCCCGTAGATAAGTTGCAATGGGATCCATCTAACTGGGTGACCTTTCTATGTGAAGGATTTGCTCAGCTACAACTGACTGGTTGATGCTCTAATGCACAAGGAATTCTATCTGAAAGGTTCTCCTCAAATCAGAGTTAATGGAAGATCTTAGAGTTTCTAAGGTGTCTGCGTAACTGTTTATCCCCCTGGGGAATTACCGAACATCAATTTCATCAAACTTTTCCATAATTCCCCTTACAACAATGAGGTAAGCTACCATCCTCTCATCTTTCGCATTAAAATATCCACTAATCTGCTTGGACACTGGTGTAACACCCCGGGCACCCTAAAGGACACTCGACGTGCTACTGCGACCAAAACCATCAATAAAGAGTATAGAGTATCTAAATTTTCACAATTTAAATACAACAAATCCACAATTTTTCTATTTCCACAATGAAGATTACAATACTATTTCTCTGAAATACGAAATTCTCCAACAAAAATTACACCACTAATTTATACATAAAAAAAACATCTTCCAATCCAAGCTCTAAAATAATTGTCCAAAATAACCCATAGCGTTCCAATCCTCGCTAACCTGCCAACTAAAAGAAAATACGAAAAAGTACACAATATGACAGGAATAGATACTTAAAAATAATTAGCACGATGAATAAATCGCAATAATACGAATCGCATATACAAATCAAATTAAATACCCAAGCATTATATCAATATTAATTTCTCAAAAATACATCAATGAGTTACCAGGACTCACCTCACCTACCATAGGCATCTCAAAGCCATATACCGGTTCGTGGGACTATTGGTGGGTGCCCGTTCTCCGTGCCACAATAAAATCTCATGACATGCCGCTCAAATCACAAAATAATATATCACAATAAATTAAATTTTAGATTCCAACAATTTTCACATTTCAAATGAATATCACAATTCAACATGAGTGCAATCAACATAAAAAACAAACGAAATACCCTCGAAAGAATTTAGCAGCATAATGTGTAAGTCCCATACCTCAAAATCATCGTATGAATCATCACGTAAAAATCATCCTCAAATTTTTATCGCAGCATCACGTTCCTCTCGCGAAAATAATCAAATCATGTTCTTACCCCAGCACAAGATAACTCCAAATAGTCCTACTTTAAAAATCCTAAAAAATTAGATCCGAAAATTATTCAAATCGCCAATCTGACTTTAGATTTGGATTCTAGATGAAAAATTGAGTCAGGTATGTGTTTTGGATTTTTCTCAAATCTCATCCAAATGCACTAAAAAGGAAGGTCTAAACTTTCCAAATTGGTTGTTCTCATTCCACTCGTTTTTGCCTCTTTGGATTTAGTTTTTAACCTCTCTTGTTCACCGCCCTTTCCTAATAATCACTCATAATATTCCTCATATAACATATTACTATATTTCCCTTGAATTCAAAATTATCAACTTTACATATTCAAAATAATATAAAATGTCCTAAAATAAATTAAATTTAAATGTTTGATTCGATTTCGAACGATAATAAATTATTTTATCCCCGATTAATAAAATAATAATATTACTGAAATCTTATATAATATTCATAAACAACCCTCAAAATAATGGGGTATTAAATACTTCCCCCCTTGAAAAGGAATTTCATCCTCGAAATTCGACGAAACCTAACACTCGAAATAAAATGCTACTCGAGTCTATTTCCCAAAAATCACACACTAAAGTCCTCAAATTAATTCTAAACATCCTCACCACGACGCCTAACGCATCCTCAAAAATTTTCTCTAAAGAAAACATATATAACCCGCATGCTAAACCCAATACCCAAGATCCGAGGGTTGTCGTATACCTAAGCTCTGATACCATTCTGTAACACCCCGGGCGCCCTATAGGAAACTCGATGTGCTACTACGATGAAACGAAACTAAAACTATCAATAAAGAGTATAGAGCATCTAAATTTTCACAATTTAAATACAACAAATCCACAATTTTTCTATTTCCACAATAAAGATTACAATATTGTTTCTCTCAAATACGAAATTCTCCAACTAAAATTACACCACTAATTTATGCATAAAAAAAACATCTTCCAATCCAAGCTCTAAAATAATTATCCAAAATAACCCATAACGTCCCAATTCAGGCTAACTTGACAACTAAAAAAAATACGAAAAAGTACATAATATGACAGGAATAGATGCTCCAAAATAATTAGCACGATGAATAAATCGCAATAATACGAATCGCATATACAAATCAAATGCAATACTCAAGCATTATATCAATATTAATTTCTCAACAACATATCAATGAGTCACTAGGACTCACTTCACCTACCCTAGGCATCTCAAAGACATATACCAGTTCATGGGACTATTGGTGGGTGCCCATTCTCCGTGCCATATTAAAATCTCATGCCATGATGCTCAAATCACAATATAATATAACACAATGAAACAAATATTAGATTCCAACAATTTTTAAATTTCAAATTAATATCACAATTTAACATGAGTGCAATCGACACACAAAACAAACGGAATACTCTCGAGAGAATTTAGCAGCATACTGTCTAAGTCCCATACCTCAAAATCATCGTATGAATCATCACATAAAAATCAGCCTCAAATTTTTATCGCACCATCACGTTCGTCTCGCGAAAATAATCAAATCATGTTCTTACCACAGCACGAGATAACTCCAAATAGTTCTTCTTTAAAAATCCTTAAAAATCAGATCCAAAAATTATTCGAATCGCCAATCCGACTTCAAATTTGGATTCAAGATGAAAAATTGAGTAAGGTATGTGTTTTGGATTTTTCTCAAATCTCATCCGAATGCACTCAAAAAGAATATCTAAACATTCCAAATTGGCTCTTCTCATTTCACTCGTTTTTTCCTCTTTGGATTTCATTTTTAGTCTCTCTTTTTCATTTCCCTTTCCTAATAATCACCCACAATATTCCTTATATAACCCCTCTCAAACCCTATCTTGGAGACTAAGCTAATGCATATTACTATATTGCCCTTTAATTCAAATTATCAACTTTATATATTTAAAACATTATAAAATGTCCAAAAATAATTTAAATTTAAATGTTTGATTCGATTTTAAACGAAAATAAATTATTTTATCCCCGATGAATAAAATAATAATATTACTGAAATCTTATATAATATTCATAAACAACCCTCAAAATAACGGGGTATTACATAACTCCCCCCTTGAAAAGGAATTTCATCCTCGAAATTCGATGAAACCTAACACTCGAAATAAAATGCTACTCGAGTCTATTTCCCAAAAATCACACACTAAAGTCCTCAAATTAATTCTAAACATCCTCACCACGACGCCTAACGCATCCTCAAAAAAAATTCTATCTCTAAAGAAAACATATATAACCTGCACGCTAGACCCAATATCCAAGATCCGAGGGTTGTCGTATACCTAAGCTCTGATACCATTCTGTAACACCCCGGGCACCCTATAGGAAACTCGACGTGCTACTACAATAAAACTAAACTAAAACTATCAATAAAGAGTATTGAGCATCTAAATTTTCACAATTTAAATACAACAAATCTACAATTTTTCTATTTCCACAATAAAGATTACAATATTGTTTCTCTCAAATACGAAATTCTCCAACTAAAATTACACCACTAATTTATGCATAAAAAAAAACATCTTCCAATCCAAGCTCTAAAATGATTATCCAAAATAACCCATAACGTCCCAATTCAGGCTAACTTGACAACTAAAAAAAATACGAAAAAGTACAGAATATGACAGGAATAGTTGCTCCAAAATAATTAGCACGATGAATAAATCGCAATAATATGAATCGCATATACAAATCAAATGCAATACTCAAACATTATATCAATATTAATTTCTCAACAACAGATCAATGAGTCACCAGGACTCACTTCACCTACCCTAGGCATCTCAAAGACATATACCAGTTCGTGGGACTATTGGTGGGTGCCCATTCTCCGTGCCATATTAAAATCTCATGACACGATGCTCAAATCACAATATAATATATCACAATGAATCAAATATTATATTCTAACAATTTTCATATTTCAAATGAATATCACAATTTAACATGAGTGCAATCGACACAGAAAACAAACGGAATACTCTCGAGAGAATTTAGCAGCATACTGTGTAAGTCCCATACCTCAAAATCATCGTATGAATCATCACATAAAAATCAACCTCAATTTTTTATCGCACCATCACGTTCCTCTTGCGAAAATAATCAAATCATGTTCTTACCCCAGCACGAGATAAGTCCAAATTGTCCTACTTTAAAAACCATGAAAAATCAGATCCAAAAATTATTCGAATCGCCAATCCGACTTCAGATTTGGATTGTAGATGAAAAATTGAGTAAGGTATATGTTTTGGATTTTTCTCAAATCTCATCCGAATGCACTCAAAAGGAATATCTAAACATTCCAAATTGGCTCTTCTCATTTCACTCGTTTTTGCCTCTTTGGATTTCGTTCTTAGCCTCTCTTTTTCATCGCCCTTTACTAATAATCACCCATAATATTCCTTATATAACCCCTCTCTCAAACCCTATCTTGGAGACTAAGCTAATGCATATTACTATATTGCCCTTTAATTCAAATTATCAACTTTACATATTTAAAACATTATAAAATGTCCAAAAATAATTTAAATTTAAATGTTTGATTCGATTTGAAACCAAAATAAATTATTTTATACCCGATTAATAAATAATAATATTACTGAAATCTTATATAATATTCATAAATAACCCTCAAAATAACGGGGTATTACAACTGGATTTGAATTGCGAAATACCTGAAGGCATTTCCCCGCTAGTAGTTGTGTTGTGCACAGGCCGATGATCAACGCGCCATATTCTTCTTCATTATTGGAGGCTATAAATCCTATCCCGATCCCCTATTCGATCACCATATTCTCTGGGGTAACCAACACAATGCGTATTCCTGCCCATAGAGTTATAGGCTCCAGCAATGTAAAGGGTCCAATCGAACGATTCTTCTCCCTCTTCTGTCGGTTACTCATTATCTAATTGCGCAATAGGTTGGTTTTCCTTGAATTTAGTGATAAAATCATCTAGGACTTGTCCCTTAATTGTTCTTCTTGGTTAAAAGTGGATATCAAATCTTCCAAGCTCGACCAACCATTTTAATAGTCGACCGGAGATGTCAGTATTCCTTAGAACAACTTTGATGGGATGTGAAGTAATTACGATCATAGAATGATCCTAAAAGTAATGCTTCAGCTTCCTCGAGGCTACTACTAAGTCATAGGCGAGCTTCTCTAGGGGTAGATAACATTGCTCAGCATTAAGAAGCATCCTACTTTTATTATAGACTGGGTGTTGTCTTCCCTCCTTCTCGCATATCAAAGAGGAGCTTACAACATGATCTGACACACCAAGGTAAAGGTATAAGGATCACCTTTTCTTGGAATCACTAGCAAGGGTGGCTTGCTGAGGTAAGACTTTAGTTCTTCCAGGGATTCGAAGCAATCGTTGTTCCATACTAGGCCCTTATCTTTGTTCAATAGTTGGAAGAATGGTTGACAACCCTCTAAAGGCTTGGAGATGAAGAGATTGAGTGCGGCGAGCATGCTAGTAAGCTTCTGGATATCTTTTATGATCTGAGGGGGTTGGAATTTTTAATGGCGTCGATCTAGTGACCAACCGCTGATAAGTTGTGTGACACCCCGACTAATTAAATACCGGGTAGCTACTCCTTTATTAAATTAAATCAAAATTCCAAGTTGGCTCAGTTAATAGCATCACTGTCGAAAACATGTTTATAAATTCTAACCACCTAGTATTTAAAAGTAAGATGTCAAATTTTAAATTAAGTCTGGTTAACATGCAATAAGAGAATTTTGAAAGAATTATATAACCATTCACCATAATGAAGCAATAGAATAACCAACAAAGTAATATTAAGTCCGGAGGAAAACTCCTCACAACAATCCCACAACTGAAATAAGTAAAACAATGTATCCTGAATTAATTACATGCCAAAAGTCTGAAACTCTGAAATAGTAAATGTTTTTAATAGAAAATGGGCGACATGCCCTACAACTGATAAAAGCTGAATATAGAGTCAAGATAGATGAAGCGTCTATTAGCAAAGTCCTGTAACTTCCACAAACAGCTACAGCTCGTCACCTGAATGAGAATCCTAAGCATGGTGTCCTTGTGGCTGGGCACCTAAAATGGTTTTTACAAAAATAGATTTGAAAGCAAACGGGTCAGAGCCCGAAAGTGGAGAGTATTTTAAAAAATAGCAAGTGTTTTAATGACATTAAAACAATGAATGCAAAATACATGTTAGGACGTGCACTCGCATGAAATACTCACCTCTCGTCTAATTGTGCACCCCTAACGTATAGCACCCATCTAAGTGATAAATACATCTATCTAAACTGACATGAGTTCTAACCTTTCTACTCGGTTCCCATTATACATTCAAATGTTATCAATTTAAAAGAGGCTTTACATACACTCAGATTATCAATTAAGCAATACCATTCATTTCAGGTTATCCCTTTATATTTTCTCAAAATGTTTCCATATTTATACACACAATACCACATGAAAGTTCTCATTAATTAAGTGTATATTATTCACGTCATAAATATACAATACAAGCACCCTGAGACTAGCTGCGGTGCACACATACTTTGCTATCCATCCCGGTACATCACGTACATAAGGATCACGCATTCCGAATCTCTCGGGAATCGTACTCAAATAATAGCAAATCACAAAACAATGGAGGCGAACACAGTCACATCACATGGGTCACGCACATACCTACGCTCCCACAATCAGCAGACTTATTAACTTCCCAATAAGTCCTTCTCTGACCTATGTTCTCGAGGTACCAATCTAAATCCAGGCAACACAGGGATTAGAAGGCCCTAAGCGAACGTAAACCTCCCGTGATAGCAAGTATGGTAGGTATGTCATACACATAAAATCATATACATATACTAAGTATGCACACATCTTAGTAATCACCATAATTTATTTGTGGTACCCTTCTCATTCTCGTACCGACTCATAATGTTACACAATTTACATATTCCCGGTTAATATAAATATTTAAGCCGTCAATAATTCTCGCATCGTAATAGTCACTCACGTCCTATTCCACCATTTCCATTCAATTTAAATTACTCTTCTATGTTTTACTCCTCTATATATCCCAAATGTCCCTACCATCACAATTAATCATTAAGGAAATGTTATCTCTACATTATACAAGGTTACGGGACATGCGAAATCAAAACAGGCCAAAAAGTCTAAACTGTCAGCTCGTTAGAAGTCTCGTTCGAACGAGGCTGTTCGAACGAGAGTTCGTTCGAACAAACTGGGCATCTAACGAGATCTCGTTCGAACGAAAGGCATCGAACGAACATCCCCCTCGTTAGAAGGCAAACTGTCAACTCGTTAGAAGCTCGTTGGAACGAGCTCGTTCGAACGACCTGGGCAGGTCTTCTAACGAGGTGACAGTTTGAGCCCAGAAAATTTCTATTACGTTTTTCCAACTTTTCTTCACCTCTAATCGTATCTAATTGACATTCCAACAAGGTTTCAAGGTTTCTAATCATCCCTAAACATATTAAATTCATATAACAACATTTATATGGGGCCTAATCACCCCAAACCACATCTAATCATCAAATCTCTACAATTTTCCCCAATTTTCAAGAACATGAACCCTAGAAGTTTAAAGTCTTCCATAGTTATAATTAGATCCGTTTTTGGTAATATAGAAGATGTATTTCTATCAGAGCAATCACCCTAACATAATTCTACATGCAATCTCTTCATTAAAGTGTAATTCTCTAGTTCCAATTCAATGGGTCTTTATCATTCTCCAAGAGCAAAACAATTGTATAAAATTCCTACGCATGGAAGAAACATTCTTTGCAAATAACATAATTAAACCACTTGCCTCTAATCTTTCTCTGGATTTGGTGTTGGATTGATGAAGGTTGATTTGTTCTCTCTCTCTCTCTGCAGAACTTTCCTTTCTTTCTCTCTCTACCAGCTTTTCTCTAAGGATGATAATGGTGGTTAAGGTTGCCTTAGGAAGCTCTTTCAAGACTCATTCCAATAACCCCCGTAGCCCATTAAGTCATAAGGTGTAGTTAGTGGGTTTAGTGGGTAAATTCCCAATCAGTTTTTAATTCTTAATTTTCGTGGGTTTTAATTCCCAAAATATCAAAATTACCAAAATACCCTTTTTCGTTGCCGGTATGGCCTAAAAATGCCCCGGGACCCAAACTAAACCCACGGCTAGTGTTTTCTAACTATTTCGACCCTTCCGGACGCGTTGGCGCACTCAAAATGACCATACGGTTTATTAAAATAAAATTCACTTTTTAATTAACCATATAATATTTCTGACGCGACTGTCACACGCGTCCCAACAAAATTTCCAAATTGCCGTATTTCAATTTCACGACAAATTTCATAATTCAATAATCATATATAGCTATATATACTCATTAAAATTTAAATACCAACTCGCATCTCGCTAGTATTTTTATCCGGATTAATTTCCAATTAATACACATTTAATTCAATTAATCCCATAAATAAATATCATAAAAATACGGGGTATTACAAGTTGCTCTTACATTCTTGACGCCGAACGTCATGACTTTGTAATAATATAACCCAATAGGGGTTATGAAGGATTCATTATCTTGGTCTGGATCGTAAAGTGGGATCTTGTAGTATCTGGAGAAAGCATCTATAAAGCTCATTCTTTCATGCATTGTGATGGCGTTGACTAGTTGATCTATCTTCAAGGGAGGAAAGTTTTTTTTTGGGCAAGCCCTGTTGAGGTCAGTAAAGTCAATACATACTCTCTAGCTCCCATTGCTTTTGGGTACTACGACTGGGTTGGATATTCATTTGGGAAACTGAACTTCTCGAATGGAACCTACATTCAGTAATTTTTTTACCTCATTTTCTACTAATTTTATCTTTTCTGGGCTGCTCGACGAGCCTTTTGAGTGATTGTTTTCAAAGCGGGATCGACGTGCAGTCGATGGCATGTGATAGTGGGATATATCCTAGGCATCTCGTATGGTTCCCAAGAAAAAATATCTAGATTTCTCCGGAGGAACGTGGCCAGCTCGTTCTTTTCTCGGTCGGTGAGAGAGGCACCGATCAAAAATCTCTTCTGAGGTGAGTTGCCTTCAGCTGTAACTTCTTCCAGGTCAAAAATTCAAGTAAACTTGATAATAAAAAACTCAAGTAAGTTCGACGCTCAAAAACTGAAGTAAGATCAACGACCCTACTTGTAGGTTGGACCCTATTTCCCTCCACCCCTGGTCAGCTGTACCATAATTACTATTTTGAATGCAATACCCCTTCTTGGGCTTCCTTCTAGAGTTTCTTCTCATGTTTGTCCTTCCCATGCTTGGTGCGAATGGCTGTAATAAAGCATTTTCTAGCCATAGCTTGGTGACTATGAATCTCGACCACCCCCGATCTGTAATGCACTTGAGTTTCTGATGATATTAGGATGGTACGACCTTTATAGCATGGAGCAAGCCTCTGCCCAGAATGGAGTGATAGGGGGATTCGATACCTGCTACAAGAAACTCGATCCTTTTTTAAATACTTCCCTCCCTGACTGTAAGGAATATCTTTCCCAGCGACATGGTTATTTTTCCTACAAAACTGACCAATAGACAGGTGTCCTCCTTGAGGTCGGCGATACTTAACTTCAATTTATGGAACAGGTCTAGGTAAATTACTTTGGAAGAGCTGCCTTGGCCGATGAGCAACTTGTGGATGTCCCAATTAGCTATCCTGAGTGTGATAGAGAATTCATCATGATGTTGGGTTCTTACCCCAAGTAAGTCATCTTCAGTAAACATAATGTGTTTGCTGGAGTCGACTTCTTTTGGTCACTAATTCTTCCCGGCATGAGTCTTTTGCATAACGACCGTAAGTTTTTTGACTTCCATCTAAACAACATTTCCTTGTACTTGCTTAAGGTCTGATGCCCCATGATTTACTACGAACTTGTGGCCCATCTCATCCTCGAGGATGTTATTTGGCATCTGGTCACCATTGGTTACGAGCTTATCTGCCTCTTTATCTATGAAATCAATGAGATGACTAACCTAGATGAGACTTCAGTTCTTTACAATGTTCAGTCCGGTAACCCCAAGATGAGACTTCAGTTCTTTGCAATGTTCAGTCCGGTGACTGCCTTCTTTGTCGAATGCATACCTCAGTGTGTTATTCCACTTCGTTGGATCTCCTCCCATCTATTTGGTACATTTGAGAAATGAATTTTCCTTGATCTTGACGAGGGTTTTGTATATCGGTTCCTTGAAGATCGTGTTAATATCCTCGAACGCTTTTCAGGGGTCATTTTTTTTGCGTTTTTAGAGCCATTCTTTCTTCCTTTCTTTTGGGAATCATTCTTCTCCATCCATTTGTTCGTCTTTGTGAGACCATTGTCCAATAAATTAATACGTATTGCATCTTCAACTTTGGCATATTTTTTCAATACGGGCCATCAGGTCGTCGATGGAATTAGTCTTCTTCTTAGTTAGGGATTGGTGCAATAAAGAAATGCTTAGCAGACCGATCTCGAAGGACATTACGGCAACCTGCTCTGAGAAATCCTCAATTTCATTAAAAGTCTCCTAGTATCTCTTGGCATACTCCTTGAGGTTATCAAGTGGATTTTTTTCATTATGAGTAGTGCATCCATCCGCTTAGGGTGGGAGGTGCTTGTTATGAAGCGAGCTTTAAATAATTCGGCTAGAGCCTTAAAGCTCCTGATAGACCTATGTGGCAGCCTATTGAACCACTTATGTGCCACATCATTCAAACTAGAAGGGAAAATGCGATACATCAATGCGTCATTGTGGCTCCACAAGGACATGACCTGCCTGTACTGCCAGACATGATCAATAGGGTCAGTTTTCCCATCATACATCTTAAATCTAGGGATTGCACATTTCTTTGGCGGATCCTCTTCTTCTATTTCCCTTGAAAAAGGGACTTCATCCGAGTGTTAAGAGCTCTTCTGGCTAGCTCTCGTATGGATCTGGCTCCTCGGTGGGCTGGGTGTTGATCCATCTCCCTACAAACCAAGCTCTTGACTTCATCATTCTGTCGACCAGAACTCCCTTGGTGTCGAGCTTGCTGTAGTCGTTCTATTCGATCATCCTCTGACATGCTCCTCTCAAATCTTCCCTAGTCGCACCTAGGGGTCCTTCCTCGGTTGTGAGATGCACTCACTTAAGGGATAAGATTTCAGTCACGTCGTCGTCTTGTATTTATGTGAAGATCTTTCTTCATTCTTTCTAGTCGCCTTTTTAGGGGAGCATTCTATTCTTCTTGGCGATGCGTGGCTTCTTCTTGCTCTCGAAGTCTGGCCTCATTGGCGTCGACCAACCTAGAAATCGGCATGGACGTTGGTGGTCCATGAATGCCTTTACTGGCGAAGCCTTGGATTTGGTTGGCGAATTTCAAACCTCACCCTCGGAGGGGCAGGTTCTTCTTGAATGTCACCGGCTTGAGGGATATTGCTACTGTGGTGAGACATTGAAGGCTTTTATTTAGTGAGTGTTCTCATAGGGATAACAATCAATTTCCACAGACTGTGCCAATTGTGGTATCAAAAAATATCATAATAAAGGATTTATGAAGAACAATCACAATCAAACAAGAAAGCATATAATCGCAGACACAACACAACTGTGTATCTGGTTCGACAACTTGCCTACGTCCACGGAGAGGTCTACTATTTTATTAAGTATCTCTCAATACATTTTTTTACATGCCCCTATGCCTCGGGCAAGGAGTTACAATATATAGATGTAGAATTTCAGTTGTCAAAGTAACTCCACGATATCTATGATGAACCGTGAATTTCTTGAATATTTCCACGAGATTATACGGGATTGACTTTATCGTGGGACGGTTTAGGTAGCACACACTTTTATCTTAATTACAAGAGTTGGACCGGGCAGGATTATGGATATTGTTGGGCCAAGTCAACTACTCTCGTGGGCTGAGAATAAAATTGGTCACCACAATTATTATTTATATTAGATTTTTATATCATATTCTACTTTATATTAGATTTTTTTTATATCAACCTTTTTTAATATCAGATTTTATTATCATAATTTTTTATAGAATATTATTTTTTATATCCGATTTTTTTTATATCAGAGCCTTTTATTAAGTCCCTCGTCATATAATAGATTTATAAACACCTTTTCCTCTTTTATCCTAATCCTTAAAAATCAATCCTATGAATCAACCCCACCTTAGAAGCTAAATTATAGGATTTGACATGCCGAACTTGGCGTAAAAAAATCATGAAAAAGCTTGTCGTCCAAGTCCTTTAGTAAGTTTTGTATTAAAGAAGCTTTTAAAGTCCGTTTGGTGTTAGCCTCATTATCCCCATTTTTAAAAATAAAATATGTGTTACACACGACTTCTTAAATGCATTTTTATTAAATATTACTTTTCACATTTGACCACATTATAGTAAATATTTTTAACTCAATAAAGTAACAAATTAAATGAAAAATTAACTCTAATAAATGATTTGTAATAACAAAAACGTCGCAATTTAATACTACAGGATAGTATTTGACATACAGATTTACAAACCAAATCTTATAACCATGATATGAGCAAGGCATCCTAAAAATATGGGGGTAAAGAATAATTTTTTTTATTATATATATACAGGTTCAAAAATATCAAATGTAAAAGAAACTACTTTTTGTCTACTTGTATGTGTGATTTTTTTCACCAATGTTCTATTTTAATTTGAACTTTTTATTTGTATGCCTAAAACAAAATTTAGTTGTTCTGAACTGAAATGTTTTAAGTAATATGTTGAGAAACGGTCGTTAAGTAGGGAGGGTGAAACACAATTGTTTTAGAAAAAATATTAAAATAATTGTAAATTTAAGGGTCGTGCTCTTTAGCTAGATTTGCCTTGTGACTCGTGGGGTTTGGGGACGATATCACAGGTTTTTTTTTTTGGGTATATGGGTTGTAGTTTTAGAAGTAAAAATTTAAATGAAATAGACATGAGTTTTTTAGTGAATGTAGCAATGTTTTCTAAAATAAACACCATCCAAATCAATAATGTTATTTTCATTATGTTGAAACAATGATTATTAGGGGTGAAAACGGATAATCAAAAATTCGAATCCGTCCGCTATTCGTAACCGAATTTAGAGGATATTTATCCTAATAATTATCCGAAAGAGAGGATACAGAAAAGCATTTTTAGTATTCGAAAAAAATGATACGGATACGGATAGTGATAGTATCCGTGGAGGATAATCCGTATCTGAGGCAGACTATTCATATTAGAGGATATCCTTTTCAATGGATATTCATATTCATATTCGTATCCGTAACCGTAACATAAATATATATATTTATTAATTAATACTATTGTTTATATAATCACCACCCAACTAAATAAAATGTACTAAATTTCATTTTTACCACACCTTGTAACCCACATGCTATACACACAAACTAAACAACCACACACACGCATGCCTCTTAAGCCTAAACCAAAACGCACGCCTCTTTTAGTCTCTCTTCTTTTTTCCCTCTCACGAAAATTCACTCCCCCAACCCTAGAAGCAGTGCCACCACCGGTCCACAACTCAAGCTCCAGTTCGGTAAGAGACATTCTTTGTTGGTCGATTGTATGTATGTATGCATGTTGGTCGATTGTATGCATATTGGTGATGTTATACCGGTTCTTTGTTGGTCGATTCAATTGTATGAAAATAAGAGCTCAAGCTCAGTTTTTTGTCTATCCTTACTGATTCTCTTTTAATGGCAAAGTCGAACACTATTAGATGATTTTCTTTGTGATTTTATCTGTATGGACGATTTTCTTTGTGATTTTCTTTATGAAAATCATAACTCAATATGTTGGTCTGTATGTATTCTCTTATATTTTCTTCTAAACATAAAATATTTTGGTCTTTATGAAAATCACAACTCAATATGAAAATCAAAGCTCACGATTTTCTTCTAAAGGCAATAAATTTTGTTTTGTATGTATTCTCTTCTAAAGGCAATATGTTGGTCTGTATGTATTCTTTTTTATTTGTATGGACAATTTTATCCGTTCTTTTTTGTATGTGTTATTTTTTATATATGTTGGTCTATATGTATGAACGTTGTGAGTTTGCTGTTTATTGCTATTGTAAAGGATTTTCTTTATTGTTATTGGTATTCTGTTGGAACATTGTGAGTTTGTTGTTGTTGTTTCATTCAGGGCTTTTTTTTATTAATGCAACCCCTTAATGTAACGTTGTGAGTTTGCTATTTTTTTTATTCATGGCTATTTTATTTATTTAGGTAAGATGATGCGTCACTTTATTTTTGTTCAAACATTAGAGAAATAGAAGAGGATAGAAATTTCAATGGATTATCACAGTTGAATAAGAAGTTAGTACTTATGTTCGAACCTTCTTTTATAATTTAATTTGATGCTTTACACATTCTATATATCTTACATGGAATGCCAAATTATATATTTAATTCATCGATTAAATTAGTGTTTAATAAGCTATGTGTATCTTAATGTATCTTAAACAATAAAAACGGATAAGAATATTATTCGAATCTGAGAAATCAGAGAGGATATGAATAAGGATAACTGAAATTATTATCAACATGGATACGAATACGAATAGTGTGGAGAGTTGACAGATACGATTGTGGATACTATACTATCCGTTCCGTTTCCGTCCATTTTACACCCTTAATGATTACATCTAACTTATATATAAGGGTAAAGTAAAGATATCCTAAAAATCTAAGGTAAACGCAAAATAATCATCAAAGGAATACCATATTATCTTTTTCAAAGCATATTGTATTATGCAATAATATGACTTCTTATTTTAGTCAGCATGCGGTATTATAACGTTAAGCAACAGAATAGAACAATATATGCTTCTCCAAAGTTTTTGAGAGATCCAGTCAACTAGACTTGTTTGATAGGTTTGGTCAAACAAACGTGCGTAGATGGGTCAAATTTAATTATTTCTTGCTTTCTATCACATGGTATGTACTAGTTCTGGAGGGTATACAATGCATCTTTTCACCTTTGAAGCTCCATTGAGATTTAACAGGTTCTAGTTTGGTGGGCATGTGGGCCGAGAATATTAACATTTTGAGGCCCACATGCAAACATGTGGCCTACGCACTAGGGGAGACCGGATACGTCATAATCCGTAGATCTTTACAGTAAACTACAACGACAATGTACAGCTCAAGCCATCTGTAAATTAGTCGTACAATTTGTTTGATTAGATAGAGGTTTAAACTTCGTGTATTTTGGTGCATCTCACCCTTTTGTTCTTCTTTCGAGACCATCTAGGGCAAAATGTAACATTCAGACCGGCAATATGTATTTTGTATATCTATAATCTATAAATGGTTCCCACTACAAATGATCAGTAAAAACGTTGTTCCAGCGGCATTTGAGCAATCACTTATGTGACTTTTCCACGCCAATCTTCATGCCACAAAATTAATGGCCTTTTTGCATCCTTCACAATGTTTACTTTTAACATTTATATTAAGAACTAGTTAAAAATTCGCGCGATACGTGAGTTATACTCTAAAGTATAACGTAAAACATATTAAACTAATATATAAACTTTATTAAAAACATCAAATTATTTGTGATTTCAAAATCACCAAAATACGAATAAAAAAAGGCCAAATGGGACAATATGTTCATATTAGCAAATAAATTGACTACACTAACATAAAACCCAAAATTCTAGGAGTGTGTATCCAAAATTAAATATGTAATCATATATGAAAACATATTTAACACAATCAAGAACCTTAGTCTGATGACTGAACATCTGTCTCTTTGCTTGAATTGAAGTAAATCCAATTTTGAAAATCCAAGGGCAAAGACGCATCTCTGTTTTGGCTGCATATGAGACACAAAAACAAATTAATATTTATCGCAACGTGAGTGAAGTATAGCAAATGAACCGAGAAATGGAAAATGGTAAGTAATCTCTAGTTGAAAAATGATATTAATTTCTCAGAACTAATTGAGAATAATATATTTCTATACCATAAAAACTTAATTGACTTTAATTGTCACATAATTGTAGGGAACATTAACAACAACAATATTTCTAAAAACAAAAATCTAGGCATGCTTTCCCAAATGCAAACTTAATATGATTATAAATTCATACACGGTACCAGAGTTAGATTTGATACCAAATAAAAGAAGGATGTAATGAAAATAAAAAACTAAAAGCAGTAAGGCCAGCGAGA
Source organism: Sambucus nigra (assembly GCA_949130495.1). Lineage (NCBI taxonomy): Eukaryota > Viridiplantae > Streptophyta > Magnoliopsida > Dipsacales > Adoxaceae > Sambucus > Sambucus nigra. The sequence goes on along the minus strand of OX422217.1, from coordinate 304,495,053 downwards.
GCATGGTTTAGAAACGCATCTGAAGTGAAATTATAAACAAATTATGTAAACTATTCTTGTATGTCATCCTGGTAAACTTTCTAGAAGGTTGCGCTACAGAGGTCCTGATTGCAGTGGCTTACATTGTCACGAGGATTATATAGTGGCTGATCGGTATGATTTTTGGGTCATTTTTGGTAATTTTGGTTCAATTTCAAAGTCATGAGATGAAATTTCATTTTTGAGATGCAAATAAATTTTTGGGGTGATAAAAATTAATTTTTGAAAACTTTAAATTTTTTGGTGTTTGGTGGTATTTGAGTATTTGAAGTCATTTCAATTTTTTTCAACACTTAAAAATAAACATAATGGCTTTTAAAAACAATTGGTGAAAAATTGCCATTTTGAAAGTGTGAATCAATTTTTTTAGAGTCAAATAGCAATTTTGGAAGCATATGCAATCTTTTGAATAGGGGACACAATTTTTGGTATAAAATTTAGTATTTCCAAGTAGGTCTTTAACATTTTAAACAGTGAGCAGCAAAATGTATTTTTCTTAGGCAAAATGCATTTTGTTCACACTATTAACATACCCACACTTAGTTGCATGCTTTTCAACGTCCTTATATCCAAAACCCACTCAAACTCCCTACCACTCACGCACACCTGAACCCAATTCCAAAACCTACTTCACCAATTTCTCACTCCCACGCACCTTCTAACAATCCATTTCCCAATCCGCTTTTACTCCCTAACCCATAAAACCCCACACCTGCTACAAAAACCCACCCGCTCCCTCCACCTGCCCTGTGAGCAACCACCACCCCTGCCATACCTACCCCCTTACCCCACTGCCTCTAATACCAACGCTAAACCCACTGTAAAATATGCACCCACCAACCCGAGTTTTCGTGCACCATCGCACCCCATCACCCAAGCCTCTGGAGATCAGCTACTATATAATGAAGATAAGACAATTGTTGTTACAGTTAGTGGGTAGATATATAACCACAAAGCTTTAAGGGAAAAACTAAAGTCTTATAAGTTTCATACTGGAAGCGACTCTGAAGTTATTGCACACCTTTATTAAGAATATGGAGAAGATTTTATTTACATGTTGGATAAATGGAACGTTTTATCTTCAAATTATAAACACGTGAATCAAAGGTAAAGTCATTAAACTCGAGGAACTGACGTGAAATTACCTCGATATGAACAGAACTCGAGTAATTTTGCAGTAGAGAGGAGGCTCTCCATGTGATTAATGTCAACCAATAACACACAAATGCTGGTTGTGAAGGTGATCCTAGAATGACTTGCTCCCTCCATTCTAAAACATTGTGGGCAACCCTAAAATTTAAATGGTCATCATTGGAAGTAAACAATGGGCAATTAAACGGTCATTGGAAGACAAAGAGAGATGGCAAAATAAACGTGGGAAGAATAAGGAACCAAAAAGGGATGATAATATTGAGAAGGTAGAAGGAAAGAAAAAAAGGATGCGTTTCTTATTATCTAGGTGGCATTTTAAGCTTATGGAAAGAAAGAGGAGAGAGTGTATTAAAAAGACAATCCAACGTGTACACTCTAAAAAAAGAGTAGTATTAATAGGTGTAATGTATTTTAGAGTACATAAAAGATTTGTATACCTTTTGTTGCACCATTGTGAGAATAGTGACAGTATAAAAAATACTTTTGTATTATACATTAATTCTCATAAACTCAGGTCATATACATAGATCATAAGAGGCAATAAACTGAACTTGAATTTCATGCTTGGCACTTTGTCCTGAATAAAAAGCAAGCTAATTTCCACATGCTTGGTTTGAATAAGAAAAATCAGATTCGACGAGAGATAAGTGGCACCCAAGTTATCACACGATATAATAGGGGAACAGTGCAATGGGAGACCAAGTTCAGTTAAGAGTGATCGAATCCATGAAACTTTAGCAGTAGCATCAGCAAGAGATTTATGTTCGTCTTTAGTTGAGGTCCACGACATAGTTTTGTTCTTCCGGGAACCTCATGAGATTAGGTTGGAGCCAACATAAATTGTAAAACCTCCCATTGATTTAAGATAATGGGGACAACCGACCGTGTCCGAATCAGTGAAAAATTAAAGATTTGAGCATGGATCATTGGTAATGTGGAGGCCTAATGTGTTGATTTTGGCTCTCCTATTTTTCCAGTTTTGGTTTATTTACAAATTTACTATTTTGGCTCAAATCTATAAATACAAGTGTTATTTCTAGGTTTTGGGGGAGGACAAGTTTGAGAGTTATCAACGCTAAAGAAAGGTAGAGCTCCATTTGAGATGTGAGTTATTGTGAGGTTGTGAGTGACTTTCTAAGAGAGATAAATTATGTGTGTGTATAACCTTTGGGTTCCTCTATTTATCTATAGAAAAAAGAAATCCTCCTTGGTGGATGTAGTCCAAACATTGGGTGAACCACGGTATATCGTTATTGTTTTGCTTTGATGATTGCTTGTATGCTCTTATTGTCTCTTCATTGATGTTTGGTTGAATTGATTGGGATTTTGCACACTAGTTCATTTTGGGAACAAGATCTTGGGTGTTTTCCGCACATCAAGTGTGTGATAAAATTCTCGAGTGAGTTTTATAGTCTTGGTGGCTAGAGATAGTCTTGCTTTAGCACAAGAAGTGGTATCAGAGCATTGGTTGCATTGTTTGCCCGGTATTTTGGTTCGAGGTTGAATCAATTTTGGCAACTTTGGCATAGCTTTTGTTTTTTGTTCCAAATGACAGAAAATGTGGAGAGTACTCGAGAATCAACCTCTATGAGCGGAGGCTCTAAGAGATGGGACACGAGTTTTGGATCAAGTGGCTCAATGAAGACGGACATGAAGACTTTTTATTAGAAGATCAATTTCGGGTTATGACAAAAACGAATGTGAGGCGTTATTGTCCAATAGAGGTTGCAATTAGCATTGTTGGGGGTAGAGGGACGACCGATAGGCATGATCGATGCCGAGTGGATTGACATTGTTTAAAAAGCGTCTTCGTGTATTAAGATGCTTATCACGGATGATGTGTTCAATAACGTGATAGCGGAGACCACGGCTAAAGACATGTGGGATAAGCTTGAAGAGATTTATTTGGGAAAGTCTTTGTCAAATAAATTGTTCCTCAAGAATAAACTCTTCAAGCTTGAGACGAAGGAGGGTGAGGATATGATGAAGCATATCAACGTCTTTAATGCCTCGATAAATGAGTTGAACCGGATAGACGTTCAATTCATTGATGAGGATCGAGCATTGTTGTTTCTTGCATCATTACCCGATTCATACGAGCATTTTGTGACCACTCTCATGTTTGGGAAATCTACTCTCTGGTGCAACGAGGTTATGCAAGATATTCAACCTCATGTCACGATGAGAAAGAAGGAATGCAGAGCTGACGGGTATTCCCATAATGAAGTCCTTACGACGAGAGACAGAGGTGGGTAAAATGGAGGAAGGAACTCCAATCGGGGATTTAATGATGGTAGTAGGTCTAGATCGAGAGGTGTTGGTGGTAAAGGGCCGAAATGCTACAAGTGCCGGGAATGGGGTCATATGATTCGATAATGTCCTTTGTGGAACGACAAGGTTAAGGGCAAGGTTGATTCCGAGAGGGCAATGGTAGCGAGTGCGGATTACGAAGATAAACTTGGAGAACTTCTCATAATCTCTAAGGTTAACTCTCTTTTCCAAGATGATTGGATATTAGATTCGGGATCGTCGGATCACGTTTTCTCCAAGAGGGAATACTTTGAGACTTTTATGAAAAATGGAAAAGGTTCCATGTCTTTGGATAACGGTGAGAAGGTTACCGTTGAGGGTGTCGGGATGGTGAAACTCAAGATGTTCGATGGCGTGGAACGTAGTTTGGGTGGTGTGGCCTATGTCCCAAAGTTGCGATAGAATTTGATATCCATTAGCCTTTTGGATTCCAAGGGTTGCCGGGTGTCGGTGGCGGGTGGAGTCTTGAAAGTCACACGCGGTTGTATGGTCCTAGCGAGGGGAGAGGAGAGAGAGGGGTTGTATCATCTAAATCAGACTTCGAGGAAGATGGGGAAGCAGTGTGCACAAGTGATCGAACGTTCAAGGCATGTCTCATTTGTGAACAAAGAGGAGACATTGGGTGCTAACTTTTCGAGAGTAGACGGTAGTGATGGGATAATACCTACTAGTGGAGGGGATGGATCGAAGTCCCCCTCCAGGGCAACGGGTGATGTTGACTCGATTTAGTTGCACACATGCATTGGATGATTGGAATCGAGGAGGTGTAGGACTGTGATGGATTCGAGGTGTGTGTAGCTAGTTCAAGGAAGGTCGATGGGTGAATGTTTGCGAGCATTGGAAAACGGGAGTCTTTTATGACAAAGACTTGGTACATCTTTCGAGGGTGAAATTTGGAGGGTGTGAGAGGTGAGGAATTTTCCCTCTCATCCATGGTTAATTTCTCAAGGTGGAAGATGGTGTTGATATGTTTGAATATTTCGTGTAAAGAAGGTGTATGATATATGTATTATGTGAGGGTGTACTCACCGGGTTACATGAGGAGCGAGCTTCACCGTATGGTTACATGGGAAGCATTCAGATGCATGAGATGGGGACCTCTTAGTTTAGAACTTGGTCACTCAACGGGTGGAGTCATTTGCAGTCTTGGAGTGAAGACTTGCAGTATCTCATTTCATAGTTGAAGTTTGGGGTGGCTTAGCGTCGGGTGGAGCATATTCGCTTGTTAGACGTCGGGATGATCTTCGAGCGGATTTGATGTTTGTATTCTGAATTCGGTTGGATCATGAGGATAGCCTAAGGGAATCGCATTAGCTTAGTAGATGGTGAGACGGTCTTCAAGCGGGTTCAATTTCAGCATTCTAGAGATTGGTTGGATCATCAGGATCGCCAAGGTGGAGTTTGTTGATTTTGGCTCTCCTATTTTTTCAATTTTGGTTTATTTACAAATTTGCCATTTTGGCTCAAATCTATAAATACAAGTGTTATTTCTAGGTTTTGGGGGAGGACAAGTTTGAGAGCTATTTTGAGAATTATCAAAGCTAAAGATATGTAGAACTCCATTTGAGAGGTGAGTTCTTGTGAGGTTGTGAGTGACTTTCTAAGAAAGATAAATTGTGTGTGTGTATAACCTTTGGGTTCCTCCATTTATCTATAGAAAGAAGAAATCCTCCTTGGTGGATATACCCCAAACATTGGGTGGACCACGGTATATCGTAGTTGTTTTGCTTTGATGATTGCTTGTATGTTCTTATTGTCTCTTAATTGATGCTTGGTTGAATTTATTGGGAGTTTGCACACTAGTTCATTTTGGGAACAAGGTCTTGAGTGTTTTTCGAACACCAAGTGTATGATAAAATTTTTGAGTGAGTTTTATCGTCTTGGTCGCTAGAGATAGTCTTGCTTTAGCGCAACAAAATGATACCATGTCTTTGAGATATCGTAAGTTGCATTTCACAAACATCCAGTGAGCAGTGGTAGGGGCATGTATGAATTAACACGCCTTGTTAGTAACGAAGGTGAGATCCAGGCGGGTGAGGGTGTATATTGTAATGCTCCAACGTCCTTGTCTATATATTGTAGGATCTGCCAATGGTGTTCCTATGGTCTTATATAGTTTTAAAGGATATGCACAAGGGGTTTGAAGGGGTTTAGAGGCAGTCATGCCAAAACGAGTTAAGAGGTCACCAACATACCTTTGTTGTGACAGTAACAACCTCGTTGGTAGCTTGATGTCTTGAGAACACAATAAATAATATAGGGAGCCAAGATTCTTTAATGGGAATTCATTACCAAGGACTGAAAGAAGTCACTTATTTAAAGTGATATCATTACCTGTTACTAAAATATCGTCCACATAAATTAAAATATTGGAAACACATGGGGCGATGCGATGAATAAAAAGGAACATATATGTCTTAGATCCGATAAATCCTCGATAAATTAGGAAGTGATTAAGACGATGAAACCATGCACGCGGTGCTTGCTTGATGCAATGTAAAGCATGATGGATCTTGCGAACATGGCGTAAGTGAGTGGAATGAGTGAAGCCGAGAGGTTATGTTATATAAAATTTTTGACTTATATGGCCATGAAAAAATGCATTATTGACATCAAGTTGGGATGCAGACTAGTTATTCAACATTATTATTTCATAATTAACCCTCAAATCTTGGCATTTTTATGGTCCCAAACTTCACATTTTTCTTGGGCTTAACTATTTTAATTGTAACTAATCTTTTTGAAAAGTGTTCCTTGTTTGTTGTATCTGCCATATGTTTTACAGGTAAATCGTGCAACTGAATGGGAGAAAATAGCGTAAAATGAGGAATAAGGAGCAATCAAGAATGTTAAAGTGAAAACTGGTCATTTTTATCCAAGACTCGGAATAAGCTCCAACATGAAAATTATAGATCTCAATTTTAGGAGAGCACAAGAAGAAACGATACCTCATTTAATGTCGGGTGAAGAAAATAGATTAATTTGAAGGTTTGAACAAAGTTATAGGTTTAAGTGCAAAAAGGAGGAAGTTTTAAGCATAGTACAAACCCCAAGATAGTACTAAAAACATAACTGCTTCGGTTTTGGAGTGAATCGGTTCACTTTACTAAAGGGGTTCGGTCAAAGGGCTTGGACCCGGGTTCAATTTTCTATGAATTTTTCCCTTTTTTACTATTTTGTAGCTTAGTGGGAAAGTGGGTTTTTAAATAGGGCTTGTAGGGCCATTGTTAGATATACATCATCTTAATTTAGTCTTGGAATTACTCTTTGATAGTTGTAACTACTAAAACTTAGCAATTTCAACAATTTCATTTCAATATAATGGAGAAGTTCGTTCAAATTGCTTGTTATTGTTGATTCGGAGAAGTTTTATTGTTCCTGCACTTCTGATTCATCTCATTTGGTATTTCTAATTCAATTCTTCTCTCTTCATCATTAAATTATGTATTCCAACATGCCTAGTGTAACGTATTCAATTGGTCATTATGTCTATCTAATCTCCTCTGTAGGATGGGGGACATAAACCCAACCTAGGGTTTCAAGCTTTAAATTAGAAATTCGTAGTAATTAACTAATTAGTTCTTGAGGTTGATACTTTAACCGGTATTAATCGTTGTAGTTATCTTAATTCGATTTGTCATAAGCAACCCGAGTATTTGAGAATGCACTATACATGCCAGTTAAGGTTTTAATCATGTAAACAATTTGCTGATGAGTTATTGCAGGGGTTAGTGCCCAAACATATTTGCTACTTCGAATTGAGTTGACATTTTTTCTTTAATTAATTAGTTAGTTTAAAGAATCTTATATATACTCTAAAATTCAATACAACTTTTTAAATGCTCTTTAGCTATGGAGTTGTCCACATGGGACAATCTTCATTTATCTACAATTCTCTTTATCTTTGTATTCTACTAATCTATATATACTCCATTTTGTCTCTTTATTTTTCCACACCAGTTACATAAAAATAATCCGTCTCTTTCCCCAAATATATTTATATATTATCAATGGGGGAGATGAATGTGAAACGTTAGATGTGAGGAATAGGGTACATCTCCATCACCCCTCTATTTAACACCTGTCCTTATTTATCTTTGTTAAATGGGTCAGTCATTCTGGGGGCCCATTTGGGGAGGAACTGTGATGAAGAGGTTGAGAAATTATGGAAATTTTCTGATTAATCTAGAAAATCCTCTAATCACAGATCCATATCTCAAAAACTCGAAGAATTAACACCCTCAGAAAAACAAAAAATAATTTAGATTGGGTCGGTGTTGTTGTTTAGGAGAAGAAAGAATGAAGCGAGGGAGATTTGGGGTTTTTATGGAAAAATATGATGAAATATCCAACTGGAATGCTAGGGTGATGGGAGGCTACTGCAGAGGTTTTTAAAGGGATGCACGGGGTTGAGCCACAAATGTCATGTTTGGTTATCTTTTTGAGAGGATTGTTTAGGTTTTTTAATATTCAAGTTTAATGGTTTATTTGCAGTTGGTTTTCTATCTTGCTGGGTGTTCTTGTTGTGAGGTTTGTTGATTTTGTTGTGATCAACATCATGGTTGAGTTTATAGTTGGTTTGGTTTGTTTTTTGTGGTCTAGAGATGGAAGACTTCTCTCTAGACTATTTGAGTTTTCTTTCATCTGTTTGGTTTCTCTCTAACAGTTTATTATTTTTGTTAAAGTTTTTTCATGTGGTTTTCATATTTCCATGTTTGTGCATGTATTTTTTGCCTGACTTGTGGTTGTGTGTAGGACATGTGTCTTTTCTTTAGTTGTTTCAAGTTTAGTGTTCTATGTTGATGATAGTTATTCAATGTTTAATTTTTGTTTTTTGTTTTTTATTTTGTTTGGGTTTCGGGTGTTGGTTTTTCTATTGTTACTATGCGGGTTGTCTTGGTTGTGGGTTGGGGGGCTTTGGGTATGTCACATATGTCGTATTTGGGCAAATGTGAAAAAGATAAAAAAAAAATTGAATTTTTTTTAATTGATATGATCAGATAAGCAAAAGTATTGTTTGATGGACATAAATAAACTTCTCATTATTAATTTTCAAATGTCGTTATGTTGTTTTTAAAGGCATTTATTATTTATAAGTTTGAATATGATATTTTGAAACTGGAAGTGTATTTTTTTTATTTCATTTAATACTAATTAGAGTGTAACACGTTATAATTATTGTACATACTAAATAAGTTACTGTCTTATTTTTATTTACCTGTACAAGTTTTAACTTATGTTTTGTGGATACATGATATGATAACACATGTCATTATTTTGACACAAACACGACATGTCACAATTTTATGCCAAAATATTTCCACATGAACCCGACGCGATCAAGACAAATATTCTTAATTTAGAATATATTTTGTACATTGTGTCTCATATGTGCAGCGCGTGGGTTTACATATAGTTTTATGTTTATCATATGAACCCTGGAATATGGGGGATCGAATCCCAACCTCTTTTCTACACTTGTTTCAAAACCTAAATTAGTCTTTGCTTAAATTAGTTTAATTTTTTATTTCATTAGCATAACTTTCCTCATAGTTGTAATTCACTTCACAATGTAATTCCTCTCCTTTTGTTCACTTTTGTGAGTCAAAGCTTGTAATTTAGAGACCATCCATATTATCATTGTGAGTATTTTATTTCCTAAGGATTGGACCTTGACTTACCAGGTTTTATTACTTGAGAGATCGACTTTCTCTTGAGCCGTACATTCATACGTGACACACAAATTTCGGTGCTCATCATGTTTTGGAGCCATATCTAGGGAGTAGTTAATAGGTTAATTTTGTTCCAAATTGACTCTAATTCCTAAAAATCCAAAGTCATATTTTTTAACTCACCGACTTCGATGAAAATAGGCATTCCAACCCAATGTATGAGCCAACAAATAATCCCCCATCATCTAGTAATCACACACCTAATTTCTGGATACCACCTCCAACACCTCATACACCAAGTAGCAATACCGTAAGTAGAATGTGGAGAGAATTTAGTGAGGATAGTCATTAGTTGAGTGTTAGATATATGTTGGATAGTGCTAGTATTGATGTGGGAGAGGATGAGATGCCTTACCGCCCTATAAGAAGATTTTTATATCCAGAGCAAACCGTTGCTGTGTGGTGCATTATATTCCCGTATAATCAAGGGAAATTTCATTTATGGTATTATTCAAATCCTTACTACATTTCATGGCATGGAATCGAAGAAAGACATATCTCCACATCTATGATTTCGAGGAGGCATGTGAGACGTTTAATGACCAACCTTACACAGAAGAAATATTATGTCTCGAGATCTTCCCCTTTTCGCTTAAAGACAAGGCCAATACTTGACTTTGGTCTTTAAACTCTATCAGTGAAATGAGGGATATACAAGCAAGATTTCTCAAGAATTTCATTTTCGTTCATAAAATCATCATTATCAAAGCTAAATTCAAAACTTTAAACAAAATGATGATGAGTCATTTGATAGGGGTCCAAAGAGGTTCAATGAGTTGTTTACAATGTTCCCATATCATGATTTTGATAAGTGGAGACTCATCACCTTCTTCTATCCTCGAGTTTGATTCGAACAATGTGGAGGCCCATTTAAAGTATGTCATCGAGACTACTCAATCTTGGGACTCATCGAATCTACGTACCCAACCCATGGCTAGAAACACATTAATAGGCCAGTCCTCATTCGAACATTACCATTTGGATAAGGAATCCTAGTTGAAGATTCAAATATACCAACTAGATATGCGGCTAGATGACATGCTAGAAGCAAGGGGTAGAGATACATTCGGTCCTTCTCGTTCTTTAAAGGAGGATCTATGCGCTATTTATGAGGCAGTACATCAAGAGACAGAATGACCAACCATTCCCTCCTACAAACTTATTCTTCATGTGCAAGTTGAAGCAGTGGGAGTATATAAAGGGAATTTTAACGTCCCTCTTAGGAATTCTTATAATCCTTCATGGAAAAACCATCCAAGTTTCAATTATAGGCAACCAAAAACGTCATTGAATGCTAACCAAAAACCACCCCCACCCCCACAATTTCAACAAACACCATAAATGGAAGTGCCTCCTCTCGCTCCTTATGTGATTCCTTAGTAGAAAAGCATCGAGGACACCCTAGCACAATTAATACAAACTCAATCGTTGATTAATGCCCAAAGGAAAATTCTCCGCTCAAGCCTAATGGCCACCCCAAGGTCAAAACTCTGTAAGCTCTAACCCCAAAGGAATTTAAATGTAATGTTGGCACCACTTTATGTAGTGGGAAAGTTGTTGATTTGTAACCTTCTCCCCAAAATGTATAAAAAAATAAGGAGGTTTCACCCAACAACCAAGATGCCAAAGATTCCCCCTTGAACGAGAGTGAGAAGAATAAACAGTTAGGTCTAGAGGGGTGATAAGACCCCCAATAGTTATACTATACCCTCAAAGGTTGGACCCTCATTCGATAAGGTCCTCTGGAGACGACATATTAGAGGTGGTTAACCAAGTTAAGTTGAATCTACCTTTCCCTCAAGCAGTAAAGCAAATATCTGTACATGTTATGTTCTTAAAGAACTTGGTCATGGTGAAATTCAAGTTAAAGGTGAAGAAAAAGGTTTTTATTGCACAAAATTTTAGCCCGATACTTTTGAGAGACTTCCCGCCAAAGTATAAAGATCTTGGAACCCCCACTATTTAATATCACTGGAAAGAGTAAGATAAAGAGAGATTTAGTATATTTATGGGCGAGTGTTAAGATTCTGCCCTACTCAATTTATATGATCTTTAATAGATTTATGGGCGAGTGTTACTTTCCAAGTCGCGGATCATTTCGTGAAGGTTCTTCCCAGGGGTAATTCATGACGTGATCATCCAAGTTATACGTTTTACTTTCCAATAGACTTTTGTAACTTGGGACGTAAAGACCTCCTCACCATCAACCAGACATGTCCCCATCATTCTTGATCGCCCTTTCAAAGATACGACTAATGTGTTGATCAACGTGCGTAATCAGAAAATTCAACTAAATTCCGTGAATATGACGCTTTAGATGACATCTTCAATATCACCAAGAAAACGGGTGATTAAGACGATCTACACGATACGGATATTATAGAGGTGGTAGTACAAGAGCATTTTGATGGAACTAGTTGTAATTATCCATTAGAGGCATGTTAATGACGAATTTTTAGGAAAAGAGTGAGTATGCGAAGTACGATCATGAAATGATATGATGAGAAAGATGCTTGGTGAGAGTGAAGCTGAGGATAATGTGAGAAGAATAAGTTAGGTCTCATGTTTTGAAGAGTTACCACTGAGATAATCTTACCAGGTTCCCTATCATGTCAAATTTCCAAAACTTGAATTGAAAAGGCTACCTTAAAATATGATATATATATATATTTTTTTTGGTGGGGGGGGGGGGGGGGGGGGGGGGGGGGGGGGAGGGGGGGGGGGGGGGTGAGACATATCCCGTTATTGTCTCCTCTGGCCTAGATATAGATAAATAAGGGACGTTTTAGGAAATGTTGACGAAGCATAACGGTGATTTTGTTTGGTCGATAGTGGATTTGAAAGGTAGAGGGGGAATAAACTAATGGCCAACAGGGCCGGGGATATCAGGGCCAGCGATCGGGGAAGACTTGTCACACCCCGGCCTGAGTTTTGGTCATCATGGGTCAACTTGCACTGAGTCAAGCAGTTAAATTCGGG